>JAZBRI010000011.1:15718333-16372916 GCA_036874045.1 Cymodocea nodosa
GTGAACCTCTCATTCTCCCTTAAACAACTAGATATGACATGCACTTTTTAAGTCAAATGCTTGGAATTATTTTTCTCTTCTATGGAGTGAAGATGTGTTCTGTTCCAAAAACGGAGTGGACATGCTTGAAATGGTGAATCACTCTTCTTTAAGCTACCCACTAAGTTCACAGTTCTGTAAACAACTTCCCTAGCAAGTCAATAGAACTGCAGACCTTAGGCAGTAGTTTAAAGGAGCTTGATTTCATCATTTCAACATGTGCGCTCCTTTTTTTGAATTATTATCCATGGATGAAATGAAAATTCTGATTAACAGGGAATGGCTAACATGAAGATATCATCCATGATACATAGGGAGTTGCGTTTGCATTTTAGAGATCACATCTTTAGAAGTTTTCTTAATGTTTTCCTCATATCTGGTGATTTTTAAGCTTAAGCGATTGGTCTTCTTACTCTTGGCTTGATTGTAAAAGTTATTGTTCTTGATCTCATATTGGTCTTTGCAATTTCAGTTGGATACGACTGTGGAATTCTCTACTACATTGTCATCGTAAGCAATATCAGGCAATTGTAGACTGTAAGACTCGTAACGTCATGGCAAAAACTGGGAACCTAAGAAATTCTCTTGCAAAGGCTACGAGAGAATTGGAAATGGAGCTCTCGAATTGGTCCAACTGTTTCACCGAATGGATTAGTATGCAGAAAACCTATTTGTGGACTCTGAATGAATGGCTCTTTAAGTGGCTTGATGTGAAACCTGAAGTTACACTCGATGGTGAGATGCCCTTCTCCCCTGGTAGAGTTGGAGCTCCAGCTGTATTTGTCTTTTGCAATGACTGGTACCAAGCATTAAACGGGATTTCACAAGATGAAGTGAAAAGTAGGATCCTTTCTTTTGTTGATAATGTGCACAATTTATGGGAAACTCAACGTGAGGAGTTTCACCAGCGGCTTAAAGCAGAACGCCTTTCTAGTGATATTGAAAGAAGACTCAACTCTTTGCAAAAGGATGGGACAAATTTGCACGTAGATGCACCTGTGGTCAACTATGATCTCAATGCTGAAAATGGGTCTCTTCCTAATGAACAAATATTGGCTTTGGACTCAATGAGGAATAGATTGGTGGGAGAGAAGTCCAAGCATGAGGAGCTTGTTAAACAGGTTCACGAGGCTGCTTCCAGAAGTTTAAGAGCAGGTTTGGTTCCTATTTTTGAGGCATTAGGCAATTTTACTGCAGACATGCTGAAGGCTTATGAGGAGCTCAGGATCCCTAGTGCTGGTGGACATACGTAAACAATTTGATCAATAGTTTTGGTTTCAGTACTTTCTCAAATTTTGAAAAATTTTCCAGGTTTGGGGACAAGAGGTGGTTCTTCACATTTCATTACCATGGCTCCATGAGATTATCCCCACCTGTGATCTGACTCATTCCGAAGTATCAAAATCTGTACAGGATTCATTAATTGGTTTATTGGTTTTCATGGTGGCATTTTTCATCATGATGATTATTTCCTTATTTTTTACCGGAATCTAGTGACTGAATTTTCTTATGGATCGAAAAATTTTCCAGCACGTGGTTTGGTAAGGAAGACAAACACATGCTATCATGACAACTGATTTGTCTGTTTTTAGAATCATACTGTGTGTTTCGGCACATTATCAAAAATGCTGTTCATTTGGCACATGTTTCTTTACAGGGTACCATTTCTGAGTCGGTAACATTTGCTTTTGTCTTTTGATGCATGTGCAGGACTCACCATTTTTGAAAATGAAGACTTCTCAGAGGAGCACTCGATTGGCCCTCACTCCAGTAGAGCACAGACCTTCGGCTGGCTTAATGGTTTTCCTTTTAAAAGGATAAACGAAAGCAAGAAGCTGGCAGACTAGCCCTTGCAGCTTACACAGCTGGCAACCCAAATGCAGGGAAGCATGCATTTAAACCTTATGATTTCCATGACCAACTTTTTGACACGACCCGCTCAATTGCAGACTTCTTTCGGCCTGATTTACTCGGCAATGGAAGGAACAGCAGGACTGGTCAGTTTTAAAGATGATGAAATGAACCGTAACATTTACCTGAGGTCAGGTCGTCCGTCAGTAACAAAAACATACCCCTGTACATTGTTCATTTTCGTAGCTTCTGATATAGGAAACTAGTGTTTTGTGGACCACGGTGCTTCGCATGGACGTGAACGTATGAATCCGGAATCAAAAAGCCCGTTGCGTCTTTAAACTAATTGTGTTATCATTGATAATGAGATTGAGTTGTCGATGAGCTTATATTACTTGATTACACGTCCGGAAGTTGGAAAACCGGGGCCTTCTTGTTGCAAGCATTGCCGCAGTCGGTACGATTTCGATGAAAATCGGTAAATGGACTCCAACCGTACGTATTTGGTTTTGAAAACGCCCGAACCAATTGATCGTTCCAATGATTCTAAAAAAGTTGGTGCCTTACACGCTAAAAAAATCTTGTATATGGATACCATAATATGTGGTACATATTTCATAATTGCATGTCCATGTTACTTGAACGAATATTTTGTCGAACCTGTATAATTTATTACCTAGCCATAACAATTAGTAAGTGCTCAGAAATCTAACTAACTGTAACTTTAAAATAAAAACTCAAATTCTCACCACTCCAAGGTTCGATTCTTAATAAAACACATATCTGAAATCCATAATAGCTTAAATATTTGTCACGCGACCATGTAAGTGGTTTACATTTTGTGCTGTGTTGGTTGAGTCCAGGCGGAGGCTGTTATCACATTCTTGTTTATCATATCACCCCCATTCTGCCCGTAGTCTATGCTGCATTTTGAAATCGAGAGAGGTATAATTCAATCATTTTTAATTTCAAACTGTTAAGTGGGAGATTGATTCCATGAACCCATGTCTAAATTATTAAGGTATGAAATTCTCAAGTAGTCACAGCATATGCTTGTTTGCTTCCAGTACAAATATGACTACTGCTCTGCTCTGTTGCAAATAGATAAATAATAAATATCAAAGCTCCAACCTTTCACCATATTCCTTTTCAGCAGATTGATGCTTTCGGCTGGACAGCAACTTCTTCAGCAAGTTTTGCCCCCTGCGACGAATCATCATGCTTCTTGTTCGGCGAATTTTTGTTTTCCGAAGACTGCAGGCTTCTGCCGCGACATCATCGGTCCGAACGTCGGATTCCAAGTCATCGACAAAAAGCTTTGCAGACGAAACCGGAATTTCTTCCTCGTTCAGCTTCTCCACAGCCATCTTGATCTTGTCGTAAGAAATCCAGACCAGCTCTTCGTTGAAGATCTCCCAGAGCATATCCATCCCCTCCTCGCGGCCGGCATCTTCCAGAGTTCGAACATTCCCATCTAGGGCTTTTTTGGAAGAGCGAGAAGAGATGAAATGGGGGGACAATGGTAGCTGAAAAAGGGAGTCTTCCACCGTGGTAGTGAAGGTCAAGCTGAATTCATCCATGGCACGTATCCATCTCTCTCTCGCTCATTCCCAACCTTATATAATTATCGTGCACAGAACGGGGAAAGATTGCACTAAGATTTTTCTCCCATCCATGCAAGTTGGTGCATCTAATCCTCTGCCGAGGAGTTTGGAATGGGTAGAAAAAAACCTCTCCCTTTTTTTCCTTTTCACAGAGCAAACAGCAGAAATCGTCTCGTAATTTCATTTCAATGCAGGCTAGTTGACTCTGTTGTGGTTGAATAAGTAACAAGAACAGGTCAGTGATCTTTTCGTAATTCAACATTCCACAAAGGGAACAGAACCCTTGTTTGGGCTTCTGTGCTTTTATCGTCTACTAGAATGAATAAACTCCAGCACTGTAGGAGAATACAATGAAGGGTTTAAACATTTTACCAGACTATAGATCATATGGAAGGTCAATAATTTCACATCAAGTAAAATAACACTTACTGTGAATTGATATAAACCTGAACTCTCTTCTCTAATTGAGGTAGGTTCTTCTAAACTATATCAAAACATGTTTATAAAGCATGTTAAATCTGTGAAGCAATATTTGAATAGCTATCATCATATGATTACAGGAAAAACAGTAGGCCGAGAAAGAAATTAACATAAGCAAAAATATAAAGAAAATATTACTCTTTTGTTTGAACAGTGTTGTTTGTTTCATGGAAATATATTTTCTAGAAATCAATACCTTATGGAAATATACTTATGTCTTTTTCTTAAAATACAAATAATCAACTGTAATAATTTGATTGATTAATCTGTTCTAACTTGTATATTACCCTTATAAATGATTGGATCTGATCAGGAGGAGAGTAAGGAAATGAAATGATCATATATTCTTTTGAATAATTGAAATTAAATTGATTAATCAAACTTCATTAAGTATCATTAACCAATATTTTATAATGGAAGATTGGTGAGTTAGAGATGGTGGTTGTGTTGAACCTAATCTGTGTTACTAAAATTTAAAATTAAACATGTTTCAGTTGGGCAATTGCACTAGGCTGGGTATCAACATTAGATGTTAGTGGAATTGGATCCAACGTTTCTTTGCCAAAATAAAATGTAGAAGTGAGTCTTATATATTAAACCCAATAGCTTACGTACATAGTCCCCCAATTTTTTTTTCCCAACCTAATGTTTAATCCAATAAAATACGAGACCATGTACTAAAATTGTCAGAAAGTCTTTCATCATTCTTTTGATCACGAATTCAAACCTTTTGAAAATTAAGGAGTTGTTTGTATACCAGAAATGATGATAAAGGAAATGATGGGTAAGTTTAGAGATTATGGAAAATAGAAATGATAGAAAATTTCATTTTTGCAATGGTATTTGTATACTTATTGAAAATGGACTAAAGTTAAAATTTAGGTATTTGTGCAGTTATTGGAATTGATAGGAAATGAAAATGTAAAACTTTAATCTACAATTTTATTAATGTAATTAATATCAAATTTCATGTACAAATATTAAAATAATAATGATATATTGTTCGTAGATTATTTTAAAAATATTATTTTTATATTTGGAAAAATTGAAATTTGCGTGTTATAAAAAGATTTAGAAAAGGTAAATGTAGATTGCTCATAAATAGTACAAAATCTTTGGAACATTGCTAATTGCAATGGATCATCTAATTCTTTTTACAAAACCTAGATTACAAATTATATTCATACTACATAAATAACACAATTTGTTTATGCATTTTATTGGCTATTTTTTATTCTACATTTACTCTACTATTATTGCATATTTCTTATTTTCTTTCAATAATTGTAAGAACTTTAAGAGCTTCAACATCATCAAATTTAGTTAATTCGTTATGAAGATTTTCAAGGAAATTTGCTCTATGTACTTTATGAATGAAATTATAAAGTAAAAAACATACTAAAATAATTTTAACTTGTATTTCAAATGAGAATGATATGCAGCATTGCAATATTACAAAACGATACTTTATTACTTCAAATGTGTGCTTAATAAATATCTTTAGCTATGAATATTTGTAATTGAAGTTTTCTATTATATTTGTAGAAAATTGGTTATCATTATACTATAACAAATGATATCAAATATTTTGAAAGAGAAATAAATTCTTGTTGATTTGAAAAACCTATGTCTATTAGATAAAATTTACTTACACAAAAATAATGATGATTAAAATTGAATACAACTTAATTTAAATTAGGCAACATTAATATCATTTGTAACATACTTGGTAAGACTTGAAGATCATTATGTTGAGTTGTTACATTTTGAAGAAGTCGAACATTTGCAATTGATTTTTTTCATTTGCTAAGTATATAAATTATTTTTATATTAAAATTACAAGTAGCTAATGTATTTTGTGTCAATTCACTTTTCCTATTTTTGAATCTTACATTTTTTGCTTTATATTATTGTTACTTTAATGTGTACCATCCATAACATTAATATAATCTTAATAAGTCATGTAAAGTAAATGACAATTTCATTATAATGAACTATCAAAGCTCATAAGAAAATGTAATATAAGAAAGATTTTACCTTAAAGTATGAAAAAACATTAAGATCATTTCAAATTCTACTAGGACTTGATGATGAAAGTTTAATAAAAAGTATATGATGTGTTTGAATTATATCATTTAATATTTCATTGAAATAAATGCTAATAGTCCAAACAAATTAATGAAAACACTTTATTATTATGTCATATCATTAATTTTGATCAATTGTAATAGAAAAAATTGTAAGTTTTTCTTTGATATCTATATTTTTACCATTTGTACTAATATTTCATCTCTCAAAAACCTACAAAATTATAGGAAAACATGTTGACTTCTGTAATATATTTTTCTATAATTGTATAATTGGTTTGGTAAAAAAGAATTTAATAATCTTTTTATATAATCTTATCCTTTTCTACTATATATCCAAGTAGTAGCTTGTGAAATATTATCAATTGAACATGTTACCATGTTCAACATTTGACATACTAAGATAAGCACTTTTTGTATTTTTCACCTTTGTTCTTTTTGCATTTGCCTTTGCACATTGAAATGATGTCTATGTTTATATTGAATAAATTTACCTATCACCACAAACTTCTAATAGATGACAAACTAACATGTTGATAAACATAGAATAACAAAATAAACACAAAACTTGATATATTGATCACAAAGTAACATAGAATATATCATATTCAAACTAATAACATAACATTGACGACAACCTAACATGTTCATAACACATCACAGGTGAGAAAGTACTAACATATCATTGTATGTTACAATGTCTTTTAATGAAGTAGGCAATATTCACCATAGTAAAATGTATATTTCAGTTCTTTAAATTAAACTTTAACCAATCCACTTGTAGGTCATGAGGACAATCTAGAAAATGACATCTCTTGTCTTTATTTACTACTAAGAGTTGCATTGCCATAAACATCTCCTACTGACTAAAAGTTGAAGTTGAAGTTGAAGTAGTATGTTAACCAATTGTTTAGCTTTGTCTTTCATGATTCAAGCTTGAAGAAATTTGCTTGTCTTTTTCAAAAAACTTAGAAAAATTCAAATTGATTTCTTCCATTGACTTTGACATGAGTTAGGAAGATTTTGGGTGTGGTTGAGGTCTCTTTCTATTCTTACAAACTTCAATACGTGCAAGGCTAGGGGAACTTTCATTCCACTCATAATTGAGCATTAAATGAACCTCAGAAGCCAAACCATGTAAGATCTCTATGAATTCATTATTTAGATCCTGAGTAACTTGTATATCCAGAGGTTGTATGATTTTGCCTTTAGTTGCAATATTGCTTTCAAATAGAGTCATCAGTTGTTTGTTAATTGTATGTCTTCTGCTTGTATGATGCACATTCTTCATATTTTTATAACAAATATTTAAAAAAATGTATGTTATATGTTGAATATATTAGGTATCTATATCAATAAATATATAAAATCTAACCTTCATAAATTTGTTCCATATTTCATTAAGAATGTCAGTATAACCAAGTATATAATATCATTTCCATCCACTTTGATTTATAATTTTTGTATAGTTTTTATACATTATTTGTCATGTTTTTGTGTAACTTTTAATATTTTTCTTCTCTGTGTTTGCTTTAGCTTTCTCATTGTAATCCCTTATTACTTGTGCTTATGTTTTAGATCTTATCTTGTCATTATAGGTTTTTGCATTCCCTTCTTTAATTGCTTGATATAGAATATCCAATATAGTTTTATCTGCCTTTGTACTTCAATTAATGTACTTCTTTTCAGAAGTTATATTCTTATATTACAACTTGGAGAAGGGTTTACAAAAAAATCTATGTGATTTTCGCATGACATTACAAGTTGGAGATTTTCTACTTTAATGTGTGGATATGTGTATATGTTTCTATTTATATGCATCTTCTATGTACAATGAAATTGTTAATGTCAATTAAATCAACTAATTTGTTTGTTAGATATATAACAATCTCTTAAGAATACATGATAATCACTTAGTATATTTAGGTGGTGTTTTTGCATTGGAAAATGGTGGAAAGAAAATGACATAATATTATAGAAAATGATGGAAAGGAAAATAATAGAAATTAATGGGAAATCAATAAAAAATCAAGGTGTTTGTGTATAGAATAGAAAATAATAGAATTTGAAATACGTGTGTTTGTACACAGAATAGAAAACGACAAAAAATTATAGAATATAAAATATATATGTTTATTCATAAAATAAAAATGTTAAAATTAATAAACTAAATATTTTTGTATTTATCTACAAGATAGAGAATAACAAAATTTATTATAGATAATATAAAATAGAGTCATTTGTGATAATTGTTATATCATAAAATACATTTCACATATCTCTTGTAATATCAATTATCATCTATTAAAAATATAAATAATTTCTATATCAAAATTACATGTTGTTAATATATTTTATGATAATTCATATTTTATTTTTCTTCATTTTTCATCAATTTCGAAGATCAAAAGTTTGGAAAATGAAAAAAAAAAAAAAAATTCTTATATATCAAGGGAAAATGGTGGAAAATCATTTAGTGTACATTTAATACCCGGAAAATGATGAAAATTTTTTCACCACAAACATCTCCTTATTGTTGGTGTTGTAAGACGACGATAATTTAGATCTTCGTGGATTACGTGGGAGGTCATGTAGTGTATGATGTTTGTGGTCATAGAACGTGTGGTAGCTATGGCTATGTAATGAACGGTGATAATTTTATGTGTTGTATGGTTAGTGGTGTTGTTTGTACTGTTATATATATTAAGTCATGAATGAAAAAAGTATTTTTTCTTTTTGGTCGTAGTGAAACTCTGTTCATCCACCGAGTTCTTTGCAAAACCAGATTCAAGGAGTTTACATTTACCACCTATGACGATAATCACAATGTGCGTAATATACCCATGCATGATTGTAATGTTAATATTATCCAAGCTAATACTCTAAAATAACTTGTTCATGTACTTACATTGCGCATTGCCCTGTACATAATGCAATTTTCAGATACAAGATTCTTCTGGAATTCTCTGATATGCATGTTAGATAATCCATTCATCAATAGATATTTCAAACTAATGGTTCTCTTCTTCTTTTTTGTTAAATGTTTTTAAGCATATTAAACTCTGATTTGAATATAAGCAAAGTAGAGGCTAGAAAGATGCATGCAACTGGAAGAGATTGTGTTTGACATTGCAGAAGTCATTGAAGAGTGGGTTGATGATATCTTTTACATTGTTGCTTTAAAGAAAGGATTGGAGGTTATGATTGTTCTATTCTGAAAACCACGAAAGTCAAATGTAAACTGTAGAAGACTTAAGCAAGTGTTAGACAATCAACTTGATAATGTAGTGAAGTTACACATAAAATGGACATGTAGTGGTGTGTGCTTGGGCCAAGATACAAGTCTACAAGGTTTAACACTCCCTTCCAAGCATACTTGTCAGCCAATGAACATATAGGATTCTCTAGGAGGTTTGTTTTGCAAGAGTGAAGAAGGTGGGTGGTTCATATCTTGAACTGAAAAAATTCACTGATCTAGAATTCTCCAACACAGACAACATCAAGTTGATATTTTAGACTGACGACACAGGAATTATGTTCAAGGAAGATAATCATCTCATGTAGGAGAGCAAGGCATAAGAGGGTTAGGGTTTACAGTGACAAAGATTGGTAGCGACAACGTCTGGGATTGTGAAATTAGGCGACAGGCGACGAGCAAGTGACCTTCCTACAGCGATGGTTGGAACCAACGAGTGTGATGGCTACAAGAGGTTTGATAATTGCGAGGTCGGAAGGCCATCGGTAGAAAATCCATTTGTGTGAGTCATAAATCGAGAGAAGGAGATGAGGGTTTTATTGTCTTGTTTCGAAAGGAGATGAGAGACAGGAAACGAGGAAGGAAGGAACTGCTTAGATGTGGTGGAGATAACGAGAAATTATTTTTTAATATTATTTTCAGAACAAACACGTGTTAGCACAAATTTTTACTAAAGTTCAAAATTCACAGGATAAATTTAATTCACTAGGTAAATGGATATTTTAAAAGAATTTCCAAATTCAACCTTTTTTTAAATTTGTTGTAGCATTTGATCATGGCATCCACAATGACTTATTATAGTTTTTAATCAATGGATGATTTATTCAGTCACGTACGCAATCTTCGTAGAGTTTTTTTTAGGTGTTTTTACTTATACGCCCTCGAGAAGAAAGGAGTTATTTATACCTTCTTCCTTTTTTTCCAAAGTAGCAAGCGAATTAATAAAGAAGATCTCACCTGTTAAACAATGATATAAAAGTTTAACAAATAGTTTTCATTGAAAAAGTTGACAACAAAAGATAGCATAAACAATGGGGAAAAAAAAACTAAGAAAATATCAGATATAAGCAAATTATTCAATTCTCTCCGTCATCTTCAACCAAGTCCGCTCATTGATTTACATTGCCAGCAAGCGAATTTGGTTGAGGCAGAACAATGAAAAATGGTATCACGCAAACAATATAAGTGACATGCAATTAATTCAATGCTTTTTTCGTAGTAGATTTACGACGTTTTGCATCTAGTAATGCTACTAACCTCTTCCTTTACATGAGCTTGAGATTAATTATGTACACATATAAATACTACATGTACGTATAATTTATTACTTGCGGAACTTTCTAGTAATTATAAACTAAAATTATCTAGTTTGTGAATTATTTGTCCTAATTTATAATTTTCTCGTAAAATACACACTACATTATTTTGGACACTTAATACCATTTTTGTTCATATGCAGCATCGCGTTTACCAACATATGAAATAATTCCTTTTTGTTAGAATAAATTTAAAATAGTCAGCCGTTTTCAGTTCCGTGTAGGTACGGTTTTTTTTTCTTTTTCCAAGTCATGTACGGTACCTGTGGACTAGTGGACTTTCGATCAATATGTGATTCTCGTGCATCCTTCCTCTCCTCCGTCTTCCACCGGCAATCTAGAACACCACCACCACCGCCGCCACCACCAACCACCACCGCCGCCACCACCAACCACCATCACCTCCACCACCACCAAGCAGACAACCCGATTCTCTTGTTCTCCTCTCCCCTTCGCCGGATCCAGGGAAGAGAAGCACAAACAGCATGAATCAGCCGAGATGCGCGGGGTGCTCGTGATTGGGGGTGTAGGTCGGTGGGTGTCTGGGATATGGCCTCCGGAGTGCTGCCGCCTGCGTACGAAGGAAGAATGGAAGGGGACGGAGGAAGGGCGGTGTACACGGGGATTTCGTCCGATAACTTCAAAGGTCTCCTCTTGGCGCTGTCGTCCAGTGCGTTCATCGGTGCCAGTTTCATTATCAAGAAGAAGGGATTGAAGAAGGCCGGCGCATCTGGTGTCAGGGCAGGTAAAGTTGTTTTGTGTAGTTTGGTGGTGAGAGTTCTGGATTTGCTTCTGGCTGGAGATGTGGTAGGTCACTTCAGATTCGCATGTTTGCGCTTAGTTTTTCTTAATGATAAGGTAGTGCTCTTTTTCATGTTGAGTTGAAGTGTCTTTGACTTTGAATAGTGTTTTCGCTTCTGTATTGAGGCTTTCGTCGAAATCTCTTTCCCGAAACTTGGGAAGGGTAAAGTGTAGTATGCCAGATCCTAGCATCCTTTGCCGTATCAAACGGGTTGGAACAACGGGCGTTTGTGGTTGTGGGATACTCCTAGTCAAATTTGGCACTAGTGACTCGGGAATTATCGCATCATCTGTTGCTTTTACTAAGTTTAGGTTCTATGCTTTGTTTTTAGAGTTGGACTGGAGATCTTTGCAGAGTATAGAAGAACAGATTTGTAGAAGTAGCTGGCACAATCTACCTCGTTCTGATAAATAGTCAACTTCGTCATTCTCATGTGGAATAATATATTTATATGTGCACCCTCTGTTCTTCTTTTAAAAATCTTTGGAAATTGATTGCCAATATCATGTCATACATTTTTTGTGGTCCATGAAATCTTTTAAACTGGTTTGAATATCATATATTCTATTCTGACAGCACTTGTGGTTTACAAGAAAACCCACGTATTTACTTCATGCTCGTCATCATATTCCAGGATGCTGGTACTAGCAGAGTGCAATTAGTTCGTATCCTTTAGTCTATTTTGGTGGCAGAGCAGCCACAGCTATATGATGATATAAGAATGCAACCTGAGAGTGACCTTACGAGATTTTGTGTGTACATATATACACATCATTCTTTGTGCTGCTTGATATTTATTACTATCTAATAGGACATTTACTAATATCAGGATGCATTGAATTGTAAAAATGATGATTTTTCTGATAACAGGAGTTGGTGGCTTTTCTTACTTGTATGAACCACTATGGTGGGCAGGCATGATAGCAAGTAAGATTCCTTGATCCACCTTTCTTACTGCAAGTTACAAATCAAATATCGTGTTCATCATTTGTAAAGAGTGTTGGTTGTGTAAAATTGAAATGCTCAGCATTTACTCGTTCCTATGAATAGGATAGTATGGATCATTCTTCCACTGTTGCCTTTCACAATGTCTGAAAATAGAAAATTGGTTTTGGGAGTCCATGTAACTCATATATGATGTAGAACTATTCTTGTGCTACTTTATGATGTTTGGCACATTTTCTGTTGCATGACCAGAATTATTGGCTGTCAAAACTGTAGTAATATCCTATTCCATTATTGACTGGAATTACCAAACTTTCATCAAATTCTACGAAAGCCATGGTTAATACCTAATGATTGGAAAATCTCTTACTGCTGATTTATAGATAATAGTTCAATATTCATCTACTGGTGCAACAGTGATCATTGGGGAAGTTGCTAACTTTGCTGCATATGCATTTGCTCCTGCAATTCTTGTTACACCTCTTGGTGCTCTCAGCATAATCGTCAGGTATGAATGAAAGCAATACATTTTTCTCAATCTTTTGTTTCTAGTGTCTCATCATTTATGAATTTTCTATCTAGCAGTGCTGTTCTTGCTCATATCATCCTCGAGGAGAAACTACATATTTTTGGTATTCTAGGTTGTGTTCTATGTGTTGTGGGTTCAACTACAATTGTTCTTCATGCTCCTCAAGAACGTGAAATCCATTCTGTAAAGGAAGTGTGGGATCTTGCTACTGAACCAGGTAAATAAAAAATGATCTTAGGCACAAACTTCTAAAAATCATTAGCTATTTTACCAGATTTCAACTTCAAAATTAATGAAATGTTTTTGTTCTTTTGCAGCATTTATCCTCTATGCTGCTACAGTTATGGTGGCAGTTTTTACACTTATATTCCACTATGTTCCACAGTATGGACAAACACATATTATGGTGTATATTGGAATTTGCTCCCTTGTAGGTTCTTTATTGGTATGTTCTTGCACCCCATTTTTCATGGCCACTTTCTGTTTAAATTTCCTTTCCCATGTGTTTCATACTTTGATGATACAAACATGCATACTGCTAGAAAAAGATGATGCAAACGTGCATATCCTTGCAGGTCATGAGTGTCAAGGCACTAGGAATTGCTCTGAAGCTGACATTTTCTGGGGTAAACCAAGTGGTGTATCCTCAAACTTGGGCCTTTGCCATTATAGCGGGCGTATGTATAGTTACACAAATAAACTATTTGAACAAGGTTAGAGGAAATTGTGTAATTGATTGATTTCTTTCACATCTGCTCTCAGAACAGTCACATTGTTTGCTGTTTTCTATAATAAATTATTTGCTAAATTATATGCCCAACGGGTTTCTGTTTATGTACTACTAGACTTAGGTTTTATTCAGACAAGTTTTTTTCCCCGAGTATATCATTATTAAATTCTATGGTATCGGATCTTTGGATGGAAGGGAACTTAAAAAGAAGTGTATTGTAATGTCATTTGACAAAATCAGCAATTGGTCTCCATCTGAAATTGGATGGCGTGCGCTAAGCAGTAATCACTCACAAATAATCCAATATGTTACACTTAATGCATCGTTAATTTTTTGTACAGTTGATACAAGAATCCCAATCCTTTAATTTTTACGCATTTTTAATTAGTTAGATTATTTTGAAAATTCACCTTCCTGTTTTCCACAGATTACAACTAAAAAATAGATTTAAACGTTGTGTATGTACCTTTTGCATTTTTTCCCTAAAATAGGATTATTTATTGGATAGTTGACAGTAGTTTTTGCTCTTATGTTAGAAAAGTTTTACATCAGAAAAATAGGGACGAACCCTGTGACTAATATAATGTTGAATATTCTACTTAATTCTAGTTGATTTTGAATTAGATTTTAACATGGTATCATAATAAGTTCCATGCACATCTCCTTGTTGGTATTTGTGAGTACACAAATAAGTCACAAGTGAGAGAAAATGTTAGAAAAGTCTCACATCGAGAAAATAGGAATGAGACGTATGACTAATATAGTATTGAACCCTCCACTCAATGCGAATTGATTTTGAGTTGTATTTTAACAACTTATACGTTTTTTTAAGTTTGATTTGGTTTGTATTTGTATAATACTGGCTGTTTTTTCCTTTTATTTTTTGATGCATGCATTTCAAGATTAAATCTGTTTTCTTACTCTGAATTTTCTGTTGTATTCAGATAGTGATTTTTATGTTTCACCAATTTGTTTATGTATTTATTACTTTCTTGTTGCAGGCACTGGATACTTTCAATACCGCGGTTGTGTCACCTATTTATTATGTGATGTTTACATCATTAACTATTTTGGCGAGTGTGATCATGTTTAAGGTAATTTATCTTGACAAAACAACACACTCTTTTTTGTGTATGGGTGCACTAGTTGAAAATTTTCAAACTATGGAATAGAAAGAATTCTAAATAAGAAATTAACAAGCCAACGCCACTGCTAGAGGCTTTATTTTATCATACCTTTATTGTTTGATTCAGGATTGGGATGGACAGAATCCAACTCAGATCATAACAGAGATGTGTGGTTTCGTGACAATCCTTTCTGGCACATTTCTTCTCCACAAGACTAAGGATATGGGTCGTGTGGCTGATGGTATTTTTGTTGTTTTTTCCTTTTCAAATTAACATATCTGCTTTAGACATGTTGAAAATGTAGTCTTTGGTCATCTGCCTTTTTCTTCAATCAGATACACAAGTGTGTTGCTTGTTGTACAGGACCTGTCCGTCTTCCCAAGTATGCCGAGGAGGATGGTCTTGAATCTCAAGGAATTCCTTCAAGATGTCAAGAGTCGGTATCTTCATGACGGACTTTTAGATTAAGCCTTCTTTTTCACTTACTGCCACTTCTACATGCATGGAGAATACCATGTGATCACTTTCACTATAGTTATAAGCCATTTTGTTTCTTTTTAATTAAAGAATACATGTCATCAGTTCAGAGAAGGATCACAACTTCTCTGTATAGGATTGAAGTTTGAATACATACTGACGGAACTTCTGCTATAAAAATATCACATTTATTTTTGGATATTTGGCACCCATTGAATGTTTATTTCACCAATACTTATATTGTATGAAATTTATTTTTTTCAACCAATGGTGGCATGTTTGTTGGGATGTATTGAATGTTTATCAGTTAGAAATTTATTTTTTTTCACCGTTATTTATTTCTTCACTTTATTGTTATCATTTACCGATTTTAGAAACATGGATTTCAATAAGTCATACATGTAACCATTGTCTGGAGTTGGGGGTCAATCTCTTCCCCAAAATTTAACAGAAGCAATGACAACAACTGCTCCTAATAATGCTAGTGAGAAATTTATAATCACAACATAAAGAGCAAGATGATGAACTCATATCTATATTTTTGAATATATGTATTCAACTATCTGATATACAGCATAAGCTTCACTTTATACGACCTATCACTTCTTTGAAACGCCATATGCATGTTCAATCACAATGTACAATGATAGGTGTAAGTAGTTGAGATTTTCTTCAAATTGTGATGATTGAAATTTTGCAATATGATATGTTTTAGTTCCAAAGCCCACAAGATAATACTTTTTGGAAAGCAAATATAAAATTTACAATTAGTATACATTATATTAGTCTATGTGCACTGTACTTAATAATGTTAAGAATGTTATGTTGACCTTCAGGTGGGAGAGGAAATTTATGACGAAAATTTGCATTACATATTTCAAGACTCTACAATCATGAACCATACACTTCCATCTAATTAACGAAAAAATAAATCTCATACGAAAATCACAAACACCAAGAACATTTTGTGTCATTTGCTTTGTGTCTCTACCAAACTTACATACAATCTTTGAAGCTTCCTCCGCTTAAGTAATGAACACGAGTTCCATTTGGTGCTCTAATTGTATCTTTAAAGAAAGTCATGTATTTCATGTTTTCCTTAAGAGACCAAGGAATGTCGCTTAACGACTTTTTTAGGCAAATTACATCTAGTGGCCAAGTACATAATAATGACATTAAGTACACGGTAAATGCATTTATTGATTGTTTACCATAAAAATTAAAATTTTTGGTAAGTTTTTAGCTTATTCTTCAACACTAATCTACCGACAATCGCGTAAAAGATTGTCCTTTCGAAATTTCATAAAATCGCAAAAATGTTATAGATATCATTTTTCAAATATCAAAACATACTCTTTAATGACTATTTATCAAGTTTGTAACACCTTTACTCTCAATGTACCCAACGTTATAGACAAGTTGTCTAATAAGAAATGTTATCTTCGTCAAGCATTCCATCACGTTGTGCTAAAAAAATGGTACCTCCATCTTTTCTTCATGTGTGAAGCCAAAAATGTCCTATAACCTTCAAGGAATTCCTCCATTCTAAAACTCACAATAAAAATAAATGCAATGCAATGTATAAAACTGCAACATAATAAATTATTCAAGCTGATATTGCAAAACAAACATATTTTCAACTAAAAGTAGAATCATAATTTGCACTATATTTTCTTCCTTTGCAATCATTGTAAACTGCAATACATGTTTAACTAACCATAATCTGATATATATGGACTCTAATCATACAGATTTGCAATGCTATATTTTTAAATGCAACCATTTTTAATGTAGATCTTGACAGATTCATCACAGCACACGTATGATTTTCCCATATATGTAGATCTGAGTCAGATCTACAAAAGATACATTTCACACAGATCTGACGTAGATATGTAAACATTTACCAATACATGCATGTAGATCTGCAAAAATTTAGATCTACGATTCATTTTATATATTCTAATGTAATGCAGAAAGAGGATCGATGTCGCTTCCAAGACAAAAGAAGGCATTTGAGCTTCTTTCCATTGAAATAATTTTCGTTCTGAAAGAATACGAGGGAGGCGATTCATGCTAGAAGAATGTTACTAGTTCTTCTAGTCGATTCCTATTTGGTCTTGGGCAGAGGGTGCTGCTTGTCGTGTGCATGGATGCAGGCTATTATTACTCTTCGGAAGGGGTTGCTTGTTGTTGTCGTCCATGGCTGCGGGCTGCTCTACTCATCCATCGGATGTTTGAGGATTCGGGCGCTGGTGTTGTTCCATGCATGGTGAGTGGCGATATTCAAATGAAGAAGTGTTCAATGTGAAGGGGTAAAAAGCATGGGGGTATTTCCAACTTTTCACGTTAGAATACCTACAGGCAGGCACAGACTGAAAGATATCCCTCAAAAGATCTCGAGTTTAACGTTGTGTATAGCAAACGGGAGAGGTAATTTCTCCTGTTACCATGCGACAGTGATCGATATGTCGGCACTTTCTACTTCGCAAACACTGCGCGGAACACAGCCAAAAAAATACAAACAAACAAAAGCTTTGTAGAGAAGCCAAGTTGCCCTGAAATATAAGTTGCAGCAGTGGCAAAGGTAGTGGTGAGAGGAACTGGAGTGTAGATCCTCTTGGAGAGCTATTTGACAAATACTTTCAGTCTAATCTGTCATACGATTATTCATCTCGATCAGTAGCATGACCGTCGTGTGTTCGTTGTTGCGATTCATGGATACTGCTATCGATAGCAGATCACACAACTTCGTGTTTAACTTGTTCTCTCTTCGTTATCATCTTTGGGGACTTCTGCAACAGATGGGGGACCATTCGATTGGATTTCAGAATGGCATGTGATATTCCAATCGCATCTCTCGCAGTGGGCACCTTTCTCTCTGCGTGGGGATCATAACATGAGAATCAATTTCGATACATAGAGATCCACGTATCCTACGTTTCTTTCCTCGATATTCTTTCTTCTTTCTTTCTTTCTTTCTTCGGCCGGTGATAATGATTTTTAACATATTCGAAACTGCGAGTATCATCGTTACCTTTGGAGGATAGAAGGAGAAGCGATCGACGCATGCGCATACACAGTAACTACTGGGTACACAGCCCTACCCACTACGCGACAGTGATCTGGCCTTTTTATCTCCAAGCTCGTGAAGATGAGAGGCCACCATCACACGAGATCCATGCCTAGAAATCTTGGTGTTCATTCGTGGGTCCTCGCAGGAAACAAAGATTGAAAGGAATCTTCGGCATTCCTGTGAGCAACTGCTGGGCAGCCATGCAGTCATGCCTGATATTTCGACAGGCCGGCACACCGCCATTAATAGCTGTCCCTTTTTGTCCACCAGTTGCCAAGGAGAAATTGATTCCCAAACGTCCACATTAGCCGGCGTTCGTGCGTAGCTCTTTCCTTTGTGTGGAGATGGTAAGAGAGAAGTATCAGTAGAAGAAGAAGAAGAGGAGGAGGAGGAGGAGGAGGAGGAGGAGGAGGAGGAGGAGAAGGAAGAGGAGGAGTATCTTCGTGGTAAGATCAAGGACAGATTAAAGAAGAGAGTACTCCCATGCATGTCAAAAAAGTCAGACCCAGCCGACAGGCCACCACCATCGCCACATTTCTCCTTCCCATCATCATCCACCGGGTAAACGAGTGGTACGAGGGAAGACGTGTTCTAATCGAACTCGTTTCTGTTCACACAAGTCAGCAATGATCGAAGGCGAAGCCAACCAACCATAGAAAAGTAAGGGGAACGATTTAAACCGACCAAAAGTATTTACTTTTTAATTAATCCAAAAACCGAACGTATCATAATTTTAATCCTACTTTTTAATATATTTCGATGGTAATAATGTTTTTCATTAAAACATCTTCTTTCTTTTCTTTTTTTTTGGCTATATATTAAATTTAATTTCAATATATTATTTACACGATTTCTGAGAGAAATATAAGTATGATTAATTATATAATTTATTACGTCAGCAAGCAAGAACGAAAGTAAATTATGTAATTTATGATGTTCATGAGTAGGAGTAAATAATTTACAATGTTAATAAGTAAATATAAATTATGTGATTCACAATGTTTACAAACATAAAAGCAGAAGAGATTATAGAAGTAAGTTCTATAATTTATATGATAACTGCGAGCAGATTGTTTATGAGATCGGTGACAAGGATCAATGCTTGTGAGTAGGAGTAAGTAAACTTTTACGTTAATTAACGATGAGAACCGTGATTACTTAACGGTCTCTTTTATTAAATTCAAGTTTAAGATTTCATCGTTAACTATGTAAATATTTTCCTATGGAAGCAGCCCGTGTTGTCATACCCTGTTTTTGTTTGTCAATCAATACGAGACTAAATATTATGATCGACACGGTTATCAATTAATCTAAATCTCAAAATGTGATGTTACTAAAAATAACCTTGTGGTTATTTTATAACTAAAAAAATTAAATAAATAGTTAACATTTTCAACTAACAATTTAAAAAAAAGAAAAAAAAAAAAGGTTCTAAGCGAATCTCACCGTCCACGATAAAGCAGACGATTAATTATTGGCATTCCAATAATAAGTATTAATCAAAACAAATTCCAATGTACTGCAGCAGTCACATCTATATTCAAAGTTTTGAAACCATCTTCAATAATTAAATTAGACTGAAATTTAAATTTTGAAAGAAAAGAAAGTTCGAAGTTATCTCACGCATGATTGCCAGAGGAAGAAAATGATTTGTGTACGTCAATCATTGTGATAAATCGTTCTCTGTACCAGTAGATGATTTGATATAAAGAAGATCATATCATATCAAATCATATCATATCATATGATTTCCAAAATGATATAAAGTTAGTCCTGGAAGAACTGGGACGGGAATTTCCTTTAAATTACCCTTATCTCATATCAAGGATTGAAAATTGAGTAATTTTTTTAAAAGATATACATATATATATATTGCTAATGGTTTTCTTGTTGTGTGAATTCAAATTATTTCAAATTAAAAAAAAAAGTTGGTAATTAGAATAATGTTCGTGGATGGTGTTGGAGGAGCTTGATTCCGATGAACACACCGTCTTATAGACAGACTTTGATGGTTATTGATACATGATTTTTTTTGCTTGCAAAAGATTAAGGTTTAATAAACAGAACACCAAAAGGACATTCTTCATGTCACCCATATGTACTGCTGTACCATGATTATCGATCAGGCGGTCTGGAAAAGCCGGTAGACTTTGAGATCGGTCACGACTCCGGCGATGGAGCCGGCAGCCGCGGCGAGAGAAACGATGAAACAAGCCAAACTGAGCATCTGCAGGCAAACCCATCTGGTGCTCCACTTGGGTATTCTCCTCTGGACTATGTACATCTCCACCGGGAAGAACACGGTCAGTGGCCAGAACCCAAGGGCTCCCAGGATTCCGACCACGTCGTTGAAGAAAGGGAGGAGCATGGCGATAATGGTGGTGACGACGACGAACGCCGTTCGCCAAACCAGGCGGAAGAGGTTGAGGTTGTAGGAGGAAATGGACGTGAAGGGGACGGGGATGGGGATGTGGATCTCCCTGGTGACGAACCCCGACTTGGGCCACCGCTGGAGTGCCCACTTCTCGACGAACGCAAAGAGAGGTTGGCAGAAGACTTGATAGGCTCCCACGAGGTGGACCACGATGGCGACGTTGGCGATGTCGAGGAGCCAGTAGGGGTTGTAGAAGCCGAAACCGGTGAGGAGGTTGCCGGGGGCGTCGTCGCCGAAGGCGGCGTAGCCAAAGCAACCGCACGCCAGGTAGAACGTCGTCGTCACCGCAACGCTGATCATCGTCGCCTTCTTCATCGTCTTCGCCTCCGACGGCGGTGATCTTAGCGTGTCCTGCCACAGCGAAACACAAACACCCTTCGATGGTTGGAAACCTTCAGGTGCGATGTCGTACCGATCATGGAAAATGGAGATGCCATTACCTGAATCTCGATGAGGATGATGGAGTAGGTGTATGCGAAAGCTATGTTGCCGAAGGCCTGCAAGCTCCTCCATATCTTCTGCGTCTCAGTAACGGCGCCGACGCTGATGCCGGTCATGCTTCCTTTGACGCCGCCGTTGGCTGCGCGACGTACATGGACAACGACACAGTCAGAACACGGACGTGAAACGAAACCAATGGGTCTGTGATCGAACGATCTCGTTCCGTTACCTGAAACCTGGAGGATTCCAAGAACAAGTCCAATGGAGGAGTAGGCGAAGGACATGACGGCGGCAACGATCGAGAGCCACCAGATCTGGTCAAAGTCAGGGATCTGCGAGAAGAGGATCTCCACGATACCAAACATGATCATGTACGGGTTGCTGGAGACATGGCATGGGCTGCTGTCGCCTTTGGTGTGGAAGCAATTAGACTTCTTCACTGCCCTGCTCATTCCGTTCTTTGTGAGAACCAGACCAAGAAAACAGAGGGAAAGACGGCAAGAAGAAGGAAGCGCTCAAGTCATGTGTGTACTCACATCATGCTAATGGAGGCGGCAATGGTGTAACCAATGGCCATACCGAAGAGATTTAGGTACTGGATGAACCCACATAACTTAACCTTCGCGCCGCCTGCAAGAAGAAGAGGGGAAAAAAAGAAAAATGAATTAATGTCAGCGAAGAAGAAGAAGGGGAAGGAGAAGTGCAAGAGGCCGGTTTTGGGTGGTGGCGAATTACTTACCGAGATTGGAGCGGACGGTGTCCATGTAGTTGTAGTTCCTCTTGCCGGTGACATGGTCGCCTGTCCTGTAACAGTCAGCCAGGAGGCTGGAAGTGTAGTTGATGACAAAGGCGAAAAGTATCATAACGGCAGGTCCTGCGACCCAGCCGAGCTGTCCAATGGCCCATGCCAGAGACAGCACCCCTGACCCAATCACGGCGGTTATGATATGTGCACTCGCCGTCAACACCGTCCCTGCAGGGGAAGACCACAAACACCAACGTCAGTGGCAAAACACCAAGTCCAACACCATCGACCTCCTTCCCTCTAATTACCTGTTCTTTTCAGGCGACCATCGTCGTCGTAGCACTTGGAACCGCCACCATCCTCCGTGTCCTGGCCAAGCTCCAAGGCCAACACATCCATGGAGGGGAAGGCCTGGCGCTGGTTGTACCTCCCACTACCGTTATCTCCCATCCTATTAATTAAATTACTCGTGTCTGGGGGTGTATATATATGCTAATAAATACAAGAAACTAAGATGCTTTAATGGAAGGAACAGAGGGGTTGGCGGTGGCTTGTGTTTTTCTCGTCTGAGTAATTGGTGTCGCCGTTGATTCCTTTGGAATGGAATGCTGTGAACGATGAGATCAATTAGCCCAACACAGCTCAAGGACTCGCACACAAAACCAGAAGAGAAGCCTTCGACTAGGGTTGGGGGAGGAAGAAGAGATCAGGTGTGAGGCGTATGGGAGTGGGGGGGGGGGGGGGGAGGTGTATATATAGGGGGATGAACGAAGCATGCCAGCACGTGGAAGGACATTGCTTTTCCAATGAGCGTGGATGTGGAGGTCAACCTGGCCATTTCTTCTCTTTCCAATAATGTTTTACTTATATTAATATTTAATCCTGAACCCCTTTCCTTAATCATATATAACAGAGTGATACAATAATAACAATGCATGTGAACTTGAGTAAAACATCAAGTATAGACATGCACGTTTGCACGTAGAGATGCAAGGGGTGAAATAAAATATTTTTTAATTGATAGAATTTAATTCTGATGGATTTAATTTATTACGCATGCACGTTTGGAAGAATAAGCAGAACGAAGATATACTCTTACCGTACGTTCTAACGCAAAATCATTGGGTTCACATCCACACCCTTTCGCCCCGGATACCATGCACGGAATAAAAATGGAAGGTTATTAACGCACGATTAATTAATCACAAACAAACGATTAAACCTCTCTTCTTTAATTTGATTCTTTTATTAATTTATTTAAATGAGCTTAAAATTATCTTCGTCTCTCTCTTACTTACTTATAGTCTACAGCTATAATGCGAGAGACTTCGATTATCAAGTCCAACCGAGTTGCTTAACAAGTCAAGTAAAATTTCTAGATATAGTGTGTACGAGGTAAATAATGATTTAAAATAGTACCATGACCTTGTGAAGAAAGAATTCATGTTTAGGTTTATTATTATTATTATTATTATTATTATTATAAAATAACTTACAGAATTCGATCAGGCTAAGTCCTGTCCTGTCCTGTCCTCATTCTGCGTTTTCTATGGGCAACCAGATATCTTCTTCCAATCTTGAGGAACATTGACGAGTTAATTAATTAACCACAGACCAGTGGAGCTTATATTGGATGGTTGTGGTGCTGTTGCACAATCAATCTTTTCATGGAACACTATTACATTCTAGGATTCTCCACCGGAGCATGCATGGAATAATGCAGACTTGCAAGCTTCAATACATTGTGTGTACCCAACCTTTTATTATTCCATCTCTCAACAATTGTATTTTCTGATGATATAATATTTTTGTTTGATTTCAACGATCATTTTTTCCATCTATACTGACCAAACAGGCCATGAAGATCCCCCAGCTTCATTCTTGGTGATGAAAGAAGCAAGAACATGTATAGACATGAGATATATATATATATATATATATAATTAAATTACCCTGCGGGCCATTTGCTCTCTTACACAAAACCTCATCCAACCCTTCAGAAGGAAGGTGTAAGATTTTATATGCAGTTTCTTACATTCATATTAATTCCTTTGATTTATAAGATTTAATCCAGTGGATAGAATATGACATATGTGTTGTTTATGCTGGTTTTCTCAATTCCCTCAAATCATGGGTTCTTTCTTTGCAAGCACCTTAATAAATTGTGGGGTTTACTTCATAATTAGTTTGTGGTAGTGAATATCTGACTTCCCATTAATTTCTGATTGCAGTTATCATTGTAATTATCTTTCCAAGTAGATTTTTTTTTTTTTTTCAAAATTAAGAATTTCTCGTGGGTCTATTTTTTCAAAGAGAGGATGGAAAGACTTCCTTTTGATTTTTATACACAATCTCGTGTATGTTATAGTAATATATATATATTAAAAAAGGTAATTGAATATTAAAGGTTCATCACTCATCTTCTAATCCTAACAATGTTTAAATTCCATTAGCTGCATTATCATTCATTTCAATTTGAACAATTTTCAATTCTGGTAAACTTAAATTATTCCCTAAGGGGAAAATAATGTTACCTTTACGATAGATATTTTACCTTCAATCTCGGATTGTTTTCGTCGCTGTTTGGTATTTTTTTGAAAAATATTTATCTTATAAAGGAAATTCTCCTTTGGAAACTGTTTTTGGTATTATTTTTCAAATTTTGTGGTATATAAATCATTTTAATAATCTTATATTGTATTTATGAATTCGAAAATATACTGAATATCTTAATCTTAAAAAATGTTGCATTTTATTTTATTTTATTTTTTTTAAATAAAAAAAAAAAAAAAAAAAAATGTAACGCAGCAGTGGCAATGGGAAGGAGGAGGTCGGTAGCTACAGCGGCGGCGGTGGGAGGGACGGAAGAAGACGGCAGTGGCGTGGTAGGACGGCGGTGGCAAAAGGCAAGGGCAACCAGCAGTGCTGGGAGAGAAGGAGGCAGGTGGCATCGGCGTAATGGGACGACGATGACGGAGAGATAGAAGCAGACGACAGGAAGGAAAGGAAGAGGTCGACCGGAGGAGGAAGTCACGAATCGGCGCAGCCACCGAAAGGTCTGACCGACAACGATGGAAAGCCGTTCGTCAAAAGGTCTGGCCGAGACAACGAACGACGAACAAGGCAGAAGAAGCCTTCGCTGTTTTCTATCTTCGATGGCAGTGATGGATGGATGGCCACTCTGCCTCGATCCGGTCACCAGATTTGACTTGATCGTTGTCAATTCCGTGGACTGCAAAACAACAAAATGCATACCATCAACCTTGAGATCTTCAAGGTATCGTTATTTGTTTCGAGTCTTGTTGGGTTGTTGTCTGCTTCGTTAAGACTGGTTCTTCTGCTCAGTACCACTGGGAGAGGGAATCAATCATTCATTCCTATGCTGGGAATCGACGCCGGCAATCTAGAAAGAGAGACACAAAAAAGATGCAGTGGCAATGGCGAGCTGAGTGAGGGTACTCCATGTGCTTTCGTATATTATCAAATTTTCGGTTAAATTTGGTAACTTTAAATTTCTTCTGCTACTTTGGTTTATTTTAAACCATTCAATTCTTCTCTCTTGAATTATGCATTCTTTAATCTAGCTATTAAATTTTTATAACGGAACGTAAGATTAATCGTATCATACATACTGTTGCTGGCAATTCAAGATAAATATCACTACCCTGTTACAGTCCATTGGTCGGCCACAAGTTCAAAATCCTATTGGGAGCACTTTTTGGGATCCTATTCCTCTCCGACCCTTCACGATTGAAGAAGCCGGTCAAATTATTGCATCTTCATCTTCAAATACATGGTGAGATTATTTAGTGATTTTTCTTTTTTGAAAATATCGATCAAATGCCGATGATCCAACCATTCATTCCATCACAGATAATCTAAATTAAGCATATAGAGATCGAATCCTGTTGGATTCCCCACAATTAATTATAAGAGAGAGGATCTCACCCCCCTCCCTTTCCCTTGTGGGGCTCCTGCTACACTTCTTTGCACAAAGAAAGTTGTGTCTTCTAGGGTTTTTTTAATTAGGATATTCTGAAGGGTAGATTCCTAGATCGGTATCATCAAATCAAATTCCGATAACGATTTAACTTTGACGAAGCATGAGCGCCATCAACTTTGAAAGAGAATATGACCTCTCACTTCTTGAAGAGGAAGTGTGGTGTAGTGCTTTGAGTGGCATGATTGACCCTTGTGGTCATCCGAAATTGCCCACTTTAGCTTCATTATCGATCGCTTTAACTTTTTGATCTCATGGTGCGGATGGATTTGAGGACACCTTGCTTTCCAATCGTGGGACGGCGTCCACGGAATGGTGTATGATAATCTAAATGAATGGGTGAGATTGAGATTTAAATTAAACATATGATGAATCTTCTGCTCATTACCGATTAATAAATAAGCGGCGAACGTGGGTCCAACAGAGGGGCCGGAGACGATCAGGATCGGCACCGACCGAATCCCCTCCTCCCTTCCTCCCTTCCTCGCACACCCCTTTTGACTTCTTTTTGGGCATGCGTTGATCTTCGTCCCACCGCGTGTCCTCTTGTTTCCTAAAGAAACCTTTCGACCACCCAAATGATGGGCGATCGGCGATGTTTGCTCCAGTGGCGTGATGAGGACGGACGGAGGGACGAGGAAACTCCGACTCGGAGCTTCTGATGTTGTGCATCCTGTGTTTTCTACCACCGATCCAGATTAGTTGTCCACCGTCAAAATTGTCATTTTTGATAATGATAATAGTAAATTTCACATAATAAAAATTATAAACACGCACATACATATAAAAATAAAGAATTTCCCAAAGTAAAAGTTCCTGTACTCACGGCTCTTGGAAATAGAGCAGGACTGCCTGTATCTTCTCTGCAGCCACGCAAAGAGGCAAGAGGGAGAGGAAATCCCTCAGATTGAGTAGACAAGCATAACACCGTATGTAGGCTACTTAATTTTAAAATCAGAAGACCGAGATATACTCAGGTAACTTTTCCATCTTTCACAGGAAACAAACAAGACAACCAACATCCAAAATGCATCTTTGAACAAGTTTTCCATCTTGTACAGAGGAGAACCCAGCCTGGATCTGAAACTCTGGACTAGTGTCGGATTCGCTTGACGTTCGCCTCAGGGACATTGATGTCATTGCATGGCATCATGGGGACCTGCATTGCCAGATGCCGATGGTATGAGTTCCCACTTCTATCAATAGAAACACGTTCCAAAAAAAAATTCAACCTTTCACAAGTGTAACAACAACAATAACCAATTCAAATTAGTTCAAGTGAATCAGGACTGCCATACATATTTCCTTTTAACGTTCGGATCTAAGCGTGTCTGTCTATAAGTGTGGCAATATCATGAAATGAAAAGAAACATTTCCTTGCATGCTCCCAAAAAAAGTATTGAATTATTTCTATGTCGCTTTTATCACATCAACGATCGAGTTGGATATAAAACTTTAACGAGTGATCGTCAACTATATCACAATTCACCTCGGCAGAGGAAAAACTGAGCAAACTTACATTTTCCTCAGGAACTATAGCATATCTTATCGACGGTGAGACCCACATTTTGCCTGCCAAGAAAATACGGTTTAAGTATGTCAACGGTTGCAGCTACGCAGGGAGAAGAGGTGAGAATTTTCTCAAACCCGGAAGATACGAAGATGCCCACCTGATGAGCTTTCTGGTTTAGAGGAGTCTAATTTCTTGCATGCAGAACCATCAGTGCTCAAGGCTTCAATTAACTTGGGTTTATTGCTGTACAAATCAACAGAACTACATGGGAATCGAGTATGGATACTTCCATGGATTTAAAATTAATAATAACCAACATAAACCATCCCATTCTCTCTAATATGTGCTACGGCTAACATGCACAGGTTGCCTGTAGAAAATATTGGCCAATGTTAGAAGTGAAGATATGCTTTCGAGAATGACAGAAAGACTGCCTTTTCATTTATTTATTTATTTATTAAAATGCAACAAATATGCCCTTCTTTTAATGCAATGAGCAATTGATTACTCATTGACAATTTAGAAAATATTTTGTATATTTGTAGATATAAGTAAACATGTTTTAAGCAGCCTTGATATTCGACTCTTCAATCTTCGTAACCTCAATAGTATAATCTAGATGTAAGTAGCCCAAGTTAACATACAACAAAGCATATATTGCCTGCCTTTCCACATATTTTATCCAACCCAAGCACTGACCAACAAAAGAATAGGTGCGGTGCGCACTTGTGATTTCAACAAAAAATTGGCTGGAAATTACCTATCTAGCGAATCACCATGGCCAAGCTGCCCACTTGTGCCCCTGCCCCAGGAGAAAACGTTTTGCTTCTCTGTCAATGCAAGCGTATGCCTCCATCCACAAGACACTTGCACAACATTCTGTAGATATATAAATACAGATAAGATTAGGGTGTCTGGTAAAAAAAATACATGAAGAACCATCCTGTATCAGCACTTGTAATTTGTAAAGCTTAGATTTCTAGCCTTGCCTCTCCATTGGGTAGTTCAACTTGCATAGGAGAGCAATGATCAGCATCATCGCCGGCACCAACTTGCCCAAACTGTGATGAATAGATAAAAAGAAAGTCACAGTGTCTAGAGAAAGCACCAACCTAATTATTTCTTTTTACTACACAACAATAATTTTTCTTGAAAAAATGAATATAGATGCGAGAAATCTATGAAATATAGCATATCTAGGTGATTTACCAGAAACTTCAGCTTGTTAGTCAAGCAATATTATTGTTCTCAGTTATCTGTTTCTCTGGATAAGATATACTACTGCCTCAGCAATTAGAGTTGACTTCCGCTCATTATGTTCATACAATAATTACTTGTATCCATCATAAATGCTCTGAAAAAAAAATTAAGTTGACTGACCTGAAATGGGGGTTTTCAGTAATAAAAAGTTGTTTACCTTATTCCATCCCCAACCATATAGTTTTCCATCAGTAGTGAGTGCCATTGTGTGCCTCCATCCTCCTGATATCTGATGTTAGCAGAAATAACAAAGTCATGAATTATGATAAAGAACAACATAAGTGCGGACACTTAGTGGTGTTATGTTATGTACTTATTTTGCTATCATGTTTAACATTTTCTTGTATAATTTAGTAAAATTATTATTGGTTATTGAAAAATATAAATTCAAACATGTTGAAAATATATTTGCATCAAGTTTTATGTTTACATAATTAATAATCCAATTTAAATTGCTAAAAATGTATAATTGGTCAAACTCTATTTTATTCATATTAAATGGGATAATGATCATGTCAAAATAAACTTTTTCCATTATATAAATATTTCAAAATAGTTTAAAAAAATCCTGAATAATTATTGTTTTCTGTAATTATCAAGACATCATATCCAATCAAAATTTCCCAACTCCATACGGGTCGATTATCAAACCAACGTCAAACACAAGCTGATATCTCTACTAAAACATCATTTTGGATTTAGAGTTAAAAAGTAATGCCCATAAATCATATTGCATTTGCTGTGTGAACCATGGGAGAGAAGCTCAACCGTCTTGATGATTTTAGTGAAACTGGAAAATAAAGCTGGGTTTCAGTGCCAATAAGAACTTCAAGAACTATGTTACACGTTTACACTATTTTGTTTCAGTGACTGGATATTACTCAGCAAACACATTAGATAAGCTTTCTTCCTTAGTTGAGGTTGTTGATCGGTAAGATCTCGCATGTCCCAAGCATCAAAATCTGAAGAAACTCCTTTGGTTATGAATGGCTCTTATGAACAAAATCAAGATGTTTTTATAAAGCTCCTGTAAAATATAGGGCTGCACATTTTAAAGGACAGCCCAAAGTATATGGATGTGATGCATAGAAAAACTATAACATTTTAAATTTATTTACCAGAATTGATTGATTAGACGATAAATTTGCATTAACATGTGATCTTTATAGTTAGTTACAAATCGTTCATTATGGTGGCAAGTTATAAAATGGCAGTAGAATAACCTGTGATATGCAGCTGTGGCTTAAAACATCCAAACGATGAGGGACAAGATGATCCTCAAAGTCGCCATGTCCTAGCTGTCCATATTTGCTCCATCCATATGTATGCAAACTACCACAAGATGATACAGTTATTGTGTGACGCCACCCACATGCAACAAGCACCATTTTTTGACCCTGATGCATTGAAAACATGGTAAAACAAGATAGAAAGTGTAACAAGTGTTAAAGTAAGAATAAAATAAACACTTATGCAAACATACGATAGTTCAACTTCCTGAAATAAATAACTTTTAGTGCAAAAAGAGAATAAGGCAGAAGAAAGAAACCAGAATAGAAAATTACTCTAAAGCAAGCTAGTAAAGCTCTTGATTCCACAATACTTAATCGCATAAAGCAAGAGAGAGAAAAAAACATAAATTCATAACAAAAAGTAACAGAAGAATTTCATCCAGTAGATGGGTTGATGCTGACAATCCATAAAATATTGGACTGTGAAGTCCCTCAAACAACACTACATCCATCAGAATATAGCTAAAACAAAAATTCATATCAAAAGCTCATACAATTTTAGATAGTGGCAGGATTATAGCATGTACTATGGTAAGATGGGCTTGATCTCTTGAAATATCAAATCACAACGTGCAAGATAGATAAACTGGTTGGTCGGCATACATCAACAGCAGAAACTTTTTCTGGAACAAGACGATCACATCTGTCTCCTAGACCCAAATTTCCATAACGTCCCCAACCCCATCCGTAGAGATCACCATCTTCAGTGACTGCCGCAGTATGTTCTGCACCAGCAGCTATCATTTTGACAGCCTTTCCCTACACAAAGTTCCAAAGGAAAAGATTCATCACATATATCTATAGAGCATTTCCTCAAATATCTGTCTTCGTTTAGCTGAAATAACAGCTACAGTGGAATGGAACGTGCAGAAATTTTCCAGAATGTTTGTCACTATAATACATACAAATGTCTGCATGCTTTCATATGATATGATGAATAATTTTTTCTGAATAGATATTTTGTATCTCTATTCTTAAAGTTAACACTAGATAAGAACTATGAGAGTATTGAACCAGGAATACGGTCAAGAAAACAGAGGATGACAGTGTCAGACACCTTGAATACTTGGATCTTTTGTGGTAGAAGAGAATCTTCAGTATTTCCCAGACCAAGTTGCCCATTTTGGTTACGTCCCCAGCTTTACAAACAATGTAAAAATGTACAAATAATGTATGAACAGCATAATTATATGTGAAAAAGAATTGAAATCATAAAAAATGTAGAGCCTGGAACCAAAATGAGAATGTTGTATATTGCAAAAATATCACACCCAAAATCAAGCTTTTGTTAGCGTTAATAGAAACTCTAAAGTAATGTGAGGTGTCTTTGGAAGAACATGGGTATTTCTCTGACCAAGAAATAAATACATCAAACAGCACAGTTGAAAATTTTGGTAAGAATTTCATAGTCCAAAGCAGGAAGTTTCTTTCTGAAAATTGTAGTACAAGTTTAGTAGTTCAGCTGCCAACCTCTGCACTTCCCCGTCAATGGTCACTGCCAAACAATGGCTATCGCCACATGCAATTTGCTTGATCTTTATGCCTTGTAAAGCTTTAATAGGCTGAGGAATAAATACATCACTAGAATTTCCATGACCTAACCTTCCAAAATCACCCCTGTGACAAACAAATTGCAAATTCTCATGCTGCACATATACACAAAAAACAGAATAGGCAACAGAGATGTCTTTTGTAATTGAAATTGTGTCCACAAGATTTAAATTGACATATAAGACGAAAATTTCCATGTAAAACATATCAAGATCCTACAAGAAAGACAACTTTAAATTTCTTCACAATTACAAGCATAAAAATCCTTTTAGATGAAATTGTGCACAACTATATCCACAGCATATGGATTTGTGATACATAATTTGATATGGATTGTGTCCACATAATTTGATACACAATCACCAGAATGCATTTTCATTGAACCTACCTGTCTGAAGATTTTTATTAGCATACAAAAGAAGAAGAAAATGTTCATGTAAAACAAAAAATAAGATTCTATAAAGTTCTTCACCACTGGTAGAACAACAACAAATAGCAGAAATGCTGCATAAACGTATATAGGGCACATGGACTTGTGATACTTATGTGGCATCAAGTAAGAAATAATTAAGGTTGCGACTGGTAAAGGGAAAAAACAAACCATCCCCAGCTAAAGATTTGTGTTGCAAGTTCAGAATATGCAGTTGTATGGTCAGCTCCACAAGTAATTGATACTATGTCCTGCCCATCTAACGCACTCACTAGTGTTGGCCAAAGGCGATCTTCAGCATCCCCATGGCCCAACTGCCCATCCTCTCCACGTCCCCACGAACAAACAACGTTGCCGGCTGCACCAAGTCAATTAGCGATGTAGATCTTGTCAATCTATCATCATTGATAAGTAGTTCGCCTTGTATCATCAAGAACAAGGCAAAACAAAATAACAAATAATTCCTACTAATGCCAGTGCGCGATAAATAGTGCTTGATTTTGAACAAAGTCAACACAGAAACGCTACCATATGCTCACTTTTTCCCTAGATTAGGTAAAACATACATAATTTACTTTGACCATTCCCTCAGAATTTCGGCAGACGGGGGTAAGGAAAAGGTTTGATTTCAACTAAAATGAGCAATTAGAAACTGCTTCAAGGTAGAACTCTTTTTGCGCGAGCAGTTCTCTAAATCATCCAATTCATCGGAAACAAACAAAAGGCAAGTATTTTGGATTGTAACCGAGTTCCTTCAAAGCAACACAGTAAGCACATTCAGAACCCTCCGGCACCGCGCCCCCCTTCCACAGACACACACACACAGAGAGACAAAAACAAACAAAGAAACACACAAATAAATAAATAACTCCAACAAAAACAAAATCAACGAACTTCCTACTAGTAGTCGACAGACAAAAGATCAAATTTTGAACGTTCGAACTCGGCAGCGCTGAGAACCGAGAACACGTATGACTAACCCCACAATCCATTCGAAGCCGAATAAAAAAATACAATAATCGTAGAGTTGTTGCGGCGAAACCCAAGTGGTAAAGGAGGGAAGGAAGGATTTTGTCGGCATTACAGAGCAAAGCAACTGAGTGGCTCGATCCAGCGGAGATAAGCACCACATGCCGGGACGTCGGGCTCTGTAGCTCGTTCGCCATATGCTTTTTCCGCAAGGAGCTAGAAAGGGTATCTACACGAAAACGAAATATGGGGAATTTTCGTGCTGAAAAGAGAGAATCCTCAAAGGTAGGGAGGGGGACGAGAAAAAGAGAAGTGTCATCGATTATGAAAATAACGGTCTCACATCGCCGTTAAAAATGTCGATGTAATTTTGGTCTTCTAATGAGATCAATTTGTCCAGATAAGAAGTAGAATTAAAGTTAAGTAACTTGAGGTAAGTTGGGACAAAATATTGATTTTAAAAGCATGATAAAATATTCCGATTATAAAAACAATAATTTCACGTCAATAGTTAAGTAATCTTGATATAAATTAAACTCTTCCTCGTCAGAATCTCCCAGGACCTTGGATCTTACGGATGACATGGTAGGAGTGGATCGGAAGGGATATCCCCGTTATTTCGTGTGTGTGTGTGTGGCGGGTGTGGCTGTTCTCCGCCACACGATCCTCTTCTTCTTCCAGCTTCGAATGTTCTGGATGAAGGAGACGTGAGCACGTCATCCGAAATTTTTAGTTATTTTTTGTTAAAATATTTTGCTTGTATGTTATTTTTCCGTATCATTTAAACATTTATATCCAAACTTTTTATATATTCTATTTTTTTGTTTTATGTTCAAACTATCATATAATTTCTTATAAACTTGATTTTAACTTTACTAATGATTTTTTTAGACTTGCTTTTTCTAACATGTATTTCTCTAAATTTTTCTTATTTCTATATTTACGATCGATTTTATAACATTCCATTTTTTCTTTTATTATTTTTTATACATACTCATTCCACCACTAACATTTTTTTTTATGACATGTAAGTAAAAACAAAAAATTCTTTTTTTTTACCATTTTAATATTCTTTCTATTATATTCATATTTTTCAAAAAAAAATTCCATTTTTAGTTTTATTTATTTGACAACAATAAATATTAATGTACCAAAAATAATAATTAATTATCTAAGAAACAAAAAAACAAAAAAAACTTTCAATAACATCAACTTATTGAATTACAGAACATTATCATATTAGTAATGGCAATAAAATGTCACTAAAACTTCAAACTTGAACATTAATTCGATGTTGGCATGATTTTCTTGGACTATGTTCATGACGTTCCTTCTCCATGGATGCATACTCCACCCATCCCAAACGCAAATGCTAGATCCCACAAGAAAGATATAACTGCTGCGGAAAAAATATCACAAGATCGGTCAATGAATGAGTTCTTAAAGTTAACGTGTCACGCCTCGTTTCTACATCTGATATTTCAAATAAGAATAACATAAGGAACACTTCTCGCCTTTCTATTCTTGGGAGGAATTGGGCGGTCGAGGAGAGCACAGCATGGTAGTTGCACGGGTAAAATACAGGATTTTAGTTAGGTGAAATATGTTGCGAGTTGTACAAAAAGATAATATGGTCTGGAACCCACTACTGGACCAATTAAAAGGAACAGATCAAGCTTTTGCAACTTGGCAGAGGAGAGATTTGGAGAATTAGAAATTGATATACAGATTCGACGAGAAAGAGCAAATTAGAGATTGAACCTAATACTTGAATGATGTCCTTCTCATCATCCTGAAGAACTCATTAGAATCAACTTCTCCATCACCTGCACGTGTCGGAAGGATGTAAATAAACGTAGTGAATATAGATATAGAAATTCAATAAGGTTTCTAAGGAAAGTGTACCGAGCGAAACACACACAAGCATAATTTATTTTTATTATTATTTGAAGGAACCTGAGAACAACTCCCGGTTATATGCAAGACACGTACAACAAGCACGCACTTATCATGACGGATTTAACTCTGCCATTTACCGTTGTACAAACACCACGTCGGACATTCTTTTGCTTCGGATTCAGAAAAATCATTTTATGTTTCAATACAAACTGGAGGGAGAATACAAAGATGGTTAATATATCCTCTGATTTGCAGAGGTTTGTTAAAAAACAAAAAGGATGTTTAGTTTAAGAAAATTTAAAAGGAAGGTGCGGGCCAGGCTTCCATTTCAAAAACGCCATTTATGGGTGATGAATGAATGAGCTGAAAGGAAAAAAAACAAGTGGTCCAAAGTCAAAATAAAATGGCAGATGGAGTTGAAATCTTTGGGTATGGCCAGAACAAAACCACGATGATAATAAACTTCTACACGCAAATACTACACAAAAAAAGTAGATATACTACTCACCGTTGCAATCTGCTTCCCCGATCATCTCTTCAATCTCTTCGGGAGTGAAAGTCTCATCTAAATCTCTTGCTAGACGCATAATATCTTCAGCAGAGATTCTTCCCTACAGAAATACAAGTTTTCTTGGGAAATATAAACGAAAAAAAGAAATTCAAGTTTGAGAAGATGAATATTTTGGAGGAGATAATTACAGCCTTAGATGAATACTTTGGTGGAGAAAATTACATTATTATCTTGGTCGATAATACCAAAAGCTTTAGTGAGTTCTTCCTTGGTGTCCCTCTCTCCTATCTTGTCCGTCATCATATGGACAAATTCATCAAAATCAATTGCACCGCTGCCATCTCTGTCTACATCAGCAATCAAATGATGGATTTGCTGTAGCAAAGCAAAAAATAATATAGGACTCCGATTTAGCAAGAAATACGTAGAAAATTATTCTAGGGAAGTGTCACTTAGAGACCAGAGACAGTAAAAAGAAAGAATATTCAGTACAAACAGAAATTTTATCAAGGAAGCAAATTTATAACATAATGCCCTAAAAGTAATATAGATAAAGATCTAAATATGACAGGGTATTTCCATATTCTGCAAAATCCTGTGAACTTACAAATGAAGTTGTCGTTTTTGCCCCCAGCGGTTGAACAAGTTTGTTTTGAACCTGACTTGTAAAAAACTTCCATAACAAGAAAATGAACTTATTTTTTTTACTTATTTAGATAACTAAAATGTTAAACTTATATTTTTTTAGATTTTTGGGATGTAAATGGAGTAGATACAAAATCTAAATTTGAATCCAAAATTTTTCAGCCACGTCTGAAGTTTGATCTGTACCCAAATGTTTATTATCTAAATCTGAAAAACAGATCTGAATTCAACTATTATCCGCATTTTATTTAAAATTTTCAATATAAAAAATCTTTATCCAAATACAAGAACATTAATAATCATTGAAAATATAATTAAATATAAATAATTCAAGATATATTCTACATGATTATATTATTTAAACTAAATAAGCATATCTAATATGCATGTAAAATGAAACTAAGCTCTATTTAAAGATGTTGTATATATACATTAGATAGATTTGAATTCAAATAAGAATTTAGACATTTCATGAACACATTTATTGGATTAAGAATTTTTATGGATTAGATGCATCAACATTCAAATACAATCTAGATTTTTCTCCTAGATAATATTTTGGATTCAATTACACTTCATTGGAATTTTTTTGTAAAAATCCAAACATTCAAATACAGATTTGGAGCGGACATTTGAATTTAGATATCCACAGACACCCATATGAGCTAGGTACCCATGATTTCTTAAAGTCCAATATGTATTTCAATACATGACTACGTGCACCATAGGGACAAAAACTAACTTCATGTGTATTTGTAAGGCAATTCCTCTTTTATGTTGCATTCCTTCTGCCAAAGAGATTGTCGTATGGACAGTGGAGGGCGGCATATTCCCCGTTGCACAAAAATGATGAGCTGGTGGTGCACCACATGAGCCCCAAGGAGGTGAAGCTCCCAACCTTAATGGTGTACCAGAGGATTAAGGACACAAGTGAGATGACAGCAGGGATTTGGAGGAAATTCTCAACATCAGAGGCTGCCCTCTCTCAATGATTTATTTATATCAATTAACATCTACAGTGGAGTTTGTTACATGGCTGCTAGTGGTCATTGTATACTAGCTGCTAGGCCAGGGCATATGGGAAAACTGTAATATATTTTAAAACGTTTTTGTGATACTGTACAAGTGAGGGTTTTTTTTACTTTTGCAATTTAGAACAGGCTAGAAGGTCGCAGGGGTAACCACTACACTAAAGACCTTGAATTCTACATCATAGCACTGAACATGGGAAAACCATAATGTATTTTAGAACGTTTTAGTGATCTTGTGCAATTGAGGTTTTTTTTACTCTTGCAATTTTAACAGTTTAGAAAGTTGCAGAGCTACATGCTAGATTAAAGACCTTTGATTCTACATCATAACACTGACAACATAAGAAACTGAACAGGTATACACGGTAATGAAAATCTGCATGAATGATCCGGCTGTTTACGCATGAGAAACTATGGTGAGAAAAAATTGATTTCAATATTTTTCATAATAACAACGTTCATCAAACAAAAAGTGACGCATGAACAAAAGTTTTTACCTCTTCGGTCATCTCAAAACCCAAGGCCCTGTACAGAAGTTAATCCATAGATAAACAGACAATTACAATCAAATAAGCCAGAGCGAACAGGAAGCATGTTCCAGAAGTCTGAAGGGCAGGTACCTCATTGCAACATTAAGCTCCTTAGCATCAATAGTGCCTGCATGCGAGGACCGAATTTCATATCAATAGAAGTAGTCACAAGATAACAAGACATGATTAGTCCTGACACGACGTTACCAGATGCATCGGTGTCAAATAGTTCAAACGCCTCTTTGATTTCCTGTTTCTTCTGATGCGTTAACCCGTGTAGACGACCCTTCTGCGTCTCCACCCGAGACAACCCACTCCGAGACCGGCGAACGGACTTCACATCAACACAAACAACAACAGAAGACAATAGAATGAAATTCATCTCTTATTCAAATAACCTAAAATGCTGTAAATCACGAGCAGAGGTTATGAATTGCACGAAGATCAATATTGCCGCTGTGTGAGTCCAGGTAAACATGCATTACTGATGGAAAAATGGAGGACGGCAATAAATTTGTAAGGTTTCATTCCATTATCTTCATTTTATAACAAAACTAGAATCTGAAGATCTCATCTCATTCTAGCGAAAAACTACCTCCACTGCTCCGGAATGCATGTTGTTCGAGTCTGGTAGGGATGCTTCGAAACCGTCCGAATCCTCCAAAAGAACAACGATGGACTCAGAATTTACGTGAAGCATGTGATGCTGCATTGCTGCGAGAAACGAAGGAATCGAGGAAACCGTACCTTGGAATTCCCAGGGGATGGTGTGGCGACCGTGGCGGGGACGACGGAGTCGGCGTTAAAGTTTTTATGGGAGACCGGAGTGGTCGCGCGTTTTTTTTGGAAGACCGAAGAATAAACGGATCGAGAATGTGGATTTACCCGGAAGAAAAGAGATCCGAAGAGGTTCGAACGGTCGATCAGCTGGAGCAAACTATATATATTCCAAAAGTTTTGGCTTGTATATATACAAACTTTATATATATCAAAAAAAATTTGGTGTGTATATATATATATATATTCAGATGTCTCGTCCGCAAGTGTAGTCTCAAAAGTTGCACCTCTGGAAGCATATCTAGCATATACCTCCTCTATAAAATACCAATCCGTCCCCAATAGATACTTGGGTCTTCCATGTCTTTATAACGAAAAGCTTTTGTAGATACTCTCTCACTTTGGTAATCTCATCCGTGTCAGTACTTATCAAGAGGATATCATTAACATATATACGTAACTACCATCTGTCTTTTTTGACGAACATAAAGTGATCTATAAGGTGAGTCCCTTACGTATCACTAAACTTTTGAAACAGGGGTTTGAGCCCTATATGACTTCTTCCTTCAGTTTAACATATACTATTCTCCTTCCAACCAACATACCAATTAACGGCAGGTAAGAGATATCCTTGTTGGAGCGTGACGAAGAGCAACACGAGAAGACGACTAAGCTGAGTGGAGTTAGACACTAATAACCGGATCGGTCACTCTAACGCATACGATAAAATCCTAAATTTAACACAAACAAAAACACTACCGTTTCCCGAAAAAACCCAAACCGAGCAAGCTGTCAATATTTCTGGTAAAGATCTTTAGAAGTTCAAAAAGCTGATGCGGGGATTTATTAGTTCAAGCTCATTTTGGCAGTAAAAAGCCAGCGATAAGCTCTTTCAAATGTTATCTTTCGTCTACTAATCATTCATGGAGCGATAGGTTGCCCAAGAGAGGCAAGTGTTCCGCCATCGTTATGAACGAGGAATAAAAACAGATTGATTGAAGAACTAACAATAGATTATTTATTTGAAAACAAACAACCAAGTATTCATACCGGTAGAAATATAACAAACCTCACAAGTCAACTACATTTAAAATACTTGCAATATTCAATGCCAACTGCTCTCAGCTAGAAGAATGGACAAATTTGTTGTTTATTAAATTAAATAATAGATAAAAAATACAAGCAACTATACATCCTACAAAAAAATTACATATAGATACACCCAACTACTCTTACAAACATATCATATTATTAATAAAGCATTGCCTCGAATAATTTACTGCACTAACAGTTCATCGGATTGGGCTGATGATGTCCAGTAATGCAGAAGTGATTCGACAGTTAATCGCCTGGTAGAACTAAGCATGGAAATGAAAAAACGGCAACCATCTATTTTGTATTCCTCAAGAGGATTCCTATGCCCAAAGCTCCTAACATTCACCTGCCACAAGTATTGGGTGAATGGTTACTCAAGCGGATTTTATTAATGAAGAACTAAATGCGGTTAAGTTGTAAAATTTTGAAGAATTACCGCAGAACTAAGCCGATTCATATTTACTAAATGGTCCCTCCAAAAACAATCAAGCGTCTTCACAATAACCGCTTTCTGAAGTTGGGAAATTTTCATAAAAACAGTTTCAACATCTTTTGAATTGATGGACTCGAGGAAATTATACCACGTCAAGATCTCAGCAAAAGCGAAAACACTGACCTCTATTTCCTGCACATATGCATCCTCATAACCGGAGTCTTCCACAATTTTCAAATAAGAAGCAATTAAGAAGTCACCAAGGTATTTGCGAAGACTATTGACAGCATTCAGGTACTTTCCCTTCCTGCAGGTCAACAAACCAAAAAGGTGCACATGGGAATTTAATTAATGTTAATTAAATAGTGCAACATGGAGCGAGGATGACTGAGTACCTGAAAGACTCATCGCTGCAGATATTGAGCCATCGCTTCAATGAAGAAATTTTTCTATGGATTCCTCTGAATGTGCACGGCATTGGTAGCTGAAGGGGGGTGCTGTCAACCTTAATATAAGCTACAATCATTCGCTCAATGGAGGATAACAAACTTTCTTCTGAAATTTCCGCCAAGGGTTCTGTAAACCCAAAGGTATCAACTGTTCACACTTTGAAGCATATTAAATTGAAGGCGATCAATACAAAACTAAGTTACCAGCTAATGTTTTTCCAGAGAGATTAATGAACTCTTTCAAAATCTTGTCCAAATTCCATTTGCTTGGATGCTGTGCAATGAGGATATAAGCAATGAATTTGAGCAGAAACGATACTCTTAAGCAACTAAATACCTTTACAGGATCAACATTTCTGAAGATGATTTCATCTACAACTGCTTGCATATACCTACAAAACTCCAGATTAACACCATTCTCAAAGAACAAGTAAAGATCAACAACCTTTCTTACTACAGTGATGAGATAAGTGATATAGCAGCAGTTAGATGCACAAAAGGATTTTCATTTGAAATCTATGAAAACAGAATATTTTTATTTAAAGGAATTTTTAAAGAACAACAGTCACAGGCCAAGTAAAGATCAACAACCTTTCTTACTACAGTGATGAGATAAGTGATATAGCAGCAGTTAGATGCCACAAAAGGATTTTCATTTGAAATCTATAAAAATAGAATATCATTATTTAAAGGAATTTTTAAAGAACAACAGTCACAGGCCACATAAGGATTTCTGTGATTGACAATTATAAAAGGGTCATTCAACTAAAGGCACATTCACAGTCTCTCAGTTTAACGTTTACTCCAAGTTGGATAGTCATTGAAACTTTCAAAATTGTAGCACTTGAAACTTACTGGAATATTTGCTCAGAACTTTCAGAATCGCCTGTCAGTGTCAATTGCCTAAGTTCATACACATGCTTCCTTTGCACCTGATAAATATTGTTAAAATACCTTTTTCTAAGTCAAAATTGAATAACTTTAACAAAAAAGGAAATAGTGAAACATTTTAAAATTCTACCTTTAGCATTACAGCAAACTAGTTTCTTAATTGTGAAACAATACGGGGGAAATCATAAGGCATTGATGTTTCAATAATTAGCCTTGGAAAAAAAATGGAAAGAATCATGTGCAGCCTAAAGAAATTGTCCCTTAACCGTCAAATTAATGAAAGATAAATCATTCACAAGTTAAAGCTAAACATCAATCTTTACGGGTCTTTCAACCACTTGAATAAGCAACCTTCTCATGAAATTAGGGAGATCAATATATATGTCAGAAGTTCTTGTCCTGATCCTCAGGCTAAACTTGTGATTTTTATAGAACCATGATATGTAAATGAACATAATATCACAATACCAGTCAAACAAGCATTAATTCTGTAGAAGATGCAGCAGAAATCAGCATGTAACGACCTCAATTTGAAGAAAAGACCAAATACCCAAGAGCACTTACGAATGCTATGAGGACGATCTCTTATACATGAACAGAAGATATAATTAGCCCGCAAATCACATTCAACAGGGTTAAACGAAGATTATGAAGCAATATGTTATAATTTATCTAGTAAATAAGGATCATTATTTACACATGCCATCTCTTATACATGAACAGAAGATATAATTAGCCCGCAAATCACATTCAACAGGGTTAAAAGAAGATTATGAAGCAATATATTATAATTTATCTAGTAAATAAGGATCATTATTTACACATGCCACAGAAAAAAAAAGTATAGAAGATTATGAAACAGCATACTATGATATATCTTGTAAATAATGAACATTATCACATGCCAACCTCTAGTACTTCGTCAAACTCTACAAGGCTTTTTCTTATGCCAAAAAAGTACTTCTCTGCATTTATCTGCAAACTTAAAAGCTGCAATTTTCCATAATGGAACATTATAACGCACATATGTCATGCCTTGTTTTAATGAAACAAATTGAAAAGAAAATTGTATGCGCTTCAGACAGGTTGAGGCAGAGACCTGCTTAACAATGGCAGTACCCTCTATAGGTATATCCTCTTCATTTGTTATTCTAGAGATGAGTTTCACAGCCCATTCTGTGTTGAAATTGAATTTTTGAAACATCTCATCCTGTAAGCTGAATAACAATTTTCAGTAAGGGTATACTATATTATCAACAGAGAGTCAACATATATGAATGGCTAAAAACTTGCCAAGATAATCTTTTAGATAAATATAACATGATATTTTATACAGAAACCAAAAGTTCGGAACCAGGAAATTTGATAGCAATAGAAAATAAGGGAAAAAAAAGTAAAATATATCACCTTAATAAGGTAATTGAGCTTTACATTAGATTTGGGTTTTGCTCATTATATTTAAGTGATAACTAATAGACCCTTACTAATAAATAAGGCTACAAGAGAAAAATAACAGTTGTGATTCAAATTGAATAATGTGAAATCACTGAATAAGGTCAGAGATAATGATCACTATAAAAGTACCAAGTAGGAAGGAAATGCAATGACCCCAACCATGGAGTTAACAAGCTTGAATCCAAAGGGAATATCAAAACAAATCAAATGTAAAGGGAGAAGCACATGTTATCCAAAGAAATCTAAATAAAAGGAAGTAGATGTCCCAAATAGCCAAAAGAGATTCTACCCAGTCAATGAAGAACATTCAATATAATGTGAATGGTCATATTCCTCCATTCTAGTTTATCATTGCATATCCATGAAAATCCTACAAAATTTTTATTATAAAAAAGGGCAATGGCAATATGCAATGTCTGCTGTTTCCTATATTTTCAACAATGGGCTTAATAAATTTCCCATGATGTCTTGAATAACGAGATATCTCCAATGATGTGAAAGTTTGGCATTGTCAAATGCAGGCAATCCATCATGTCTCCATCAAACATGGATTTAGATATTTGAATATTAAATGCATCCATATTCAAATACAAGTCTATCAATTCAAATCAACTTTGTTTACACCACTAACCTTTACGCACAAACACGTTCCAACATGAATCTTTTACTTTTTACTGTCATCTTCCTTCCTTCGCTCCACGAATTTTTTTCAACTCAGTGATTATTTTATTCTCTTTGTATTGTTTTATTATTTTATCTTTTCCTCTGCCTTTTTTAATGACAACTTCTATTTTTTTCCCATCTCCCTCACAAGACTTTTTCATCTTCTCTTCTTCCATTTTTTACAATCACCTAACTTCTCTGCACACATGCAACAACATAGTATCTATTTTTTTCATCACCTCACCACGTTAGACTTATTTCATCCTCTTCTCCCTTTTTTGAAAAATAAATTTCTGTTGATGAATCGATACACATCAATGTTCAACAATGGCGTTCACTCCCTTGTAGAGACAGCAAAAGCATCTCTGCATTAGTGCTGGTTGAAGCAGGATTCCAGATCTGACAACACTGGGCTGATTCTATCTGGTGGAAGAAAGGGACAAAGGGAGAACAGGTTTAAGAATGCCTTCAAACATATACATGGGGAATGATTGGAGAGGGATTCCACCACCACCAAAAGGAGGCAATGACGATGGCTTGAGTTTCTCTACTCTTTTATTCTCTTAAAGCTTGGGCTCTGGTAATGTGGTACCACATTGGATTAGGCAGAAAAATGGAAGATGTATTTTATTCACTTTCCTAAAATAGAGTTCACAAGATGGGGTTATGTTTACAAATCCCAATGTGGAACTAAACCTAAACCCTTATTATTAAGATGTTAAGATATCTCTAATAAAACTTTCTATGCTTTTAAAGAAACTAGGTCAAGCCAACAATTTCCAAAAGAAATTATGGCTGATGCACCATGGAATAACTAGCAATTACATATACAGTCAGCACAATTTATCCCAAATCGAAGCACCTGATATACTACAAAAATTCGTAACATAGCATCCACTGTATCCAACAGGAATCCCTTGGAATGATATCACCGTAAATCATCATTACCTACACTGGCTAACATCTGAATTAATAAATGGGACCTCAACTTAAACGAAGAACAAGGAACACAAAATATTGCCATACCATACAACTATAGTGCCATACTTTTCAAGAGACAGTTCAAATCCCAAACCTTTGCAACACTACAAAAAGCCATCACCACTATGACTGCAAGTGGTTAAGCTTTTTTATATCAAAGTATCACTCATTAATATATTTCACCAATGCAACAGCAGCTTTCTTTACTAAATATCAATGACTGCCAAATAGTGTGAAAATTTTAGCAGGTTGCCAGTATCAGAGATAAGCAGAATAAAACCAAATAACTACCTCACCATAAAACGGGTTGACCCAGGATCACCTTGTCTACCAGCTCTCCCACGAAGCTAAAACAAAGAAAGGTTAGACAATAATACAAGTTTATCAGCTAATTAATAACATAAAAAAGTGGTACTTCGATGAAACAATTCAAAACCTTTATATCTAAAACGATTGGCTTTTGAGAGCTTTAAGTCTGTTAAAGAAACGTGTTCCACTAAAATATAGCATTGCTAATCTGAGCTTTTTCAACAAGTAAACAAAGTTTTACAAAAAAAATTGGAAAACAGTAATCTGTACGTTTGACATTAAATTTGACCATTTCTAGAGTCATAATTTTCATATATAATGTTTTGTTTAAAGCTTGACCATACTGACATACTATAAATGTCAAAGATTTAAAGTTGTAGGACAGCACATGATGTACAAAGACATGAATTTCACTGAAATAAACGAACATGAGAAAAACAAGGTAACAGTTTTTTCAATCATCTAATGGCTATGACCCCACCATAAAGATGTACATCAAAATTACCATGTTACAACCAGGTAGATTTTGCTTAGTTTAAATGTTTTGGTGCAGGACACAAGTTGCAACTATCTGCTTAATCTGATTCTCAATTCACAATATTTTCCTTGATTTTACTGAATTTGGCAGCAACCTACAACTAGTAGTTTTATGAAACAATTCCAATGGAAGGACATATCTCTGTAAGACAGTGCTCTAAGTTTCTTTTCAAGGGAAAAACATAAGCGAGTTCACTTCACAAGCTGAATTATAAAACACAAAATGTGTTTAGCTTGGCTCAGCATGAGAAGCATTTCAAAATGTCTTATCCATAAATCTGGTTCACTGAAGAAGTTACCTAGGCATTGTTTTCTACTAATTGGAAATGGAGTGTAACCTAATCAAATGATGTTTATAGATTCTAGAAAGTCTCACAAAATAAAACTGAAAAAATAAGCAGCATTGCAGGAAAATGAATTCCACAATCCATAATGTGCAAAAGAAACAGAACGAGAAGCAAAACAGAGATTAGAAGAAGTTGAACTAGAAACATCTAGAATTGTTTAGGAGAGACATTTTTATAATGCTGTTCTCTGAAATATAAACCCCTTAAAACTCCTCATCCACTTATTCAAGCCAGGATAACCAATTCTACAACGTTTGATTCCTTGAGAAAAGAAGGTTTGAAAATTTTAGATGATGACTAGTTTGGAAATTGTGATGCTAACTAGAAGTTTTATGGGAATTATAAATACTTCAGAAGCATGGTCTCCCCCCTTACTTAGCGAAACAATTTATAGGTTGTAACCACATATCACAGAACAATCAAAACAAAATAGCTTTTACTCTTTCAATTCCATACCAAATTGAACATTCATTCTTCAGTAAAAACTACATCAAAATGCATACAAGAAAAAGGACAAACACATACCAGCTTATCTTGAGAAAATGTATCTACAAAACAAAGCAAGTGATTAAGTGAAGAATTGAGGAAAAGTAACAATACCTGATTATCAATTCGCCGAGACTCATGCAGAGATGTACCAATCACATGAAGTCCTCCTAATCTTTTTACTTCTATTCCTTCTTTCCAACAATGTGTCTCACAATCTTTCATAACCGAGAGAAATGCAAGTGCTATTGCTGGATTAAGGGGATACATTTCTGAGTCTTCAGATATAAGCTTCTCAAGGTCTTCTACTTTAACAGTTTGACTCATTTCTATAGCTTCCGTAATCACAGATTTTGCTTTGGCATATGCCCATGAATTCCTTTCACTTTTGCTGACATATTTTGCTGTTGAGTAAAAAATTAAAATAAAAGGAACGCAATGTTTGTTTACAGCAACTCAAAAAAACTGATTTTTGGTTCACTCAAAGGAAGATGGAGTATCAACTGACCCATAAGTGCTGCCTTTGCAATTAAACCTAAGGAAGATGGTCCAATCTTGATCTTCGACAAACCCTATATAAAGTTGAGTATATTAGTCCAGCAAAATGCTGAAAAATCAAAGAGTAGCTCTGCACGAGTACCTTTTGAGATACCAACTCCCCATCCATGTCCACATTTGGAGCTTCTTTTGTTAGAAAAGGAAGTAGATTTTCTTCAACAATGTCTATTGCCAGCATCTAGAGACAAGAGACTAAACAGTTTAATAGCAGTTGGAAGGATGATTACAAGCTTCCAGAATCAAGTCAATTAACAAAATAAGTAGAAAAAAAAATTGTTCAATTTGAAAAAAGGTAGCATACTTTTGGATTTCCTCCTAAAATTATATCAGTGCCTCTGCCAGCCATATTTGTTGAGATAGTAATGGCATACTTTCTACCAGCTTGTGCAATAATTTGTGCTTCACTCGCAGCATACTAGAAAATAACAAAAAGAACTCTCGTAAACTTAAGATAATGTAGGCGTTAGCATAATCCTAACTAAAAAGTATGCAAATAAAACTAAGTTCCTGGTTCAAACGAACCTTTGGTCGAGCATTGAGGACATTATGGGGTATAGCTTGTTCTTTCAAAAGATCAGACAAGTGCTCAGAATTCTCAACACTGCAGCATGTGATCACATCATTCAGACGCACACAAAATATAAGGTTTAAGGTTTACAATGACACTTTGACATATCCAGCCATACAAACACAGCAACAAGGTTTACAATGGCATGACTAGCCATACAAGCACAGGAAAAATGAATACAAACAGAAATAAAGCAGGCCAAAGATAACTCTGCATATCATGGCCTTAACTACTTCAAAAATTAATTATTAAATAACCATGGGCAGCGTCAGATACTTGAATCCGCTAAGGTGATAGGACTAACAGCGTTTTTATAGAACAAAGGAATGATGATTTAAAAATCCTTATTCTCTATACTGAAGCAAAATTTAACAAAGTATGGTTTGTTTTCTTTTCTGGATTTTATTTTTCAACCTTGTAATGTAAGAAAAAGACATTGCAGAGAATAGGTTGAAACTAGAACATTATGATTGAGATTAAGTCAACAATGATCACTCCTTGAACAAGGATCCTATCAAATAAAAAGAATAGGCATCAAACACGGAAAACCAAGGATTGTCATCTAGTCAATCTCTTTGATCATTCCTGGTTGAAAGTAATCTATAACTCTGATAATATGGTACATGCCTTATGGAAGAAATGTGACAGCACATGTGCACTTTTGTGTCAAAAAGAGCATATAGATATCAAGAAAATAATACGCACTAATGGAACAATTCTAAACGAATCTCCAGGCAGTTGCCAAGGGTGATGAATGTAAATGGTAAAAAGATTATACTACAGATGTACTTCCTCAAAAGCCCCTCTATGTACATTAATTTTTTTAAATGCACGTCTCCTACAAGATATTATACAAACATGCATAAATTAATTAACTAAAATGCATGTTAAAAAACATAGCATCTGATAATAATTGTAAATCCCAGGTTTATAAGAATGGGAAAAAACATATCAATAGCTTAAGGTAGAGATAATCAGGGAATAAATAAAAAAACCTTGTAGTTCCAACTAAAACTGGTCTTCCTAAACGAAACATGAATTCAACCTCTTTACGGACGTATTCCCATTTTCCACGTGCAGTCTGAACAATATTAAACAACCTTATGAATGAATATAAATGAGCAAAAGCAAAATAAATCAAAGAACAAAAGGCAACCATCATACAGCAAAAGCCTGGATAGGTAAGTCAAGGCGGATATTTGGTAAATTTGTAGGAATTTCAATGACGGGCATGTGAAACATTTTCAGAAACTCCTTCTCCTGCAGCCAAAGAAATATATATATTCAAAATCTGATTGAAACACTGTATAATTGGCAATTAAGCACTCAATAAAGATTTAAATAAAGTACATACTTCGGTTTTAGCAGTTCCTGTCATCCCAGACAACTTTGGGTAAAGCTTAAAAAGTGATTGGTATGTGATTTGAGCCACAACAACTGAATCAGCCTGATGGTGAAATATTTAAGCATAAAAGACGCCAATATGTGCACAAAAGGCATAAGCAATATTTAGATCATGTACCTGAATCTTGAGACCTTCTTTAGCCTCTACCGCTTGATGAATACCTTCAGACCATCTACGTTTCTCCTCAACTCTTCCAGTCAGCTGAAATTGTCTAACCACTTAGAAAGAAGCAATTTATACTTATGTTCAACATTTTTACATAAAAATATGAATAATTAGGCATTAGGAATGGACCTCCCGTCCATTACATAAATATTAAATCAGTAAAATAGTTTATACATCAGCTTTCTTAGCAGTATCAATGAAAATTACATAAAATTATATAAGGGATCAGAGATACAAATGTCCACAAAACATAAAAAAAGTATAAACAAAAGAAACAACAAAATAAAAACACCAACAGAATTGTTTTCTATTAAATGCCCAAACTTAATATTGCTAAAAACAAATTCATATCACATCAATGCCCTTGGTCACTGACCTTTGAACTTCTTGGCACCTTGATAGTCAGTGAACAACAGAATTCCACGAAGATACTTTACCAACAACAACAACAACAATCAATACCTTAACCCCTATTCAAACTTCAAAATCAATAGTGTGAATCCTATTCTCTCCATCTACTTCCATTCATCACTAAAAATTCAGTAAGATAATGTAATTTCAAGTCATCATTTATTATATAAGAAAAAAAAAATTTATATAGATAATTCAGTTAAGCTTTAGTCTAGAGCACCTTGGACACCAAGGTGACCACCCAAGCAATGCCTAGATGCCATAAGTATTTTAGAACAAATTTCTCTAACATACTGTATAACCATATGCAAATATTAATAGATATATTCATCATAGACTGAAGTTTATACAAGAATGTTATAGTGTATAAAAATAAATCTAGATTAAAATAAATATAATAAGATTTTTGAACGTACACAAGAAAAAAATTCAGAAAAATAAAATATAGACAGGTGTTAAACACCTAGGGCCTAGGAGGGTGACAACTAGACAGGCCACTGATAACTATATTTTCACCTAAAATTATTAATTTTCCTTTCTTTATACATCCATTTGTAGACCATTTTATGGACATGATCAAACAGCCTAAGATGTTTTTCTTGACTTATCCTCAATTAGTGCAACTCCTACGCTATCTTCAATGTAGTAATTTCATAACCTATTTCTCAAAGTATTATTGTCTATTAAAATTTCAACATTCAATCAAAACTAATTGACAACAAGTGAAGAAGTCCTTTTCTATATTAACCATTTTTCGTAATTTTACTTTAGTTCATGTGGAACTATATTTTTTAACACTCTACTTGTGGCCTTCTTTTAAATCTTACAAGTATTTTTTCAAACAGATGTGTAGATCTACTAGGATTTTTATGCTCTAATATTATATACAAATATAGACATTTAACTTAAAACCAATTAACAATGAATGAAGGGGCCCTTTTCTATATTGACCATTTTTCATCTTTTTAATTAGTCCATGTGATATTTCCCAACACCGCCCATTTATCTTAACAGTCATATCTTTGCTGCACTGATTTTTGGACATGTTTATGGTTAAATATGAAAAAAAATGCAAGTGTGAGGATTTTTTGAAGTATGCACTATATCAAATGAAGAAAAATATACAACTGATACTCTATAACAGATACAAATGTAAAGTTGAACAGCAAAGTATGGAATCAACCTCAGTCCAGAGAAACCCCTACTTCACTGACTGACAGTATGACTACTAAAATAGAAAGGAAGCATGTTTTCAATAGTCATCACAAAATTTTCCAGTTTCTTAAGCATTCTTCCTCAAATAACCTAGATAAAGGAAATGTAAAAGGTAAGATCAAATTAAATCGTGCTCTATTGGCAGACAGCTGTTTCTCTTCATTGTAAGAAAAGGTAGAATATAGATGACGCTCAAAACAAGCACATGCCAATGCCTATGTCTGATTCAGGTTTGAATTGGGCCTAGAGCAGAGACAAACAAATACTTAAATAGCCATAAGATTCATAAAAGTAAATATTTTAAATATTTAAGATCTACAATTAGTAATTGTGAAATCATAAAGGATATTTATAGGATTAAATTGGAATGGATAAAGTGAAGAAATGCTTTTGAAGTATTATGTGATAGGAGAATGCCCTTCAAATTACAAGAAAAATTTTATAAAACTACTATTCACTCAGCTATACTTTAGGGTTCAAAATGTTGGACTATAAAGCATAACTATATGCAAAAAGTTAGTATTGATGTTTAAATGGAAAATTGGTAATACTATAAAAGATAAGCTTAAAAACAATTTATTAGGAATAAAATAAAAGTTGCACCTATTGAAAATAAGATTAAAAAATCAAGTTAAGTGGTTTAGTCATATCCTTAAGAGACTAAGGAATATACTAGGAGAGGAGATTAGATTAATGCAAAAGAAATTAAAAGAAGTAAAGGTAGGTTTAAAACTACTTGGTTAGGAATTGCAAGACAAGATTTAAATTTATATAATTTAATTGAAGACTTGACAATCGATAGAAATATTTGAAAGAGAATGATTTATATGACTAACCCCACATAGTGAGAATATAGTTCGGATTGTTGTTTATCTAGGCCTAACTCATTACTCATCTTTATCAAGGTGCTTATTCTAGAACACAAAAATATCTGAGAAACGAAATTTGATTACAAAGAAAATCAAAATGTTATTAATAAAAAAAATTTAGGACTTCTCTCTGTGAAAAACAACCCACTTAAGCATCCAAATTTTTTGGAATGATTTTCACCTCTAGGCAAGGAGATGCATGTACCTTAATTTTTTTTTTTGAATGATTTTCACCTCTAGGGGAGGAAATGTATGTACCTCAGAGGGTGGAAGAGAGCTTTCACCCTCCCAAAGGAAGCCCCTCAAGTTGATGAATAAAAAGAAGGCAATCTTTGTGTCATTTAGAACAAGGTCATTCACTAAATTTATCTCAGCCTACCCTGGCAATTATAATAACCCAATGAAGTGGTACAGTTTGAGCTCTCTTCCTTTCTTCCAATTAAGTATCTTGAGAAGCAAGCAAGTGCACATAGGTGAAGGAATATGTATAGCACATTGAAGTGGAAGATACAAAACTTTTGACTTGATATTATGCATCCTATGGTAAAAGATATTTGTTCTTTATCATCATTTTATTAAGCATTCGTAGTCAATGTGCATCCTCATAAACCAATCCTTCTCACACCAAAATGAACTTATGAAAAGTACAGTAAATCATGATGTAGGGAAAACAATCAGTTATCAATACCACCAAGATACCTCTACCACCCACCCTCCCCTGTATCCATGTTGCTTCTTATTATTTTTTGATGAAAGTCTATATCATAACTACTTCATATATTTAAAAAATTAGTCATACCTATATCTATGATATACATCCACTTCATTAGAAGTGATACTTGTACATGTATTTGTGTCGAAAATCTAAGATATCTAAGTTCATATTTGTACCTGGATCTCTACTCCAACATCATAGTGACTACAAAATTCTATGACCTTGAAAAAATTACCTCATTGACTATAAGTGCCTTCCCATCCCTAACAATGTATTGGACATCTCGACGATAGAATTCCTTAGCCTTCAAGGCATTCATTAGAAACCTACAACACAATTTAATGTATGCAATCATTGCAAAGAAAAAAAATTTTGGAGAAAGTTTTCCAAAGCAAATGTAGCATATGGTTGATTAATACAGACAAAAAGGGAGTTTGTATGAAATGCTACCATATCAAACTACAACACATGGACAAGAAAGTGTCAAGCTTGGACAACTTGGGTCCCTAGGCAACATTTTTTGAAAAATAAAAAAATTATTTTCAGACTTTTTATTACTTTGATATTATAAAATGCAACTTATGCATAGATACATGCATCCCTAACTCAATTAACCCTAAATTATACACATATATATATAATAGGCCAAACCTAAATAGTGAAATTATGACTTACATTGTTGTTATTGTTGTGAGTGTATGTGCAATAATAAAATGTAGTAAAATTAACATCATAATATTAATTATAGGCACACATTAACATCTAGATATATTTAAAGCATTAAATTTTAATTTTAATTAATTTTAACACCTCAAAATACATGAATCCTTGCTAGATGTGATCTGGATTTGGCAAAAATATGATTGTAATAAATAAGGCAAGGTGTTAAATGCCCAACCTTGCATCACATCAAGGCACATGACAACTTGCTTAATAAGTATGTTTCATGATAATCCAAGCATAGGAGCATATCGATAATCATATCACTGCCAGCGTTCCTCTTGTCCACTCACCCCACTTTCCCTCCCACCATTCATTTGTACACAATATTGTGGTTTCTGGTAACCCCTACCCTTCATCTTTCTTTCCTTGATAAGGCCCAACTTCTGTCAGTGGCAGTAAAGTGGTGTGTGAGAGAATGTGGGAAGAATGAACAAAAGTATCAGGATTGGCAAAGACATTGGGAGGATATTTGCAGACATTGGTGTATTATTAAAGATGATGAGGATGAAGGGATGGAGAGTTTATTGCATGAGAAATTTAGAAAGTGTCTAATCACTTAGTTCAGTAAGCCAATAATAGTGGGGCATTCCTCTATTCATATCAACATCTAATTGAGAAGGTGAGCAAATCAACAATTGAGCACCATGTAACAAAAGCTCAAAAATACTTGACTCAAGTGATTCAATAAAAAAAGGTCAGTCCATCCAAGGATCGTATTGACAATGGTATATATTAAACACTATCAAGAAGATTTTATTCTAGAACATACATGGTTAAGGACCCACAAAAGAGAACAATGGTTAATATTTGAGCCTCTCATTATCATGGTTTCAACATTTGGATAGAAATTAGTCTCATATTATTGACAAATTTGAAAAGCACCCCTCTAGGTGGATGGCAGATTCCTCTCTTTCAGTGGCAAACTAAATTGATCTCAGTCATCTTGGTTAATCTTCCTATATGCTAGTTTTTCCCTTTTCTGGGTACCGATCTATATGCTAGTTTTTCCCTTTTCTGGGTACCAATAAGGGTAAACAACAAACCCAGTCAAATTCAAAAGCAGATTCTATAGAAAAGAGGTTAAGAAACGGATACAAAGGATTCCATATTTCATCAAAAGATTCTATAGAACAGTTTTCGTTACTGTGGGCAAATTCAAAAGATTCATTAGTGAATATTACTTAGTATTCTAAATAATCTCTGGTAAATAACTCATTTATTCTGACAAATGAGTTGGGTTGAATCAGAAAATTCAGTATAGGTTATGTTATAAGCAATTTGAGAAGTTGAAAATAAAGCATGCCAAATAGCTTGCAAGCAAAAATATGCCCAAAGTACACCAAATAAACATGTGACCCATGTTATAAGAGCTGTAAAAAAATCTGGTGAGAATATAATGGAATAAGAATCACCTTGCCCAAGGGTCATTTTCATCCCACAGGTCATTAGTTTCAAGAACCATCTCAGAAAGGGCAACCCCTTCCTCAGTTAAGTCCACTGAATTATCCTTGAGTTCAACGTTATAATGCTGCAATAAAGGAAGAGTCATTTTCCTCCAATATAATCAAATAATCATAATAAACCAGATACCAATGCTGGAAGTGATGGTGGGATTCAGTTTGAACTTACAATGCCTCGAAGAAGCAACTCTGCAACCTTTGTGGCAACTGGATATCTAGCAGCATCTTTGGTAGCCTATGGAATTTAATTTCAAATTAATCACATAAAATGACAAAATGATGGATTAAGATCATAGAATTACCTCACCACTTATTAGCAATGGATTCCTTCCTTCATCAATAAGGACTGAGTCAACCTCATCGACAATTGCAAAATTGAATGGTTTTGGCCTGTATTGGACAACGTATTTCCTCACATTACAGACAATTGAAGAATATTAGACCATAGAATATCATATTTATGGAAGTACCATCTCATAACCAGTTGTGCTTTATTTCCGGCAAGGTTGTCACGAAGGTAGTCAAAGCCAAGTTCCTGAATTTCACACAAAAAAATGATAAGTTCAGAAAATATCATGATATATGGTGTTCTATGTAATTGAGCAAAGAAGAACATAATGATTATGAGCAGAGTGAAAATAACAAATGAAGCAATTTATCAGCTACAGGTGCAGAACCAGTAGCCAAGATTAAAGGAACAAATTAAGGAGATATAAATGTTTATAATGGATGCCTTACTGAATTATTAGTGTATGTAATGTCACAACCATAATTGGAGCGTCTCTCTTCAGCTGACATGCCCTTCTGAAATTGCAGGACAACAAATCAAACAAGTGAGAACAAGAGCACGACCAAAGATCAGGTCTGTTTTTGGTTTTAAATCTAAAATTAATGTGAAGACAATAATCAACTACTTGAATATCTTAAGGATATATGATATGAAAATAACCCTAACTAAATAAGACTGTTTTATTACCTGTATAAGACCAACAGAAAGGCCTAGAAAACGATGAACACGACCCATCCAATCAGCATCACGTTGAGCAAGATAATCATTAACCGTTACAACTGCCAATTAATGAATATGAATGCCATATAATTTGAATATGCAATTTAAAAATGTGTTATGGATAACACAAAAGAGCACCAACCGAAATGCACATAGGAGACACATTTATGTGGTTAACATAATGTTAGTTATGACTTATGTTCACAGGTAATAATAAATCAGTATAGCATATGAAAGTGACACAGAAAAGAGGAGGCATATATGGTTTATACTTTATATGAAAAGCAACATTCACCTAACCCTAATAGTGGAATATATCCCAAATATGAACTAGTAACAAAAACAAATACAGCAACCAATGCCTTAATATCACTATTGCAGTTGGAAACATCAATCCTTTCACTTCATTTATTCCTATCACTAATTTTGATCCTTTCAAGTAGAGACATGGTCTAGATAGAAGAGAAAGATCTGCGTGAAATTCCCTTGGCCAACCACATGTATGTTTGGTCCAACATGAGAAACTTACTGATTATGTCTAAACTAGGTGGGGTGTCCATCAATCCTCTATGAGAGAACATTCCCTAATGTGAAGGTGTCGGGCCTTCCCAGAACTTGTTCTAACCATGCTCCTCTGCTGGTTGACAAAGTGGGGACTGGGGAGATTTGCCAAGAGACCTTTCAGAATTTACTCTTCCTGGCTATGTAAAGTAGAGTTTTGTAACCTGATCAATGACGCATGGTCCACTCCAATCTCCTTAGACAATTCAGAGTATAAAAATGCTTCAAAACTCAAAGCAGTGAAACTGAAAGCTAAAATTTGGGCAAAGGATTACAAGAAGCCCTGTCATCAGAGGAAAAAATCCTAATGGATGCAATTTTGCAACAGGACAGGCTCAAGTTGGGGGGCAATGATAAAAGTGTTTTTTTTTCCCACAAATGTACATCCCATAGAAGGCTTAATGGAGGCCAGGTAGTATTCCCTAACTGATGGTCTGGGAGAAAGAACAGCTGGTAGCAGAATTATCGATGGCTGAGTACAAATGGCTGTATTTTTTATGAATAGAGAAGAAGCCCCACGACCACAAGGTTTTATATCATCCTTTTTTAGAAGTTCTGCTCTATTTTGTCAGAGGATGATATGAAAATATTTCAGGAGGTCTGGATGTGATGCTATTAATGCATCAATCATTTCACTTATCTCTTTAATGTTTTAGACCCATTTGTCTAATTAAAGTGCGAAAATTACTTAAAAAATTAAACTAATAGATTGACTGAGATGGTAGACAATTTTACTCATACTTCTTAATCAATCTTTCTAAAAGAGAGAGGCCTTCCAGAATGTTTGGCAGCTGAAGAATACATTTCCAACTACCACAAGAATAACAAAAGTAGGTTGATCTTTGAAATTGATTTTGGAAAGCACTTCATATAGAAAAAGCTTATGATAGAGTTAGGAATTGTGAAAAAAGTTTAAATTTATGTAATTTAACCAAAGATCTGACTATAGATAAAAATACATGAAAAAAAGAATTTGTGGTCGATCCCACATAGTAAGAATATGGTTCAGATTGTTGTTGTTTATGATAGAATATATAGAAATTTACTGTGGTAGATTTTGAAAAGAAAAGGAACATCTATAGGATATATTAATATTATAAAAGACATATATAAAAGAGTAGTTACTAGTGTTAAAACTATAAAAGGAGAAATTAGAGAATTTTCATCAAAGAAATTCTTTACATATTTGCATCAAAGGTTTTCTCCAAGTCCATATCCATTTATCTTGATTATAAATAACCTAACTAAAGAAACTAAAAGAAAGGTACTTGGTGTATGTTATTTGCTAATAATATAGTTTTGGTTGATGAAAGTAAGGTAAGAATAAATTCTAAATTAGAATTGTGAAAAGATACTTTAAAGTCTATAAGGTTTAGATTAAGTTTATCAAAAACTAAATATATAGGTGTAAGTTCAACAAAAATAAGAATAATAATGAAGATATATAATTAGATGATCATGAAATTCATAAAACCAAAACTTATAAGCAACAATAAATAACAATGGAGAAATTATAAAGGATGTTATTCATAGAATTAAAATATGGTGGATGAAGTAAAAAAATGCTTAAAAAGTGTTGAGTGATAGGAGGGTACACTTTATAGCTCAAATTGTTAGGTTATAAAGAATGATCATATGCAAAAAGTTTTTGTTGTAAAGATGCAAATACTTAGATGAATGATAATACTATAAGGGATAAACTAAAAAACAATTTTATTAAAAATATAGTAAGAGTTACACCTAATGAAGATAAGAAAAAAATAACTTAAATAGTTTAACTTAAATTCAGAGATTAGGAAAGAAAAAGATGTTTTTCTCATTGATTAATAAGGTATATATACAATAGTATAATATATGGATCAATAAGATCCGTTTACCTATTTACATATGCATTTTAACTCTCCTCCTCAAGTTGAAGAAGATAAGTTGTATATTCCCAGCATGTTACAAAATAAAGTAAAGGGTTTGGTAGCCAGAGTCTTGATAAAGATATCTATCAATTATTGAGAAGATTGTGTATCAAGTGTGCATGTACCATTAAGCATGAGTTGACAAATATGATGACAACCCAATTCAATGTGTTTTGTTCTTTCATGAAAGATTTTATTACTAGCAATGTAAATTGTTGCTTGATTGTCACAATATATGGATATAAGTATTAGAACTTTAATTCTCAACTTAGTCAAGAAATTCTTTATCTATACAATCTTCTTCCCAGTGTTGGGTATTCCTTGATATTTTGATTCTACACTAAAGGTAAAGATAACATTTTGTTTCTTACTCCGCCAAGTGACTAAATTACACCAAAGAATATATAGTATTGATCTGTAGATTTTCTATCTACCTTGTCTCCAACATAACTTGTATCGAAATATGAAACTATATTGAGGTGCTAATTATTTGAATAGATTAGTCTCTTCCCTAGACAATTTTTAATATATAATATAACACGTAAAGCCGCTTGCCAATGGACCATTCTTGACTCCTACATAAATTGACTCAACAACCTAACTACTAAGGAGATATCAAGCTAAGTCACTATGAGATAAAAATGTTTTCCAACCAACTGACAATAGCATCTAACATCTTCAAACAGTCTTGAATTCTTATACCAAAATGGAAGATTTTGCTCTATAAGTATTAAAGTAGACTTACAATCAAGCATCTCAGTTTCTTTTAGGAGATCAATAGCATATTTCTTCTATGATAAAGTAAGTTTGCCCTTGACATAAGCAAACTCAATGTCCAAGAAGTACCTCGGCTTATCTATGCCTCAAGAATGAATTCCTTACCAAGAAATGTTTTGGTAAAAGTCATATCTGTCACATCATCACCAATCAATAATATATCATCGACATAAATGCAAAAATGGTAATACCAAATGAGCATCATCGAACAAAAATGGAGCTATCTACAACACACTTTCAAAAGTCATGGGCAAGCATAACAGAACTTAGTTTAACAAACCATGCTTGTGGATTTTGCTTCAAACCATAAATAGTTTTGTGTAATCGGCATACTTTATTCTTCCCCTAAGCAACAAACTCAAAAGGTTGCTCTATAAGAACCTCTTCATGCAAATCACCATACAAAAAGACATTTTGAACATCAAGTTAGGAGAGAGACTAGGACTTGTTCATAAAAAAAGAAAGTAGGATTCTAATAGAGACGAGCCACTGGTGAGAAAGTTGCATTATAATCAACACTTTGAGTCTATGTAAAACCACAAGCAACCAATTTGCCTTGTGACACTCAATGGAATCATTTGGCTTATACTTGATAGTGAATACACATCTGCAACCAACAAGAAAAGTATGTTGTGACCAAGTAACAAGTTTCTATGTTCCTTTGCCAAGTAGAGCTTGTATTTCAACATCCATAGCATTCTTCTATAGTGGAAGTGTAAGGGCTTCCTCATAATTCTTTGGAATCCATTCAGATATAATAGCAAGAGATAATGGGTCATGTGAAACAAAGTGGGAAATAAAATGAGCAATGCGGGAATGGGTACCTTTGTGTAGGGCTATAGGTAAGAGTCAAGAAGAGTTTGATCTACATCTGGAGTAAAAAGTGATGGTGGTGCCACAGTAATAGGTAGACAATGTCACCGTTGATAAACTTGTGGAGGTTCAGTAGGAGAATCTTATTGTTGTGGTGCAACATCTAATAGATTGGATTCCAAAGAAGAAACTTCTACAAGTAGAGGAGTGCCTTGAGGAAGAAAGGAAGGATTAAATGAATGACCCAAAGTGGAAAAATAGGAAACATCCTCTTGAAAAATGACATCGATAGAAGTAAAATATCAACAAGTGAGTGGGTGATAACATTGATGCCCTTTTTAACAACGTGGATAACCAACAAAGATACATTTAATAGACCGAAGAGACAATTTACCCAAACCAGGAGATAAGTTCTTTACAAAAGTGATACACCCAAAAACCTTAAGAGACAAAGGAAACAACTTTTTCTTCGGTCAAAGATATAGAAGAAGAGTAGAACCCCCTAAGGGAGAAGAGGACATATGATTGATCAAGCAAGTGGCATTAGACACATCAGACCAAAGGTACTTAAAAACATTCAAGTCAACTAAAAGAAAACGAGCAACATCCAAAATGTAACGATATTTACATTCGAAAACTCCATTTTGTTGAGATGTATATGTATAAGTAGTTTGATGTAGAATACGTTGATTTGCACAAATAAAAGCAATAATAGATTAAGTAAATTCAAGAACATTATCATTACAAAATACTTTAAAAGTAACACCAAATTGAGTTTGAATTTCATTGAAAAATATTTTAATGACATAAAGAATTGACTAACGATCTTTCAACAAGTATATCCAAGACATACGTAAAAAATCAACAAACACAACAAAGTAACAATATCCAAATAAAGACATGACTCAAGCGGATCCCTAAATATCACAATGGACAATATCAAATAGCTTAGGAGCCAATACTAACTTACAACTATGAAAGGTAACACAGAAGTGCTTACCTAAAATACAAGACTAACACTGAAATTGACCAATAGAAATCCATGGCAAGATTTCTTAAAGCTTCTAATGTGATAAGTGTCCGAGACAACAATACCAAAAAAGAGGAGAATCACCAAATGTGCAAATAACAATTAAACCTTAAGGAATATTGTCACAAACAAGAGTGTAAACACCATGTCCATGTTCATGGCCAACACCAATTCTCCTCTCTGTCTACAGATCCTAAAAGGTGCAATAGAACGGAAAAAAAAGTTACTGAATAGTGAAGTTATTTGGTAATTTTACTAATAGATAGTAAATTGACTAGAAAATCAAGTACATAAAGTATATAGTCTAAAGATATGTTTTGGTTGATAAGAGTAGTGTTCTCACTAGAGACAAAGTAGCTACAACCCTTGACTAAGACTACAGAGTTAATACTAGGTAGCTCGATCAAACGACCATTGATGGAGGTGACACTTTTAATATATGTCTGTAAATAATGGATAAAGAGGATGAAGAACAATTATGACAAAGAATGAGGAAAGACAGGTTGAGCGAGCAAACAAGGGTGGTGGTTGACAAAATCCCTAAACCTAGATTAAGCTCTGATACCAAGTTGAAATCAAAGATTAAAGAAAAATATGTTTTTCTCATTGATTAATAAGGTATATATACAATAGTATGATATATGGATCCATAAGACCCATTTACCCATTTACATATGCATTTTAATTGTTTAGTCATATCCTTAAGAGGCTAAAAGATACATTAGCTAAGAGAGGAGAATTAATTAGTGTAGCAAAAACTAAAAAAAGTAAAGGAAAGCTTAAAACTACCTATTTAGGAATTATGAAAAAAGATTTAAATTTATGAAATTTAACTAAAGATTTAATCATAAATAGAAATACATGAAAGAAAAGGATTCAAGTGACCAACCCCACATAGTAGGATTATAATTCAATTTGTTGGTATTGTTATTGTTGTTGTACTTCCTTTAAGAGTATTGGTTTGATGAAACATATAAGTGTTTTTTAGTTGCTAAGGGCTTGTTCACTTAAAGCAAAGGGGTGAGACAAGAGGATCCCTTTGCACCTAGGCTATTTAATTTAAGAGTTAATATATTGGCTTTCATGTGTGACAAAGCTTTGGTGAAGGGCTAGCTAGAAGGGTGGGAAATCAAGAAATCATAGTCTAAGATTACAAATCCTACAACATGCAAATGGCACATTGATGTTCTTTCATGCTTCCCAGTAGCAATTGCAGCACCCAAACATCCTGTTGAGATGTTTTGAAACGATATCAAGCCTTAAAATAAATTGCAGCAAAAGTAAACTGATTGGAGCCAATGTGGTGGAGGGATCCTTGGGCTCTTGGGCCATAGGGTGGATATGATTCATTGTGAAGTTGAGCAAATACCACTCAGATATTTGAGACTACCACTATCTCAACAAACCCCAAAGAAACCAAATTGGCAATTTTTTGTGCAAATTTGAGAAGAGAATTTAAAAATGGAAATCCAAATGTCACAGTTTTGGGGTAGCTGAAATTTGTTCTTTCGGGCTTCATGGTGTTTTGTGACTGCTTCCTGTTACCTGCTGGAGTTATAGATGTAATGGATAGGTGCATGCAACCATGGCCTAAGGGATAGGAGGTGCTGGGCATGATGGTAAAGGGGTACATTTGATTAAATGGCAGCATTGGTGTCTAAAACAAGAGGAAGGTGGCCTGTGTCGTAGGTTTCAGAAATCAAAGGGAATTTAATAAAGCTCTTCTGACCAAGTGGTTGTGGAAATTGAAAAGGTTTCCAGATGTTCAATGGGCTAGAATCATTAAGGCCAAATACCTTTCTCACCTGAAATCCAGCAGGCAAGAATATTTGACCTGCTCTGACTTTTGGAGAGGGCTTAATAAAATGTAGGTTTTTTATGATAATGCAGGACATTTCAATTGTTTCTCAGGCAATTCTATCACCTTATAGCATGACAGATGGTGTGAAAATTCTAATACTTTGAGAGAGGAATTCTCTGCAGTGTTTGCCTTATCAAGAAATAAAGAGGACACAGTTACTTCTATGGACTCCTATGACAGCAAAGGTTGGTCATGGAATTTTAATTTTGGAAGAAGTATAAAACATGCAGAAATAGGATGGTGGTTCAACTATTGGACAGAATCCACAATTTCCATGCATGTAAGGGCAGGGATGACAAACCAATCTGGTTTGGAAAGCAAAATCTCCACTGAAAGTAGATCTTTCATATGGTTAGCATGCAAAGAAAGGGTGCTTACTAAAGTTAATAGAAGAAAATGGCTTTGTTGGGTTTTATGATCGTCAATGTGTGTAAGCTACACAAAGAAAAGAAAAGCAAGAAGCAAGGAAGTTAAGTTCATGATGAGCCTCTTGTGCCCTCTATTATCAATCTATTCCAAAATGAATATTTCTATTGGGTAGACTTCGAACTTGAAATCAAGGTAAGGACAATAACCCTTGCTTGACTGCATAGAGCAATATTTAAAAGAGTAAGAAAGTAATTTATAGCTAGCTAAGCAGGACTTTTTCATCCCTCTCTACGGCTGCTGCTTGTCTTTAGGAGGAGCTTCCATTATCACCACTTGAGATGTCGCATGTGCATAGTGCAATGGTGATGATGAAACTATAGACCATCTTTTCTTCCTTTGCTTGATTACTGTGGGCATTAGAAGGAGGTTGAGCCCTTTCTAAACAGGGTACCACCTTAAAATGTGTCTTAATGAGAATCCTCCTACACTTTTATTCAAGAGAAAACATTTGCAACTCTGCTCCACTATCTTTTCACACACATTCAATTCAATGGTCCAATATATTTGTGACATAAATCATAACTAGATAAATGAATGTTTTATAGAACTTTCCTTTCAAAGTTAGTGATCAAGATGTACTGTAAATAATAAGTTACCTAATTTCCTGTGATCAACCATTTTATGCCATTTCTGTTAATCCTTTAATTGCTTAAATAGCAAAAAAAATCATAAATAAATGTTTCTTAGCATGGATATTAAGTATATAACTTCTCACTTGAAGGAATCTCGAGATCATCCAATTTTATACTCTCATTATTAATCTTGTGATTAAAAAAACTAGCCATAACAAATACAAAGATAAAGGGGTTGGGTGTTGACTTAAATCTTCACTTCTTTTCTAATTGATTAAAGACTTGGGATGGATTAGGATCTGTGCCAGCTTGAAAAAGAAAGGTGAAGACAAGACCTAATGGCATACACAATAAGTAAGAATTATTATCAAATAACACATTTATTCAGTGGGCATTCTTCAAAGAGAAGGTGACGGAGAATATAAAACATTCATTAACAAATACAAACGGTACGATAAGCACAAACAACATGATTCCCTTACCATGAACACCATTTCCTGTCAAAGCGTTAAGATAAGCAGCCAACGTTGACACAAGAGTCTTTCCTTCACCGGTCTTCATCTCCGCAATGCATCCATCATGAAGAACAGCACCACCAATTATCTGCAAGCATCATTACAAGCACGTAGGAGCTTGGATAGTTTATAATTCATAATTTGACGTACCACTTCGTTAATATATTCATGCATTCAGGTGCGACAATAATGCAGTAGACGATAACTACACCTGAACATCGAAATGACGCATCCCAAGCATTCGCCTTGCAGCCTCACGGACAACAGCAAACGCCTCTATGTAAGTATATTATCTACTTCAGAAGAGACAAACTTGAAAGATGGAAACTACGGAATGGTCGGTTTAGAAGACAGACCAGCTTGGATAGCAGAAAGTGTTTCCCCGTTGCTCAATCGAAGCCGAAACTCAGCTGTTTTTGCCCTAAGCTGCAATTCACCGGAGAGCATAAAAGCAATCATCATCCTTTCGTTTCACCGACATCGCAGAAGGAAGCTACAGAAGCACGAAAAACCTGCTCATCTTCAAGCCGGCGAACGAGCGGCTCCAGCTCATTGACGGTGTCAACAAGCCGGTAGTAGTCACGTACAATCCAACTGTTCAAACTCAGAACGTCCCTCCAATTCCCCTTCCATTTCGTTGACGTTTCCCCGCCCACATCCTCCTGGACAGCAAACAGCATATCAGGAACCACAACAAGAGGACAGCGATCCTGGCGTGCAATGAAGGAGGACCTTGAGAAAAGTGACGACGGTGCTGGAGGAGGCGTCGGCCGCGTGGGGAAGTGGAGGATTGCGATGGACGAGATGGAGAGATAGGGGAGAGGTGAAGGAGATGGAAGATACATGGAATGTAGAAAAGCAGTTTATGTTGGGAAAGACGACGTTAGAAGCGGCGGCGGTGGTGGAGGAACGAAAGGTAACGGGAGAAGAGAGGTGAAGTAGAGCCATGGGAGAGCTAGAATGGTCGGATGCGGAAGCTGGCGAGAGGAAAAGGGTTCATATAGAATTTGGAGTTTGGATGAAGATTGATGAGTGAACCATGGGATTTTCGGCTGGGAACAGTCATTCAATAGGTTTGACTCTTCGTATAATACGAAATTAAATGATTTTTATCTCCCGTAACGTTATCCTCCCAAGATCCATATCACAAATATTTTTACCAATCCATAATAGTTTTTTTTATTTTTAAACACCAATCATCATATTTGATAATATCCAAGTTTTAACTCTCAACGTTTAAAAATTAAAATTTAAGAATTAAAAATTAAACACTAAGAAGAATTGATAGCTATATTTGATGTAAGATATGTATACATTCAACTTTCAAAAAATATATGAGTAAATTTTTAAAAATATCCATTGTTACATATGTAAGTAAAATTTATTTGATCTGTTTAATTTTAATCATAAATGTTGAGAATAGTATAAATAACTATAATATGATTAAATAAATATCATATCAATGTTAATTACGTTATAAATACGTATAACATTAATACATTATAGGTATAAATACATTATAAGTTAACATTGATACATTATAAATACACATAACATTAATACGTTATAGGCATAAATATGCTAAATAATTATAACATTAATAAATACGTTATGAGTTAACATTATAAAAATATTAATGTTAACATTATATGTTATTATCAAAGCATAATACATATGGTAATTAAATAATACATTCATTTAAATGGTCTGTATCAATAAAAATACTTTCTTATTTGACCATTTTCAATTGCGATTACAAAAAAAAACTGAAGATGTCACAGAATGAAGACGCGTGCCTAAATACGTAATTTCCGTGGAGAACTTTTAGAAAGTCGATTATCTCTGACTTTTCAACAGCTTTCCGTTTGATAGTAAAAAAAATTTCTACACATAATTCGATGAAAAAGAATCTATCGCATTTAATTTGAATACCTCAGCTTCCAACTCTTTGATTAGAAAATAGTTGAGATCTAAGGTAATAAAACACTTCTATATTTTACAAGTTTGCGAGTTTAATAAAAATACTTTTAGCCTTTGATAATAATAATATTTTACCTAAATTTGGACACAGATATTATCTAATACAATGAACTACAGAACTAGATAATGAAATGCAATTACAAATTGCAGTAAAAATAATTTAAATTGTTAAAATTTATTGAACAATACATGTATAAATTGTTCTACATGTACTTTGTATAATGGAGAGTAAATGAAAGTGAGAAATTTAAAGAGTCTATAGTATTAAATATCAAATATATTATAATAAATATTATTTTATGGCATCTTAGTTAAACAACTTTATATATATATATAGATGAACAACTTCGACATCTTTAAAATACCTTCAATTATAAATAAAAAAAAGCTTGTCACGATATCACCTTTTCCGATCCGACGGCCTAGATCGTTTCGTCGACAACAACAGTATCCCAGGAATCATTCCAGAGACCGGGACACCGAAAACCGTCGCTCTCTCGGTTTTACCCGCCATCGTCGTCACGCGTCCGGAGGACGCGGACTTCCGGATTCCAGTTCCACTTACACTTTCTGCTGCCAAGAAGAGAGTAAGAGCCGAGGGCGGCGGCAATCAGATCATCAGGCGGAGGGTATTCTGTGTCGGCATCTTATTTCCTTGGGAAACAGGTTCGTATCTGTTTTCGATTTTCAACTTTTTATGTGTTTTGATTGATTCAGTGATTGTTTTGGATCCTGGAGACCTAGGAAGTTCCTATTGTCTAGAAAAAAAATCGTTCCTTCGTCGAGTGTGATTCCGGAAGGTGTTTGGGGTGAGAGATTTCGAGCGGTTGTTTAGCAATTGCTATCGAATCAGGAAGCTGAGGTGTAAATCGGAGAACTCTGAATTGGGGTATGCCATCTTATTTTCCATGAACGGCGCGTGTAATATTCGGTTGTAGCTCTAACGATGTTAACTTTTCAGTCCCCGGAAAGTGGTTAATTGTACTTTTTTGCCGATGGTTAGAGCTTTTTATTTTTGAGGTATAGAATAGTTTAGTTGAGTTATGTGTATAGTAACGTTTTCTCCAATGCTATAATTAAAATGAATTATGCTTTCGACGTTTATGGGTGAAGTAGTATCTCTGAAACATATTGCTCCTTATTGTGGATGCATTACATGGTCTGTACTCTACGGTCTAGATAGGATCGGGGTTTGATGGTATCATGCTATTATTATAGTAGCACCATCACCACCACATTAATTTTCAATAATAGGAAGCTTGCAATTTACACTGCATTCTATGTTTTATCAGAAATTTTATGGAATGATTGTAGTCGGGGGAAATGATGAATTAGCAATCAATAGGAATTTATATTTATGAATTCTTCCACAGTTCCATGTCTGCTTACGTTGAGTTGTGATGCACAATGATTAGATTTTATGTTGGGAGTGTTCAAGAAAGAAACATTTGTAATTGGTATAGCTGGTCTCAGTTGATAATAATATGACTGAGTTTATCTTTCCTACTTCACTGATTACTTTTCTACTCTCTTGAAGCTTCATTATTCATCTGTTGTAGATTTTATTTTCATGTATCATCCTTGTTGAGTGTCACTTGACTTGAGCTTGGAGTCACAGTCTTGGGTAAGGTAAAAGAAAATTTATTAGTTATGACTATTTTAAATATTGAAGTGTTGATACGTTGCAAACAAATTAATGAAATGGAATTAAGAAAATTTTAGTTAGGGGGAGTGTTACTAAAATGCATATCATTAGTAACATCACTTTTTATTATATACTTGTATGCCGAGAGGCAAAAATGGCCTTGCTGTAGCATGCAATCTCTTTCTGTTTATTTAATCCATGTTTTCATATTGTGCACTTTTTGAGAGAACGTACAGCATTTATAAATTGACGTTTTTAATTTATCTTATTGATCTCTCTGGGTGGGAAAATGTGACCATGAATTACTGGATCAGAATAAAGCATCTATGTTGTTAAGTAAATTTCCACCCCCACTCCCAATGGACTGGCTTTTTGTGGTGTACTGAAATTGAATTTCCCTTCATCGTGCAAAAGCTACTAAAAATCATGACATATATGGATGATTGGTCTCACATGTGACCGTTGATAGCCAAGAAACCAAACCAGCATGCCATAGAATTCTATTACTGTCCATACATACGCTAGATTTAACATAATATTATCTGTCGCTGTAAACAATCCATCCCTCTGCATGTTTAACGTTACGATGGATGGGTAAATCTTTGCAATCCTCTTTTGCTTTCTCGAGTAGGCTTAAATATTTGTTGCTTTGGTTATTTTCAAGTTGGTTGGAACTTGGAACATTTCATAATTTTTATCATTTTTGTTTCTGTAGTTGTCACAGGTTGATTGAGTAGATCAGAATCAAACGAAGAATTGTGTCATTTGCATTCTAAATTATATTGAATGTTAGTGAGTAGTCATGCAGCTTTATCATCATCCATATTCCTTGGACAGTCAAAAGGTCCGACTTGCATTGGAGGAGAAAAAGATAGATTACACATCGTTCCATGTTAATCCTCTGACTGGAAAGACCATGAGTTCATTCTTTTTCCGCATGAATCCATCTGCAAAACTCCCTGTATTCCGAAATGGTTCACATGGCCTTTTCCGTGCCATCGATATTTTACAGTAAGTTCTCATTTTCCCTGGTATTTAGATTAAGCATTACTGCTACTAGGAGATACATTTTAACATCATAACCAATGCTTTAGGTACATAGACAAACTCGACACTCTCAAGGAGAATTCTACCGTGATTACCAAAGAAGTCATGGATTGGATGGAGAAGATAGATGCTTGGAATCCTAAATTATTCACTCTCGCGCACATTCCCAGCAAATATCGTCTCATTGTCTCCAAATTCATACGACGGGTGGTTATTTCCCGGATGGCGGACTCCCCAGACATAGCAAGCGTCTACCATGAGAAACTTCGTGATGCATATGCGACGGAAGACAAATTGAAGGACCCAGATCTTTTGAAAGAAAGCGAGGAGAAGCTGACTAAGCTTCTTGATGATGTAGAAGCACAGTTGAGCGAGACAACGTATCTGGTTGGTGAAGAATTCACGATGGCTGACTGCATGTTGGTTCCTGTTCTGGCACGCATATCGCTCTTGGACTTAGAGGACGAGTACATCAAGTGCAGACCGAACATTGCTGAGTACTATGTTGTTGTCAAGCGCAAGACAAGCTATAAGGTGGTCATTGGAAGATATTTCTCAGGTTGGAGGAAGTACAGAACACTCCTAAAAACCGCATTCTTTCTTGGCGTAAGGAACACGTTAAAACGATATTGAATTCTTTTAAATAATAGGTCGTCAACGAAAGAGTGCATTATCGTCTTGTTTCTTTAAAAGAGTGATGTACAGTAGTATAAGAGTGAGGTTTGTGTCTTCCTTTCTGCATGAAGTATTCGGCGTTCCCACAATTTACGAGGGGGACCACCCAACGATAACGCTGTGTCAGTCACCGTCACCCTGTGTTGCAATAAATTTGGTCGGGCTTATCTGTTTATGCCTGAAAATTGTTTCCCGTCAATTTGCCTTTTCTGAATTGAATTTCTTCATCCAAGCTGTTTTCGAAGTGAACTTTTTGCAGCTGCGGTTGCGGTTACGGTTACGGCAGAGCTAAATCATACTCCTTTCTCTCTTGGGTTCCACCTTTGAAATCCATCCCACCTTTCGCCTTATGCGACGGAGAGATGTTCCGTTGCCATGTGTTTCTCGTTTAATGTGCATCGCCATCGGTTCAACTCTCTGAGAACCTAGCTTCCAGCTGTTCTGACCAAAGAATAGATTAGATGCTTGCAAACATATTTGTCAGAAGTAAACAATGGATTATGCTATTAAGTTGCTAGGTTGGCGTCGTAGATCGTACACTACGGGAACAATAATCGAGACGCTGGAATTTTACCGGTAACGTAGGGCATTCTTCTCGACAACAACGTACACTCATGGGAAAAATCAAATGATTTCATGCCTGTCCACCATGTGGTCGACTGAATTGACGTGTATGTCTTTTCATAATATTATTGAATTTTGTCTTAAATATAGTTTAAATTTTATTTAAAATAACAAATATTATTTTCTCAGTTAATTAAATTATCACAAATTATTTGATTTAATAGATGTGATCATTAATAATTACGGTACTTTAATTACTAAAAAACGATATTTATATTTTTCACAAAAATTTGATTAATAAAAATGTAAGAAATACTGTTTAAAAAAAAAAGATGCCTTGACCTTAGTAGGTTTCACACCTGATATTACTGTTTTTATTTAGATTTAACAATGCAACATTTTGTTAACGTCGTCGGGGAAAATTAATGCTTGCAACGGCCTTAAATTAACACTTATTATTTTAATCCAAGTGACTTTTTCTCATCCTATAAGTATTTTAAGAAAAAAGTCAAAATTTAATACCCAATAAAATCAATCATTTCACGAAAAAAAAAAAAAAGAACTCACCATTATTACTTAAAGAAAATCATAAAAGAATAGAAAAGACATATATTCTATTTACAAAAAGGGGCTCCTGTTGCCACCCTTACATTGGTTACGACACAACTGAGGGTAAAAAGGACCAAAAACCACCTTGTCCGCGGCACTTGATCAAATACAATGACATCATTTAGCTTTTTTAGGAAAAAGAGTTTGTAAAACATGTTTTCTATGATAAGAATAATGTAACGAAAGATTAATTGCATTATATCATTATTGGTAAATGACATTCCATTTGCCCAGCACTTTTTTCCCCAGAGAATTCTTCATTTTATTATTCACGGTCATTTTATAACTGGTATCTACGGAATCATCAGAAAAAATGACAAAATCTTGACGTTCGTTGAACCGCGTGGGATCCCTCGCCTCAGAATCTTAATTTTTTGTTGGCAATATCAATCGTTAGAATAATTAATATTGCAAGGTGTTTAGATGAAAAAGACTGGTTTCATGAGGTTTAATTTAAATTTTTTTTATTTTAAGTCCATCCAGACAAAGACAGTAAAGTAAAATACAAGAAAAACAATTGCCATAATCATGCAAATGTGCAAGCAACTTTAGCATGTCAATCAAGCAAAAGTAGAGTAGATTGAGGAAAATGATCAGCATGTACATTGCCATAAAAAATGATTAATACATAAATGTTCTTTCTAGCTGTTAGAAATAATGATCCCATGGCAATGAATAATTCTTTGTAGCATACTTTTATTACGATTTTCTTCTAGGTCAATTGAAATTTTAGAAATAACTTATTTTTAGAGCCACCTCCACAAATATCACTTCGATTATTAGTTTAATTTTTTTAAAAAAATATAATCTCTCGATAGAAAAATAAGTAGAAAAACTTAATAAGGTTCGACGTGCTTGTACTTCTTATCAATATTTTACTCACGCATCTTATCAACGATTAAAAAACTAATATTTTTGTTGCCATTCTATTGGTCTTGGCTGACATCTATTTTATTTTATCTTATTTCTGAAATCTGTTCAATCTTAATTTAATTCTTCCATCTTAAAAAAAAGAAGAAAAAAAAAGACCATGTTAATTCCAACAATCGATTTTCAATGGCCAGATTCTTCGAATTTTACAAAATCGTAAATGAAGTTGATTTTGATCGAATGTCGCTGATCTTCAAACATATGATACAATTCAAAATCGTAAGACCAAAAGAACAAGTGATTACGTAGGATTCTCAAATGGATGCATTTTTTTTTACGCAAAATGTGTACGTAAAAGTTGTCAAGTATCGTTACACTCGAATCAATCAAAATCATGAATACAACCCAACAATTAAACTAAAATTTTACCGTCAAAACTAATATCATATTAAAAATGAAATGATATTAATTTTAAATAACAAACACTATTTGTGTTAATTATTTCATTTATTGATATTAATTCCAACAGATAAAATTTACTATTTAGTATAATTATAGTATCATGATATTACAGTCATACTATATTAATATTATTAGTTTGATTAATTAGAAGGGTAAGATCATTTTTTGGCGTCTGATTTTCAATAGAAAATAATAATTTGCAATTTTTAATTTAAACGAATTTTCTACCATGATCTATATCTTAGTCCGTGTAGATTCAAACTTTTTCTAAAATTTAATCCTCTGGAATCACATCCGACTGCGTAATGGAAGGGATTCTTCTTCCGATTTTATTATTTTCAGATACATATCTTTTTAAAAAAAAAATTAAATTTCGATGATAAACGAAAGAATGAGTGTAGAAAATGTAAGGGTAATTTTGTTATTTAACAAGGAAATAAAAATATCTATTAGTTATACTGAACATTGATCGTCCGACATCGACAACGATGGTCGACAATGACACTTTGGTTATAATTAATCATCTTACGGATTTAGAATCAATTTTCTTCGTTGCAAGAGAGAGAAAAATAAATAGATTTATAAAATAACGAAGATCTCACTCCCGAAAGAACGGCCATTCTTAATTCATTTTTTATAAACACATGAAAACGGAAATTAATTTGCCTTGTTCAACCCTCGATTGCAGAGTACTGTACATAATTTACTTATTTTTCTAAAAAATAATATAAATATTAATTATAAGGTTGCTGTGATGCACCCATCACGACCTGAATTATTTGTTCACAACCACCAATATTTTTTTTTAAAAGTCGACATCTATACGTGCGGAACTTATTTCGGTAGGGTATGTGCGTAAAGTAAGGTATTTTTTTTTAAATTTTTTAACAAAGAATGGTAGAAGAAAAGGGAAAAAAATAAGAAAAAGTAAATTTGTAAAGTAGAGATTTAAAAAAAGAAGAAGAAGATTTCTTCAGGTATTTTGAATTTTAATTTTCACACGAGTTTCGAACTCATGAATGGTAGAAGACTTTCTCACCGTCCTGATATAAAATATAGTGTAAATTTTAAGGAATGGTAAATGACCTTTTCATCGTTATGATACAAAATATCGTGTAATTAAATAAAGTAAAGAAAGAATATACTATTTACATTTGTATTATCAAAAACCACTACTATGATTCCTATCCTATGCTTATTGATATTTTTTTTTAATATTTATAATTTGATCGCGACGTTGCGATTCGTATGTAAAATCAAACGAAAAGAACGTGATTGGAATACGAAATTCTTTTAATTTTATTATTTAGATCATTATCTAAGATTATTTTGATATTTTCAACCGTTCAAGTGGTAAATATGCTTTAATCTAGACATAGTAATTATTTAAAAAGTTAATCTAAGCCCATGGTCTTCTTGGGCAAACTCGTGCACGGCCACCGGATCGAAATCTCACGGTAAATCGTCCTTACGAAAGGAAGATAGATCCGAATTAATGGTAGGTTTAAATCTTACTCGAAATCACTTATTGAATAAGCATTTATTAATAAAAAAACTGTCAGAATAAGATGTTGAGTATTTTTTTTCGTTAATCATTAAATAAGCAGTAGCGTTCGAAAACGTTCACTTAAAGTCATCTTATTTTAAAATAAACCGTTGGAAATAGTAATTTCTTGACGTCAACGACATATTACACCGAATAAGGTAAAGAATGAGTCAAATCTTTGGCGTGGACGTGGTGTCACCAAGCAAAGCAATTTTTATTCTACCAATAAAAAGATGATTTTTACGTTAGTAACACGAACAATTATGTTATCATACAGATACCATAGAACCCGCTTCTAATGAAAAAACTTGTATCTTAACAGGGTAATAATCCATGAAACCCAAGTATTATTAGTCTTCGCATTTTTGTTCATGGTCGCCTCTGACAGACAGGTAGGGTCAATGTTAGCTTTAGATTATTCCAAGTACCAAACCTGATCAACCCGTGTCAGAAAAAGTTGATTATCTCAGAATCACTGAATCAATGGACCAGATAAAGAGCACCGTAGCTTTCTTCTTCCTGAAATAAAAAATTATCCTCGAAGTAGTAATGATTTAGAAGTGATAGCGTGTTCCTTTTGATCTAGGAAAATGATGGCAAATATGGTGGGGACTGTGAGAGAAAGGGCCCCTAAAGAGAGAGAGAGAGAGAGGAAAGCACGGACACGGACAGAGAGAGGGAAAGGACATCACTCCCACCACCAAGCAAGATATCCATCGACGCACACGCACGATTTTTTTTTTTGTCAGGTTTTGTTTTTTAGTTTGAAGAACAAGAGAAATTGGTGCTTCATGTGACCATCATGTCCGATTCCATTCAACAGCAGATGGCAACAGCAAAGAATCGATTTCGGCAACAGGGGTGAGGAGGGCAACGAATACAAGCACCAAAGGTTGGGGTGCTTTCGGTAACATGGACGGGAGATGAAGGTCAAGGTGGCGACAACGACAACAGCAACAGTTACGGAAGGAATGGAGGCGAGGGAGGAGAACAAGGAGGTGGGTTTGTCTGGGAGCGGCAAGATGGTGGTGGTGGGAGTGAGACTGGATGCGCAAAGCAAGGAACTTCTGACATGGGCAATGGTCAAAGTTGCAGAACCAGGGGATCGGGTGGTGGCGATTCATGTTCTCACAAAGTCGAGTCTTTCCTTCGACCCCGATGGGGATGCTTCCGCCTACATGATTTCCACTGTCAAGGAGTTCGATTCCATGCTCTCTGTGTACGAGGGATTCTGCAACTTGAAGCATGTAAGTATCTCATGATCTGATCGCCCGAGTTCTCTTCCGTGTATCTCAGTCTGATGCCATCGTCGTTGTTTACTAACTTTGGTAGAATTTTGTGCCCTTTTTCTTTTGCTCAGATCGATTTGAAGCTAAAGATTTGCCGGGGCTCTTCTATAAGGAAGGCTTTGGTACGGGAGGCCGGTGGTTTTGGTGCTGCCAAGCTCGTACTTGGCGTGTCCAAGTGTAATTCTGTCGTTGGGTGAGTGGTGATCTGTACTTTGTTCTGTTCCATCTTTGCTCGGCATTTTTGGTTTCTCTCTCTGAAGGAAAAATGATGAATTTTACGCAGGTCGTTCTCCACTTCCATTGCCAAGTTTTGTGCAAGGAAGCTCCCAAAGGAATGCTGGGTGGCGGCTGTGAACAATGGCAAGATTGTGTTTCAAAGAGAAGCGGTTCAGATTTCTCCACTTTGTTCACAATTAAAAGGTTGGATTTTATTTCTCTCCCATTCTACGGCATCATGGTTTAAAATGTGTATGGGGTCTGCTTTCCTTATCCTCATCATCATCATCATCATCTCCTTTCTTTCTTTCTTTCTTTTCCTGTGATGTTCATTCATATCTGAAGAACAAGGAAGCAGCAATTGTCAGAATTCGAAGGCTTTGAATAAGAGCAGTGGTGAACCAGTGTGTCTGGTGTCAGAGAAAAGCGAGGTGTCTGGTTACAACAATGGTAAACAGGGCGATCTGCCGTCAATTATTGATTCTCCCAAACGGAGCTGTTCGGTAGGATCAGATCCTGCTCTGCAAGGCACTGATGAAGTTTCAGCACCTCTTTCACCTGATCATGATGGCGAGAGTTCCCCTAGCTCTGTCATACCCTCAGCCCAAACAGAGCTGCTGGAGACTCGCTGGCCATTCATTAGGAGAATCATGAATAATAAGAAGACAGGAATCTTGCGGAAAACCAAGAGCTCAATCGGTGAATGTGGTTGGCTGCTTCCTGCCCGAATTTCATCATCGGCATCTGTTTATCCTCGCCAAAAGCTGCAAAAAGGATGTAAGAATGCCACAGGTGGTGGTGGGGAAGGAGATGAAACAACCATACATACGTGTAACGAGGAAAGCATATCGAAAATCCCAAAGGAATTGGAGCCTCTCCATGAGAAGTATGCATCTAAATGTAAGGCGTTTTCTTACGAGGAACTGGTGAATGCAACATCCAACTTCTCATCTGGTTTGTTCACGTCCATACACCTTCTTTCATCTATTACTTTGCGATCAGGTGTCTTTCTCTTTGATACTAAGTACCAATGAGCTTTTGTGATTCAGAAAATCTGGTTGGGAAAGGAGGTGGCAGCCATGTTTACAAGGGTCAATTTCCTGACGGTAGAGTATTGGCAATCAAAATCTTGAAGCAGTCTGAAGATATTCTGAAGGAATTCATTTTGGAAATTGAAATCATCACCTCACTAAACCACACAAACATCACCTCCCTTGTCGGCTTTTGCTCTGAGAATCGTAAGCTTCTGTTGGTTTATAATTTCTTGGCGAGGGGCAGCCTTGAACAAAATCTTCATGGTATTTTTATTATATCATGCTTTATCATAATATCCCTATGTCCCTTCTCTCACGCTCGCTAGTCTCTGAAACACATTTCTTCCATAGATTTGCAGGACAACATGACTGGTCTTGGATGGACCGAGAGATGTAAGATAGCAGTTGGTGTAGCCGAGGCACTAAATTACTTGCATGCTGGATGTGGTAGTGAACCTGTAATCCACAGGGACGTGAAATCTTCAAACATTCTCATTTCAGATGACTTTGAACCGCAGGTTCCAAATCTGCTCTTTTTACATAAGAAACACCTTCCTTGAGATACGGATTTATTGATCTTGTTGCCATTCTCTTTATTTAAAATGCAATCCAGCTATCTGATTTTGGGCTTGCTAGACGGGGAACGTCATCATCTTCGGCACACAGAACTTGCAGCGATGTTGCTGGGACTTTTGGGTAATAAATAAATAGCTTGATTATTTTGTCTGTGACTCTTATGGCAAGTATGGCTTGTGATAAATCCTAACATATTTTGTGTTCTGACAATGCCGAAATGGGTGTTGACAGGTACCTTGCTCCCGAATATTTCGTATTTGGGAAGGTTAATGAAAAGATTGATGTCTACGCCTTTGGTGTTGTGCTTCTTGAGCTTCTTTCGGGAAGGAAGCCCATTGCAGACGAGTCTCCTAAAGGCCAGGAGAGCCTTGTCCTGTGGGTAAGCCTAGAAGAACCTTCTTCCCAACATCAAGATGTTCATTATTAGTTGGTTGATTTTAATCTTTGTCACTCAAAAAGGATAGATGACGGCATTTATTTAACTCATTAGAAAAGTACACTAACATTGGTATGCAGAGAGAGATGAAAAATCTTTGCATGCAGCATTCTTGCCACAATTATACGTGATGACTTGTAGAAGAACCACCCTAACGCTGATGATATATAACGGCAGGCAAGGCCATTTTTACAAAGTGGAAAATCAAGGAAAATACTGGACTCAAGCTTGGATGGCAAGCTTGATGAAGATCAGCTCGAGAGGATGGTGGTAGCTGCTAATCTCTGCGTTAGAAGGTCTCCTAAACTTCGACCAAAGATGGCTGTCGTAAGACCAAAGATCCATTTCCATAATCCAATCTTTTATCTTTTCTTAATCTTTGTTTCTGATGCAATACGTTCGCTTGAATCGATCAAGATTCTAAAGCTACTTCAAGGGGACAAGGAAGCAATGAAGTGGGCAAGATCGCAGTTCGAAGAGCTTGAAAGCGTGGACGAAGAGTCGGTGGCATATCCTGTTATCACCGATATCCAGTCTCATCTGAGCCTTGCATTGCTGGATGTGGAGGACGACGCTTTCTCTACCTGCAGTACAAGTCATGGCATAGATCACATAACATCTCACAGTTCCTTAGATGCATACCTGCGGGAAAGGTGGAGCCACTCTTCAAGTTTTGCTTGACGACATTACAGATGGATGGGAGTGATTGTGGCTTTGCCAAGTTGTACATGTGTTGTTTATTTTACTGCACATTCATTGATGATAAGTACCAAGCGTCCTCCTTGCAGCCAAAAGCTTATCGATCATCTCTCAAAACTTTTTTTACTTCTCGGATTACATTGGACACACCCCGTTCAAAGCCCCTGAAGGCAGGAAAGAGATGAAGTTTGGGCCACCCTTGGTACTTGTACTCCCCACATGTGTACGTCAAAATTTCACATCAATGGCATCTTTTCCTTTTTTATATCTCCCCTTCTAATCACGAATGGGAATACTTTTTACAGTGTTGTTGCAACTGAACTGTTGTGGTTGGTGTGTATGATGTTGTTTCCATTCATGAGGATTTTAATAGATTAAGACAGACCCAAATGAGTTGGAATTGATTTAGGGGATTTGGTGTTTGCCAAAGGAACTGCAGCCTGATATTTCTCAACTACTCTCCTAATGCTGAAGATTCCGCTGTACCTACGACCACCAGAGGTTAGTTGAATTTTGGGTAGCATTGGTATAACATTCCAATAAGATATATGTTCGAATGCATTTTTATACATACGACATTATTACCTCTGATTGCATGATTGATGATTGTGCTGCGTCGTCGATAACAATAACAGGAGATCGGCAGTATGAATTTTTCAACTAGGGATGGGCCAAAGCCCAAGGCCTAGACCCATTCAAACCAGGCCGAACCCGTTGTTTATAAAACAGTCTACCTACCAATGTTTTATTTTCATCAATGCCAATAATAAAATTAGATTAAAAAATGATATTTCAATCTTCCATCAATTTTTGAATAAATAAATAAATGAATAGGAACCCTGTAGAGTTGATTTATATTATCATTGCAAAAAAATAATGGCTATTGCGCCAACGTCTGGTCTTCATGGAAAATAAATTACACATTATTATTTAAATATATATATTTTGCGCCAACCTTGTTCTGAGATTTTTATCGTTATATACTAATGATTATCAACCGAAGGGAATATTAGTTTCCCATGCTTCGATGATTGAAGCCTCGCCGCTTCTGACGGTACATTTCATTTCCCCTTCAGGTTTTTGGTCGGGCACAGGAATGAACTGGACCTGCTGATTGGTCACCTCCAAGAGAACAATGCATCCATTCATATTCATTACCAAAATAAAGGATAAGCATGGTGTATTAAAAATGTTGTGTTCTATTAAAAAAGTTTAACAAGGTATGGGAACTGGTTTACATATACATATACCCATTCGTAAGAACTTGTAAGTATATAAATAAGTACACAAATGATAAAGAGTATTAGAAAAATTTAACGGTAATAAAAACATAACCTTATGATTACGGGTGAGATGTTCTAAGCAAAGAACCATGGCGTGAGCTTCAACTAAGTTTTACCTGCACATTTCAAACCGACTCTTTGGTTTAAACCAAAACCAAATGAAAGTTCATCTGGGTTGGCAACTTTTAAAGCACAGTTCTCCCTAAAAGCATCTCGACCTTATCCAAGAATATTAGTAACATTGTAACCAAACTAAGAAGTAAGGCAAATCGATCATCATTCCTCACCACCACACCACCACAGCTACTAATGTTAATCGAAGGTGAAGCACATTTGTTCACTTTTGTGATTAAGGTTTACAATCCATTAAATTCACCTACCATGACACTTAAAGCTCCATCATAACCTTAACCTCGAAGTTGTGATATCATGAGTCCATGATCAATAAATATTTCACTAATTTCCTTTTTAAAGGGAGAAACAAGTGTATTAAGAATGCACAACATTCTTTAAAATCCTTTAACAGCACATTCCTTGTTTCTTATTCACGAATCTTATGACACAAACTATTTGTCCTTCAAAGGATATACATCACGAACTTCATCAACCAACAAAGAAAAGAATGTACATCTTGAACTTCATCATGAATTTACAATGCCCATAGGATATTAGAAGAGATGAATTTGTTTTTTCTCCTAGAGCATTCATCCACACAATTTTCAAATCTTCACATATATTAGCAGTAGATTTCAAATATTCTAAATAATTTGCTTGTTTGTTTGATTCTTCAGACACTTCGTGACCTAAAAAAAGCTGGATCTTGCCTTTAAGAGGAATCGGGAAGCTTCAATGGCTGCATTCAACTGCATTTGGTATTCTACACGGTTGAGAGTGAATATGCTTATCAAGACAAATTTCAATGCGTTGATTTTGCTACATTAAATCTCTAAAGATTGGGATGTTTTTTTAACGCGTACATATAAATATGCCTAATAATGAAGGATTTCATTGAAACTTTAGAGAGGCTTTAATGAAGTATGCCAAATATTATTAGCAAAACAGACGCTAAAGCTTCTTCTATGCGTTGGGCCAACACCACAGCTTGTAAAGTTGTGCCCATCAATAATTTGACGAATTTTTTATCTTTGTGATCCTTCTTGCTCATTAATCTAGCTAGATACATGCCAAATATTTTTAGTAAATGTATTCCAGTTATCTGAAAGAACTTTTACCAAACGTGTTGCACATCTGTTACAAAATTGCTGGCAGTAACAGAGGTGACAAGAATCTACAAACCTGAGCTGACGATGATGCAGCTGATATTGGACTGTAATTAAAAATTGCATATACTAGTTCAAGCTTTGGAATATAACATTCTAGAACAATCAGCACAACCTTCCTCTCAAACCGATGATGATTTCCATAGTCATTGCATTCGGTCAAATGCTCGATTCTTCTGATCAGTGAATGACATTCAACTCTCATGAAACTCCATCTTTGCAAGACACTCAACTCTTACGATGCTTCAGCTTGTGAGGGCGTTAGACTACTCCAAAGCTCCCAATTCATGGAAAACATATTTATGATGCTTCTCCACACCCTTTGTAACTAAATCCAACGAAAGTCCAAGAGGCATTTGAAATGATTTTTTTATATGCATAAATGACTGTGGACCAAAAAAATTTAACTGAAAAAAAATGTATACACTCACAAGTTGGAAGGCAATGAGGATTTCCAGCCAATAACTGTGTTTGACAATGCAGAATTCTGAGAATGGTGCTTATCAGAAATTTAACACCAGAAATATGGATTTTTGGTTGAGATGCACATAATACCAGAACCAAAGTGCAGATCAAATTGATTGAATGCTTCATTTTGCATCTGGAGTTAAAGTTAAACTCTGTGACCGGACCCTATCAATGATCTTTTGCCTTCCAGTCAAATCCTCTTCATATCCAACTACCTGTACATCAGAAGTTTTTCTTAGAAAAACTGCTATTGAATGAAGAGAGCAGCAAAGCAAGTTTAAATACATTACAAATCTGACATTATCAAAAAAACATTACAAACCTGAGACTCGGTTTGTGTCTCGCTAAAAGCATCGAATGCTCTTACTTTCCCATCATTGTCACAAGGATTATGAGGGTCAAAATACCTCTCAGTCCTACCATGAATAATGAAAAAATATTCTGAAACTCGATGTAGAGAATACAGTAAGAGGAGTTAAAATGAAAATTAAGTTGCATAGCCAAAAAAAGACAAATCCTATGTATGAGACTTACATCAATGAAAGATCTGATGAGAGTCCACTCTCACCACCTGTGTAAAGGAATTGTTTACAAAATCCAAGCTACGACACTAGGTCACAAAATTACAGTTGCACCAGCCCTTCCAGGTTATATAGCAGTGCCACAAAAGGTTACGAGGGATAGCATTTATATCAACGATTCACATGTAGTACAGTGAGAATGTCTAAAGACAAAATACTGCATGTTTCTCAGCATAACTTTCATTTGGAGGGTAAACAGCACAACCAACTTCCCTAGGACTTAGTGAGATCTACAGTTTCAGATTTTCATCGCTTCTAGCAATTTCTACTTCCTATATATCCCATTGAAAGAAATAGAGATACCAACAGATTATTATTATGAGTGTTTGTATGTGCTAATAGGCCAATACTATGGACAGTTATGAAGGAGAAATGAGAATTCATGAAGCAGTGTTATTAACTACGATGGTACTAAAAATTCTATCTATTTTGTTCTAACTCTTTGTTCAATTACCATAAAATCACTTCAATATCTTTTAATTCTGTTTTGAATACATGAATACGTGTAGATGGATGGATATATGTGAACTTTTGACTAACGTTGGTCTGATTCACACCTCTCTTGGCTTAGAATAATCAAATCTATATTATTTCCTACTTCACATGATTTTATTTTGTAAGCAACTCAGAACCATGTAGAAAAAAGATCCATCAAATGCCACAAATTGTCATTTTGCCGACAACATCATACAGAATTTACACCACCATTTGAAGTGCATGCCTGTATTCCTGTTTAATTTGATCATATAGTGGCCAATAAATATCATGAAGTACAATATAATTCTTGACAAAAGTAAGCTCAAAACTAAGACAAAACATTCAATAATTCCAACAATTGCAAAACAAAAATTCAAATGAATGAATAAAAAACTGCCTCTAGTAGTTGTGCCACCACTCTTCTATCCTCAAGTAACAAGAAATTCCTCGAACACAATAGAACTTATTATTTTGATTTTCGTCAATCTTACTCTATCAATTGAAATGAATAGACCACATGCTAACCATGGGTTCTAACTTTTATTCACTCAAAATCTTCAACATGGTTACACCATTTATAAAGCATAGAAAATAAAATAATTTTCGTCAAATAAGTGTGCCCAACCTTCATGATACATATTTAACATACGCAATTAGAAATATAGCAAAAGCAACCAACCTGTCTGTCCATTGGTTTGTAATTCCAAGACCTTGGCCACGGATTACATCATCACTCTAAGTGAGTAGTTAAAGATCAATTAATAAATAATAAATAATTGTAAGCAGACACGATATCACAAACAGGCTGGACAAAGGATACAAATTTATTGCAATCACTCCCATCAGGCAACTGCAAGTCTTGAATCTGCAACAAAACAAAAACAAAAAAAAACTTGGTCCGACACCAATTACTGAATCTCAATGATGAAAAGAATTCAGAGTAAGGGATATGGTTATACCTTATTTGATTGCTCTAAGATATCTTCTATGGCAGCTGCTATATCAGGAACGGCACTGGAAGGTTCTGATAAGTCTTCAATTGCCCTTTTTGAGGACAAATCATCAATAGGGTCCTTAGGTGAAAATCTTGATCTTTTTCCAAGCACAGTTGAATGAACTGCCGCTTTCACCAAAAAATCAATTTTAAGGCAATATATATAAAGATATTGAGACTAAGTCAGAATTTACTTTTATCAATTTTCAAAGCAGCTATTGTCCCTTGGCATCCAGTCGGCAACTGTGGTTCAGTCTCATCAGAAATCAACCCAGCTGCCTGTGTAGGAGGATACTGGCTTGTCATGCATATACCCATCTCTTTGTCTTGTGCAGTAACTGCCTTGGGCCGAAATGCATCCAAGGGAACCATCATATCCTGACAATAATTAATAAAAATACCAAAGTTTGTTTCACAAACATGATGTTTTATAAACTTGGCACTATAAAAGCCTTACCTGCCTGATGCATTCTGTGATCCACTCTGCGGTTACAGATTGGATTCCCCACTTACATGCTGCCTCATACTTTGGTCCACAAGTAAATTTACAAAGCAAATGAGTAATCTTTCTGCTCAGCTTTTCTGTGAATTTAGATCCCAATGTAAAGCATAAGTTTCTCAATAATTGTCTTTCTTTTGTTTCATACTGGGAGACGCAAAATCGAAAGCCTTCAAAGCCAAGTAATGGAACATGACAGCGCAAAGGTTTGTAAAGTATGTGGCTTTCAACATCTTGTATGCATTGCTCCTAACATAATTTCAACAATAGAAATGTTGAGAACATGCCTAAGAAATTACAATAGCAAATCATAAGAAGAAAGAAACAAAAGTGACTGACAGAAAGCATCAAGTGAGAATGTGTCAATCATAAGATACTCTATGAAATAAAACTCATAAAAAGACCAGTAATAAAGGAAATTTTTGCAACTCACTTTTAGGGTCCAAATGCTAGTAGTGAAGTGTAGACAAAAAAGAAAGCATATGCAGGAAAACCTGCAAAAATATGTTAAACAATAACAAAGAGAATAAAAAAATTCTTGGTTTTCACTAATGTGGGTGTATTGATAAGAGTCCACATCCACACACACTCCCCGTGTACAAGGTTGTTTCCATTGACTCAGAACTAATGATTAATAGATTAAAATTGGAGGATCTTTACTGTTTAGCAAAGATGGTGTTTATCCTATACAGAATTAAATGTATGACAAAAGTGTGAATGCAAGGTGATAAAAGAGAAAAGACACAGGTATCATATACAACCTAACAAGAACCCGAATGATTTGTAAGAAACAATAAAATAATTGAAAATTTTATTTTTGAATAAACTTATAATAAAAATAATTGGAATAATAAAAATAGAATAAACTTTCTTTTTGAATTTTTAGAATGCAAGAAATGATTTAAATTTATGTAATGTAATCGAAAATTTGACAACAGATAAAAATCTTGAAAGAAATGGATTTATGTATTTATCTGATCGATCCCATGCAATAAAATTATAACTTGAATTGTTGTTCAACAATACCAAATTGCCCACATTGTGGAAGACTGAATGGGTGATGAGTCCTGATTCTTGAATAAAGTCGGCATACCCAATGAAAGTGCATTCTAAGATGGCCTTTGATAATGATTGAAAAAATGCCAACCTTAGACCAAAAGCCAAAACAAACGGAAAAAAAATGCTAGCATTTTTTGCTGGTACTTTGAACTAAAAACATCTGCTTAAAAAAACTATCTTATAGAGCTTCTTTCAAAACACTAGAGAAGGTTAAATTGTTTTACCGGTTTTTCCCTTATGAGATTCTGTAAATTACAAAAGAACCAATTCTTTATTATGATTTATGTCATTGACACATATCGCAACAAAGATCTGAATGCATCTTAAGTGGCATCTCGACAAGTTTTTTTATTATTCCATCACAAGTATGGAATATGCATGTATTTTATTTTGACATACATGGATAATGTTTGTACCTCATCTCCAATTGATTGATTCTTATGAAATATGCATGTTTTTTGCACGTATTTGTTATGATCTCATCATTTCCGTGGAAAGGGAATAGTTGATATTTTAATAAAATTGCTAATTGAAAAAAACTTCTTAAAAAAGTCAACTTTTCAAAGAACGCCAGCATAAAAATGCTTTATCAAGTGCCACCTAAGTAAATTTTAATTAAAATAAAGCAAAACTGTGATTCACATGGCCTGGCATTATTCATCCTGCAAATACTTGCCAAAACACAGAAAAGAGGGTGAAGCACAAACATTTTGAGTGCATGTAATTGTAGCTCACACCCAAAATCCACAAAGTTGGCCTAGGGTAGAAAAATATTGATATCAATTCAGACTAAACATACCTCCAAACAGGATCGAATCCAGTGGCTGGAAACTATTGTACACTGAGACATATAGTCATGATTTGAATGCAGCCCATGGCACTCTATGATGAAGCGTGCTTTTTTGGCATCATTAACCATCAATCCTCCTCCTTGTCCAACCCATTCAATAATGTCATCTCTCTGGTGTTTTGAAGCATTAAAGAACTTAACTTCATTTGACTGAAATAATGTTCTAATAATAGAATGTAGTTGAAAAACAAGCTAATGGTCTAGGCAGGAGTTAACAAATGTCATAAAATAAAGTTGAAATAATGTCTTTTTTGCTCAGATAAATGCTATGCTTAATTACTATCAAAGTTGAAATCCATAAAATAGGCTGATACACAATTATGTAACTACTTAAGTGTACGAATTGAGCTCAAACAAATTATCTGAAGGTCATAAAATATGGTCTCAAATCCATCTGTGACGATAAAGTGAAACAATTGTTATTTTAGAAAAACTCGAGCCTTTAGTTAAGGCCAACATGGTTAGCCTAGATATTAGCTTTATTTAATATTGACACACAAATAATTATTCACTAAAAAGAGCATGATCAAAAATTTTTCTCAAAAAAGCTGACCCGATCTTCAGGAAAAGCCTCTGAAAAGCAAAAAGAATGGCCTTTGAATATGTTTGGTGAACTTCCTTGAGCAGTCAACTTGGAATCATGTGAGCTGTGACCAGCATGGTTGCCCACATTAACTGATGATGGCTGAGTATTCTCTTTAGGTTGGGCTTTTATCATTTCTGATGGATTACCTTCCTGAAGATTCAATCCTGGTTCTTCTTGTCCTTCTATTATTGCAAATACAGATCCTTCTTCACTGTTAAGAAAGCTTTTTCCTTTCTTGATTTCAGCAAAACTAGTTGAGGGTACCTCATAAGATGATATTGAACCTATCTTGATGGCAAAACCATGACAGATGACAGTTTCAAGCTTGTTTACAACAGAATTTTATGTTCAAAAAAATTTATAATGATAGCAGACCTTTTGGATAAAATAGATCAGATGCAATGTGATGCTGGCAGACAGGAATTTCCTTTTTCATCCGATCACAATCTTCCAACCAGGCACTTTTGACCACATTAATGACACCCAATGCCGCTAACTGCCTCACCTCCTTTTTTTCACTGGATAAGGAGAAACAAATACAGCAAATGAATTTTTGTTATAATTACTTAACAATAATGGCATTAAAATTTCAATTTCCATGGGAAAAAGGATATAGAATTATCACATGAAAAGAAAGCCTAAACTTACATCTCAGAAGGTGACCCTACAATTATATGTGTCAACCTTTCACTTGATTGCATATGCCTAGTTCCTCCACCATTACGAATCATATTAACCAGTTTGCGTAATTCCATCCCTTCAAAGCCGATAAGTAAAATTCTGCAATCTGACAAGTACAGATCATTACCATCATCCTCAGAGTCCTCTGCTATAGACTGCTCAATTTTTGCTTCATCTTTTAGTGGAAAATTAAGCATTTCACTACTGTTGACAACTGCAATGGTACCATCACTGAATGAACATATTTTTTGTGATACAGAGGATTCACGTTCTTGAGGCACATTTGATAGAGTAGACTGTGAAGCTGCATAACTACAATCTTGACTGCATTGTTCTTTCAATTCATTTTTAGCATAATTATGAGAAGTTCCATGTACAGGGTAACACTCCTCATCCAGGCAAGCTACAGATATCAAATTGTTAAGCAGTAAAATGTAGTATCAATATTATAAGCATAAATAGAGAACAAACTAGTAAACTAGGTAACATATATGTGCTCCTTAAGGTCACCTTTTCTTAAAACAGATTGATCTAACCATCGTCGAGTGACTATACTAATACAGCCCCATCGTTTTGCAACCATATACTTATCCCCTTCTGGAGAGTGTACATTGTCAAGGCAAAAAAGGATAATTGAAAAATAATCCTATGAATAGTAAAAGTTTAATTGTACTAAATGCATCATAAATTGTTTCTCACTGTGTAAGAAAATCAAAATCACCATGTAAGGCTTAAAGATGTAAAACTTCAGCATGCATTGCAATGATTCAAAAGGAATAAAACCCAAAATGGACAGAAGATGCTGATTCTAAATTATCAAATAATAATACACAGAACTCCAAATTTGATAGGAAATATTGATATAAATTTACCAGTTAACTGGGCAAAAAGTGAATCTAACTTAAAAAGTGATGCAATGATGCTGTGAAGGAAAAATGGGTTTTCTCAAAAACCATTACATATCACAGACCAGCTTTTGGAAAAAGAAGAAGCAAGAAAGAAGAGTTTATAAAAATTGATAAAAAAGAATTTAAGAAGTCATTGCATGACCAAAACAGTGGACTTAAGACAAATATAAACTCTAATAAATACAATGACCCTGAATAAAAAGTTTAACATCTGAAATATTGAGAATTCATTATATATACATAGAAGAAATACAGAAGAGAAAATGCAAGAGTAATGAAAGGATATATCTGAAACCAAATGAGTACACTTCTTTGTCAGATCGCCTGAATATATGCCACCATTCTGTGCAATCAGCCATTCTATCTTTTTCCGCTCATCTGAGGAAATAAACAATCTTTAAGCTAAAAACTTACAATTAGTATATGCAGATAGATTCATTAATAGGATCATTATAGTTGCAAACCTAATGGAATTCTAGTCACACAAATTGTTAACCCGGTAAATGGAAGGATTCTGTAGGGTTCATGTGGCACAAGGCGATGCTCTATCCAACACTGATTCAACCAACTCATGTTAACGATTGGTTTCTTAAGAACATTTAGTGCCCACTGTGACAGATCAAAGAAGAAAAATAATCACTTGTCTATGCCATTACAAGTTTACAGCAGATTGACATGAAAAGGAAATGACTGGATGAATATTAGCAAACAGCTTTTAGATGCAGCAATTACAACTAATAGATATATCAGAAATGTAAAGTAAATTTAACTAAGAAAAGGGGAAATCATTAAGAAAGTTTAATGTTTCACATCACATATTTATGGGAGGAAATAATTTTCACGCCACAAATTTAATTACAGCATGGAGTTGATGATACATTGAATAGAACATTTATTGGTACACTTCATCAAACTGCATGAGAATAAGTGATAAAGGGAAATTCACAAAGTAGAATAAAAAATAAAATATTATGAATGAAAAGATTGACCAAAAAGTTAGATTAGGTGTTACACATCCCAAAGAAGCAAGAAGAAACCTAGATCATGGCAATGCTTCACATGCCCTAACAAAAAAAGAACTTGTACAGAAAGAGAGGAGATACAAAAAGATAAACTAAATCAGTAAGCACATTTTGGTCTTTTTGCCATTTTTATTAAAACTTACATATGAGCTATACAAATAACAAGAGAGTAAAAAGAGAAGATATAGCCCTTGAATGTGAACAATAAAAATAACAAGAACACTTGAATATGGACTGAGTATTTAAGGAAAATTCTGATTGTGGGTTGATCATTTGATATCCATCCCAACAAGAAGATTGAAAACCAAGGAAAATCAAGAGAGCCAAAGTTCTAGCACATGATTTGCTAGAAAAACCAACAGAACCTCTAATACAGTACCCTGTAAAAGGCATCTCAGCTTACTACCGAGAATAGAAATCCAAGCAACCTCCTTTCTTTACGTGGTCAATTTCTATCGAATAGTTGATCCCAAAGTCAAGGATTGAATCAGAAAAAGCCAAGCCCCTGGGCTGAGCTAAAACACATTGGTATCATCCATGAGAAGTGAGTGAATTTATCTTTGTTCTCTGCTGTAGGGCTCCAACAAACACCACCATGTAGTAGTCAAAGCATTCCTTACTAGAGTCTAGCTCTTATGTGATCTTTCTTCTTTTGTACTCCTTAAACAAATATTTGTCTCATGGATTTTTTACATTAGCTTAAAAATTCTACATTTTACTATTTAATGGCCGAGTGTTCAAGGACATTAACTTATTATGTCAAGAAAACCAATTGTAAGGATTGTCAACACCAATGTCTGGCCCATAGCTGCACCAGATAAATTCCCAAGATGGAAATATGTGCCATCTGATTGACCAAATCACAACACTAGTTAGGTTTCATATTCTATCCAAACTTGTACTAGGTTGTCTCCTAGGAAAGAAATATGTAGATGAGACCAATTGAATTGACACCCCCATGGGTTTTAATCTTGATCTGGACCTTCATTGTTGACTTAGAAGGAAATATATGCCATTCGACCAATTGAGTTACCATACTAGAAGGGCTTCAACATTGACTTGAACCTATATATGGCTATCTCCTGGGATGGAAACACACAATCCAACCACTAGGCACCTGATCACCCTTGACAAACAATTTCGTAGCCTCATTAAAATCTAACTCAAGCAAGCCTTGAGATGAACATATTAGCCGCCCAATTGATGAGATGCCAAAGGTTAAAATGTTAAATATCAATCACCAAGTCGATTTATTCACCAATCTTAGTGTCTAATGATGTCTGAACCCATACCCACATTGAGTGATGTAAAGATGGAATGTCAGGCACCTTGTCAAGTCAGTTTCTACACCATAAGACCAATAACAGGCAACTTCGTACTCACACTGGGCAATCCAAGGATGCAATATTGAACGGCTCTACTGATTCAACTTTGTCAATGAACAACTGCTAGCAAGATACTCATTATTTAAAAGAGGGAAACGATGGCAAAATGCTAGTCAAACATAAACTAACAGTCAACCAAGCAACCACATCAGCTGGTCTTCCTGCATTGGGCATGCATGACAGAATTTCAAGACATTCATCAATCCATTCATTACACTCACTATATTAGGTAGACAATCGAACCAAAAAGATACCAATCAAATGCCTATGATGGAAGAAAGTGTTGTCAAACCAACCATGCTATCTCATCAAATGATACCTTTCACTTGACAAAAAAAACTTCCTTTCTTGTGCAATGACTCCAGACTCATTACAGAATTATTTTTTCTGCATTCTTCTTAGTGGTGCTCTGTCGAGCAGTTGCTTGAGGCAAAACCAGCATCCTCTCCACTTCTCATCAAAGTGAATTTCTCGCCCCCAATGTTTTTATATTCAGACTGAACATCAATCCATTTTTTTGTTTGACCCAATTCAAAAACCGGTCAAATTGGTTCAACTGAATGATGTCATTACTCATTGTTACACTATTTAACTAATTAAAAACATAAAAATCCTTAAAATAAAAAAGGAAAATACAGAAAATTACCAAATATAAATAATATAATTCTGTGTATTTATTTGCTTTCCACTGCAAAATTAAAATTTTGCATACGTGCCACTGAACACTACTTACATGACAGCAAGAAAATGTTTCAATGGCACACAAATAATTTGGCATGTTTTGATGATATACAAGTAAAAATTCCTATAATTACACCAGTAGATGATAAGAGGTGTCACATATATGACATGTGAAACATTAAAATTCAATTTAATGGCCACTTTTTACTTGCCAATGATTGAACCCAAATAAGTTGCATGATTGCATCATATAGAATAATTAGTTTCATATATGTGACATGTAAATTAGTATGTAGTCTATATAATATACTTCAGGATCACCCATTGCTATAGTGGTCCAACACAAGTGTGTATATATATATGTATGTTCCATCATTTGTACATTGTATCAAGTTAATAAAAGGGGATTAGGGATTTGTCAACTTGACACTCCATCATTATAGCAGTGAAACTAATTAAAAAACAATAAAATCCTGAAAACTACAAAAAAAAGGTTGAAAAGCTAGTCCTGTCTGGTTTAGGAGGTCCACTAGTTGAACCGCGAAAATGGTCCAAAGAACTGGTAAAGGATCAACTGGGTCACACTGGTCTGTGGTTAGACTGGCTGGCCAAACCAGTTTGGTCGCAGTTCGACTCTCTAAGGCCTGATGATGGGTAAGCAAAAAAAGTTTTATCTTATACATGAACACATGTCACCATTAACCACCTCTACTTCAATAAGGCAGTTAAAATGATATGATAGGCTTATTTGCTACACAAATCTAGCCTGGGGGGCTGTCTATTTGGTAAAAAAAATTTTCAGAAATGGGTCAATAGTTTAATACTCAAACCCAACAGCAGGATCACTCACCAAAGAGAAAGCAACTGAGTAGAGGGCATAATAGCTAAAAGTAAATATAATGAAACAAGAAAGACAATCGAAATGCACTACAAGGGCATTCCTAGCATGCAATTGGCTTACAACCAGGTTCCCTCTTTTACACACTTAGATTTTTGTTGTGGATCAATTTGAGCACCGATATCTGGATCCAACCTAGTCCCCCCCTCCCACAGAAAAAAAGAAAGAAGGTTTGAGCTAAAGCAATGTCAATAACAGTCTCCCATAGAGAGGATAATGGTATTGACAAAAGAAATACTAAAGAAAAACAAGGAAATGTAGACATAAATAAATCTATTATTCTACATAAATGGCAGAATAACTATCTATAAGAACATGTCTGTTTATATATCAGAATTCAAATGTAGTTTCAATAAAAGAGAAGACTTTAAATTACATGTTAGAATCACTGCCAAAATGTTTCCATACTGTTTCACAGTTTAACAGAAGTTTAGTTAAGCATATATATTCTTCCTACAACTGTAAGGAGTTTGTTGCACCTTATACTTGGCTGACGAAACATTCTTCACAATTACAAAGCATATGTCTAGTGAAGTTCTACTATGCAAAGCTCCCCCCATAGCAGTTACAAATTGCTCAATTTTTGTCTGCAAGTGAAAGTTAGGTGAACATGAAGAAACAAGTTAGAGGATAAAATGCTAGAAGTTTAGGGAGGATTCACATGCTTTCATATTAAAATAATATTAAAGAGAAGTAGAATACATAAATCAAGCATGATTCCATGTTCTTTGTATATCTTATAAGCCCCAAAAAACATTGAGAAACTAATCAAAGAACAAGTTCCAAAATCTTATCTGCAAACTAATTCGTGGGCTACTGATGGCTTGCTTGGGCAGATGAAGCCCATGTTGGTATCACAATACCAGCTTAGTACCATACTGCAAAAGCAGACCCACAAAACTAGCAATAGAAAAGAATGAATTGAGAACCACTTTAGTCAACTTTGTTGTAAGAAGAGAAGGGAATCCATTCAACTAGTTTATCCGTCTACAAGATCCATAAGAAACCGGCCAACAGTCATCACCAAAGTTTGTTCTCCCTTTGAGAAAAAAAAAGTAATAGGTTTGAGGTGCATAAGTTTACCTTTTCATCTTTTTCAAAACCAGATGCAAGTATTTTGACGCCATCCATTGCCAGGCAACATGTGTATATCTGTTTTGGCAAAGTTTTGCGTTCTCTGGCACAAGCAAGAATACAATGTGGCCCTACGAAAATATTCACAAGAGCATAAAATAATCAAAATTCTTTTTAGTGAGTTTCTAGATAATTGTCTTCTAAGTGGAAAATTTCAATACCTTCCGAGTAAAATCTCATAATTCTTAATTCTTAAATATTAAAGTAAGTTGAATATTTAGCTCTTTTAGCCAAAAAAGGTTCAATTTTCTCCTTGATTCAACTATAGCTCTATCTTCTCAATTCAACAAAAAATCTCCGTGCATCTTCCCTATTTTTATCTTCTTTTGTCGTTAATCTACATACTAAGAAATGCCAATTGATATATCAACATATAAGTTTTCTCTGCATCATCCTGGCTACAAGTACGAACAGGCAAAGGCTAATTCAAAATATAAAACTGATAAAAGAACCATATCCAGAATCATGCGGAAAAAAGCTCAAAAGTAAACAATTGGACGACAACATCCAGAAGGGGGGAGACATGGCGATAATAAAATTTGGATACCAATGAGTTTACAGCCCTTAGCTTTGAGATCCTCGAACTTCTCCTACAAAAACAAAAACCAACAACTCTCAGTCTGGGAAGTGCCTTGGGAGCAAAAACAGTAATGAAAAAGGCGTCAAGTACAAAGAAAAACCCACGTGATCTGGGGAGGAGATGACGTGGTACTCATTAGCCGATGTGCGGGAGGGATCGGAGCACAGGAAAGCCTGGGCGCCGTTCAGCCCAAGGGCGTCGTGGACGGAATCATAGAGCTCCGGAGGGATGAGATTCCTAGACAAGTACACCCTCGCATCCTTGAAGATTCCCGTTCGAATCGCCATTGACGACGACGACGACGACGACGACGACGACGACGACGACGACGACGACGACTTCGCCTCTGGTGTGGAGGGAGCAAATCGGATTTGGGCGGGAAGCCGCGGCCCACCGGGTAGGACAAGTTCCGCCCCTTAAAAACCCCTATGTTTTTTAATTAGCTTCCGTATTTTTAAATTAGATTATAGTTTTTAAACCATAATTATATTAATTTAGAACAACACTCAACTAATTGTATGCAAGCTTAAATGATAAAATTAAAATTTTTTATACCATTTTGTAATTTATTTAATTTTTTTTATCTAACAATGAAATTTAATTATATTACAATCAACTAAACAATACTAAATGTAATTTCTTTTTCCTTTGAGTAATAATCTGTACCTCAATTTATCGAACTTTAAGTGATGGTAACTTGTATTTTAAAACTACAGGGAAGATGCCAGTGCTTTGGGTATTTTACAACTTTTTTTTCTGTTTATAAAAATAGAGAATGACGACGGATAATTGAAAATTCTCAAAAAATATTAATGTAACGAAATTAATACTGCGACGGAGAAAGGTTGTAGAAACCCGTAGAAAAAATACAAAGGGTAGGGGAAAAAAAAGAAAAAAAATAGTAGAGGTTATCCATAATCGGGAAAGGTCTGGATCGTGGTCCACCAATCTACAGTTGAAAAAATATTTTTTTATGCCACAAGATCTGATGCTGCGTGATATACGGTAAGATACAAGTAATCTTCTAAATATTATTATATGTGATTATAAACATATGTTAAAATTTTTATTAAGATTAAATCATTAATGCACATATATATTAAAGTTGGTGAATTTCTAATTATTCTTGAACATTCGAATCCAAAGATATCAACGAATAAAATCAAATTAGGTTCAAATATCAGTACATACCAGGTTATATCATAGATCGACCATGTTCATAGTTATTTCTTATTTTTTTAAATAATATTAACGAAAAATATTCCAGCAACCGTCGCATTAAAATTTAGAATTTAGATTCAACGTAAACTCTAAACCTTATCCTGTACATTCCATTGGACGGTCAATAATGAGTCAGGGGTCGTTGGAGCAGATGAACACGGCAGGCACGCAAATTGAAGTCCAGGGTGTGACGAGAGACTTTTGGCGTTTACTCGTAGAAGCGACGCGAGAGCAGCAAATTACCAATCTCCAAAGGCGGGAGCGTGCCGGGAGGTAAGACGATCTTGCACTTCCCACGGTCAATTCGATTATTTTTCAGTTGGGATTTATGGGTTTTGCAATTGCTTGTTCTACAATTTGTGGGTGTTCTGACCAGGATTGTTAACTCCAGTGACCTAATTTGGTTGGGTCAAATATATAGCTCCCTATCATTGTGAGCTTGTCACACATGCTTTAAACTTTTTTCTCTGATACGGATGTCGTTTAAGGAGGAACAGGAGGTGCATTTCATGGTTTGTAGTTGATGCAATACCAAAAAAAATTCCTTTTTGACTACATACATTCTAACACCTTCTAGACATCACCGACTATCTTAAATGTTGTCATGATGGTTAAAACATCTTTTTTAAAAGTTCTTGTTATCCATGCCTTCATCTGAGCAGAGCTTCTAATATCTCCACGGCAAGAATTTAAGGTTGATCTGTTCACGAAAAACACCATCTTCATTCTCCAATGTGGTCATGCTTTCTGGAGCATTCATCGTCTAGTCCAGAATCAGAAAACCCCTGGGGTTTGATTTGCCAATCAATTGTTCATTCCCAACTTAATTGATACGAAGTTGGAGGCATTGAGGTTTACAGGACATGGGTATTCCTCCTTGCCTTTTGGTGATCTTTTAGAGGTCTCTCTAACATTTCTCTGGATCTTCCATGCTAATGTAAGTACAAGATCAACTCCATCATCCCACTGTTGGAAAATCCAGATTATTTTGCCATTAAGATTGTCCCAGAGGATAATTTAAGACACCATCAAAACGCAAATTCATAAGGGTGACTTTATTTAATACATACATTAGCTATAACAACATAAATAACCCATATGAAATAACTAACAGCAATCTAACAAGCTAGACACGTGTGCAATTCTTAACACAAATGTAATCATATAATGAAGACGTTCCAAGAGATGTTGATGAGATGTTCCCTCTTTCTGGTGGAGTAAATGTAAAATCCTGAGGTGCTGCATCATTTTTGTGTTGAGAATTTGAATTGTAATATAGTATGCCCTTCTGAATTTTTCCTTTGTGCTTGTACAGTGTACACTGTAGATCGTACTATCGGTAAATTTATCTAGAAGAAACTTTTCATGGGGAATGCAGAATCTGGAGATGTTGCTCCTTCCAATTTCCAACAACAGGCTTCATTTCCTGCAGGGGAACCCATGGCGTTCAGGAATTCTAATAAGAGGCAGACAACATTTATACCTGATAATTTCAGTACACTCGATCAGGTTAAATGTGCATTCATAGTTTAGAGTTATCACACTGTTGGAAAAATCTGTGACGGCTTATTTTACCCATCATGATTCATGAGAAGTGTACTTAATTTGACAATATATTGTACTGATAATGTTCTTTTTTTTTGAACATTTCTTCTCATATATCTTACATATTTATGTTTCTAGAAAATCCAGTGCTTACTTCATAAATAATAATGTGAACTAAAGGGCCAATAATAAATATATGAATTATTCACCAACATTTTGGGATGTGATGATCATGATGCTAGCAGATATGACTATCAGTCTTTACATCTTTGTTTGGTTGAATTAGATGGCATGCTTTGTTTCAGGTTAGTTCTGCCCTGAGGGACTCTGGTCTTGAATCATCAAACCTGATTCTAGGAATTGACTTCACAAAAAGCAATGAATGGACAGGTAGTTAATTTTCCTTTCTAAGTTTTGATTTTTGAAGAAAAAATTAACTTGCAATTTGTTTGGGGATGTTTTTGTAGGTAGGCGTTCCTTCAATAGGAAATCTCTTCATGCAACTGGAAGTACACCGAACCCATATGAGCAAGCAATTTCAATTATTGGACGAACATTATCTACATTTGATGAAGACAACCTAATCCCTTGTTTCGGATTTGGTGATGGTTGGTATTTTTCATGCATCTGGTTCAGAATGGTGAATATTTTTAATTTGCTGGATCCTGAATATCTAATTATTTTTTCCTTTTGTGTGTAGCATCTACCCATGATAACCATGTCTTCAGTTTTTATCCTGATTATCGTTCTTGTAATGGTTTTGAGGAGGTCCTTGCACGATATCATGCTATCACTCCCTTCATCAACTTATCAGGTTTCTTTCCCCTTTTCATTTCTCACCTTGCTAGACTTCATAATACCAGTTAAAAGATTGTATGATTTTTTTGAGTAGCAAAAGCACATATACATTGGAGTTGGAGAGGAGTAGTTTGGCATAATAGAAAGATTAGGAAATAGTTGCTGTCCTAACAAAAAACAAAAAAAAATATTTCATAATAAATTACGAAATGTTTATATTAAATAATAATAAATTTTGATTTATGTTCCAAAAAAACCTATTTCAAATTGTATGTGGGATTAAGAAATGTACCTATTTAAATAAGTACACAAAATAATATTGATAGTATTCTTCCTTTAATTTTTGATTTGGATTTGATTTGAAATTGATAATAGTAAAAAATATATAATTTAAAATATAATTTTATATCACGTTTAGATTTGATTTCAAAATCAAAATTTTTAGGATATTAAGGAGGTTGTTGATATGGAAATACTACATGTCATTGAAAAAAGAATTTTGAGAGTTTAAATAAATTCTAATTCTTTAGCACAACATAAATCTTAAAGACAATACTACCTTTAGAGGTTAATCTTTTCATAATTGATTTTAAGTTCAAATAAAGAAAGAAGGTTAATATTAAATAGACAATTAGTTGTAAAAATTTGTCAATCCTTTGTGAACATGAATTCTAACAAAACTTTGTTGGGATGTAACTCTTTTAGCAATGCATTGTGTTGGACCTTAGGTGCAATAAAAAGAAAAAAAGGATAAATATTGCACACTTCAGGTGTAATGTTCTTAAACTAGGTGTTCTACATCAATGCTTGGATGTAGTTGAAAATAAAGAATGATTTTCATACCATAATCGGATGGTATAATAAAGAAGTCAGTCCAAAATGCCAATTTTAGGTAAGTAACTTTGAAGATAGGAATCTTGACTGGTAAGAATATAAGAATGCTATTTGTTGATGATATAGTTTTGATAAAAGTAAGGTAGAAATTAGTTCTAAATTAGAATTATGGAGAGATACTTTAAAGTTTAAATGATTTAGATCAAGTGGATTAAAAATTGAATATCTAGAGTATAAGTTCAACAAAATAGAAATAATGAAGAAAGTATGTAATGAAATGGCTATAAGATTCATAAAAGTAAAACTTTTAAATATTTAGAATCATAATAAATAGCAATGGAGAAATTATAGAGAATATTAAAGTAAATTAATGTATTAAGGTTAGGTATTGTGTATGAGTTTAGTCCTCTATATATAGAGGCCCTTATGAGTTAATGATTCCTCTTTCATTTATTTCTTGTGTTCTTATTGGAGTTTAAGTTTTAAGAGTTCAAAAAAAGTGGGAGATCCAAATAAGGAGGGAAATTTTAATCACCACCCTCCTCCTAACCATCAATAGCCTAGTTTTCAAGTTGCTTACACCCCTGCTCTTAGCCTCTTGTGTCTAGGCTCTTCTTTCATTGCTAGCACATCCTCCTGTATCTTGCCCATCAACATCAATAGCACTACTATCACCACCAAAGAAGTTTATTGATACATCCATGTGCTCCACTCCCACCACCCCTCAACCTCTACAACCCATTGTGACTTCCCCTCTTTCCTATCTCCTCTCCCATCTTTGTCTCGCCACTTCTATCACCTCCATGACTTCATTCCCATCACTATCCTCACTTTTGCCACTGTGACTTCATTCTCATCTTGTTCCTTTTATGGGAAAAGGTTATGCTTCCTTTTATGGGATTATCATTGGGATTGTTGGTATTTGTTTTAGCATAACATGAAAAAACCATGATTTCTACACAGCAAAATTTTCAATGATGAAAATTTATTTAAAATGAAAAAATAAATAGAAAAATCAATACAAAGAATCCATTATGTTTATTTGATAATCAGAGAATCCATGTTTGTTAATAATATACATTTGGTGGTCACCAATAAATAATCTTAAATTAAAAAAATGAAAATGATTAATGTGACTTATCTTTTTCTTATTTTCCTTATGGACATCCTTAAATTTAGAAAGGTTTTTTTTGCTTGCATATCCTTGTAAATATTATTGATATCTTGTATATCTTTTAAAATATTATATTTTTTTCTTATATGATCAATAAAGGAAATGCTACTCTTGTATACTTTTTCATTATCTAGCATTTACTCTTTTTCTTCAAACCTATGATTAAATATTGAACTTCAATGTAAAAAGGTAAACCTAAATAAGGGATGTCAACTTATTGTAAGAAGGAATCAATTGTTAAGATTATAAGAAATGTAGGTATATTGAGAAATTTTGGAGATAAGAATTTAAAGATAAAAGTTAATGTTCAAATGATATGCAAGCAAATAGAAATTATTGTCTTTTCACCTTTTGTTAACCAAGAATTCAAATATTGATTTAGTTTGATTTTAAGACGACCAACATTGATACTAGTTGTATTTCCAATATCATACGGGGCTGACAAATCCATCCTATAGGATCACTATTAAATCTTGATATCATTAGAGTTGGTGAAGTTTGTGAATGGTGGCAAGTCATATTAGTCGTTTCATGCAAAAGATCGATTGATTTGGTGAAGGTTTCTTTGTCGAAGTGTTACACCTCTACCTTTGCTATTGTTGACCAAAGCTTTTGTCGTCGATAAGTGAAGTTTCCATCGTTAACAGCAAAGCTTCTGCCACTTTGTAAATCATGAGAGCCCATTAGGTTTTTTAGTGTTTGGGTGTCTTGTTAAAGAAGAAAGGAGCGAGGGATAGACATGCCAAATGGTTTGGGTTGACCCATAATATATCAACCCAATTTAATCCAAAAAATCGGGTTGGATTGATGAACTTAATCATTTCAGTTGTAGGCCCATGATATATTACTATTACATATTTTATCGATGATAATTGAATTTTACAAAAAAAAAGAATTTAGAAGAATAAATCATCTACATAATATTAAAATATTTTTTCTATTATCATAAAAAATTTTGAATTTTATGAAACTAAAGAAAAAATAGATTATTACATTTAATAATGTATCTAATAATACTATAACTATACTCATGTTTAAAAATAAATTAACTCCACTAAATGATTTTACTTTATTTCACTAAAGATGTATATGCTATATAATTAATCTTATAGTTCAAGTAAATGTTGAAAAAATAAAATATTTTATAGAAAATATAAAATAAAACCTTTTATAGAAAATATTAAAACTATATTAGCTTATATTTTAACTAGTGGTAGACGTCAACAAGAATTTAATCATATATATAATTCTTTTAATTTACTATATAAAACATTTACAATGGATGCTCCTCTTAGGTAGAATTCTTTATATTTAATGTTAAATAATTGTTTATCTTATAAAGAAGTTATAAAACTTATTATAGTGGTAGAATTAATAATAATACAACACCATTAAATGATAATGATTTTACAAGAGTTAATTGTTTTATTGAATTTTTAAAACTATTTTATAATACAATCAAACATTTATCAAGAATATATTATTCTACCTCTGTTTATGCAATACACCATTTATATAATATTACAAAAGTTTTTAATAATTACGGTAATTATCTATTTTTCACACCTATAATTCTAAAAATGAAAGAAATTTTTTTAAAATATTGGAATAATATGCCTCTTTTATTTACATTAAGTATTTATTTAGATCTTAAGATTAAAATAAAAGTTGTTAGAAAGTTAATAATTGCAATTCAAAATTATTTAAATGTATAATTTAATGTAATAATTGAAAATATAGAAGAAAATTTAAACTTTTTTGATTTATATGTTACAAGATATGAAACATAACATATATTTTATATACCACAACAATCATCATCATCATCATTAGTTTATGATATTAATATATTTGTTGATGATTATAATGATTTTAGCTCAACAAATAGGTAAGAATTAATTAATTTTAATAATACTAATCATAACTATTTAATAAGAAAAAAATTTAATTTTTTAAAATTTGATGTAATTAATTTGTAGAAAAACAAAAAAGATAAATTTCCTATTTTATCTTTAATAGCTAAAGATCTATTAACAATTTCAAATTTTTCTGTAGCATATGAATAAATATTTAATATTAGTGATAATATATTAGATGATACGAGAATGATGTTAAAAGATGAAATTCTAGAAGTTTTAATGTATGTTAAAAATTAGAAGTTTACTCGTATTTGTGGACAACAGTAAAATGATTTTACAAATGAATTTAAATATTTTAATATAATTATGTAAATTAAATGTAAAATTATTTGATGTAATATTTGTCTTAACAAGTTACAACGTAATTTTAATTTTAATTTATAAATAAAATAATTTATTTTAACTTTATGACTTGTGCTTGAATGTGTTGATGAATGATGATTTGATGTTGATATATTGAATGAAATAATGTATTTCTTTTATATTGATATGTTCAAATGTTGACATGTTATAATTTAATAATACTTAAATTTAATTTAATATATTTACTATAAAAAAATAAAATATTTAAAAAATAAAAAAATACCTTACTAACCCATGGGCTGAACCATACAAGCTTGTGAGTTGGCCCAGGCCTAGCTTGTATAGGTTGGGCCTATAGGTTGAGCAGGGCTAGCTTGTATGGACTTTCATTTTTGGGCCAGCTTGGTCTGACCCACTAACATGCATAGGGAGGGAGTTGCGCACGTGAGAAGAAAATAAAAAAAAGTGAAGGGGAAGGAGAGAGAGAAAGAGGAAAAGAAAAAAAAAAGAAAGGGAAAAAAGAGAAGGGAGAAGGAAGAAAATAAAAATATTACTTAAAAAATGATGAAAGTATTAAAAAATTACAAAAATTGATATTTTTAATTTTTTTTAAATTATTTTTGCTTATGAATAACATTTTTTCTCTACCTATTTCTTGTATTTTCACAACTTCAATTTCTAAAAAAATATTCATTACATTATAAAAATAAAAATTTAAAAGTTAATTTAAAATCTTATAATTAATAAAAATTTTAATAATAGAGATTACTAACAAGGGAAAAGAAAAAAAAAGAGAGAAGAAAAATTGAAAAAAAAGATATTACATAAAAAATGATGAAAGAGTTAAAAAATCACAAAAATCCTGAGATATATATATTTTTTAAAAATTATATTTTCTTATAAATAACAATCCTCTTCTACATATCTATTATATTCTCCTAAACTTTAGTTTCTATATTTTAATTAGTTCATGTGAGATTTTAAAAAAAATATTAACGACATTACAGGAATAACAATTTATAATTTACTCTAAAATCTTATAGTCAATAAAATTTGTTTATGAAGATTATGGAAATTTTCTATTACTGTGCATAATTTTATTAATTTGTGTTTAATGTATGAATTGTAACTTCAATTCCATTTAAATGTAACTTAATAAATATTGAACTATAATCTAAATTCTATTGAAATTTAGTTTGATGTATATTAAAATGTAATTTTGTTCCTATTAAAATATAATTTGAAATATATTGAATTGTAACTTGAATTATATTCAATATATTGAAATATAACCTTAATTTTTAATCATTTATCATTATGAGTTTTTTTTCTTTTATTTGTATATGTTTTAAGATTTCTCATGTGTGCAACTCCTATATCTTTTTTTAATTGATATTTTATACATGATAATTGCTTAGAAAATTTATTTAGATATTTTTATTTGCTTATCATAACTTGTTTTATCTTATTCTTGAGTTTCTAAGTTGAAATTTAGAGTTTTTAGCTTTTTTTTAAAAAGTATTGTATTTCCATTAATACGATCCTCGATTCTTAGTACATTTCATTTTTCCAGAAAACTGATCCTCGATACAATATTAATATTTAAAACTTTGCTGTTGCTGCTAAAATATTTAATGTTAATGTTAGTTAAATATTTAATCTTTTCACCTCCTGGTAAGAAACCTTCTCTTAGACCTTGTCACCTTGGTATCTTGTCCTTGAGTAAAAAATATAATAGGGATTGAAGATACTAAGAAAAATGCAATTTTTTTATTCAAAGTAGGCTTCATGATCATTAATTCATTGATCAAATATTGATTGTTAAATTGAATCCTTGGCCAACATAGTCAATCATCCTTATTCAATATTAATTATGCAATTCTTATTACTCTCATTTTCTTTAATTCAATTGAATATTTTACCCCATCTTATCTGGATTTGTAAAATTCTTATAGTATTCCTATATAACAAGATTTCTGTGCTTCTGTAAGTGGATGTACATAGCTTATTTGTGGCCCTTATTCTATTTTTTTTTTCTCAGGCCCCACATCATTTGCCCCACTTATCTACGCTTCCATCGAGATTGTTAAAAGGAGCAATTGGCAATATCATGTCCTCGTCATAATTGCTGATGGACAGGTTAACAAAATTGACGCCATATATTGTGTTGTTTTAGTTTTATAGTTTGTTGTTGGCGATGGTGAAGACTTGTTTGTGGCTCATGTGGTTTTCTTTTTCTGTAGTTGTTTCATAAGAGTCTCAAGCTATACAAAAAGTATAGATCTTTCATATGGAAGTCATCCTTTTTTGTCTTTGATGACCACGTGTAGGTTACCAGTAATTCAAGCTCATTGCAGGGAAAATTTAGTCCACAAGAGAAAGCAACTGTAGATTCAATTGTTGCTGCTAGGTGAAAATTTTAACAATTTTATTGCTCTGTATTTTCTTGTGTATGTCTCTAAACTACTGTTATTCAGTTATTACCCTCTTTCAATCATTATGGTTGGTGTTGGTGATGGGCCATGGGATGCCATGCAGCGTTTTGACGATTGTATACCTCAAAGGTCATTTGATAATTTCCAGGTGATCTGTTTTTACGTTTGATTATTCTAACATACTTTGGTAGTCTGTGTAATATGGCTTTTGGCCATCGTTAAAATGAAATAGATCTTTACTAGTAATATGTCTAATTAATATTTACTTGTACTCCAACTCAGATAAATAAAATCATAGCACAATCATTTCTCTCAATTGCACCATAACCGGTATTCCTAGTGAAGTCATGCAAGCCTATGTCATTAGTCTGAGGTAGTATTTGACTAGTGACTATTTGTTAACAATTATTGAGATTGACCTCTTGAAAATCATTTGTTCCTGAAATGCTGAACCAGATTATTTTTATGCATAAATGCTATCACAAACACTGGTTTAAAAAAAATTCAAGTCACATTTCCAAATACATCAGATCTTCCCAGGTTCAAATGCTAATTAAATCAACAACTGTTTCCATTGGAAGTGCACAAGGACTTAGTTCTGTCTCAATTCCTTCGATTCCTAACATGCAGGATTTTTGAAAATATGTGCATTATAAGTGATCCACAAGTTGTATGATTCATGTCTTGACTCCTGATTATTTATATATCCGCGCAGTTTGTAAATTTCACGAAGATAATGTCCACTCACATGGACAGGGAAAAAAAGGAGGCATCGTTTGCACTGGCAGCACTCATGGAGATACCATATCAGTATAGAGCTGCCCAACGCCTTCCAAAAGTGTAAGCCTGTGGTAGATGATCAATATCCTAATCTATTACACCCAGGTAGCTATGGATTTGTGAAATCTTACAGAGGCCAGGGTGAAAGTTCTGGATCTCAGCTTGTAAAACCTCCTCCACGTGAAGTTATTGAGCATGATAATGCAGTTCAATCAGTTCCATTTGGGGGTGGCATCCAATCAAATGATTACGCAACACCAACAGAACAGGTGCGTATTGTTTGTGCTACCACATAAGACTCGGTACATTTAGGATGCAATATTCACCCCTCTACTGTTCTTTCTTTTGTCAAGGTCTGCCCAATTTGCTTGGTAAATCCAAAGGATATGGCATTCGGTTGCGGTCACTTGGTAAGCTTCCAACCTCTTGCCAATGCTAGCAACAAGCTTATGATTTGGAATTGGCTAACATTTTCATTGGCATCATTTTTCTTTTGTTTTTATTTTTACAGTCTGCTGAGATGTGTATGCTAGTGATAATATTATAAGGGATAAACTAAAAATCAATTATTAGGAATAGAGTAGAAATTGCACTCATTGAAGATAAAAGAAAAGAAAATTGGTTTGGTCATCATATGCATAGGAGACCAGAGAATGTATTAGTTAGGAGGAAAGAATCAATTAGTATAAAAGAAATTAAACAAAATAAATGTCAACTTAAAACTATTTAGTTAAAATTTGTAAGAAAAGATTTATATTTATGTAATTTAATAGAAGATCTGATTATAGATAAGAATATCCGAAAGAAAAGGAATTATATAACCGAATCATGATTCAGATTGTTGTTATTATTGTTTTATTTTTATAGTTGTCATCACATGGATTATTTGGTCACTATTATCACTAATGCTTGTTTCTATTCAAAGTCTCTGCCTTTGTAATCTTCTTCTTGGATTGCTGACATGATTGTTTTTTGACAAAAAGACTTGCAAGGATTGTGGTCCGACATTGTCGCTATGCCCTATTTGTCGGGCATCGATAACAACACGTGTTAGGCTTTATTCTTAGATGACGCCATCTCCATGGCTTCAAGGCTTCTCATGCCTTTATATTCTTGGTTGAGATGCCGATGGCCAGTCATATCCTCCCACCTTGGGTGTCAGTACTCAGATGATACATCAGTTATACTTGCGTGGTTTTATGCATGGTATTATCCTCTGGACTGTGAATCAGAATCCAATTAATCCAGGGCTTGTGTAGCTCCGTGAACGCACTTTCCACCTATTAATCTTTGATTTTTCATCCATCCGGTGCTGACCTGTATGCTTATAGTTTGCATCTTCTTCTTTGTTGTTTGATTTAATAAATTCGGTTGTAAATATGTCTGCAGGCTTATGTATAATTCTTGTACTTAATATTCGTTCAAGTTCTTGTTTCAGTGTCGTGAAATTCTTGTAGAGAGCACGGATTCGTCTGGTCTGCAAAGCAAAAAACACATCTATTTACTTTGCTTTCATGTTCCACGATCTCAGAAATTATTATTATTGCTTGGTATGGATGGAGACACGTCTTTCAACAGAAAACGGGTAAAATAAACGAAACAGGCAACTGCATCAAATGGTCAACAGAGGTAAATCTTAAACCCTCAAACCTAATGTTTGATACCACCATATTAATGATAAAACCATCTACCACGGTTGAAGTCACACTACCTATCTATTCTTCCTCTTCCAAGTAATCCCTATTAAGACCGATACTAAAAGGAAGGAAGGTTTGAGCAGTGAATGCTTTGTGCATCATATGAAAACCAGGTGATCTTTTTCTTGCATTTTTCGGGATCCAAATTTTAGAAAAGGTCACATCAATTAAATCATCATAATAATTGATATTTGTCAAAAAAGTTAAACCAAATACGTCTTCTTCATACCAACTAAATTTCAAAACTACCTCACTTCGTACAAAGAAAATAAACCACGCCCTGTAGTTCCCCCCCTTCCCCCCAACTATTTTTTATGTTTGAAAAATAAACTTCAAGACCCATCAAATTTTGTTATCTCTTCATCTTCGTAATAACCCTGTGGCTGTTGGAGTGGCGGAAGGAGTCAAAGGTGGGACTGGCGGCGGGGCGGTACTCGGGGACCAAGCGGCCGCTTCTGTACCTTATCCCGCAGGCGTTGCAGAGTGAACCGGGTCCCTCCGGTCCCAACCGCCACTGAGGGGTGTGTTCGGCACGGCAGTGTGAGCACCTCCTCTCCTTTTTCCTGTTCGTCGATCCCGACGTCGTCGCCGAAGACCACCACTGCGTTTCTCTCTCTTCCGCCGCCTCCTCTTCCGTCGCCTCCACCGCCGTCTCCTTCCTCGCCGGCACACTTGAAACCGGAGGGCGTAATGTTGTCGCGCTAGTCTCGTTTATGCTCTTCACTTCCGCGAGGCGATCAACTCCTTGGAGCGCCCGTCAAAAGAAAATACACAAATAAGTGAAAAATGTCACCTTCGTAGGCATGAAATGACGAGAAATTTGAAAATAATAGTAAAAATTCATTCAAAATAAAAATAATAGAATTTATTTTTCTTTTCAAATGATTCTCTAACTTCCTTGCGTTTGCCAATGCAGACGAATGAAAAATCACAATTTTTAATTATACACCAATTCTCTCCGTCACCCTGTCATACACATTCCTTGCATCTCAAACGACTTAATTATAAACATTAAAAAAAAAATACAAAAACTCCAAAGCTTCTCCAAATCAAAAAGAAAAGAAAATATTTTTCTTGATTTTGATTGAAGGTGGTAATAAATTATGTAACATTTTACACATTCTAATATATATATATATATATATATGTATATACCAACGTTAAAGGGGCAGAACATAATTTTCTAATATTTTTCAACACGACACAAACAAAACCACCATACATAATAACAATTGTGATATGGTTATTGAAATAAATAACAATTGTCACATCTCCTATCATACATAATAATGTGCAGAGTCGATTTCGATGTTTATTATTATTATTTATAAATAAATAATAATAATAAATCTTTTTCCTGTTTTCCATGCATATTTCCTTCCGTGCCATTGCCATGTGATGACTGCAAACGCTAGAACGAGAGCATACCGGGACTACGCAGCGGTGAGATCCATAGAGGAATGCTATCGGCCCAGCAGGTATGACGTGGTCGCACTGTCGTACCTCCCGTCGTCGTCGTCGTCGTCGTCGCCGTCGCCGTCGCCGTCGTCTCCATCCACTGTTTCTCCGGTCCGACGGTCTGCACCAGCGGCCGTTTAGTCGTCACTTCGACGGCGCTGAGGGGGCCGCGTGGGAAGCAGGGTCTACCACCACCGCCGCCGCCGCGGCGACCACAGCGTTCCGCGCGGCGCCGACAACAAACCTCCAGCGGCTGACCGGAGAAATTCATGGTGATCGCCGGCGTCCACGTCGTCGATAATTATGCATAAACAAATAAATACGCGATGCGGAACCGCGTATTCGAACGTTGGCGGTTTTATCGATAACATACGAGAAAATGTACGCATTACAAAAAAAAAAAAAAAAAGCACATACGAGAAAACGTAGGAGATGGTTACGGAAAGATCCGGACTTTTAAATCTCATGAAATTAATTGATTTTACAATACTTCTTTACCGAAATTAAAATCATCATGACAACATACACTCATGCTTTTTTTTTTGAAAAAAAAAATCAGATGAGTTAAGTTAGAATAGCTATTAATTGATATGACTCAACCTTTATTAGAATGACAATTTATTTGTTTAACCAACTCGACAATAACAGTTAAACAATTTGAATTTTATTGATTAGATTAAGCGATTAACCATTTAATCATATGTGGTGAAACCAACAGTTTCTTAGAAATATTTCCTTGCATACGATGAAAGAGTATTAAATTATTTGTATGCCACTTTCACTGTTTATGCGCTATCAAAAAACCACTTCCTTCTGTACACTTAAAAAGTCAAAGAAATAAAAGTTAAAGCAACGAAAAGTATGAGGATAAAATTTAAACGAAAAAATAACATACAACAATTTGAAACTTTTCAATGAGATACAAGCAAAACACCTATATATAGAGAGAGATTTTTTCCAAGTTTACTTCTACATTTGAATACATACCTTGATAACTATCAAGTTTCCTGTGGCTACAACTCAACATGTCTCCTTGCTAGCCCTTGTTCATTTCACCTTATTAGGTATGATAATCATCCCTTGTTTGTACCTTCTCTATGCTCATCAATGAATATAATAGAACAACGTTTGGTGACAAAAAGCACAACAGAGAAGGGGGTTGTCCTGTCTGGGTGATGGGCGTAATATGTTTGTACTGATGCATATTATCTATGTGATATGGCTATTATTGTCTTGTGATAGGATATAATATGTTTACCTCATGAGTGCAATAGGGATATGAAGGATTATAGTAGAATTAGGTATGAATGATTTTCTAGGTAAGGGGTATGCATTACAGGTGATAATTTCTTTCATATGCTTTATATGATTTGTGATATGTATATGTTGATACCACACTATTATGAATGTATTTTAGATTTCCAATGATGGATGACATGTAATGTTTATGTCATGGTTGGCACCAATTGTTTTGTTGGCCGGAGAGAAATGACTGTCAATCATGTGGAGTTCAACAAAGAAATGGTTCAACTCGAAGTAAATTTGTTGAAGGAATACCAACATTCAAGGAAAAAGGAGGATAGAAAATGAAAAATAAACAATGTGATTTGTTGATTGCAATATAGAATATAATATGGACATGAGATTAGTGTGTGACTAGTTATAGATACATGGGATATTATGTTTCAAAGTTCCAAGTCATATCACTATTTATATCGTATCATAGATATTTCATATCACTTTGATGCAAGATCATATAAAAAGATAATAACAAAATGAGAGAAACAACAACAACAATCTATTTTATAAAAAGAACATTTCTTCCCTGCTCTACACCCATGGACTAGCTTTTGTGAACTACCAAATTTACTTTTTTGTTACCCAATATTTCCAAAACTGCAGAAGCCAACCAAACTCCTCGACTTGTGTAACGTTCTAAATTCAAAATGTTATCGTTATAATCTATATTTGATATAAAATTAAGATGAAAACTGGGAAGTCCTTGATTTTTTTGTAATATCGAATTGAACACAAATTTAAAACTAAAGTTCATATCAAAATATAACAACACTCTTAGTCCACAATTTTATTCAATCTAGCTATTGTATTAAAGGAATTTGCCTTCTCATGGATTGCATACTATTGGATTTATCTTGTTGTTTTCTATTATTTAATGAACCATAAACATAAACAGAAACCTCCTTAATTTATGAGAAATTTTGAATATAAAATCAATTTAAATCATGTATTAAGAACTTTAGATAGAGGGTTAATGTTTGTATATTAAAATTCCATAATGCACTTATAGATATCTAATGAGATAAATATAAAGTTACCTTTTTCCTCTCATGTATTTATTTATAAAAATAGAGAAATGCTCCTCTTAGAAGTGCCTACAAGAAACTTCCCTAGATGTAGCTCTCTTATTATTATTATTTTTTAAAACTAAAATCTAATTATATATTTAGTTATTTTATAGTATAATCTACTATATATTAACACACCAATTTAATCTAAGTTATATTCATTAAAACTTTTAATTAAAACTTCAATGGTTGATAACAAAAATTAGTCAATTTCAAGAAATTTAGATCAGGAATCAATACTTATTTAAATTAAATTTTTTATCACATATTTATAATCATGTAATCATAAAATCTATATGGTTATTTTTATCCTCCATAAATTTATTGAGGGATACTAGACACCTCCAAAAAAATTTCTAGAAATATCTCCAAGAAAATTTTCTAAAAACACCTCTTGGTAAAATGAGAGTACATCTAATCTAATAAGAAAATTCTCCATGTTAGGTGTAGACACCTACAGAAAATTTAAACTTTATATAAAAATTTCGTTACAATACCTCTAATCTAGGACTGATTATGAACCTTTATTATCTCGATTTGATTGCAATGTTGCCTCTCGGTCCATCAGAACGTGTACACCTCGGGGCTTTGACGCAACACCTGCAAAGGCAGTCAAGAATTTCTGTTCGTAAATCTATGGTATATTATTGGATTTTAAACGGAGAATAAAAGCACGGTTCTGATCAAGTTTGTATGACTATGGTTTCCTTGTTTCCTTCTCATACTATATATCTTCGACAACAGATGTATAAGGGAGATCATTCAGCCTACTTGTAAGCAAAACGAATACCAACATTACAGGTGAGCTTTCAATTTCATCTAAATCTTTCAAAGCAGAACTGCTGAAAAATGGATGAAAACATTCTTAAAGATAAAAAGTGTTACAACAATAAAGAAGCCCCTAAGCTACGGCCTACAAGAGGGTGGGAATATCTGAAAAGAACGGAAAAAGCCAAACCAGCCAAGCAATTTCGTGGACAAGTGATTAAGAAGAAACCTCACGGTTGTCATTGCTTTTCAGAATTGCTTCGGCTAGCCCATTTATCTCCACTTTCAAATGTATTTTGGAGCATAACCTTTGGCAAGTTTCTAGTTAAGCATGATTATATTACATCCAATGTTCAGGGCCACTTGTCCCTTTTCCTTCCCTCTCACAATTATGACAGTACCACATGCCATCAGGGATTTCGTCTTGAGGTGGCCTCATACAGTAAGTGTGATAAGCCTCATCACAAGAATCACAAATACAGATCAAATCATCATCTTTATCAGTAAGGCAACCTCTGCATAAACAAGACGGACAGTACCAGTTATTGGGCTGCTGATGCTGGCTTGCCACCTGAGCAGCCCTCAAGCATCTGATGTGGTAGTACTTGTAAGGGCAATGACTATGCGAGCAAACAAGGAACAGCTTGTCTTCCTCCTCACAGCCACCACACTGCTTGCATAAAGGTGCAACTGAAGTAGCCTTTGATGGTTCTGATGAATTGTTACTTTCCGAAGTTGGGATTGGGGACTCCCCTGTACTAACTGCCAAAGCTACCCCATGTTTCTTTCTCCTGCATTCCTGATACCTTGGATCATCATGTTGGCACCACATCGTACCCTTGTGGTATAGATGATTATATTGGTAAAAGGACAAGTCTTGCTCCGCTGAAGCCCTCTTTTTCACACAAGTTGTGCAATACCAACTTCTTGTTACGATTTTCTCAATTGAGGGTGTTATGCATAGGACATGATAAACATCCTCACACCCATCACAAATGATGCGGTCTGTCTCATGGGCATCACTGCCACATTTTTTGCAAGTAGAGACAATCTCAAAATGAGATGCCACTCTTTGATCATGTTTAGTAAGAGAGTCGGCATAGTTAGCCATAAGTTGCAACCGGTCATACAAATCTACAACCATTTCCTTGCCAACAGCAGGACGAGCATCCTGCAGGAAGAAAAAGAACAATTATTATATAGCCTTGTATATAATTCATTTAAGTAAAATTACTTCGGAAGAGCTGAGAAGGCTTATTGTGTGGCATAAAAGCCTGCTGACCATTCATATGTTAAGAGCCAACCAGACCACATGGATAAATTATTTCACTTGCCTCAAACTCCTGTTCACTTGAAGCATTACTGGAGCATCCTCTCACCTGGAGGAGATCCAACAGAACCAAAATTGGAACTTAATACAGCCATAAAATTATAAGGAGAGACAGCCCTGGGATATGTATGGAGAGAGAAAGAGATTCTAAATAATGCTTCACCATCTAAAAACAAAAATATTACCTGCTTCCTACAAGAAGTCTGTGAGAGACTTGAAAGTTCAGAAGCTAAGAGCATCATCTCTTCACCTATATTCAGAAACTTCTCCAAACTCTGACAGTCATGCAAATCACGAGACAATTAGGAGTGAAAAATATAGCAGAATTCCACCCACTCTTGTCAATCCTTGGAGAAGAAGAATCTGAAGATGACTGAATAACTCGGCCAAGATTTAGCAACTCAAGAAAGATACAAAAAATCCTTTAGGAATCTAGACTAGAAATGTAGAACCCTAAATACTATAGTGAGTACATTAGATAGGATGGAAACAACAAATACAAGGCAATGAACTTCGTAAGCACTACAAGTTAGACCAGCATATTAAAATTATCAAAAGCTTAATACGAAAAATAAAACATTTTAAATATCAAAACTAAAAGAAATAGAAGAAAACCCTAAAATTATATGGTTAGAAATTGTAAGAAAAGATTTAAATTTATGTAACTGAATCAAAGATTTGGTCATAGACAAAAACATATGGAAGAAAAAGATTCATGTGGTCAACCTCACATAATGAGATTATAACATGAGTTGTTTAAATACCAAAAACTCATTACATACCAATTGAATATCCTCAACAGCACATTCTATGGAATCTTGGTAGGTTCCATCTTTTATCTTTGAGATAACTGCACTAAAGTCACCACTATCTGTGTTCTTACCACATTGGAAGTTTTCACACAGCAAATTGCATAGTAAAGCAAACTTATGTGAAACCAGAAGGTCAAACAAAATGGTCTGACTCTTTGAAATGCTGGTGTTAGTGTCTTCTGCACCATTTACTGAGATTCGCACTCCATTGGGAACAACTTCATTGTGTTGGAGAACACTGTAAGTCAGGCTGCCATGCCTTTGCAATTTGTAATGACATTTCCGATGATCCTCCTATATTGCAATGAAGACAATGGAATAAAACAGGATTATGTGAATAACTTAAAATTCAATAAATACATAAGTGGTTGAAGTAAAAATATTGGTAGCCACTGAAAATAGTAAAATACCTTCTTGTATACACCATTAAGATTAATGCTGTTAGAATATCCAGGAGGGCCACATGGAAGTGGCCTTCCAATGCAACTCTGTAAACTACATCCTTTTTTCAAATCTGTTGATCGTGCTAATTTCTCAAATACATTCTTCCAATGAGACACTATTCTTTGTTGCCCACCAATCTCACCGTTACCATTACACAGAAATGCTTGATGTGGCATTTTCATCATCTGCCAAATCACAATCGTCCAAGACATTGTAAATATCGATGCATTGCATGAAAGTGAATTAAGTATATAGTTAAGAAAACTTGGAGCTCGTAGAGATGGCTATAAATATGAATTGTGATGAATCAAAAGTTGGGAAATCTTGAGTTAAGGCAAACAAATGCATGATTAGTTTCAGAAGTGGTGGTCCTAAGAACATATATTATACGAATTTAATTTCTTTTTCCCATTTTTTATGGTGCAGAATCACCCAGCTGATGCATGTGAGCATTCCCCAGATGCAACAAGCACAGAACATAAAAATTAATTTACAGTCCTTTAACACATTTTTTTAATGTGCTGAGCCCTTTTTACAAGCTGCTAACTCTAGATTCTGTAATATGCGTTTTTGGGACTAGACTAGCAATAGGCTATGCAAATTTGCAGAAAATTTAAGGAGACATTTGATAACGATTATTTCAATTCTTAGTATAAAAATAAGTTGTTATTTTAAGGTTCCATTTGGTAAAGATTATTTTAATCTAGCATATGAAAATAAATTAACATTTTTACAAAAACTGTAGAATTCAACTTTTTCCATTCAATATTTTTAGTTGATAAGTGCAACATTTTAAAGTTAACGTATAGAAATAAGCTGACATATAAAAAATACTCTTGGTAATGATTATCGAAAAACGTTAGTGTATTTTCATATGCTTGTTGAAATAGTCATTATCAAGCACTGCCTAAGAAAACTACTGATATTTTTAGTTCAAAGTGGAGTATTTTATAAGTTGATGTATGAAAGTAAGTTGACATAGAAATCGTGTTTTTTTTAAAAAAAAACACTGACTTATTATCGTACACTAAATAAATTAATCGTTACCAAACATCCTCAAGAGATTAATGACGAATTGAGATTGATGAATGTTGCTGCATATCTGGTCCTAGGTCCACAAAGAAGTCCAGCAGCGGCAAACCAACTTACGGATGTTTACTAGAGAAAGGGAGAAAATTATCTACCCAGCAAAACCACATTTCGGTATTGAGAATTGGAAAATCAGTTCACTTACGAGACAAACCAACACAAACCAATAAGTAATGGCTGGACAACTAATTCCACATAAAGGAAAACCAAGTTTCCTCGATTATGGTTTTAGGTAGGATACCCTAAAATTTCCGTCCCTAAAGCTGCATCTCGCGGTTTAATCCGTTCCAACCAGAAAACAAACGAAAGCGATCTCATATTTCAGGACAATTTTTTTTTTTAAAAAAAAAAACAACAACAAAAACCTTCAAGAGCCCAATTTTCCCCATCCCCTATCTTCAACAACATCCCATACCTGGTTTTCCGACGGAGAGTGGGGTTCCCCGCGGGGGCTGATCCAAGACCCGGACCTTCGACATTTTCTCCTCTTATAGGTGATGAAACCCTCCGAATTCGAGAACGGCCCCACTTTTCCTCCTTCACAAACCCCATTTGCCTCCCTTGACGCCATGACCAGTCCTAATTATCCACCTTTGGTTTAAAATCCCGGTTCCGGCGGAGTTGCGTCATGGCAGAGCTTCTGGGTCCAAGACCCGCAGCTTGGAGCAGGAGAAGGGGGGGTTGGCGGAGGAGGACGAGCACCGGTGCTGTAATGCTCCGGTGAGCGACGCAGATCGGCGACGGGACGTTTGGGAGAAAGCGAGAACGGAAAATTTCCCAGATCCGAATAGGGTGAGGGAGGGAGGGAGGGAGGGGCAGAGTGGTAAACGAGGCCATCGATTTTTTTTATCCTCTTGTTTTCTACGCGATTGATCAACTACGACAGTACAACAAACCATTTACCCACGTCAGCGTAGATGTTTATAATAAAAAATATTTTAAATATCAATTTCCATTTTTAATTTTGTACAAAATCTCATTTACTCTGACTTAGATGTGGCGAACTATATAATCTATTTTTACTATTTAAATTACATAGATAACATAATTCAATATATCACTTTAAATACTTAAAGAACACGTAAATACTTTTTTATTTTTTTTAAAGAAATGCAAATACTTACTTCAACTGGAAATAACATAATCGATCATCCATGAAAATAAAATTTGAGATAAAATCACAACAATCGTAAGGAAACATCAGTCTACGTCTTGCGGGGGAAAGTAATTGACACGGTCAAAAAAGGTGACGCTACTTGTGCTGGAACTCTTTAATAGCTGAAGTAGCCTTTCACGTGTCCTTGCAAAAATCTCGGGATAACTTACATATTTTTTAACATGTAAATTAGCACGTACATCTATGCTAAGTACAGAAAGTATTGATATACGATTAAATAAATTAAGTAAATTAAACTCCGACCACGAGACCGCCGCTGGCATTACAGAAGAAAAGAAAGAGATTCCAACGCACAGACCGGTATAAAGATTTGGATTTATGAGCGCATGACAGGTACGACTGAAAATTTAAAAATGTTCAAAAGAGCTCCTCCATCTTTTCGTGGTTAGAGTGAGATAGAAAATTTATTTCGTGGGTGAGGGGGACCATATACGGAGAATTAGATAGAAAATTTATCATTTTCAGGGGGAACCCTTCGTAAGGTCGTGATATTAAGCTTTGACTATACCAGTAAGACTGCATTAAGTTTGGGAAGAATAAAATACTCTCGTACACAAGAAATAACTGGAAGCCGTCTGGCTATAACCAAAAGGTCCAAAACCCCTAAAAAAGAATGAAAAGAAAAACACATTTCTGATTCCAAATTATGCGGAAAGGAATGCACATGTACAATTGAAGCCCGTCCTGGATGCAAACAAATGATTATGTACCTATAGGTGGAATATTGAACCAGCAAGAGTATAAAATGAATCCGATGGGTCTCCGGAGTCTTTTAAGTTGCGTGGTATTCATGCCGTTGATATGGACACGAGCTGCTCAGAGAAGGAATGCGACTAGCGCATGGAGGATCGTTTTGGGGCTTGCCAACCTCATAGTTTTTTCCTCAGCAGCTCTTGATGGATCTGGTATATCTTCAAGAGTTCTCTGAAAAACAAACAAACCGGATCTCAGTTAAAAATAATCAAAATGACTATAACGCTCATGGAACATCACAACACCCATACGATTCCAAACAAATAAAGTTCTTCATACATTGATTGCGGAAATCCCATGAAATCAAGCATGCTTACATGCAGTGATGAGGTTTTATGATTTATAATTTTGTACTTTGCCATTACAAATTAACTCCAGAAATCTTCAGAAAGAAATATTCTTTTCATTGCACATTAATTTTACCTGTGTCGCATCTCTAAGAGGACCCCAACATTCAACACGATTGTACCTTCTTGTGTTGGAGTGGAAGTAGACCCATACAGGAGCATCCAGCAACTCAGGATTCTCCTCAAAAAGAATTGAATCACCATATATAACAGATTGAAGAACCTGTCCAAGTAATTGCATACCAGTTAAGCAAATCAAATTATGTCACAGATGCACTGAGCCCTTCAGTTATCATGCACATACAGTCGTGATAGTGCTACTTGGACGAGAAAAGAATTCCTTTTTAGTAATTATTACAGCCTAAACCTCACCAATGGCAGTTTCTTGGAGAAGATGTAGTATCTGAATTCTGCTGCAAGATCTTGCAATAAATTGGCACCACTTACATAGCAATGAACATGCAAAGATGCATCTTCTTTTATCCTCTTCCATTCAGCCACCACATCATCCTTCAGTATTTTAGCCTGCCATCTTCTCAACTGTTACAGCAAGTTCCAAATGCATTCCTTTGTTAAGGTCCTTCCAAATTGTAAAGAGGTAAACTCCACTACACTTTTTTACTGAAATTAACTTGGCTTTCATGTTAACTATTCATATCTTATTTCCTTTTTTACAATCATATCTTATTTCCTTTTTGTTTTTAGTTAATTTAAGATGGGGGATAAGCAATGGAACTATACTAATTCCTGGTATTGGTAAAGTGGTGTGGGATCATGATTAACCGAAATGGAATTATCCCAATATTTCTAAAGTGCACACAAAGAGAGACCAATTAAGTTTATTAGTGACAGAGCATGTTGGCAACTCTTAAGGACTATGCAACAGCAAATTCATGATAGCAAGAAGTGTGATGAATTAAAGGGTAATCCCTCCTTCCCATACATTATAGAAAAAATATGTGAATTACACTCCAAAATGATGTGTGAACAAAACATACAAGCAGAAGTGTTTGAGACTAAAATTAAGATATTTTTCTTCCTGAATTTAACTTCCACAATGTGACATATTCAGACAAACATCAGAATAAGTTAACAGACAACAAAATAAAAAATTATGTTTGTGTGTCAGGTAGGGGAGGGAAAGGTGATCTACAAACTTGAAAAATATGCAACGATCCTAGGTAGTGCTGAAACATAAAATAAGATAGGCTGAGAGATGACAATTGGATGACCATAGTCTTCTTGAGAAAAAATGTCAAAAAAAGCAGAAATAGTCCAACAGTTACGATAATTGCCTTCCAAGCAATAAACTTGGGGTTTCATTCCTGACAAATCCAACATATATTCTATCAAATTCTCTTTTATTGAACTAGGGACAATATCGAACTTATTTACTTAGAAAAAAGAGTGAGCATTTAAATTATATATGAGAGTTAACAACATCAACCTTTAGATTAAAGGTGTGGTGACGAAAATTATATACATGCAGAAACTTGATGACACCAAAATATACCACTTCATGAAAAATAGGACACAACCATAATTAATTCTGAAAGGTAGGATAAGATCGGATGATAAATGGAAGAATAAAGTTTTCAGTTTCAAGAACAACTTTCAATGCAAGCTTTGCAGACCAACGGTTAGAATAATTGCCTTCCAAGCAATAGACCTGGGTTTAACTCAGCAAAAACGAAATATATATTCTTTTGAATTTCGTTTTCAAGATTAATAAAAACAACTGACAAGTACAATTAGATGAAAAATTAACATTTTGTTTGTGGCTTAAATTGAGATGGTTTTATTCACAAATTTAACTTGCTTAAAGACAGTCATTCAACAACAAATTTCAAACAAACATTAAAACAGGTCAAAAGAAAATTAAACGAAAAATTTTGTGGCCATGAGAGAAAGGGCAGAAAGACAGATATCAAGACAACATATTTCACTCTTTCAAAAATATGGCATTGCCCTAGATAGTGCCAAAACATAGAATATGATAGGCTATGAATTGACAATCGGAAGAGTTTAAGTAATAGATCATAGTCAAGTTGTTCCTATGTGAGAATTAGCTAGACCAACTCCCTGCAAAACTAAGAACCAACCCAACTTAGTTTGCCAAATTAAAGCCAACCAGTCATCCAAACCAATTGAATTGCATATATCACTTTCACAACTTATATTTCCCCTATTCTCGAAATGTGGTTGTTTCAAGCAAATCAATTGTCTCACTTATCAAGGGTCTTTCCATTTACATAATGAGTTTTAGCCACTCGTAAAAGAACAAACTGATGATGTGACAATTGAAAGAGTTTAACTTTATGATAAACAACATCACTTCACCAAAAGCATTTGTAGTCCAACGGTTAGGATAATTGCCTTCCAAGCATAGACCTGGGTTAGACTCCCGGCAAACGCATCATCTATTTTTTCTTCTAAATATTATTTTTTGAAACAAGGGAAAATATCTAACTTGTTTACTTAAATGAAAGAGTGACACCTTGAACAATATACAACAACAACCCAATACAATGTTTTAGATCAAAAGAAATTAAATTTCTGCACAAACTTCATAACACATAAATATATTACATTGTGAAAAATATGTCACCATTATTCATTAGTGTCAAAAGGCAAAATAAGAAAAGAAGAGAAAGTTTTGCATTTCTAAAAACAACTTTCAACAAAGTATTTGTAATAAAACAATTAAGATAATTGATCTAAGTAATAGATCATGGTCAAGTTCTCCCTATATGGGAATTGGCTAGACCAACTCCCTACAAAACTAGGAACCAACCAACTTAGGTTGCCAAATTCAAGTCAACTAGTCATCCAAACCAATTGAGTTGTGTAGATCACTTTCACAACCTATATTTCCCCTATTCTCGAAATGTGGTTGTTTCAAGTAAACTAATTGTCTCACTTGTCAAGGTCTTTCCATTTACATAATGAGTTTTAGACATTCCTAGAGGAACAAACTAATGATGTGACAATTGAAAGAGTTTAATTTTATGAAAAACAATATCACTACAATAAAAGCGTTTGTAGTCCAACGGTTAGGATAATTGCCTTCCAAGCAATAGACCCGGGTTCGACTCCCGGCAAACGCATCATCTATTTTTTCTTCTAAATATTATTTTTTGAGACAAGGGAAAATATCTAGCTTATTTACTTGAATGAAATAGTGATACATTGAACAATATATGACAACTCCCAATACAATGTTTTAGATCAAAAGAAATTAAATTTTTGCATAAACATCGAACTATATCAAATTGTGAAAAATTTGTCACCATCATTCATTAGTGTTGAAAGGAAAAATAAGATAAGAAGAGAAAGTTTTGCATTTCTAAGAACAACTTTCAACAAAGCATTTGCAATCAATCAATTAAGATAATTGCATTCTAAGTAATAGATCATGGTCAAGTTGTCCCTATGTGGGAATTAGCTAGACCAACTCCCTGAAAAACTAGGAATCAACCCAACTTAATTTGCCAAATTCAACCCAACCAATCATCCAAACCAATTGAGTTGTGTATATCACTTTCACAACTTATATTTCCCTTATTCTCAAAATGTGGTTGTTTCAACCGAATCAACTATCTCACTTGTCAAGATCTTTCCATTTACATAATGAGTTATAGGCACTCCTAAAGGAACAAACTTATGATGTGACAAATGGAAAAGCTTAACTTTATGACAAACAATATCACTTCAACAAAAGCGTTTGTAGTCCAAAGGTTAGGATAATTGCCTTCCAAGCAATAGACCTGGGTTTGACTACCGGCAAACGCATTATCTATTTTTTCTTCCAAATTTTATTTTATAAGACAAGAAAAAATATCTAGCTTGTTTACTTAAATGACATAGTCGCACCTTGAACAATCTATTCTTATGATCTTCTAAATTTTATTTTTTAAGATAAGGGAAAATATCTACCTTGTTTACTTAAATGAAAGAGTGACACCTTGAACAATATACGACAACACCCAATACAATGTTTTAGATCAAAAGAAATTAAATTTCTGCACAAACTTCATAACATTGAAATATATTACATTGTGAAAAATATGCCACCATTATTCATTAGTGTTAAAAGGCAAAATAAGATAAGAAGAGAAAGTTTTGCATTTCTAAGAACAACTTTCAACAAAGCATTTGCAATCAATCAATTAAGATAATTGCATTCTAAGTAATAGATCATGGTCAAGTTCTCCCTACGTGGGAATTGGCTAGACTAACTCCCTACAAAACTAGGAAGCAACCCAACTTATGTTACCGAATTCAAGCCAACCAATCATCCAAACCAGTTGAGTTGCGTAGATCACTTTCACAACCTATATTTCCCCTATTCTCGAAATGTGGTTGTTTCAAGCAAATCAATTGTCTCACTTGTCAAGGTCTTTCCATTTATACAATGAGTCTTAGGCACTCATAAAGTAACAAACTTATGATGTGACAATTAGAAGAGTTTAACTTTATGACAAACAATATCACTTCAACAAAAGCGTTTGTAGTCCAACGGTTAGGATAATTGCCTTCCAAGCAATAGATCCGGGTTCGACTCCCGGCAAACGCATCATCTATTTCTTCTTCTAAATTTTATTTTTTAAGACAAGGAAAAATATCTAGCTTGTTTACTTAAATGACATAGTGGCACCTTGAAAAATTTATTCTTATGATCTTCTCAATTTTCTTTTTTAAGATGCTTTGAGCAATCTACTCTTTCAAATTCCGATAAATGCATCATTTATTTTTTCTTCTAAATTTTATTTTTTAAGATAAGGAAAAATATCTAACTTGCTTACTTAAATGAAATGGTGACACCTTGATCTTCTAAATTTTCTTTTTTGAGACAAGGGAAAATATCTAGCTTGTTTACTTAAATGAAAAAGTGATACCTTAAACAATATACAATAACTCTCGATACAATGTTTTAGATCAAAAGAAATTAAATTTCTGCACAAACTTCATAACACCGAAATAAATTACATTGTGAAAAATATGTCACCAATAGTCATTAGTGTTGAAAGGCAAAATAAGATAAGAAGAGAAAGTTTTGCATTTCTAAGAACAACTTTCAACAAAGCATTTTCAATCAAACAATTAAGATAATTGCATTCTAAGTAATAGATCACGATCAAGTTGTCCCTATGTGGGAATTGGCTAGACCAACTCCCTGAAAAACTAGGAATCAACCCAACTTAGTTTGCCAAATTCAAGCCAACCAATCGTCCAAACCAATTGAGTTGTGTATATCGCTTTCACAACTTATATTTCCCCTATTCACAAAATGTGATTGTTTCAACCGAATCAACTATTTCACTTGTCAAGATCTTTCCATTTACATAATGAGTTTTAAGCACTCCTAAAGTAATAAACTTATGATGTGACAATTGGAAAAGCTTAACTTTATGACAAGCAATATCACTTCAACAAAAGCGTTTGTAGTCCAACGGTTAGGATAATTGCCTTCCAAGCAATAGATCCGGGTTCGACTCCCGGCAAACGCATCATCTATTTTCTCTTCTAAATTTATTTTTTAAGACAAGGAAAAATATCTACCTTGTTTACTTAAATGACATAGTCGCACCTTGAACAATCTATTCTTATGATCTTCTAAACTTTCTTTTTTGAGACAAGGAAAAATATCTACCTTGTTTACTTAAATGAAAGAGTGACACCTTAAACAATATACAATAACTCCTAATACAATGTTTTAGATTAAAAGAAATTAAATTTCTGCACAAACTTCATAACACCGAAGTATATTACATTGTGAAAAATATGCCACCATTATTCATTAGTGTTAAAAGGCAAAATAAGATAAGAAGAGAAAGTTTTGCATTTCTAAGAACAACTATCAATAAAGCATTTGCAATCAATCAATTAAGATAATTGCATTCTAAGTAATAGATCATGGTCAAGTTGTCCCTACGTGAGAATTGGCTAGACTAACTCCCTACAAAACTAGGAAGCAACCCAACTTAGGTTACCGAATTCAAGCCAACCAGTCATCCAAACAAGTTAAGCTGCGTAGATCACTTTCACAACATATATTTCCCCTATTCTTGAAATGTAGTTGTTTCAAGCAAATCAATTGTCTCACTTGTCAAGGTCTTTCCATTTACACAATAAGTCTTAGGCACTCCCAAAATAACAAACTTATGATGTGACAATTAGAAGAGTTTAACTTTATGACAAACAATATCACTTCAACAAAAGCGTTTGTAGTCCAACGGTTAGGATAATTGCCTTCCAAGCAATAGACCCGGGTTCGACTCCCGGCAAACGCATCATCTATTTTTTCTTCCAAATTTTATTTTATAAAACAAGAAAAAATATCTAGCTTGTTTACTTAAATGACATAGTTGCACCTTGAACAATCTATCCTTATGATCTTCTAAATTTTCTTTTTTGAGACACTTTTAACAATCTACTCTTTCAAATTTTGGCAAATGCATCATTTATTTTTTCTTCTAAATTTTATTTTTTAAGACAAGGGAAACTATCTAGCTTGTTTACTTAAATGAAAAAGTGATACCTTAAACAATATACAATAACTCTCAATACAATGTTTTAGATCAAAAGAAATTAAATTTCTGCACAAACTTCATAACACCAAAATATATTACATTGTGAAAAATATGCCACCATTATTCATTAGTGTTGAAAGGCAAAATAAGATAAGAAGAGAAAGTTTTGCATTTCTAAGAACAACTTTCAACAAAGCATTTGCATTCTAAGTAATAGATCATGGTCAAGTTGTCCCTACATGGGAATTGGCTAGACTAACTCCCTACAAAACTAGGAAGCAACCCAACTTATGTTACCGAATTCAAGCCAACCAATCATCCAAACCAGTTGAGTTGCGTAGATCACTTTCACAACCTATATTTCCCCTATTCTTGAAATGTGGTTGTTTCAAGCAAATCAATTGTCTCACTTGTCAAGCTCTTTCCAATTACACAATGAGTCTTAGGCACTCCTAAAGTAACAAACTTATGATGTGACAATTGGAAGAGTTTACTTTATGACAAACAATATCACTTTAACAAAAGTGTTTGTAGTCCAACAATTAGAATAATTGCCTTCCAAGCAATAGACCTAGGTTCGACTCCTGACAAACGCATCATCTATTTTTTCTTCCAAATTTTATTTTTTAAGACAATAAAAAATATCTAACTTGTTTACTTAAATGACAAAGTGGCACCTTGAACAATCTATTCTTATGATCTTCTAAATTTTATTTTTTGAGATAAGGGAAAATATCTAGCTTGTTTACTTAAGAGTGACACCTTGAACAATATACGACAACACCCAATATGACAAACGCATCACCTATTTTTTCTTCCAAATTTTATTTTTTAAGATGAGAAAAAATATCTAGCTTGTTTACTTAAATGACATGGTCGCACCTTGAACAATCTATTCTTATGATCTTCTAAATTTTATTTTTTAAGATAAGGGAAAATATCTAGCTTGTTTACTTAAAAGAAAGAGTGACACCTTGAACAATATACGACAACACCCAATACAATGTTTTAGATCAAAAGAAATTAAATTTCTGCACAAACTTCATAACATTGAAATATATTACATTGTGAAAAATATGCCACCATTATTCATTAGTGTTAAAAGGCAAAATAAGATAAGAAGAGAAAGTTTTGCATTTCTAAGAACAACTTTCAACAAAGCATTTGCAATCAATCAATTAAGATAATTGCATTCTAAGTAATAGATCATGGTCAAGTTCTCCCTACGTGGGAATTGGCTAGACTAACTCCCTACAAAACTAGGAAGCAACCCAACTTATGTTACCGAATTCAAGCCAACCAATCATCCAAACCAGTTGAGTTGCGTAGATCACTTTCACAACCTATATTTCCCCTATTCTCGAAATGTGGTTGTTTCAAGCAAATCAATTGTCTCACTTGTCAAGGTCTTTCCATTTATACAATGAGTCTTAGGCACTCATAAAGTAACAAACTTATGATGTGACAATTAGAAGAGTTTAACTTTATGACAAACAATATCACTTCAACAAAAGCGTTTGTAGTCCAACGGTTAGGATAATTGCCTTCCAAGCAATAGATCCGGGTTCGACTCCCGGCAAACGCATCATCTATTTCTTCTTCTAAATTTTATTTTTTAAAACAAGGAAAAATATCTAGCTTGTTTACTTAAATGACATAGTGGCACCTTGAAAAATCTATTCTTATGATCTTCTCAATTTTCTTTTTTGAGATGCTTTGAGCAATCTACTTTTTCAAATTTCGATAAATGCATCATTTATTTTTTCTTCTAAATTTTATTTTTTAAGATAAGGAAAAATATCTAACTTGTTTACTTAAATGAAATGGTGACACCTTGATCTTCTAAATTTTCTTTTTTGAGACAAGGGAAAATATCTAGCTTGTTTACTTAAATGAAAAAGTGATACCTTAAACAATATACAATAACTCTGAATACAATGTTTTAGATCAAAAGAAATTAAATTTCTGCACAAACTTCATAACACCGAAATAAATTACATTGTGAAAAATATGTCACCAATAGTCATTAGTGTTGAAAGGCAAAATAAGATAAGAAGAGAAAATTTTGCATTTCTAAGAACAACTTTCAACAAAGCATTTTCAATCAAACAATTAAGATAATTGCATTCTAAGTAATAGATCACGATCAAGTTGTCCCTATGTGGGAATTGGCTAGACCAACTCCCTGAAAAACTAGGAATCAACCCAACTTAGTTTGCCAAATTCAAGCCAACCAATCGTTCAAACCAATTGAGTTGTGTATATCGCTTTCACAACTTATATTTCCCCTATTCACAAAATGTGATTGTTTCAACCGAATCAACTATTTCACTTGTCAAGATCTTTCCATTTACATAATGAGTTTTAAGCACTCCTAAAGTAATAAACTTATGATGTGACAATTGGAAAAGCTTAACTTTATGACAAACAATATCACTTCAACAAAAGCGTTTGTAGTCCAACAGTTAGGATAATTGCCTTCCAAGCAATAGATCCGGGTTCGACTCCCGGCAAACGCATCATCTATTTTCTCTTCTAAATTTATTTTTTAAGACAAGGAAAAATATCTACCTTGTTTACTTAAATGAAAGAGTGACACCTTAAACAATATACAATAACTCCCAATACAATGTTTTAGATTAAAAGAAATTAAATTTCTGCACAAACATCATAACACCGAAATATATTACATTGTGAAAAATATGCCACCATTATTCATTAGTGTTAAAAGGCAAAATAAGATAAGAAGAGAAAGTTTTGCATTTCTAAGAACAACTATCAATAAAGCATTTGCAATCAATCAATTAAGATAATTGCATTCTAAGTAATAGATCATGGTCAAGTTGTCCCTACGTGAGAATTGGCTAGACTAACTCCCTACAAAACTAGGAAGCAACCCAACTTAGGTTACCGAATTCAAGCCAACCAGTCATCCAAACAAGTTGAGCTGCGTAGATCACTTTCACAACATATATTTCCCCTATTCTTGAAATGTAGTTGTTTCAAGCAAATCAATTGTCTCACTTGTCAAGGTCTTTCCATTTACACAATAAGTCTTAGGCACTCCCAAAATAACAAACTTATGATGTGACAATTAGAAGAGTTTAACTTTGTGACAAACAATATCACTTCAACAAAAGCGTTTGTAGTCCAACGGTTAGGATAATTGCCTTCCAAGCAATAGATCCGGGTTCGACTCCCGGCAAACGCATCATCTATTTTTTCTTCCAAATTTTATTTTATAAAACAAGAAAAAATATCTAGCTTGTTTACTTAAATGACATAGTTGCACCTTGAACAATCTATCCTTATGATCTTCTAAATTTTCTTTTTTGAGACAAGGAAAAATATCTACCTTGTTTACTTAAATGAAAGAGTGACACCTTAAACAATATACAATAACTCCCAATACAATGTTTTAGATTAAAAGAAATTAAATTTCTGCACAAACTTCAAACATCAAAATTTATTACATTGGGAAAAATATGCCACCATCATTTATTAGTGTTGAAAGGAAAAATAAGATAAGAAGAGAAAGTTTTGCATTTCTAAGAACAACTTTCTACTTAGATAAAAACACGAGATGAAATTGATCATACCAAATTTATCACTTTCTAAAAAATAAAAATACTTAATTTGCTTACTCAGATGAAAGTGACTCTTTAAAGTCAAATATTTGTGGCTTAAATTGGTATAGTTTTGTTCTTGAATTTAACTTCCAAGATGACAAACTCATTCAACATAATAATTTAAAACAAACATAAAAACATGTCAATAGGAAATTAAATGCAAATTAAGTTTGTTGAGGGAGGGAGGGCTGGTGCACAAACTTGATGACAACAAAATATTCCACCCTTAGAAAAATATGGCATTGTCCTAGGTAGTGCTGAAACATAGAATACAATAGGCTACGAGATGACAATAAGAAGAGAATAGTTTTTTGAGAAAAAGTTTCAACAAAGCATTTGCAGTCCAACATTTAAGATAAATAATTGCCCTCTAAACAATAAACCCAGGTTTGACTCCTATTAAATGCATCAACTATTCTTATATTATTTTGAATCTCCTTTTTTGAACTATGGAAAATATCTTATTCACTTGATGAAAGAGTAACACTTCAAACTATATACGATAACTCATACACCAACTTTAAGATTAAAAGAATAGTGATGAAACTTATATTTGCACACAAAGATTCTTTTTGAAAAATATCTGTGCACAAGGTTGATAACACATGAATATATCACCTTCTGAAAAATATGATGCTGTCACAGATAGTTCTGAAATAGAATAAAACAGGCTATGAGATGACAAATGGAAGAATATAATTTTTTGAGAAAATTTTCAACAAAGTGTTGGTCCAATGAATAGAATAGTTGTCTTCCAAGTTCCAAGCAATAGACCTAGGTTGAACTCCCAGCAAATACATCATCTATTGCTATATTCTTTTGAATTTTATTTTTTTTACCAGAAAAAATGTCCAACTTGTTTAGTTAGATGAAAGAATGACACTTTAACCAATATATGGCAACTTACACTATGAACTTTACGATTAAAAGAGTAGTGATGGAAATTATATCTGCGCGCAAACTTTTTTTTTGAAAATTATCTGTGCACAAACTTATGACACTAAAATATATCACTTTCTGAAAAATATGCCACCAACACAGTTAGAGTTGAAAGGCAAAGTGAGGTAGCCTTCGAAATGAAAGAATGACTCCTTAAGCTATATATGGCAGCTGACACCAGCCACTATATCCAGGATCCTTGTGAAACTGCTTATCTTGCAGAATGTATCAAAATATGGGCATTGACCATTGAAAAACCAAAAATCATTTAGTTGCACATATATGATAGATGTATGGTACAAGTCAGGATGTTGAGGATAGATTTGATAGAAATTTAAGATAAAAACATAAGATGTTTGTTTTAGTACGTATGACAGGGTTTAGGGTTTTACAAAGTTAAAGGAAACTTTTAGGGTTAAACTTGGGTCAAACACAACACATTCCATGGCTGATACAATGCCAACTGCTACGCTCCTAGCCTGTTGTTGTTTACCATTTTCAATCAGTCATTTGTAAAAGCTTCTGTTTTTTTTTTAACTTTTGCAGAAATAGATATGTGTTACATTATTACTCATCGACAAAGGCAGATCACAGAGATGAATTATGTCAACAGTATCTTCCAGCGGGCAAAAAGTAAACAAAGTGACGCTGATGTTTAAAATATAAAAATATCGTTACCTGATCAATGTTGATACTGTTGGAGACAGCAAGAGTGAGGTTGGCCGTGAAATCACAGTGTGTAAGTGTATAGGTCCTCGGAAAAGTAGTTGACAGTTGATTCCCCATCTCTCCTCCGTGGAAAACCACATCCAATTTCGATGGTTCAAATCGCATAGGTGGGCCCAAAAGCCGAGCAGCCTAACAATGAACCAAAATACACATGCCAGTAACATAAGTGCCAGACCATTCACCATAGGAAAAAAAATGCAGGCTTTGCGTTGTTAATAAACAGTTCTCGTATAGTCTAACACGAACTTCCATCACTAGTTTAATTCAACATCAACAACCTCGGACAATGAGTCAATTGAAACTTAAATAATCAGATAAGATTCAATTCTGTTTTGTGCATAGGCATCATATGGTACCAGAGTTTATCTTGTTTTTACTTTAAAAAAAAGTGGCAATCCGGCATCAGCCCAGCGCCATTGCAACCGAAAACTTTCTCTTCCAACATACCAAAAAAGTTCAATAAATAAAAGCCCCGACCATTCACAACCACCCAAAACCTCCATTGAAGCAAACCTTGAGCACGAGAGGCAATCAGGCGTAAGCCCAGAGCCATTGCAACCGAAAACTTTCTCTTCCAACATACCAAAAAAGTTCAATAAATAAAAGCCCCGACCATTCACAACCACCCAAAACCTCCATTGAAGCAAACCTTGAGCACGAGAGGCAATCAGGCGTAAGCCCAGAGCCATTGCAACCGAAAACTTTCTCTTCCAACATACCAAAAAAGTTCAATAAATAAAAGCCCCGACCATTCACAACCACCCAAAACCTCCATTGAAGCAAACCTTGAGCACGAGAGGCAATCAGGCGTAAGCCCAGAGCCATTGCAACCGAAAACTTTCTCTTCCAACATACCAAAAAAGTTCAATAAATAAAAGCCCCGACCATTCCCAACCACCCAAAACCTCCATTGAAGCAAACCTTGAGCACGAGAGATCCAGAGGACGGGACAACAACGGGCTTGACGGAGACTCCTCCTCTTCCTCCTTTGGAATGCGAGATCGGCGACGAGGAAGAACAAGACGAGATGCTGCATTGGAAAGCGTTCCGAGTGGAGAAAGAAGCCATGAGGACTAGAGATGGCGATCAAGCGGCGCGTCCGCTCCCCTCACCGTCGTCCTCCCCCCATTGCCGGAGAGAAGGCCACGTTTCGCCTGCTCTCTCACTCGGGGGGGGTGTGCGCCCGCGCGTGCACGCGATTGGATGCGTGGGGTTTTGTCGGACACTCGTGTCTCTCGGAAGCCACAAGAATTTCGGGTGGTTCAGTTTGTACGTGCCACGTGAAGGGATGTGATTGGTTGGATGAGTGAGATGGAGATAATGGATAGGCCGTGGACGCAACCAGGACCTGTAGTCCTAACATTCTTATTTTTAGTCGATTGGGTCGGAATGTTTTATTTATTTTTTATTCTACTGGTTAGTTTTTCTCAAATTATTACGGTAAAAGGGCTTACATAAGCTATGCGGCCGGAACGGCCCGGCCCACGAAAGAGTATTGACTTATCTTACCATCAGATTAAAGGGTAAACCCGAGAGTTAAAAGGAAATGTTAGGGAAAAAGAGAGAAAACAGGGGGAAGGCATCGTGGGCATGTCCTTGAAATGTTCTACTTCTCTCAAGATCACGGAGTTCAAATAATTATTGGGATTTTCACGTGCTGGAAAAATCACCATATCTGTATGTAAAATATAGAACATGGGATAGATTTATAAGAGTTTTTTTGTTGTATTATGGGAATCGAAAAGTGATTTTTATCTAGACCAGGTAGTGAGGTGTTAATTTTTATCAGCATTTATTTTCACAAAAAATAATGATATTTATAATCTTAAATCTCGAAAAACGTAAAAACAATACATCTATCACAAAAAATACGTCTTTTTGGTGACTAACCTCCTTGTCGTCGCTTTTCACACGTCTAAAGAGTATTTTAAAAATGAGCATTTAGATGGACTTTCTGAAGACTTTGGTAAATTAAAGATAACTAGAAATGAAAATATTCCACGTAAACAACGATCTAACTATCGAGCTGTTTGAATAAAATCTATTTTAATTAAATCACATGTGATGTAACTTGAGCGAATGTAAGTGTATGCATCTATAATCATCACCCTATTATGTGTCTAAATAAAAAAATATCATTCGATATTTAAGAGGAATAACTAAAATAATAAAGTTTCCAAATGATGGAATAATGATAATGACAAAATACAATGATTGATGGCCAACAAATTTTTGACGCCCAACATTAGATTACCGATAAGAGATAATGCATTCAATCTTTCTCTAATCTCATAAGATCCTTAAAAACACAAAAGACCTAAATTCAAATTCAGATAAAAATATTACCAATATCAAAAAAACACATGGCATTAGAACATAGAGAGGAAGAAGCACAATTTTTTTGAAGGCAGCATATATGCATATACTTGTTTGGCAGAATTACCTGGTAACCTACTAATTTGCAAGAGTACTAGTAAGTTCATCAATCCGATTTTGGTAATACAAAAGTATATACTGACGTCGCCATTTCTTCTAAAGAGCAATTGACGACGGGGAAGAATGTGAGGCAACACTGTGACAATGCAAAACTATATTTCATAACAAAATTTCGCAAATTGAAAAACAACCAATCGAGTTTTCGTTTTGTCATTGGCTCGTATCTACTTCTTGAGGACGCCATGTTGTCTTCTTCAGGCAGAGCAACCCTTCTTTCTCCTTTGAGTATGTCAATTGTATTACCCAGTGCAAGGACCTTGCTATTTGCTCCAACTCGTTGATTGTCTCAACATCGTCTCGTACCACGATCTTCCCTTCAGGTCTCAAAATTCGATCCACTTCTACCATGACAGTTAACAACTTGCACCTGCAAGAGGATTTGTAGTCCAAAAAAACCGAATGACCGAATACACAGATGCTTCAGGCAAATGCAGAAACGAAACATACACGTAACATAAAAAATGTAAAAAGAACTCGTCATGGAGCAGTAGTGGTAGTGATAATTGCATGGGAGATATGAAAGTGGTCCTTGTTCCCTTTAATGAACTCAAGGATTGTTTCGTTATTGATATACTTTCTTTAAATGACGCTTAATGTTTTTATTGGACAATAAACTCAGTTTTTTTATTTATGAAGGAAAGACCACCAGCATAACCACTGGAATTTAGTAGAGTACATTGACTTTCGACCAATAGATCTGCAGATGGTATATTTAGTTTTCCGTTCTACCATAAGAAACCTAGATTCCAATCTATGCAAAAAAAAACTATCATTATCAAAAAAAAAAGAACTTGTCTTCAAATGCAAGTCCATCTTTATTTTGTACAAGGTTATAACAAGGTTAATTCCAAATATAAGTAACAAGATGAGAAGAAAAATAATATAGAAAAGAAAAGCACCGCACCAATGGAGTAATTAAACCCAACAGTTAAACCAAAATCAACATCCCCATGAAACTTTCAAAAAGCAATGGTAGCTGCTAAGACTACATCATTTGGAAAATAATTTACCTTTATCGAGTAATAAAAATATATAAAAGAAACATTCTGAGGAAATGTATGAAGCCAACCTCTTTTTTATCTTGGAAAAGAGATGATCCGCATGGAGAAGGTCATAAGATCTAGGGTAGGTGCTGAATGATTCACACCAGTCATGGTACATTCCAAACAAACCCCTCTCGTAAATAATGGGCAGGGTGTCGGCAGAATCTACAGAGACTACATTCATGACCCATACATTCACGTCTCTCAATGCTGCAGCAAAACTGCAAAAGATTGACAACAGAGAATGTAACATTAAGTTTAAACAGTGTGTATCAAAAACTTGTTTACTTTGATTAGATCAATGGAACTTGGCCAATAAATTAGCCTGATATTACATCAGAAAAAAGTTGAACAAAATGTAAACATATTAATCAAAATTGCAATATTACCATTTATAGATAGACAGGACTGCTTGATTGGATGAGAAAGAAAAGGAGTTACAAGTCATTTAGGTCAACCAAATTCATAAGAGATTTGGATGTAAATGCTTGAACTTTGAAATAATGAAATATAAAAGAGAATTCAGATTTTCAAGGCTTCAATATCCTCAATAGATACACAAAAAAAATATTTCTGGGGCTAACTGCTAAGATTGAATAACCCTAGGAAAGAAACAATGTCATTCTGCTTCACTTTTTTATGGCATTAAAGATAACTTTTTTTAACTACATTGGAGAAAGGGAAATATAAATTTCTTCAAAATCCTGCACAGGAGTGTTGTGAATGTAATTCCAATGTGAGCCTTCCATAATCATAGATGTGGCAAAAAATAAACCAGGCTATATTCACAGTTTTCACCTGGATTACATGCTACAAAATTTTAATTTCAGAACTCAAAAACATGGAAACACAGGTTATTCAAAATAGTAACCAGATCTTTGTCACAACTTACCCTCCATATACAGATCTCATGTCCATGACATTTCTCACATTTGACCAGTCAATTCCCATTCCATTCAAATAGGATTTGTTAACAACACGCTTCCAGTGCTCATAGTCAGCTTTGAAGTCTTCAGGTACCGCTTGACCATAAACCCCAATTTGAGAACTGTTCAGCCAAACTGGGGGTGTCGCTAACCTTTTTGGCCACTGGGTTGGCCACTGTGAACCTCGAACTGAAGGATCTTCAGGCACCCGATGCATGCATGCTTGCAATAGAATATTCCTATAAAATTGAAATTAAAAGAGAATAAGCTGGTGGCTGTCGTACTTTCAAGTACACAATGAATACTTGGCATGTAAAGCATTTATTTAGTTTGGCAAGCAAAAGGAATAGAAAAATTACAGGCACTAACCAGGCAGCGTTTGGGTCATCTGAATCATTGCAGAGAGGTGGATCATTTGTCACTCTTTTATCATAGCACTCATTGGAAGAAGGTTTCCTGTATACTGCCATACCTACTTGGTTCAAAGCATCCTTTGTCTTTGAAACCAACTCCCAGCACATGGACTTCGTCAGTTCTGACATTGCTGCCATTGAGAGTCACAGATCAACTTCCATTCTGTAAAAATGCTCATATACACACAAAAATCTATGGTGCAAACATTAAGGATATAGTCTCCTATACAGCCACATAAAACATATCTTTTTGATGAATTAACTTAAAAGAAAGCTTGAAGGTGTACTATCACCAAGACTAGCCACTAGATGGAGTAGTATTCAGCCCTTCCACCCCCCCCCCCACAAATAATAATAATAGTAACTTTCATGATTTACAGCTCCTAAATCTACTTATTAGAGATTTGATCAGAATCTTCGATGTCTATCACAGAGGATACAATGTTCCAAATACTGTGTTGTGTACTAGGAAGCACCAACATGATCCAGGGATTCGAATTCAACAAGTTGGACTCAAGAATTCGATGATTTTCTATAATTTAGGATATGACTCACCTTGGATACACTATTGAATAAATGATATATTTAAATATAAATACTTAAAGACTTAAATAACATATTCAAATGACATAAAATAGGTATATAAGTTATAAATAATATAATTCTATAATAATAAAACACGTATACAAATATTATAATAGTTATCACATATTATTTTAATAACATACAACAACAATACAAGTCATAATTCTACTACGTGAGGTTAACCACATGAATCCCTTTCTTTATTAATAATTCTACCTGTGGAAGTTTTACCCCTTTATGGCTGGTCCCAAATTCAAATAAAGGAGGGTTAGCATTAGGTACACAACTAGTCATATAAACTTGTCAACTCTTCATGAACATATTATTTTAGTAACATGCCAGTAAAAAATCCAATTAAATCCATGTTATGTTTTGAAAGTAAATGTTGTATCAAAAGAGAATGTGATTTTTTGTAAATAGAAATAATGCAAGCATGCCACATGACGTGCCTAGAAAAAATATTAAAGAGTCCTAGTCATGTCAAATGCAACATGTCAGACGCAAGTGCAACGTATGTTTAGAAGAATCTATGCTATGAGAATAAATTTCCTCTGGTAAGTTGGCAAACTAGATCAAGTTTTTCAGAGGACATCAATTTGAACATCGACTTTTGGGATAATATGAGAATAAATTGATTCATATGGTTGAGGAATTAAGAAGAGTTACATTATATACAATAAAAAAAAAAGAACAGGGTAAAGGGAGGAGATATACTAACAAGAATATGGAAGATGTTACAAATGTTCTCAAGTTTCAATGTAAATGAATAAATGACAAGATATATATTCAAGAAGACTCCTTCTGTGTAGAGGGAAAACTTGCCTAATTTACGCCAGCCTCTATTAAGGATAGGAAATCAAGTTTCTTTTAGCAAGCAAATTATGGTTGCAATGGTAATAATAGGGAGAGAAACTACCTCTATAATGATTGTGATTATTGACATGATTATTGGGGAAAAGGTAGAGTGATAAGAAAATAAATTTCTAAAATGTACAATCCTTTCAAAATTCACTAACTTCCTTTGCTCTCCTCTCTCTATTTGAAAAATGTACACATAAAGAGAAAAACTTGTATAAACCTTTCCATATTCCAGCATCTTCTGAATTTTTCCGATAAACTGGAGTAGCAGACCACACAAAATAACCACCAGGACGCAACAAACGATTCAGCTCCAAAAGAAGCATTCCTCCTGCAAAGTATTCAGTTTCATTTATTAGAATTTCAGGAATAATAGAAGCATGGGACAAAGAGCATTATGTCCATTGGATGAGCATTACCTTCAATGTGCCAAGGAACTCGACATCGTGCACAATGAACAACATCAAAGACCCCAGAAGGAAAGGGGAGTCTCTTGGTGCCCATGACAGCAGTAAAGGCGGGAATTCCCCTCTCAAGGGCAAATTGTACTTGAGATTCATGTTCATCTTTTGGAGCAAACGACATTGTAAGTACATCTCGCTCAAAGAGGAAACCACCAAAACTAGCTACTCCACAACCAACATCTAAAACAACACGACTTTTTTTACTCCATGCAATGTCAGGTACAGACTGTAAAATCAAGACAGCCCTATCAGCTGGTGCATCTAATTTAAAAAATATTACTATGCATAAACAAAATTCACTAATACATATGAAAGTACAACAATATGATTAGAGTAACAAAAGCATGAATTATCATGTTTAAAATGAGATAGAAACAAAGTGCACAAACTCTATGTTTCTAGGGAGTATTAAATATTCTACATCAACAAGCACAGAAAATGTATATTATCAAACTTTGAGAACAAAGGTAGTTTCATGGTTGAAGAATTAGAAATAAAAATGCAATATTGTCAGACTTTGGTGAAACAGAAACCAGGAACAACCTTTTTATAGGCAAGAGTGTATACTGGCAAGCATCACGAAAAATCCCAGAGATAAGAGTGGGCAGCACTAAGATGGTTAAAGAGTTACCTCCTGAATAAAATCAATGTAGTGCAGTGCTCCATGAGTGAATTGTGTACCACCCCCAGGAAAAGTAAGATACTCGCCACTTACTTTTACCCAATTTTGGTGACCCTTCACAACTGCAAGCTTTGTATGAGGAACATTAGCATACCATATCTGCAGAATCAAATTTTTAATGATGAGAAATTTCTGTCAGTAAAATATTAGAATCAATATGATCATATAAATTTTTGATGCACATAAGGGTAGTTATGTCAAGCTTTTATAGGTACCTTTTTCCTGCTGGCAGGCCATTTAACTGGCTGCTTATAGCCATCTGGAAGGGGAACGAGGCAGGTTGGACCTTCTTCAGGACAGTGCCTTTCCCGATGCTCATAATGCTTTGTGGTATGTAACTTCTTAATTGCCTTGGTGTTATCAAGGCATGGAATATAATCTGGCCCAGCACTGACACTACAAAGTCTCCAGTTGTACTCTGCAATTTGGCCATCAGATGGTCTTTGGGATTCCTTCTCCTTCTTTGACTCCACAGCCTGTGTCGACCATGACCCAGTTTGGGTACGAGTCTCGTTCAAAAGCTCTGACTGAGCTGGATCGGGAAGCAACTCACTTGGGCTTTGACCTTCAGGTTTCTTCTCAGCAGGATTTTGTTCTGTCTCTTTTGATTGAGTTTCCTTGATCTTCTGATCCATCCGATCTTGATCTATTTCCTCTTGCCTAGGTTCACCACTGGAGTTATATTTGTCTTCTTTTTGTACTTTCTCAATATTTACACCATCCTTCTGCTCAACGGTTACAACAGGATTCTGATCCTTGTTCTTTTCTTGGATAACTCCATCACTTTCATATGTACTTGCATCTCTAACATCCTTGTTTCCTTCACCATCTTTAGTTTCCCCATTTTCATCATTGTATGACTTACCCTTCAAGGCAACTTTGGAGTCATCATTTTTATCTTCAGTTTGCTTAATAGGGTTCTCTTCTGGTGCTTCCAGCCCGTTGCTTTCCTCAAACTTCTCGTCCAAGCTCTGGCTTTGAGAATCTGATGAGCTGCTCTCTTCTGGAGCCTTGTCTGAAGTGGTGTAAGTTTCTCCTTTTTCTTTCAAATCAGCAGAACCATTTTCGATAGGCCTTTCATTATGGATAACTTCTTTTTGCACTTCAGAATTGGTTTCTGAAGCCGCCAGATCAGTTGGAACAATTGTAGATGATGTCATCATCCAAACACCAACCAGGCAAAGGGCAACAAATGTCACAAGTGTTACTGTCGAACAGTGTGAAGATGCTGAACGCCTATTATCCATCCTTTGGCTTTTCCCAAGCGCCATATTAATTTACATAAAAGGTAGATCTGGAAATAGTGCAGTAAAGCATTTGCAGAATATCAGGCTCTATATATCATAACCACCACAGCATAAGTATAAGTTCAATGCGATGACATTGGATGGTGAGATCTGATTTATCTTTTCTGTCAGGCCCATGGAGAACTCATAAAAGTACAAAATTCAATAACCACAAGGATAATGCATGTTTAATTTGTCCAAAAATATCACACTGGAAACAACAAATTCATGAGGATTTAAAGCGAAAAAAGACAAAATTAGTAGATCAGTGCCATTAACGAGCATTAACTGCCGGAACTTTGAGAATAAACAAATTTTGAAGTGAACATACAGATCTAAGAGACGTATCAGATATTCGTATCGGCAATCGGGATATCAAAATATTATGCTTAGGCAACTTTATCCATACTCCACCTACGCTTCCGACAACTCCCATTCCACAAATAAGTAGATACCTAGCAAGGCATCATCCCTGTAACTACAAACTAGCATGGGATTTGGACAATCGCGTAAGCATCACAAGCAAAAACAACACTGCACATATCACTATCCCTCTGCATGGAAAACCAGATCTGAGATCACACGCAGTTAGTCTTGCATCGCAGAAGCGAAGACCATTTTGATAAATCACAAAACTCGCACAAACACGACGGAGAAATGTGCATACCGAAACGCAGCAGAACAAACGATTCACGAGCAAACAGCAACGTACCCTACCAAATGCTTTCCCGCGCCGATTCAAAAGAACATCAGGCCAACGCCAAGCGTTGGTTTCAGAACCCTGACGGATCTGGCGAAGAAGGAGAAGAGGAAACCTTGCGGCACCACCAAAAACCGCGGGGAGTGTGAAGGGAGGAGGAGCTCAAAGTCGATGCTTCGGGCGAGAGGTCGAGATCCGTCCTTTTCAATATAATATAAATACATACAAATATATATATATTTATAGATGTAGAGGCATGACAGCCCTGACGTCTATTTTGGAATTTTGGGGTTAGCAATGCCCACACGAATCGACCTTTTTGGAGTTAAACGTGGTCCGATGGATCGAGGGGAGGAAATCAGAAATCCGGGGGAAGCCTTTCCCAGGTACCCCTTGAAATATGATACGTCCACGTGTTACGAATAAAAGAGAAACTATATTTTCCTATACAAAGGACGTCATTTCCTTTATCATGCAAGCCTGTACTTCTACTTACCTGAAAAAGATCATAGGTATTGATAATTAATATATTAATTTAAAATTTATCATTTGAAAAAAATAAATAAATTTTATTTATAAATATTTATTTTTAAGTGTAATCTTTACTATTGATAAATTTTATATTTGATATAAATGAACACTTGTAATTTCCTTTTTTTCAGGTATATCAAGACAAGAGTCTTGTTACTTAAAATCCATTTAATCAAAAAATATTTAAAAATGATTCGCTTTCGGAGAAAACCAAAAGTAATTTTTTAAAAATTTTTGGCGGTATTTTTTTCGAAGAAACTAAAATTAATAAACCAAACCGAAACAAAATGTTCGCTTGGATCAATAAAGGAGTCCGGCGGAACACCCGAAACGGTGCCAGCACACTGGTGGTGGGCCAGACTATGACGGTATCTTTACCGAACACAATTTAAGGCAGAGTACACGTGATTGGGCCAGGGGCTCACGTTTCTTTTCCCGGGAAACAGTAGGCGGTGCCTTTTTTTTAAAAAAAAAAAGAAAAGGTAAATTGATAAAAGTGACATTATTTGATTTTTTTTAGGTTGAAAGTTTTTTTTTTTAATTCGATCTTAAGTTAATAATAAGGTTATTTTATCACTTAAGTATCTGATAATAAGTATTTTAAAGTGAAAAAAGCTATCTTAATATTTTAATATAGGATGATGCATAAAAGATAAAATACAATTATAAAATCAAAACTATGAAAAATGTCTAAAAAAGTTAAGATAATTGACAATAAAAGTCAATTATTTGCAGAAGGATCGTAAAAAATAAGTTGAAAAAGGAAAACTAGAAGGAGTTAATTATTACTCTCTCTAAATTTCATCTCTCCGTTTTCTAAGCACACAAACATTTAACTTAAATCTTAGTATATTGGCTCCATCAACATTTTCAGCAAAAAAGAAAATTAGTGATTTCAATTTAAATAAACTTCTTTCGCAATACCCACGTCACAAAGTAGTTAGTCAAAAAGAAATAAGATTAACAATATTAATGAATATCGAGAATTTATTAGAGTTTAGGGTTTTCATTTCTGTCAGCAAAGAAATTTGCAACGTTGTGACTAAAAATGTCATTATTTCTGTTAATCTAAAAAAATTCAAAGTACAACAAGAAGGGAGAATTAATAGAAGTAAAACTAAGTTTAAGGAGTAAACCGTAGTTTGTGGTAATATGATAGACCTTAAACCTAAAGTCTTTCGTAAGTTTCCAATTTACGATCTTCACCATCCCGATACATCATTTGGTAAACTGAAAAAAAATAACAGTTAAAATATCATCGCTGAATTTTTCCGAAGAAACAATAGATCCGGCCGTTTTTTTAATGGGTAAAAATAAGATTTTCTTGAGGATTAAATATTGATAAACTCAGCCATTGATCCACTCCGCTATACCCGTTGGTGGTATTTTCATTTTTCTGAAATTGGTAGATTGATATGATAAACCCTGGAAGTTCATTCATTTGCAGCCAATCTCAAACATTGGCAAAGGAAAAATATCAAATGTAAATGGTGAAAAATATTTTTTCCCTTAACATATTTAATTCAAAGTAAATTTTTTATTAGCTGATGTATGAAAATAAATAAATTAGCATGAAAAATAAGATCGGTTTGAATGGAAAATATTACATAATAACTCAAATGGATAACAGTTATTGCTCGGACCATCCAATCAGAGCAAGAAGAAGTCCCAGGATATCACCACGGAGCAAGGCATTCAGTATCCTTTTCTTCTTAGGCGTGTAAGGCGGGTACCTAACAGAGATGTCTCCAACAAATGATCGATGTAAGACTCCTTTCTTGTGGCTAAATGTATTGAAAGAGTGCTTGCCATGGTAAGAGCCCATTCCACTTTCACCAACGCCACCAAATGGCAAGAAGAGGTTTGCCATCTGCATTATGAGGAGCATTTGCTTGCTGTAAAGTTTTGTTTGATTCAGCCGCTTCTATATTTAGAACAATGCATTGGAATAAGCTATGAGTTGAACTCGCTGTTTTCAAAATAAGTTGTATTATCATGCTTTTAGGTTAGTTGGATACTAAAATCACTAAAGAACTAGTTTAAAATGGGTTTTTCATTTCAACATTTTTTTAAATATGCAACCTTTTAAAATAAGCTGGGCATTAACACATTAAATCAAATGCACCTTAAGAATCAATCAGTTGTTTTCCGAAAACAAATAGCACGCATCAATGCAACCGTAGATTTAGTCTTTTTTTAGTTTTAATTTCAAAGAATGAGACATGAATTTGAATTGGTATCATAGAAACAAGTAGTTTTGAATTTTATGGTGTCAAGGCTACAGTTTTTCATTTTCAGGAGAATCTCATGTTTCAGAGAGGCATACTATTTAAATATGATTGCTTGTCGTTTGCATCAGGAAAATGAGAATAGATTTCATCTCTATGATGTAAAGGCTACCATTTTTCTATTGAATGTGCATTTAATTATGCAAATATGGAAGATCACCTGCATGGTAGTGTCATTGATGCACATGCCACCAGACGAAACTCTTTTAACAAATTCCTCTTCAAGATTCCTGTCCTTTGTGAAGAGATAGGCAGCAAGAGGTTTCTCTCCTGAGTTAATCAAGTCAATACTTTCCTCCACACTGTGGACCTACATGGGCGAAATGATCATGAAAAATATCAAATGCTCTATCATTACACGATTGTGATGGATATTAATGGATTGAAGCATAAACATATAAACATATCATCATAGAAGCAATGGTTACCGTGATAATTGGAAGTAATGGCCCAAATATTTCTTCTTTCATAATCAACGAACCTTTTGGAACATCCAGTAGGATTGTGGGAGCAATACTTCTGAAACGAAAAAATTTAAGTTTTGTGTTCAGACATAAGAGATGGGGAATTAATAGTTGCAAGTACCAAGCACATCCAGGAGAACGCACAGGGAATTTTCATCTCTTTCACCTCCACAGACAATCTTGTCAGAAACATTATCATCATCCAAAAGCCTTGATAGTCGTTGATAATGGTTGAAGTTCACGATGCGAGACAAATCCATTGATTTCAGTCGTTCATTCCCATAAAATTTAGTCAAAGTGAGTTTCAAGGCTTCGATCTGATTAAAAAATTCAAACCATGAAGGCATAAACATTTGATAATGATAATATTTATGTAAATATTTGAATCTAAAATTTCTTTTTCCCTTGTAAAGACATCTATAACATAATCGGTCCCATTTCCCCAACCACTAATTTATGTTAAAAGACACTGATTCAAAATTAAATAGAGATCAAAATATGTAAGTTTAGATCTTTAAATGAAGATTAATTCTGAAAATTCAAATCCTTATGCATTCAATCACAGTTCTCTTAACTAGTTGCTTCCTAAATTGAAATATGATTTTAATTAAATTCAAAGTTAACAACCAAAAGTTCCAAATCATAATCCATTATATTAAAGCAACGTCCACATATGACCAATCATTTTAGTGACCTCAAAAAATAATCTTTAATCTAAATTTAGCATTGATGAGTTTAGTAGAATCATAATTGTTTGTTTTCTAATTTTTTAAAATTGCTTATCAAATCTAATTGTTTGTTCCACAATCAAGTACTTCAAATTTAACTTCCAATTCCAAAAAAAAAAAAATTCTAATAAAATATCAAATAAATTTTCTTAATAAAAATTCATTGGGAACATTTGGCATGGCCTAGAAAATCTGAACCATCCATTTCTATTCCATAATTATTAAAAAGGTAAAAACATAAATAGCATCGTATCATCTGATTATTTCTTTCAAATTTTTCTAAAAACCTACAAGCAAAAAAATTATCAAAAATTTTGTTACTTCAAGCAATTTTCCCTGATTGAAGTTTCATGTAATTGTTTCCTATTAAAAACCTATGTTAAAAATTTAACACAACCAAAAAGAAATCTCAATGAACTATTTTTTTAAGTGGCATGGATTAATTTTTTTGAACTAACATCATAAACAAGAAGGTTCATTAATTTTCGCTATATCTCATTTTTCTTTAAATTAAGATTTCTTTAATTGTTCGCTGATGTGCAATTTCTGTGTCTTTCACTGATATAAATTAAGAGAAGTATAGAACAACTAAAAGAAGATGGAATAAAGTTAGTTATGTAGGTCTAAAAAAATTATCATACCAACTTTGGGGCAAACGATTTTGGCGTTATGATATAATCAGGAGAAATGCAAGCTTGGCCATTGTTGGATCCCCACTTGCCGGATGCAATTCTTCTTGCAGCAACCTTCATTGCAAAGTTAAATTAGCTTAGAAATAAATATTACCACTAAGAATGGCCAAAATGATTTTTGTCTGGATGAAGGAGAGGGAAAACAATTACTTTTAAATCAACTTTTGAGTCAACCACAACAGGACTCTTCCCTCCAAGTTCCAAAACCACTGGCGTAAGGTGCTTAGCAGCTGCAGCCATTACAATACGCCCAACTTTACCATTCCCTGGAAAATAAAGGTTACATGTTAAATATCTGAAATTGGTAATGTTGTAAAATACAAGGCATCCTAGAATGGGGATACATGGGAAGGAAAAGATACTTTCTCGAGATGCTGATATTGTCTCATGGACTAATTTCAAAAGAAATTAACTGTATTAGTATAGGCAAATAGAGATTATTGTTTAAAGCAATATATTTTAATGTTTCTCTTTATTTTTGGGAAGAGAGAGAGACTCCCATATTCTTCAGAAGATACTTAGCTGAAAAAATAAGTTCAGAAATTTAATTGTAAGTGGGAATAAAAGATTCAACGGGGAGATCAAAGAATTTGTAAAACTATAACCAGTGATAAGAATAAATGTAACTCATATTTAACATTTCAAGCATTCTCTTTATGAAGTTGAAACTTACATGCAGAGAGCACTTAAGAACTAGAAGCAAATTCAAATTTCTCTTAATAATAAATACATCTAAAAGACAACCGATGCATAGGGTGGCCTCTCCACAGGCAATGAAATGACGGCTAAATAACAAATTCCTCGTTCGGAACTCAGAATGATATGGTTTCTCAGTAGAGTGTTAGGATGATTTGTGCTCGGGTCGTGAAACAAGTCATGATTCTAAGTGGGGGTAGATTTAACAGGAACAACATATGAAAAAGCATGTAACAGTGGTTGTGAAACCTGTATAAATAATTTTGTCCCACTTCTGCCCCAACAGAGCAGTTGTTTCAGCAACGCTCCCCTCAACAACTTTTATGTAACTGCCATCTAAATATTTTACCAACAGTCTTGCAAACAATGATGATGTGGCAGGGGAAATTTCTGATGGCTTCAATACCACAGCGTTACCGGCTGCTATAGCCCCAATCACTGGATCAAGAGAAAGTACTGAAAGAAGAAATCGGTCATTAGGTTATAAAGAAATTTGTTGGTTGGCTTACAATGAAAAATGAAATGGGAACGGCAAAGTAGAAATTGCAATTGGCAAAGGAATAGGCAGGTAAGAAAGCATCAGGCGTGGCCTAATTCAATACAAAATATTGATGAAATCTTAAGTACGTGAAAAATAATTTGAAAACACCAGTGAAAAAAGAAAATTGAACGAGTGAAAGAGAGTGCATGATCTGGAAGATAAATTTGCTTACAAAATGTACTCACAAAATGGATAGTTCCATGCTGAGATCACCAAAACAACACCCAATGGTTCCGACACAACCTCAGCAGATGAAGGAAATGTGGTGATAGACGCAGACACCTGCCAAAGACACTCCTTTAAACCTAAAACACTCAAAGAACATCAAACAATTTTCGAAGCGGTACGAACTTCAATCCAATTACCTTTTCTGGCTCCATCCACTTCTTCAGATTTTTAATGCAAAAATCACAGGATGCCTTCGCCATAGAAATCTATACAATATCCCATCCCATAAACAAACATCAAATCGTAACCAAGCCTTGAAGAAAAATCAAACATCACCACCCCCCCCCCCCTTAAAAAAACCCAAAGTTAGAGTAAGGAAAAAGAAACACCACCACCTCCTGAACAAAGGACTCCAACGGGGGCTTGCACAGATCCTCCTGGAGCGCTCTCACAATATCCTTCTCGTTCTCGTCGATCAATCTGTTAATCATGCGAAGCTGCGTCACCCTCCACTCATACCTCCTCGTCTCTCCCTCCTTAAACCTCTGTCTCAGCCCACACACCAGCGCCGCCGCCGCCTCGCCGTCCATTCCTTCAGCCACCGATCAAAGGGAAGAAAATCGACGTAGGTCTGGGTGAATTCGTGCGGAGATTTAGAACGACCAGGGAGAAGAGAAACAGCACAACCCTGCTCTACACGCATATATGTATGCGGAGGAAAAAAAAAATTGCCTCCTCCCGAATTCGAAAAGCATTAAATTCTCCGCACGAAACTGGAATAAAGCCGTGGACAACAAACAAAATGCGATTTTTTTTTGCAAGATGAACTAAATATTAAAATATAAAAAATATGTACCTTATGATGTAATGACCCACATTTTCACTTTAAACTTTAAAATGATAACACACGATGATCTTTTAATTTTGTAAAAAATTTAAACATTAAAATTTTCAACCATAAAGTGAAAAAAACAACCATAATGGCATAATCCTGATACATGTTTTTTAATTGATAATAAAATATTAACAGGATTTAAATTTCAATATAAAATATGAAATTTAATTTGACCCAAATTGACCAGAGATATATGCATAATTGACGTAATTGGCCTGCGGAGGATGGATGTCCATAAGTTCACATGTGCCGTACAAGTCATCAATCACGTTGACGCAAACGCGTCACCTGGAAATTTGATTTGTTTTGTCTTGAATTTGATTTAAATTTAAGGTATTGTTTTAATAGTAAAAATTTTTGTAAAATTATAATTTTACGTTAAATTCAAAGGTATTACTTCGAATATCATCTTCACATTTTACTATATTTTTATGCTATTTTTTTATGGAAACATCCATCTACGTGTGCGAAAGTAGTAAAAGAAATCCATTTTAACTTAGAACCATCAATCAAGCAACTCCATTAATATAGTTGATATTAGAACTAGCCTTACTCTTAAAAGCTGAGTGAAAACGATGAAGACTATAATTGAAATCTAGCATTTACTTTGTTGTTGTTTACATTCGTTCTCTTGTTTTGTTGTTTTTCTTTTACCTGTATTCTTAATTTTATTTATTTTATTCATTCGCTCTTTGATTGTGATTTTATAACTGTAATTTTTAAATTTTTTATTTTTATTTTATATTGCAAAAAAAAAATGTTAATTTCAATAAGAAGAAAATTCGTTAAATATCTTATTTAGAACAAAGAATATAGGAGAAATTTTATGAAAGGATGCCCAATCACATGTCCCATTTATCCTAGAATCTCAGAAATCGATAAAAATCTACAAAATGGCCGATTATTCTGGTACTTTGAATTTAAGAGCATAATCAAAAGTAAATTTGTCCAAAATCTTTAAATCAAAGAACATTTGAACACGATTTTCTTCCAAATCATGAAATCCTAAAATCAACGCATTGATAAAGATTGTTTTAAGTCACTGGCAATATCAAATTCAAGTTCCACTAGAGTCTAATTTCAGAAATCTTGATTTTCACGTAATCACAGATTTGATGAAGTCGTTGACAAATATCGTTAATGTTACAGATATTGTTAAGAATCGAAAAATTTTGAATAGTGTTTTATAGTTCATTTTTTGGAACCGTAAAATTTTAAAAAAAAAGTTTTAATTCTAGTTGATTTTGTTGATTGTATACGATTTTTACTTTTAACATGATATAAGATTTCAGAATTGATACGTGATTGATAAAGATTACAGACAACTTTAAATTCTTGCAATTTTTATTACTTTAACATAGAATCAATATTTTCATTCTAAGAGGATTTTACAGAGGAAGAGCCGAACTAAGATTGTAGTATATTGTATTCATATTGTAGCAATATTTTATTGTTTTTTTCAGAAAAATCCATTTGTTGTATTTTTTTTGGCAAATTCACATCTGTTGTATTAAGAAGATAGAAAATTGGAATTTTAAAAGTTACAAAAATAGATATCAATTACTCTGGACACAATTAAAATAACGGCAATTTCTAACAGAAGAGAATCATAAACGAAAGAAAAAAATAAAACGTAGATGGTGTGAAATATTCTATCTAAAATCAATTGATGACGAATAAAAAAGTTTATCATATATTAGTTTAATTTTCGTCCCGACATTGATTGTATATTAACTTTATTCTCATCTTTACGTTTATCAGTACAAGATTTTTTAGATTTTACATTCTTCTTTACAAATATCTTATGATTAAATATACGTAAAATTACTTTGACAATGTGTAAAATATTTTATCTTAAAATTAATTGATAATAAATAAAAAATCATGGTATAATAACTCAAAGCCCCGTTGACGAGAATTTCGGAACGCTGGTGGTTGGTGATGGAGAAGGTAGACATCGTAAGCAATAAAATAATTCATCTATTATTTAATTATAAAAAAATGTTTTTTAAATTCGATTATTAACAAAAAATTTCATTACACATGTTTTAAATATAAGTTATAATTCGAATACGATTTAAGGAGAAAAAAAATTTACGTAATTGTGATTCTACGTTAATTTCAAAATAACGAAAATTGTAAAAAAATTTACCACCGTACAAAAGTTATTTAAAATCTTTTTAGATTTTACAAACAAATCTCCATGTACATTCGACAAAATTAAGTTTTTTTTTTTTTTAATTCCAAAATTAAGCGTGACCGTCGATCGAACAACACCCGTGATCCGCCCGAATCACGACAACAATTAATAAGAAATTCTAAATTTAAAATTTATATTAATAATACAAAAGGAAATCGTTCACCACCGCATCACGGCATTCATTATTATTTTTAATGCGATACTTAGATTAAAGAAAAATTTTAAAAAAAAGATAAAATTTAGAACTTTACCGAATATACAATCACAAACAGCGTGAAGAGAAAATTTAAATCAAAACAGAAGTTTCAACAACAAAAAAGTCAAAATAGAGAATCTAATTAATGTATTCTCCTTTGAGTTCATCCCCTAATAATAAAACATCGAACCTTCAACAACAGTATTGTCAGTTTCTTTGACATTTATTAAGACGGTGTTACGAACAACTAAGACATTTCAATTAGATTACACAGTTAACTAAATCACCGCTTCCATTATTAGAGTTGAGGATTTTATAAACTTTCACAAAGGGAGAGCAGAAGCCACTGGTGTTTGAGATGGTCCTAGCACATCCTTTGGCCACGTATCTATGCGGAAGAAGTGGAACTCAAGGTGATTTATCATGCAAGGTAAATAAACTTCTAAAATAATTAGCATGCACTTTATCGCCAAGTTGAAGTTCCCAGTGTTGACGATACCTAATCATCTTTGCTCTGCAAACCACTCTCCAGTTGGCAAGATGGTAGGAAGGTTTCCCACAGCTGGATTGCCAAAGGAAGCATCTTCTGATTTTATGTGATGTTCTTTCTCTCTGATTTGGAGAGGTGCAGGGTTGATAGGAAGTATGTTGTGGGCTGGATCATAAGCAGATCGTGCTTGACGGAGGCTCTTAACAGACGTTTGACGATAATTTTAAAATATCTATTTCAACCATAAGTAAGTAAAATCATTGCGAATGTATGCATATAACATATGCATCAACCACAGCACAAGAGAGAAATGAAATGGAATGGGCTTACGGGCTACGACTTGAGATTCCTGTCGCAGTTGGTAGGAGACCATCCAATCTGCTCCCTCTCGTTGTCGTATACAAACAAGAGATCTTGCAAGGATATATCTGCAGGTATCCGACATAGAGCAATCATGTTTGAAAGTGCTACTAAACAGCATAAAACTCTACTGATAAGCTCATAAGCTTCTCCTTACCTCCAATCACATTATAATCCCTCAAGCCGGCTTGGGTTCCATTGAGGACGCCTAAACAAGCATTGCCATGTTTCTGCAGAGAAAATTATATCGTTAGAATTATCTATCTTGGCTAATTACAATCTTTCCGGGGATTGAACAAGCACTAGATGTGGCGCTTACTGTTGTAATGAGGTAGTTCTCCGGAGGTATTTCGAACAGGGTTTTCTTCCCAAAGTTAAGCACCAGCGGGCTGAAATATCTTTTATAGTCGTCGACAGATCTGAATGGTTTGTTGCCTTTCCAACAGTGAGGGAGGGTCCTGTCCTCTGGTGCTCCTTTCAATGGCTTCCCTTTCAAGTCCTTGTCCAGCTAATAAAAGGTAGGAAAGTGATAAATGCGACTGACTTTTGGATTTTATATGTAAAATACTTTATTGTTGGAATAAATATAATATATATATATATATATATATATTTATAATTAAACCAATGTTACCAACAGCAACCGTAAGCTTTTTTCACCAAGGAAGCTTGGATTTCAACCAAATAAAAACATTATCATTATAAAGGAATGAATCGAATATTAGCTTCGAAGATGAAATTTCATCGGAGACAGCATCAGAAATATAGTAAATGAAGTTGATATTGGCTTTTACCGAACTGAGAAAGGCTTTGTAGTATTGGCTAGAAAAGTAGGTGTAAGAACTTCCACTGTCGAACACCACCTGGAAGTTTCTCTGTACCAAGCTCTGCTTGCCGAGGAATAGACTTGCCGGTCCCGGCGAATAATACTTCCTGTAACTACGTCATCAGTGTGCACCAAGAAAGAGTTAGTCATCAATCCCAACGAAGAAGAAGAGAAGAGAAGAACAGAAAAGAAAATCCAAGTTGTTCTACTGATTTCTCTCACCTCACCCCAGTGCTCGACATGGGCGTCCATGTGATGACAGAACGTCGAACGAGCGTATCCCCGAGGAAGAGGAACCCTCCGTTCCTCCTGCCCAAGCAATGACCGATCACACTCGTGACAAGCCCTTTATCTCGCAACTGAGACAAAACGCTGGACCGTCCGAGCCCAAGACCCAGCACTCCATCGGTAGGCGATACCGGTGTATTGCTCGCACTCTGCTGGTCGTATCCACACCTGTTCCAAACACCACCATCAATACTAATCCAAATTTCAAATACCCAAAAAGATGCAAACAAGGAAGCGACCGTAATAATAATGCTAGTGGTGGTACTGTCGGCTTACCCAAAGACGAGGTTGGGGCGGAGGAGGGAGCCATTGGTGAATTTGATGGATAAATGATCGGCGATGAGCACGCCAAGGGAAGATTCACCGCCCGCGTACTCGATCTCGTAGTGGCATTGGTCCGGCGACGCGTCGCAGCCGTGCTTAGAGACGGCTCCAGTTTTCTGGAGGTAAGTGCAGATGGGTTGCTTGCAGGGCACGAGCCGGTTCTTGCTGGGCTTGTACAGTGGATGAGGACCCTAAAAGGAGAAGAAAAAGTAGCGCTAGTAACAGTAGTAGAAGAAGAAAGCAGAGGAATTCCACAAATAGAAAAAGGCTTCGACTTTTGGAATCTCAACAATAAAGGAAAGAAACAAAAAGGGTGAGAGGAGATGACTATTAGATTGTAGGACCTTGGAGCACTGGGCGCAGGGGGCGTCGCACTGGATCCAGGTAAGGTCGCTTCCGGTGTCGACATCAAGGAAGTAGGGCCTCGGCGGATTCCCAATTTTCACTTCCACGTAGTAGATTCTGCATGGGAACCCACGAATTAAAACACCACCCACCAAATCCCAGAGAAAAACCTCTACGAAGGCGTTACCCGTCAGGATAGACGTTTCCAGCGAGGGGGAAGACGGCGGAGGAGGCGTCGCGAAGGTCAACGGCCGGAGGAGATGGTCTTCTCCGCCCTAGTAGCTGCTGCTGCTGCTGCTGTGGATGGAGCGGATTGACAGCAGCAGAGCAGGAGGGGAGAGAGATCGACAGGAAGAGGAGAGGAAGCAACAAAGCCGTCGACACCAAATAGGCCATGGCTTGATTTGTCCTCCGTCGAAGGAAGTGATCAGAACGGGTGGGATGACGGGTGGAAGTGACCAAGTCTCTGTTTTGCTCCGACGGACGGAGACGAGACGTATGTGGAACGTTCTCAGTTGTTTCCCACTGCATTGTGTGTTAAATAATATATATATATTATTGTTTTTCGATAATGTTAATATAAGTTCAGAATTAGAAACTTATAGTATTTTTTTTTCTGGTATAAAAATTATTTTTATAATTATATATCATTTAAAATAATGTTAATTAATTATTTTAATAAATAGCCTGTAAACGTAATTTCGGTGATATATTCTATTTCATTCTAATTCTATGACCAGCATGTACCATCATGTAATATAAGCTTGGTTTAATTTTTGATATTAAGGTTAAAAAGTTAATTGTAAGTACAAATCTGAAGGCTTAAATTTATGTCAATAATATGGTAAAAGTTCTTTACTATACATTTAAGTGTAACTTCATTTAATTATTGTTAATGTAAAATATCAATAGGTTTTGTTAACACGATATGGTCTCTTTGACTTTAAGTTTGAATATTATTTGTGTTGAACAATATAGTGATAAAGGTGGAACAAGGTAATTCAAACGTGATCTATTTGTACCATATCAGTTAACAGTATAATTTAACCGTATTAGATTATTATTTTTGACATATCAAATTATAAGTTTTATATATCAAATCTAGAAAATAGTGTGCTGAAAATCACATAAAATTTGATCGTGATATTTGAATATACTTGTTTGTAAAATAATATATCAAATTTATAAAAAATCAATTATCATATCTTATACTGATTATGTTAACATACGATAATTAGATCTGATGTAATTTACATCTATAAACAGAATGAAAAAAATATTCAATTTTAAGATAAAATTTTACCAGAACCAATCACCACCGTGAACTGAGACCTCCCATTGTCCCAACATATCGGCAAAAGCCACAACTTTTCCATAACGACAAACAAGTACCTCCGTCACCGGAGATCTGCGAATATGAAGAAATCACTTCCTCTCTTCCCCCCGCCGCCCCCGGCTACTCCATTCTCCGCCAGACGCCAAACCCTAAAACCACCAACATCGTCACCACCATTGAAACAGGAAGGAACCACCATAGCCCCGTCGACCCTCTATCTGCAACCAGCACCACCAACGCCGCCGCCGCCGCCGCCGTCGAGGAAGAAGAAGAAGAAGAGGAAGTCTCTCTTTATCGAAACCCAATGGACACCCCTTGGAGTTCCAAGATCAGAGCTTTACCTCCCCCTCACGCTCCCCACAGGCCAGACCTTCCGGTGGCGCCAGACCTCCCCGTCCCATTATACTGGCGTGGTCGGCTCCCATCTCGTATCCCTCAAGCACGTTGATGATGATCCCGATGGTCACGTCTCCTACCTCGTCCACAACTCTCACTCCAGTCCCACAACCGCCACCCACCTTGCTCTCTGCGAGTATTTCAACCTCGGGATCTCTCTCTCCGAGATGTGGCGTGAGTTCTCCGACTCCGATCCCAGGTTCGCGGAGCTGGCGAGGAGGTTTCGCGGTGGAGCCCGCGTGCTCCGGCAGGATCCCGTAGAGTGTCTGTTCCAGTTCTTGTGCTCTTCCAACAACAACATTGGAAGAATTGAGAAGATGGTAGGAGTCATTTCCTCCTTTGGGGATTACCTTGGGAGTGTTGATGGGTTTGATTTTCACCGGTTCCCGTCGATCGAAAGGCTGTCAGCTGTCTCCGAGCAAGATCTCCGGGATGCTGGATTTGGTTACAGGTTTGTTTGTAAACTTCCGTACGTTTCAGTCTGTTCTGATTATGGTATTGCTTTAGAATTGCAGATTGTGGAATTCAACCACGATTTGGAATTGGAATCCTATTGGTAATTTGTTGTGAATTACCATGTTCATTTGAAATACGAAATGTGTATTGTTTTTTTCTCTCATTGTAGCTGAGACATCTCGACCATGTATATCACATTGAGCTGATGTGAAAGTTGAATATTTTCCATCTTATTTGTTCCTTCTGCTGGATTAGAGCAAAGTACGTGGTTGGTGCGATCAAGGCACTGCAATCTAAGCCGGGAGGAGGTGCGCAATGGCTTGCCTCGCTACGGAGCTTGGAGCTCCCCAAGGTGATTGATGAGTTGTGTACTTTGCCTGGAGTTGGACCTAAGGTGGCTTCATGTATTGCTCTTTTCTCACTGGACCAGCACCATGCCATTCCCGTCGATACTCACGTGTGGCAGGTGTGTCCCTCCTTAACTTTCCTGCCATTCCATTTTGGGTTCATTCTTTCTGGTTGCTTTGGAACTTTTAGAAGACTCTCTTGAAGAAAAAAATTGGATTCTGCCAAACAGCTAATGGAACTAAACAATAGCTGGCCTAACAAATTGATGTGTATAGATTCTAGTGGAGGAAAGCCACTTTCTTTGAATTGCATCAAATTGACCCATCTCCTTAAATGTTAAACGGTTTTTGACATTCAAACTTGACGAGCTGCTACTTTGTTTATCGTTGCTGTTTGTACATCTTGCCTGCTTGTGTTGAAAATTTGCAGTGTATTTTTGTGTTTGCAGATTGCAACACGGTACTTTGTTCCAGAACTTTCTGGAGCACGTCTCTCACCAAAGCTCTTTGGACAAGTATCCGATGCATTTGTTGCCAAGTTCGGGAAGTATGCTGGTTGGGCACAGACTGTACTTTTCATTGGTGAATTACAATCTCGAAAGGCCTTTTTCACACCCAAAGCCAATACTAAGAAGCAAAAGAAATCCCCGCCTATGGAATGTCGAAGGGACGGAGGTATTGAAAAGATGTTGTAGTGGAAGTCAGAATGAAGCAGGTGGTGTCGTGAGGGTGATGGTACCCATGCTCATGCTGTAAAACAATTTTCTGTTAAATGTTGAGGTGGAGATCTGAATAGTAAGTTGTATCCAAATTTGGATGTAGTTGGCTATTTTTCTGAGCTACTTATGGAACATGTAACCACCGAGAACAATCAACAGATTCAACTTTGCTTAGTTGTGTGCAAGTACTAATGACATTGATATTGTTGAACTGCATCTATTATTATCCAGAGTTACATATATGCAGGCTAGGCTGAATCATGCGGTAACATAGATTGATTGTTGAGATGAATTACCTTCCCCACAACTGCCATGGATATGGCTGACTGACAACTTCCTATAGTATATTTGTCACCGTTCCCAACAGATGTTCCTTGGCTGACATTTTTGCTCTACCATGGCAATGGAGTATAAGACTTGGCCGTACTTGGAGAAAGAACAAGAATGGAGGATGTGGGTAAGAGTAAAATCTGCACATGCTGTTGTTAGAGGCGACGGTGAGGGAAATATCCAGAGGTTTGCCATCCATTTCCTCAAAAAGAGCAAGTAGTTTCTTTTTGATATTGGTTGTGATTTTGTTTGCATTCTAATGTAAGACTTTCTTTCTTCTCAGACTTTATAAAGGAGAAAAGAATATGTCATTTATTGTTGGTTCAAAAAGAAAACGAGTCCCTAATAGGTTTTATGAAAGGAGGAGGAATATGGCAACCCGGTAGAAGCAAGTGAACAAGCTATTTGTCACAGCAAGCTTGCGATTTCAATGAAGAAATTTGACTCTGAACCGAAAAGGTCCTGCAATTCATTCGAACTTTAACAAGCAACCATGGCAAGGTTGGTTTTATCAGCTGATAACAATTCTGTTAATGGATCTGAAAGATATGCATATTCAAAGTAAGAATCAGTTGCTTGTCCAAACTTTACAATATTATTATCACTTATGATAGGTAAGAGATTACAACTATACAGTTTTTGAGCAGGTTGTCTTGTGGGGGGGTCTTAAAAGGAGACCCCGTGACGACGTACGCTTTCTCCGTTGATTCAGGTCTCACCTTTACCCATACTTGCACGATTTAGTGCGACCAGACTTCTCTCCTGCGTCCCCCCTATTTGTTTTTGGGTCTGTCAGAGAGGCCTCTTCCTGGCTTTTGAATAGTTCTCACTCTGTCAATACCAGCCGCTATACTTTAGAGAAGAGTCCTAGAATACTTGATTAATCAAAGGTCCCAGAGGGGAATTTTTTTATATTCCAAATGGATACGTAGAAAGGGTAGGATGGTGCATCGGCGATCCAACCAGCACCTTTTTGTATTTGTTTTTTGATAAAATCCAACCGTCACCTTAGTAGTGAAATGTCAGATTTCCCATCTTCGAAGAATATGGATTTTTCAATATTTATTTGTTACTGTTTTAAGGCTCCTTTCACTAATTGCTCCCCTAACGTAGAAGTACCGCCAAATGTGATCTAGTCTTAAGCTTTCGCAATTAATTTCCCAGAAACATGTTTCGTAAAGATGTGCCCGCATTTGATAAAAAGAATGTTTATTCAAGTAATTTTTAGGAAAAAATAGAGTCCATGTTTTTAGGAGGAATTCTAATTAAGAAGTTTTTGGGTTGGGGGATGGATTTTGATTTACAGATTTCAGGAGGAAAGATCAAATTGAAATTGAATAAGTAACTAAAAATAAAAAAAGGATAAAAATCCAAATCGTATGAACCTTTGAACACATGTTAAAATCATCCGTTATACATACAACCATATACGCCTAGACGACCAGAAGATATGCATTTAGAGACACAAAGGTTTCTTTCGATTAGCTATTGTTTGACAAAGGTTGTCATAATTTAAAGATTTTAATTAAAATCATAATGACGTGGTCAATTTTAAAGAACATTTACTCAATTTTATACTGTCATTTGTAATTTACATTTTGAGAACCAACACTTTTATTGATTCTAGAATTTTACATTGAATTTTATGCACATGTGATTATCAAATATCATTTTTCCTTACTAAAACACTTAATGAACAGTAATAACAATCGACAGATTTTGAAACCGCAGATTCTTGATTTTGTTAAAAATTGAACTTCTAACCAAACAATACCTTACATAACTTTAAAACATCATTATATTTATCACACAAATCTATACAAGTGGCCACAACATATGCAACCATATTGATTTTATGCCATCTAATTAGAGGCCTACCTTTCGAAAATTTACATGTTGCAAGTTATGGCAACTTTCGTGATTATAGCAATTATATTTAGTTGTCTGAGAGATATTTGGAAGTAGAGTACCCACAAGAATGTAGCTGCAGTCATCACCAAACAAATGCAAACAAGACATTGTTTTTGGCTATGATGATTTCGTTTGCATTTTACAACACGACGCCAATACATTTCTTTTCCAATGATTGCAAAATAGTAGTTTGGGCAAGGATTGAAGATGATCACGTACAACTGAGACCTTTGAAATATAAGAAATCTTGGTGAATGCAAATTCCCTGTATGCCGCTGTTCCACTGACAACTGGAAAAACACGAACCAACCAATTCCCTTTCACAATAAAATCCACTGGAACAAAAATGAGATTCAGTGCTGGTGCCAACATGAACTCTTCATTAGATTCGTTTTCATCTTGAAGAATTGTTGTTCCATCCGAAGCCACTGATACATGGAAGACTTGAGGATCAGAGAAACAAACATGACAAGGCATTGATTAATCCTCCGCCGAAAAGAAGACACTTCCCAAGGATGGTGAATATAGGCAAGAAGCAATGAGGATACCTCCCGGAAAGGGGCAGCCAGCATTCAACATGGGTTTGCAACACATGCAAAAAATTGTGTAATTACACCAACTTTCAATTTATGTACATGTTGAAACTGAAGGCCGCACCTCAAGGAGAAAACTAATATTGTCAGATTCTTTGCTGAAATCTTATGGACTTGAAATGCAATCGATGGGCAAAAAGAGGCAAATGGTGGTGGTATGTGTATTACCTTTTCAGCCTAAATTTGCATTGCCACCCGACATAGATCTCAGCAAGGGATGATGGTTATTGGGAGTTGGGGCATTGGACATACCAGGAGTGTGCATTAAATTAGTAGATTGATGAGATGAAGGATGGATTGCTGACAGAGGCAGGCGAGGTCCAACAAACGGATACATTGACTGCCGTGGCATGAAAGGCATATGAGGGTGACTTTGCACGTTATTACCATACGGAGGCGAAGTACTTGCATGCCTACCTAGTGAAATACCATCTTTATTGCTAGGGTTTCCAGCCACTGACGCTGGCACTGAAGAAGAAACGACACTGGTTCCTTGCTGCCCAAACCGGGTTGACATGAGACGAGCACGTTCTGCCAAGAGTCTCTGCCTATTTCTCTCCACTTGTTCACATTCCTTCAGAAGCAAGGTTTCTATTTCCGCAAATCGCCTTAACTTCAGCTCAAGCCTTTTTAACTGAATGTAGAAGTTAAAATAATGTGAGGATATGCAAGCTTAAGTTCTCAGGACAATTTACAACTGAAAGAGTCAGAAAATTGGGACCATAAATTTTCTGACTACTGCCGTGCCTCGTGAAAATATTCTAAAAAGTACATAAATAAACACTTACCAGGCCTAGCAAATTTCTGATATAGTTGTTTGCTTTACAATATTATAAAGCCCCACCATTTTCCAAATGAATCAAATAAAAGAAATTAATTATTTACTAAAAAATATATGAAATCCTGGCCAAGAAAATTCAAACTATACTAAGAAATCTGATGTCCCGGGCATATAATTACAAATGATTCAAATGTGCTCATGATAAATGATAATCCAACCATAACCCGGATTTCAATATCAAAAGGTGATCACGACTTCTCATTTGGCTACAAGGTTTTCTTGATAATGATAATATTTCTGCCTAGATTTGAACTCAGGTCTCATTCCCCCAAAGTAGAGTGGAAGACTAATTGTACTACCACTATTACTTATTGGGCTAAAAGGTTTTAGTTGTATGAATTCAAAGAAGATAAATTGAATCCAATGGAACCACGGTCACTCTGATCCCTGAAATTAAATCTATTCGCACAAGTTGGAACATACTGTCAAGCAACTTCACCTGATGATTAACTACAGCTGCAGTAAGCCGTTGTATTTCACGCTCTTCTTGGTCAGCAAAGAGTTTTGCCTTCATTGCCGCCGCTGAAAGACCAAATATTGCAGCAGTTTTCACCTTCTCAGAAGGTAAAGCATCATCTTTATGCAATCCTTGATTTTGAATGGTTTCATCTGTAACTAAATTGTCAGAACTCAAGCACAACTTATTAATACTAGGATGTGAGGCCCTATCATACGTTACCCTTTTGTAGACTGGATTTACCACGATCCTCAGGGAGTCCACCTTCTGGGCCCATACTCTCAGAATTCATCCTTAACAGAAAAACAAAATCAGATTTAATACACCTTGTTAGGAACAAAAAGGTCAAAACAACTCAATCACACAACAGAAAGGTCTAGCCCAGAAAAATTGCCAAAACAAACCAAAACTATTAGACCTCAAATTAAAGGAATTTAACCAGCATAGAGAATTTACATTGTGATTGTTTGATTAACTTATCTACGGTTATGCTTATATGCACGGCAGCTTAAAAATCAGAGTCATTCACAACACAAACCCCACCCTACCCATTTTTTTGCTATTTTCCAGTTACATTTTATATGCCTCCAGAAATTCCTTAAAATGTTATCATTTTCATATGCCACCGCATATGATTTTCTACAAGTCAAAACAGATTAACATATACAAACACTGAAGCAACCTTGCAGACTGGAACACTAAATACCACCAAAAGATTGCACCAATTTTACTTCCCCAAAATCATGATGAAAAAAATCTAAGCCAGAAACATTCATCAAATTGTCATAACCACGTCCCAACCCACTCCAAAATAAAAGAACGGAGGTCCCTAGTCCCATGGTATCTTTGCAACTTTATGCAGGAAAAGTGTCATGACATGCAACTTGATAAAGTCATCCCCTATGCACCCTTAACAAAGAAAAACTTCGCAGTCCACAGACTGTTCTGATCCCCTGACAACAATTGCAGAGACCAAAAGCCATATAGAAAGTAGACAAAAATGTCAGTACATAAAGACAAAAAATATCACTTTGCTTCCAAAGAAGATGAACCTTCCAGTTGGAATATCCAGCACTAAGACAACCAGCCCCAAATGCTAATAAATACTCAACCATGCAATCAATACTACCACCCACATCGTGAAGAAAGCCACCATACATCATTGGAGAAACCAAAATGTTAAAGAAATGCACTTAAGCACATGGTAAACTCAGCATAAACCAAACTATTAGTAAAAGAACTCTGACTTGCCTACAAAATGTTATCATCAGCAAAATGCTAACACCTTGCATGTTATTTCCTCGCCAGATCTTGTTCCCATTTTCAAGTGATAAATATTCAAAACCTACTTGCAACTTTTTTAGTTTGACCCATCTATCAATTGATCTATGACTACAGTAGTAACAAGATCTATGCTTCTTATAACATGAGTAATTTATGAACCAAGTACGTAAACTACAATATGTAAACTCAAGTACGTAAACTCATAAAGAAAATTTCATTTACATCATGAATTTTAAGTATAAACTGCAATACCTCAAAACGTGAATATAAAGGCACTTTGGCTGGGGTACTAAATTAAGTTTGGAATGTGCTTTTCTTTGAAGAGATTTCAAAAACAACGCTTTACAATGTAGTCTATTAGTTTTCAAGGGGTGCAATTTAATGGGCATGGATATTTACCAGTCTTTGCTGGAATCCTCCTTTGTCAGGATGGAGAGTGCAGCACTTGCACATGTTGCAGCCACTCTGGGTCCTACTGCAGCAACCAAAAAGGCAACCTGGATATCACAAGAACATAAGAATCAGGAAATGCCACAAAGCAGAATCCCTAAACACTAGCAGCAGTAATGTGTCATGTATGGACATACCAACTAAAACTAATGAGCAAGCTAAACAATACAAAAAAGAGACAATTATCTAATAATAATCTCACTACATGGAGTCTAATAATAAATATAAGCAACAAAAATATATTAGGTAATCAACTCACCAAAGACATGACTGGATTACTAGCATTTCCAAAAGGAAGACGACTCTTTGAGTGGTCGTCCTGCATATAGCCTGAGAATGAATTTGGGAGAACCAGTTGGAAACCAACATACAATGGACAAATTCATAACACAAAATGAAGTGCAGCAGTGCCCCATAGGAATTACCATTGGAATTGACTATCACATCTGTATTGCCTTTGAGGCCAGACATCGGAAAATCAATATTTTCTAGCAAACTGTCCTCCATGGGAAGGCGGATAAAATGAAGTATGCATTGTGCTTTTGATTTTGTGCCCACATGTTCTGCTATCTCATTCCAGTTATCATTGTAAATTTCCAATGCCTCTAGCAACAGAAAAGTTTCCCGATCACTCCAGCTATCTACGTTGTTATCATACAAATCTTTTGATAAATCCATTTTTGTGAAATCCAAACTTGAGTGACCAGTGATGTATTTCCCATCATGGAAGCAATCCAAACAAAGAGTAGTGTCAACCTGTGAAAAGAAAAACCACCAAAAATAGCACACCATTTCTTGCATAAGCACATCACGGACTATGCAAATATTCAAATTATATGTAATCCATCCATGCACTTTGCAAATATTGCAATCCCTGTGACTGCATCTTACAGCTGACCAGGAAGGTTGCCAATTTCAAGCAGGGTAAATAAGGAGGAGTTGGTTTCAAGGCATGCAGTTTATGAACTTAGTGTCTCATCTGTTTATCCTCCGCATCTTCCATGCATCTTGTGTGGGTTTCTTGGGGTGAAGACTCAAAGGCAGTCACTGCAGAGAGGGGGGTGGTGGAAGGAGCAGTGTCAACAGCAGTGGCAGCAGGAACAGACCACAATGGTTGAATGCAAGACTCCTTGGAATAGATATGCAGGGGGGCTTGGAAGGGGCACATCTCCTTGGTTAAAACTTGGAAGGATCAAAGAAGTGGCAGAGTGGTTCAGCAAGGTCAGGGACCAAAGATGAGAGGCCAAAACCTCTCACTGGAGGTATGCTGCACACAACCCATTTAACTGGGTTCACGTCAGGGAATCTCCAGCACCACCATCCAGCTAGAGGTTGCAGAAGGATGGGTATCTTGTAGATTTGCATTATAGCCCTTGCCAATGGCCTTAATAGTAGACATTATATAAGAAACATGTTAAAAAAAGGCTTTTGAACTAGAAATATTTATGTATGAACACTAATGTATAATCATGTAAATTTGGGTCTAATGACATATGGACAGTTGCTTAAGAATGTTAATAGTTCCATCAAACTTTGAAACAACTACCGTTATAATACCATTCTAAAATATTTGGTTCCCATATAACTTGATTCATGTATGCACATTGTGATTATAGTGTTACCCATTGGTTAATCTTAATGTTCACATGGACATGTGAATTATATATAAAAAAATCAAGAATGCTATGTCAGGAAACTCAGGGTTCAGGGTATTCTATCAACCACTGAGGCCACTCCCATTGTTGAGTGGATCCTATCCTGCCAGTGGAATGGGTGGCTATTATCAATGAAAGAGAAGGGAAATGGAGTTTGGGTTTTTGGAGTTATCTACATTTCAAACCAAATCATTTCAAAATTTGAAAAAAAAAAACCAAAAATATTCAAGTATGCAAAAACCTTGAAGTTTTGAATAATGTGATAACGTGTTAGTTGGTATTGCTACCTATCTACCTGATTGACATGTATACACATTATTATTCATATGTCTGATTGGCAATCATGATTGCCTGTTTGAAAAAAAGGCCAACGTGATTAGTCACCATGCATGCTTGCTAGCTATTGGAAAGTAGACAATTGACTTTTGTTCATCCTAAGGTCAACAAGATTGAACATTGCTTGCGTATGTTCGGTGTAGTCAATGTGATTGATCATTAGGTTTAACTATCTATTGCTATTTGAAGTTATTTATGTATTTCTATGCTTTTATGTATGTCTATTGTCATTGTTTTAGTTTTGTAGGAGTCTATTACAAGACATGCATGTTAAATAGTCCAACTTGAAGAGAGTATTAAAATAAATTGATCATTGTATGGATCCTATAACCCTGATTAGGTTACTTCCGGGATAAGTAATAGATTACTTTTAGGTTAAATATGCATACTTGTAGGTTATGTAAATAATAGATTACTTGTAATTTTTAAGTATTTGTACTCCTATATATACGAGATTGTACTCTTTCTTGCAAGGTAACAATATTTACATTTCATTCTCTACTGCACAAAAGGCAATATCCACAAATTGTATATAAGATGTAACATACGATGGCAAAGTATAGGAATAATTTGACATTTGACTGATGAGTTAAACTGATAAAAATGATACATTCTCAAAATTGATGTATTCTGCATGCAAATGCAATGATATAATTCATTAAATGCCCGATTGTTCAAACATAAGCATAGCCTGAGATTTGAACATTGTAACTTAAAATACATGAAGAAAAGAATCTGGTTCAATATTAAATTAAAAATAAAATAGTATTGGATAAATATCTACATGTTGATTTCAAACCTTCAACAGTTCCTTTTAGGAAAAGGAGCAACAACATAGGCAAACCATAAAGTAATAAAATAATAGCTTATGATTGGTAAAGCTTTTGCAATTTTGCATGATAAGTTGAACAGTGAAATTTAAAAGAAGCATCTCTTCCATTATACAATAACAGTGAAACAGCACATGAATTTAAAAAAATGCATAAAAAGTTCCACGTGGATACCTCCTTCTGTGATTGATAGCACATTCTAAGCAAAGGGCGTGAGCAGTAGGTGCAGGAATGCTCCGACAATCGTTCCCTTATCCAATTATCCAAATCAGGATCTTCTGTACAAAGACCGTTTGAGTTCGAAGAAGATAGAGATGAAATATCCTCTGCCATGTAGCTGCTCCTAGGTCTATCAAATTGCATCAGACTGTCAATTGACTTCAATGGAGAGGTTGCCACCTGCAGCTCTCCACTTGCATCCTCACGTATAAGAGACCCAGCTACCCTAGACCCTCGATGTTTTGATACGGCCAAGTAGTTGATAATTCCCCAATGATCCAAAAACCTCACTATCCGGCTAAGATCGTAGAACTCGTTACTCGAAACAAGATCTTGACAATCCCCTAACGACAATTTCCTTCCTGGGTTCTCCATGTACTTCATCACAATCCTATTCCGCAACAGCATGTACCTCTGTGGTGTCTGATCCGCTGACTTGCCAGAGAAGAAATGCGGCACAACCTGCCTCTCGAGCCGATGCACCGAGTTCGGATTAAACCAATCTGTGCAATACAACCCACTCAAAATCAACAACACAAACAGCGACCAAAATTAGACAGAATAAAAAAGAACCAATGTTGCGATCAACCAACCAACCAGAATGCTGCGGGAGAACAAGCACGGTATCTTTTAAAACCCGCTTTACAACCCCTTTTCCTGCCATGAGTTGCGGCGGAGTACACACGTACACCGGCTTCTCTGCTTCCATCTGACAACTCAAGGCAGGATTATCCGGCAACACCGCGGAAAGAACCTGCAGCTGCCCATGCGACACATTCTCCAGAGAAATTCCCACCACAGGCCTGGCCTGCCGGTCCGCCCACCTCTCCGCCTCGACAATCGCAACCACAGAGGAATGCGGTCTACTCACCGACCTCCGGAATGCCATGGGGAAGTCGGAAATCCGCTGGCCACCGTCCGAAATTACCTCGCACCGGCGCATATCCACGACAGGGTCCGCGTGCGGGATGGCAAAATGGTCCCGGTCTTCCTTATCAACACCGGCGGCTGTCACTGCCGCTACGGCCCCACCTTCTTCCTCGTCCTCTTCGCCATCATCATGAGGCTTCTGCTTGAGCTTTCTCTCCCTCTTCCTCTTCTTCCATTTCGAGCGAGAATCTGTGGTGATTTCGGATAGTATTTTAAGGATTCAGTGGAGGTTGCAGAGGGAGCAGGAAGGAGGGAAGGGGAGTACCTGACGGGAAGGAGGAGGATGCCGGCGCCATAGAGAGTGGTCGGAGAGCTAGGGTTTTTGGCTTCGGTTCCTCCCGTTCTCGGCTTTCGCTCCCCAGCGAAGCGACGGGAGGACCGTGGAAGACGATAGGCTTATCTCACCGCGCGAGGCACCGTACCTCCGTATAAACCGCGAGCCATGGCATTTCAGGTTTTTTTCGCAAGAATGATTGCTTTTTTTTTCTCGAAAGGTAATAAATATTATAAATAAAAGGAAAACTCACAGTTAAAAAAATTAAGAAAATCGAAGAAGAAGGGTAGCAAAATATAGAGCAGAAATTGAATCTCCTTAATTACTTTATCTCCGAGTTAAAAGTTCAAATCTTCCAACGAAAAGGAAGGAAGACTAAACGCAATGAATTTTTATTAATTTGATATTTGAGGTTATTATATTTTTTATAATAATAATATATTTAAAATATTTTATTTCAATTTTAAAGAATAGTTATGAGTATGAGTATCTTCACAAAAATCAACTAAATTCTTATGATTGTCTAAAGTTAATCAGTTTAAATGTCTGGTGATGTGCATAAATTTACTTTACCTTTGTTTATATTAAACCTTCAAGTAAAAAAATAATTAATTGATCTATGATATAATATATGATGTGTTAATTATTCATACTAATCTGAGTTATATTTATTAATTATTGATTTTTAGTTACAATTTCTTTATGAAATGTAAGTAGGATGTTCGTATTTAGATATAGTATCAAAACAAAAAGTTCTTGATAGATCCACAAATCTACTAAATTAAGAAACACTTACATGGACAAGAAAAGGATTACAGGTGAAATGGAGTATTGGATTAATCTCATATAGACTAATCTAAGATTAAAATATGTACCGATAAAAAATAAAGTTTAGACTTATAATTAATTAAATTTAAGTTAAATGTTCGCATTTCAACATGATTTTGAATTAAATGTCTAGATTTGCAGTGATTGGGAGGGCCTTTGCATTCAACATACTGTTTCATATCCCATTGTGGGTAGGAGTGCTTTTGATAGGAATGAGCACTCTTCTGCTCCTGGGCCTGCAAAGATATGGAGGTAATAATCAATCATTCATCTTGATTTATATTATGTGATTGACTCTGTCCAACTTCCAATATTTACATATGTACATTTTCTCAAACAAGTAACTATTATCTGCTTGTAAAATAGGCTTCACAGCCTGTTTCTCATGTGGTATTGGCTTTAAACAATATTTGTCCTTAATACATCAAGAAGACTCAGGTTCTATCAGAAACTAATTTACTAATCCAACATACTGTCACTGACCAAGAAGAGAAGTTTAGCTCTAAAACATAATTTAGTCAAGAAATATTCCTACCTGTCTGTAAATTAACTACCTTTGTTTCAAAAAAATTGATGTTTTTAGCTCCTTTACTCCTGAAATCTCCAAGCCCCCATTTTTCTTTATGTTTCATTCCAACATTTCAGGTTAGGAAGCTTGAGATGCTGATTGCAATGCTGGTCTTGATAATGGCTGTGTGCTACTTTGGAGAACTGAGCTATGTCAAACCTCTAGCTTCTATAAGTTCTGCAGAGCCTATTTACGACCAAGTTGAATAGTAATAGACTTGTGACCGAAGCAATAGACCCCTCTTGGGAGCACTCATCATGCTGTAAGAAACACAAAATTAATTGCCACATGTTTAAAAAAATAAATCATGCACACCCTAACACTAGTTAGCTTTGGATATCAAAGACTTTAGTTGGATCAGGTCCTCTCTCATTAAAATTTCCTGTGGATTTTTCCACTTGTCATTTTCTATATCATTCAGGTGGGTTTGGTGTTAAACATTATACATTACACCTTGGTATCTATCAATCATTCCCACCATAGTGGTAAAAATAGCATTGAGACTGCTTCACATCAACAAAGCATTGATTTGCACAATAACTATATCAGCTTTGAACTTTTCAAACAGGCACAATCTTTTTCTACATTCGGCACTCGCGTTGTCAAGGAAGATACCCCCATCAACGCATGGAATCAACGTGAGAGGAAGAACGACAATCAATGAATTTGATCAATCAGAAAGACAAGATAATTAGTGAACATGTATTTTCTTTGTTGTGTATGCTGTTGTGTATTTGAACATGCATTTCCTTTGGGAGAGCACATCTGTCACCGTAGTGGCCCTGCTCATCAACATCTCAGTGGTATCTGTCACAGCCTCATGAACATGTTTGTGCAGCCAATGCACTTTCATCTGAGAACAAGGAGAGGTCCAGCGATCTGACGCTCAATTCAGCTTCTTTTCTGCTCAAGGTTAGGATTCCATATGCAACTATAATGTGTTCAAACGAGTGGCTTGATGAGTAGATCTAAGGAATTTGGAAATTAAAATGCAGAATATTCTAACACTTGGAATCTACCTGAAAGCAAAAGTTTTCAAGCATTGGAATTTGGAAAATTTTAATAGAATGTGGGAGATTAACATCATAGTTGCTGTTGAAATCTTAAATACATGTGTGTTCCTTAGATGGAGTCCTTGGACATTTGGCCAACTCTTAAACGACGATTATAAAATACAACGTATGAATTGAAATCAAAATTTCTAGTATCTATTCAATTTGTGAAGAATATTTTGGGGAAATCAAGTTCCACGGTATATGCAATAGCACTGCTGGCTTCTGGACAGAGCACGACCATTACAGGCACTTATGCTGGTCGGTACATCATGCAGGTGATGATGATCAATGTAGTCTGTACTAATAATTGTAGATCACATACAATACCACTGTTGTTCTTCTAAATCAAACCATTACCTACTCTTTACAAATGTCACAGGGTTTCTTAGATCTCAAGATGAAGAAATGGCTGAGAAATTTCATTACCCGTTGCATCTCCATCGCCCCTGGTCTCATTGTCTCCATCATCGGTGGCTCCTCTGGAGGTGGACGACTAATTATCACTACTTTGGTGGGTTGTGCTTTGCCTCTGGAAAGTGGAAACCTTGAAACCATAGCAAAAATTGATCGCTTTTATTTCATTGCAACCACACAGCACATGAAATACCTATTTGCATAAACACGGACCACAGCAACAGAATATTACCAACAGATGAACATCATCAGAGATCTTTGTTTTTGACTGTGTCTATGAGCAGATGATTTTGTCCTTTGAAGTACCATTTGCACTAATCCCCTTGCTCAAGTTCAGCACCAACCACACAAAGACGGGTCCTCACAAAAACTCCATCTATGTATGATTCTATTGCCTATATTCTAACAGCTGCTTACGAATTCTATCCATTCTGATATTATCACTATTTTCTAGGTAACATGTTATTCAGATCATTGATTCATTGTGACATCATGGATACTTGGATTAGCCATAATCAACATCTACTACCTCGTCATAGGCTTCGTTGGTTGGATCTTGGCAGCAAGATCCCTCATGTCATCCTCATCTTTCTTGGGATCATTGTCTTCCCTCTGATGGTTGTCTACATGCCGTCCTGTACTTCATGTTAAGGAGGGACACGACAGTCATTCATTGCCACTGACAAGTTGTGGCAGATTGAAAGTGGAGACCGGTTTCCATGAACTTGAGAAGAATGGCATGTCCTACAGGAAAGATCTTGCTGACATCCCTTTGCCTCACATAAAGGCTTTTGGATGGATAGATGCATTGTTGGCAGAAAGACAGTCACCGTTTTCTCATGCTTGCTGATTTTTCTTCCCATTGAATTCTGCTCGAACAGATTGAAAAATGTTATTTATGGTACTTGAATGACAAATGTAAGTGACATCTATTGTAACCTATGTACAACAGAGCTTCATGATCCTTCGCTCAGACAATAATTGTAGAGATTGAACCACTGAAACATGAATGTTCCAGATATTATGCAATTTACAGCATCTTTCCAAAAACTCGATCAATAAATTGCTGATATATGTGTTGGGATCACTTTTCTTGAGTGACAGAATCATGATTGGAGTGAACCAATTCATGATTAAATCATGGTTGAACCACTTTGACCAAAGCATCTAAACCGTTGAGTTCTTATGTTTTAAAAAAATTCATGTTATATTCACTAAGGGGGAGATAATAAAGGAGAATATTAAGGATTATCCCTATTTGATTTTGTTATTAGAATCCACCTCTTTTTTATCTAGTGTCCTAACCCAGCCACTGTATAAGATGCAAGGTATTTTATGTGAATCAGAATTTTTCATTACTTTTGAATATTATAGGATTTGTTTAGATTGACCTTAATTAGATCTTACGCATTACCCTAATAAAATTTACAAGAGTATGGAAATGGAAAGTTGGGTAATCACATTTTTATAATCTATTATATCATAACCCCATAATTGGTATGCATCCATGCTTTTGAATTTGGATCATATGCAACACATGAATCAGCAGACGATTAAAAGGCTAGTGGGCATACAATTTGTTAAGTGAGATAAATAAGACCATGTCACAAAGGGATGATTGACTTCGATTTATTGGTCCCAACCATTTGCAAACTCAGTTCTTTAACCAATCCTCACATCTTTAAATATGCTTGGTTTAATTTGTTCATTTATGAACTTGCTTGCAACCTCATGGCTTAGGTACGACAGAAATTGTGATCCAAATCTATATGCTACCATCACACCTATCAAAGGTTGTTCTACATACCGTCATGGTGAACTAGGAAATAGAAAAAGAGGAATTTCAGATGTAGCTTAAGGTGAGTTAGTTGATTGGTTTCCATTTGTCAACGTTTTAACTGGAAAGAAACGTTGTTGAAAGTCCAACTCTTGCCTTCAGCAAGTGGAATGTGTTCAGATAACATTAATTTAGTTATTATTTGGTAAGACTCGTAGAAGAAGTAGGTCCTTAAGAAAAGTCAAAGAAGTTGGTTTCTAAGGTTCAATTTGAATTGAGATGTTTGGGTTCCAACTCCATCAAGATTCAGGAACATCTACTTTAGTTACTATAGTAAGTCAGAATTGGTGAAGCCCAAAAAGAATGTGAGCCATGGAAATCAGTTGAAAATCTGAACCATTGCAACTGGTGAATCCAAAAACACACTCTAAGGTCTAAGAGTTTTTGGTTCGATTCCATTTTTGTGGACAGTGGTTTGGGACCAACTGAAAGAGATTGTTGTGCAAGTCTTCTCCTGCCAAATTTCTCTCTTTAAAGCCTGTGCTAATCCTCAACATACAGCCACAAGTCAATTCTTCTTAATTTGGTAAAAAGATACTGTTGCCCTAAAGCGTAAGACCACCCAGCTGACTAAATTACTTGAAGGTTGTCAGTACAAGAGTCAAAATGACGAAACCAACCACTAAAGTGGAGACTTCTCAGACAAACCTAGATGACCTAATAACCTGCTTTTTATTAATACTTCATCAGAAAGATGGACGCGATCGCACCGTCGTGGTTGATCACAAACATCTCTCAACCTCCAATCTCGCCAAGATTGGCTCCATCATCACAAGCAACCAGACTACGGTGTCATCATATAATAAATGTACCGCCAGTACCTGCTAGTTTTAGATGCAGGAGGAGGACGGAAGTGATGCGAGTTGGTGACATGAAGTGCAGAGACGATTCCTTCAAAAGACCAGGTACCGTTCCATTCCAGTGGGAGATCCAACCAGGCGTGCCCAAGCAAGACGTGTTCGATCCGACGCCGTCAAGGCTCAATCCGCCGCCTCAGCTCCTACGTGTGTTCTCCCTCTTTCCGTCGTCGGAACAATACTACGGCCGGTCCTACCCCAAAAAGGGTTAGGGTAGCGTGTTCTCCAATATGGCTCTGTTCCACCCCTTAGGCGGCTGCTTCGGCACCAAGCCGTTCGAGCATGGCGGTGATCGGAAGAACGAAGATGGTAGAGGAAGTGGCATGAAGATTAAATAATGATCTATTTTTTACAATGATAGATTAATTTTTTTATAATGATAGATTTTTAAATTTAAGTATTATGAAAATTAAAATAGTTGTTATCTTTAATCAATTAAAGTATTATAATTGACTTTAAATTAACCTAACTGGATTATTAAAATTGATTGCAAGGAAAGAGTTGAGAATCATGAGCTGGAATTGATTTTGATATTATTTTTAATGTTTTTAAAAAGAAATTTTCGTTAATTTAATTTTAATTTATCCACGAAGGTGATTTGAGTGAGAAACCAAAAAGCAAGGGAATTAGCTCACCTTATAATAAAGTTAATTATTCAAAAACATATCATCGACTAACGAAGTCAAAATCTACAGGCAAAACAACTATAGAGAGGTTATAAATTTCTATGTACACTAGGATAGCTTGTAAAATAATGCTATTGCAAATACATATATCAACAAAATTAATGGTTACTGGATACGGCATGCTATCTTTCTCCAAGCAGAGATTCAAGGAGAGCGGCCTCCTCTTCCTGTCGAAATTAGAATCAAAACTACTAGTTAGAAGTTCCATACTTGCCATTTATACTCTACTAAATAAAGATGCGTTCATTTGTTTTGATAGCAGTGAAGATTACAAATTTGGGAGGAAAGTCGCATACCACCAATGCATTGAACTCAGTCTCCTCATCTATAGCAGCAATAATGGCAGGGTCTTCTAAAAGTTCCTGCTCCCCAAGCACGTATAAAATAATTATAATTGTTGAATGCATTGAAGAAAATGGATGAAAGGCATAATCCAAAATCGACGATAAGATAAATTATCGTGTTATCAAGAGGAAATGCAACATCGTCATCCCAGCAAATGTATTTTGTCGAAAAAAATAAATAAAAACATTTGTTTAGTATCAAATGTCTGAAGAGAGAAGGTTCTTGATGAAACTGTGGTTTGCTTGTGAGTCCAATTTATACTTAAATAGCAACACTACGTTTCATTGCATAATGCAAGTTCATCGAAAGCAATAAAAATTGTCGTAGTAGATTGATGGACTAATGAACTTATGCTTAGGATAGAATTATTTATAAGCTTATTTGCATCAATTAATAGATCATGTAACTACAAAACATTTGCATCAATAAGAAGAATAAAAGACACATAAAAGTTATGTTTAGAAGCATAAGTTATGCTTCAAATTGCAGATATGATCACAATCTTTTTCAACAAAACTAGATTATTGGAAGATATATTTGTAGTTTTTTAGGTGATTCGTGATTTTTGTGAATGCAAGAGAAGTCGCAAAGACAATTTTAGAAATGCAAGATGATATTTCTATGACTATTTGTGAACTCGTTTGTACACCTTAAAAATAACAGAAAATAAAAAAAAGAAAGATTTAGAAAGTTACAGAAAGTCATGGAAAAGAAAATTACAAAAAATCAGCAAAAAAATGAATACTTGTGTACAATAAAGAATGTAATAGAAAACAACAAATAATAATAAAATATATATTTAATAAAATACAATTATTCAACACTCTTAACAAGTTTATAAATAACATATAATTTTTACAATAAAAGATAATGAAATATGATTTTTATGATTTATGATGGTAAAATATGATTTTTAAGATAAAAGATGATAAAATATGATTTATGATGATAAAATATAATTTTTAAGATAAAATATGATTTTTATAATTTATGATGATAAAAAATGATTTTTATGATTTGTGATGATAAAATATGATTTTTAAGATGAAAGATATTAAAATATGATTTTTATGATTTATGATGATAACATATAATTAATAAGGAAATTAAAAGAAAATTTTTGCTCACAAAGATAAATCATCACTTTTTGACTTTTTCGTACTTCTCAAAGTTGAAAAGTAGGTACAAAGAAAAATCTTTTCCAAAAGAGTTAAGGTAGAAATTTTATTAAATTTTCTTCTACTTTCTATCATGTACAAACACTATATATTTTATCTTAATTTTCTATTACTTTTCTTTCTATCTTTTCCTATCACTTAACACCATGCACAAACCTCTCTTAAAATGTAAAGTTGTGTTTTCAAAGTAGTAAACACTAGCCTTATAGGTATGGAAGAAAAAAAGCCTAACAATGGGTACAAGCAATAAAAATATTATTAAGCATCAACCTTCATATTTCAAATCATGATGAAAGTAGAGGAAAAACTCACATCGTCTGAAATTTGTAGGAGTCCCTCTTGGTTCTGCATGATAAAAAGCATGAACATTTAAAGAGGCAAACAATACCACTTAACATTTGTCAAGGTAAAAACACAGAGGACTATGTGAAAATCTGAACATTAAGTGTACAGAATTGTGATAGATGACAAGATATGCTACTGCAGATTGATGCTTATCACCTTAAGAAACTTAACAAAATTTACCTTCGTAGCAACAAATAATAGTGGATCAGATGGAGTATAAATCATATAATGAGAGCCATCCTGTAAATTTTATAGAGGAACTAAATCAGTAGCATGATAAAATATAGTTTCCAACTATCAATGAAAATAGAATTTTTTTGGAGGGGCTTTTTATAGAAGAAGCTGAATGGTTGAAAGTAGAAACCGTAGTTAACTTCAAAATAGAAAAATATAGAGTAGATCCAATTAATTCCTTCAGTCTTCAGAGAAACTAATAAAGCTTTTCTTTCACAAATTCACAGAGATCTATGTTCATATAAGTGTGCATTTTCTTTGGCTAAGAAGTTGAATTTTCCATATCATTTTCTTCACAGCACATTTATAAAGAAATAAAAAATCACTAATGAGGAGCAATGGTATTAAGTTGAAGGATCCAGCCACCCATAATCAATATATGATATGAACATGAAGCAAGGAGATTATACGTTTTATTGGTTTTTAGTTGTATTTTATGCTAGTGTGGCATAGAGCTTGAATTTACAAGCAAAGACGCCACCACCAAAAAATAGAAACTATAAAGAAATTTTTGTAGAAAATGTAGATGTCCACTAAATTACATTGATAAGTTGTCCCCTAAATAAGAAGTTTTGAAATTTTCAAATTGTAACTAATACATGCACGAAGGCTGAAAACCATCTTCTCACCTGATGAAAGCAAGTAATTTCAATACCTTCAGCAGGCAGGCCTTCAATATCATCACCGTTATCTGCAAGATTTTTCCCACTTCATTTTCAACAGGTAGAAGAAAGAATAAGGCTGAAGCATGAGATAAATGGAATATAGCTGTTATGCCTTTAAGTAAAACATTACTCAAGGTGATGACAATTATGTGGTCTAATAGACACAAAGGACAATCCTAAAAATGTCATTCAAATTATCAAATATTATACAAAAGAAGATCTTTAATGATTGAAAATGAGAAATATTCTTTATAGATTTAGTCAACATCTAGGAATTTTATGCCTATATAATGATGTTGAGTTTCTACACACACGAAAGCAGTAAAACTCTACCAGTCACACACACACACAAAAAGAACACGAGAGAAGGTGGAACACAAGATTTAAGTGGTTCAACAAAAGTCTACAGGCAATGGTGGTATTTTGTTGCTCTTTCAACTCCTTACAACTTAGTTCGATGGTACACACACTCATAGTGTATCGTCGCTACTACATTACAAGGTTACAACATATCCTTTTATACATACACATTAAGGTACAGGGACATTATAGTAATAGCACCAAACAACAACACAACACATTCAACTACTCAAACACGTCGGACACTCACAATGTATCATCACTACTACAATACAAGGTTACAACATACCCTTTTATACACATACATTAGGACATAGAGACATCACAGTAATAACACCAAACAACAACACAACATGTTCAACTACTCGAACACGTCGGTTAGTTGAACTCCTAACCTTTCAAACTATTGGAGTGTTGTCTTGCACCTTCGGTCATTTGAGGCAATAACTCTTCATCCTTCTCGGATACTTATCCCTTAACCATCTGAGTTTCACAATCTTCAGCTTGTCGTTTTCTCACGTGAGAAACTTACTCTCCACATGACCAAAACTCATAGAGTTAGCGATAACTCTTCAAGTTTCTACCTTAACCCAATGACTTTCCTTGTGTTGGGTGGTTGTAACTAACCTTTAATAGTAACTCGTCAATGCCTTTGGACATTTAACTCCCAATTGTCCAAACTTCATGACCTTTCCAACATTGGCTCATCAATCTTCGTTACAAGCTTTCTCGAGTTATATTGTGTCTTTCCGTCAGACACAAACTTCATAACTCACTATGTTGTCTAGTTAACTCACCGACTGCACTTGTAAGTTTCTGCAACGATCGATCTATTGTCTCTTTCAGTAATGTCTCAACTTTCAACAATCACTACAAATTCAATCTGGTCTTGATACATTGCATCTAGATCACAATCTCATTGCCCTTAATAAGGTAGTTTCCACACAACCCTAACAAATGATTAACTAATAAAATGCTAGATGTGTGATGTGGCAATCTGACTCAGACCAAGTTACCAATACTAACAAGTAGCAAATCAAATAATTGGTTAAATCTAACCATCCACCAACCTACCACTCCATTGCCGATTAGCTGATCATGACAATCAACTAGGCAAGCAATACCTTCCATGCTAGACAAACCAACCACAGCAAACATGTCCTTTTATGATCACAAACCATGTGCTGCCTAGCAACTGGTCAATTCTAACCTACCACCAACCACCACAACAAACATGTCCTCCAATAATCACATGCTAACTTCTCTTGAGGGCTTATAGTATTCCTCCCAAACTAGGTTAGCCACTAATGATTGGCACAATAGTGGTGTGTGTGAGCAATCGGCAACACCATAGGGCAATCAACAAAGAATGACCAACAAGGCACGAATGGAGTCACACCTCCCAACACTGGCATGCAAATAACATGTGCATGTGTACTGCCTTGTCATTTTCCTGCCAATTATCACATCATTTTGGATGAAAGTCAAGGCAAAATTGGCACACAAATCAAAGGCAACGCCCATGTTGCAAAAAAATCTGCACATGTTTTGAGAGGCAAATAGAATCTCTTTGCCTTATGTATTTGTAGAGCTCACCATGATCTAAGAAGCAAGGTATTTAGTATCAATATCATTTCAAGTATTGATGTATCTTAAAAAATAGAAAGGCAAGGAAGATTTGAATTGAATAATAAGCACCAACCAGTCACAATTTTGAATCTTAGAATACATCTTGACTGCATGATCTAGTTAAATTACATAAATACCTGTCCGAAACTCAAGTATATCCTCGTCAGAGTAACAAAATCTACCTCGAGCTGTGTAACAAAATCTGGCAAAGGAAAACCAAGTACAGCATAGCTATATGAAAAATGATTGATATAGAAAGTGACCAAAGCAAATGTTTGAGGTAAAAGCAAATGGAAATAAATTATGAAAATGGAAATTTTATTGTGCAAGTCACTAAAATAAAACTATGAAAATGATCGTTTACCCACTAACAACAAGATGCATGTGAATCTTGGCAAGTGCATATGCAGCTGCAGGAAGTATGGTCTCTACTTCTTCGTCATTGACCTGAAAAATGAAGCAACAAAATGTTTTTTGAAATATAGTATCAAGGTTTTAAATATTGATATTACATCGAGGATCAATCTTTCAGAAAAAGGAAACATATTAAAGATCAATGACCAGATTGGTCGAAACATAATATTTTTTTGAAAATAGCTAAAACACTTCAAATTTTAACTTGAAACTCAAAACTAAGATAAAACAAACTATGAAGCAATTATCATGTATAAAATATTAATTAAATAAAAATAAAGTAGTCACATGCATGAGAAAAGTTTTAAATCATAAAGAAATAACTGAAAAAACTCATAATGACAAATAATTTAAAATTCAAGTTACATTTTAATAAAATCTAGGTTACAGTTGAATATAATTTAAAATACAATTTAATATATTTCAGGTTATATTTTAATAAAAATCAGGTTACATTTTAATATATATCAGGTTACATTTCAAAATTTCAATAGAATCCATGTTACAATTCATACATGGAACACATTAATAAATTTATGCATGATACAAGAGAATTTCCGTAATCTTCATAATTAAAAATTATATCAATTAAAATATTTTAGTGTAAATTATAAATTTTTAGTATTATAACGTAGTTGATATCTTTTTAACAAAATCTCACATGAATTAATTTTAAAAAATAGAAAATAAAGTTTGTGAAGATATAAGAGACAGATTGTAGAGAAACGCAATTCATAAGTAAACATAATTTAAAAAAATAATAAAAATATATAAATTTTTGTGATTTTTTTAATACCTTTCATTTTTTAAACATAATTTTTATATAATATTTTTTTCTTCTTTCCTTATTTCTCTTTTTTTTCACATATTTCTTTTTTCTCTCTTTCTTCACCTTCTTTTTTTCTTTCTTTTCTTTTCTTTTCTTTTCCTTTCACGTGCTTCATCTCCTCCCTTGTCTTCCTTTTTTTGTTGTCCTCCCTCCCCACCTTCTCACTTGAAAACCTTAATGAGTTATAATGGTGGAAAGGAGCCTTTGGCAAAGCTTTTGATAGTCAACAAAGATTTCAATGGTCGACAATGAACCTTTTGATTAAGTCTTTAGTAGTTCACATCTTTGGTCGACAATGACTTTGATGGAGAACCCATCTATGGATCAATGACTTTGATGGAGAACCCATCTTTGGATCAATCAATCCCTCCTCCAACAAGTCAAAAAATGCATCAATTCAAACAATTCATTGATCCAACACCAATCATACAAGATGAATCATGCAATCTGCTATATTATTGAAAATAAAATGGGATTTGGGATTCACACATTTGAAAAATCAAGTCAACAAAATCACTTATTTAGATCAATTTTTAAATCCTTGTTTATTATTAAATAACAAAATGTCATATTCCACAATAGAGAATTAAGGTTTGTTCGTGCACACAAATTGAATTTAACAGAATTGGAATTCTAACTAGAAATGGAATCTAATAGAATTAAATAAAAACAGAATTTAAAATTCAATTATCTATGTATGTTCAAGAATTAGACAAAAATTAAAATTCAAGCATTTGTACACTTGTAAGAAAGTAACAGAATTGAAATTTTATGTTTGTGTATGATAATAATATAATATAGTTATCATTAATTAATTCAACTAGTTAGTAATAATGTAATTAATTAGCAAATTTATTACATTAATTAATTATTTAGCATACCTTATAATGATATCATTAGATATTCCTATATTATTAATATAACCTTACATTTAATAACAAAGTCCAAATATTCGCTTGAAGAAAAGATGGAAATGAAATTTGCACCTAAGAAGATGAAAATTTAGATTCATGTTTTTACTTTATAAATTCTCACTTGGGGACAAGATTCGTAAACCCATATGCACAAATACTCTCATATTCAAAATTGAATGAAATTTAAATTCATTTTCATCCAATTCTAAGTGCACAAACTCCACTTAAGTAGCATATGAATGCTTAGAACAGAAAAGATTAGACTTGTAATTTAAGAAAGAAGAATTTCAAACTACAATGTAGGACAGACTAATTTCCAACTTTTTAAAAATTTGAATATGGAGGGAGAAAAGGTGACAAGAAATCTATCTTAGGCTACTACATGTATGTTGGTGAAAACATTGTTACACAGTAAAGCAACGAACAAAATGTTGTCTTACAATCTAATGATGAGGTAGAATACAAGTCAATGGTTGAGACAACCTAAAGATGACGCAAATGAAGTCATTGTCAACAAAGCTTGAGTTCACAATAGAAATTCTTATGACAATGCATTACAATAATCAAATTGTTATATTCATCACAAACAATCCCCTCAATGAGAGGACCAAGAATATTGAAGTTGATTGTTATTATAAGCAAAATACGATGATGCATAGAGTTATATCTACTCTACTCATACACTTCTTCAAAATAACTTGCAGATATCTTCACAAAAGATATAGGTATTGAGACATTTGAGAATCTTTGTACTAAGATAGACATGATAAATTTATACACTCTAGTTTGAGGGAGAGTGTTGAAGTCTATAATAAATGAACCTTTATATGGATCCTAGGTAGAGATAAAAGTTATGTGTGTGGGTTTAGTCTTGCATTATTTATCTTGTAGCAATCTCCTTTATATAGCCTCTATATATAGAGTCCCTCATGTTTTGTTAAGAACAATAATCCATTTCCACCCTTCCTTGTCTCCATAAAACAAATAGATATAAAAATAAATAGATCTATAATTGAATGATTGGTTAATTAAAGATGAGATTGCATCGTGACAAAGACCAAAGGCCCTATGGGTAATAGTGGGTCATCATAACATGTCTTTTCAAAAGATGACTATTAATTGTAAATGAAATAATTGTTTGGGCCTCATTTCTACTAAGGGAACACTTCTAACAGCTAAGGAAGAAATCAGGGAGGATATAACATGATTTTATGATAATCATCTTCAAACTTCATCCCACCCTAATTTGATTTCTAAAACCTGAAATTCAACAAATTTCAGAGGTAGATGTCATGTAAGAATCTGTATTTTCCAAAAAAGATGTAAAGCATGTGATTTTCACAATGTCTAGGGCAAGGCACTGAGTCCTAATTATTTTTCCATCATCGTGTTTAACAATTCTAGATTGTGATCAAATAAGGCATCATGCAATTGTGCATTCTTTATATGATAACGAAGGAGACATCAGATATGCCAACAAGACCTTTGTCATATTGATTGCCAAGAAAAGGCCGCAAACAATGGTGTTTTGAAGCCCATTAATTTGTTATGTGGGGGATAGTTATTAAGGTGGCCACCTAGGAACCCAAGGTGCTATAAGGACCTCGGTGTTTTAGTGCCTGATCCTGATAGGTCTTTTATTGGATTTTTAGGTGGATCATTAAAAGATCCAATTATAATCCAACAATATAAATATACTAGTAGGTTACTTTCTTCAAAAAACAAAGACAAAAAACCTGAGAAGGGTAGATACCACTAATTGCCACCATTTGCAGCATCCCACAGCTACACCTGCAACATTCTCCTCTAGCAGTGGCCCCCTTCAGCAACCTCTCCTGCAGAGACAGCTCACTCCAGTGATCTTGCAGTGGCACAACCCTCCAATAACCTATCCTACAGCAACACACCACTCTGGCTGGCCTTACAACTTATCCCTCTGACCTCTCCATTTTCAGTGGTCATTTCAGGTACGTACAAGTTGTTATCATTATTTTCTAATAAAAGTCGTTGATTTGATTTTCCTTCATTAATGCTAATTTTTCTTCAAAGATATGTTGTACCTTGTTGATAGCCTATTTTTACTACCATAGCTGATATTAGGAAGATTTTTTTCTCAGTTACTTATTACTAATTTGTGAGTTCAATCAATGATGTATTGTGTTTTATTGGTGGCTTGATTTTTCTACCATAGCTGATATTAGGAAGATTTTTTTTTCTCAGTTACTTATTACTAATTTGTGAGTTCAATCAATGATGTATTGTGTTTTATTGGTGACTTGATTTTTCTACCATAACTGATTTTTGAATGATTTTTTCTAAATTATCTGTTGCTTTTGTAATAATTTCAGTAATTTTTGTATTTTTTCACAATTTATAATTGTTTGATTACAAATGTTGCTTTAATGGATTATAATTTATATCAATGAGTATATTTTAACATTTGCTTATTTCTAAATTTCAATAGATTCAAAGTGAAAAAAGATCAAATTTAGACCTCGAGAGATCCTCTTCATCAAGTACAATAAGGTCCTCTATGAAAGATTTCAAGAGAGGAAGTTGAGAACAACAATGGAAATTTTGATCTCATTCATGTTGCTGAGTTGAATTATAGTTTCAAATGGATGACGGAAAAAATATGATTTTCCAATGAATTTATTTATGGAAAGGACGGGCTTACGTGAGCAAAAGTTGATGAAGCAATGAAAGCATCCAAGTCTTTAACTTGCCCTCATCCAAAAAAAGCTTGAGGCAAGCAAGTAGGTTGGCTAACCTAGTCTTTAGTCCAGCTTTTATATGGCTGGGATAGTGAGCAATCCCAGTCTGCAGTAAAGCAAGAAAAACTCCATCAACTCAAAGCACTGAAGCATGTAGCCATGGAGGTGGAATTTCTTGTAGAGATGGGTGTAGAGATATTCTCACCACTTTAGAAGAAAAGGCAAAGAACTTTTTATTCAAAAAGAAGAAGAAGAAGAAGAAGAATTCGTGGAAAAGGAAAATAAGGGGGTGAGTGTCTTCAATTTATTGATGAGTTTGACAGTAAAATGGAAGATGATAATAACAAATGGGGGATTAGTGGTTTGTTTGCAGTATTTGTGTTGATGAACTTTTATGTTGCTTTGTGTATCCAACTTTTGTAGAACTTTACATTTGCATGCTATGATGTTACCTATGTTTAAACTTTTATCATTCATGAATAATGTCATTGACCATTATTACGTTTTGACTCTTAAATATGATTTTTTGTTAATGTGATATTTATTCTTATACTGCTTAGGTCTAATTATATTTTATTTTTGTTAAAAATGTTCACATATATCCTAAATATATATATATATATATATAATATGCATACATATATATAAACTCTGAAAAAAGATATTATTAAAAAAGGGCACCTAGGTGCCCTAAGCATCCACAACCAATGTTGTGTCGCCTTGCCACCTAAAGAAGTATGATCTAGAGTACACATAATTGTCTTGAAGTGTGTAACCAGATGATTAAAGAAGCCCCTGAAGATTACTGATGATTTTTAATCAACCTTCATTTGTAGATAGATCTTAGATAGTTTTCTTGTAGCACAAGAGTGCAGTAAGGCAAGATGCTATCAAGGCAAAATAGGTTTGCTATGGAAGTTGGATATGAAAAAAGCTTATGATAGTATCAATTAGAGTTGTTTGAATGAGGCGATATGCTGCATGAGCTTGGAAGGAAATGATATGACTAGAGAAATTACTACAATGGCTATGTTAGGTACTCAATCTTGGTTGATGAAAGCCCAAAGGGTCCTTTCAAATGAGGTCATGATCTGTAATGGAGACTAATTAGAAACGACAATTACTATGAAGAATCTATACTGCAATCATAACTCAACAACAAAGCATTGATAGGCAAGAACTGTGCACTTGCCATAGGGGATCACTTCTTAAGTTGCACTGCAATGATAACAAGCAATGCTTTATTAGCACAGTAAGGAATCACTTCCTGATTCATGCAATGAATTTAAATTTTACTGTGATTACTACATTCTATAAGTGTAATACTTCCTGATTCACGAGTTAAATTTAAAATTTATTGTGATTACCACTTACTAGAATATTTGAAATTTGACAAAAAAAGGTGAGCCTCGTACATAATAACATTGTGATGATGCTAGCATTATGTTCTGATAAAATGGTCAAAATCTGTGATAATAATGCATTCTTCTAGTGAAAAAAGCATTGCCGAAGCTAAATGCTGTGTCAGAATAAGATGATACTGGAATATCTAAATCGTTTCTCAGGAGATGCGGTTAAAAACATACAGCTGACCATCCTTCAAAATTTGTACTCTTCAGGATTTGAACAGGCCTACAATAAAACATTGCATGATCATTTTTCATCCATACATATACACGATACAATTGCCATCTATAAGAATTCGTCGAGGAAATAACAAAATGGAAAAAACAAAGAAGCAAACAGTAATAGCATGAAATCAACTTACGTATCCACTGGGCAGAGAAGCATGCATTCATCTCCCCTGGAGCTTTGAAAAACTCTCCGAATTACACATTCTAGTGGAAAATTGTTGCTAGAATCAACCTGCAGTTGACGATATCTGACGTCATCGATAAATACGTAAAACCACAAGTCCAGTTCGCAACATGAATGATCACGAAGTGAAAGGTGACGACACCAAACTAAACCTAAACCTAATTCCCGATGGCGAACCCAACCCCAAAAGGCCAAACTTCCACACTACTTACCACATCGCACGAACCATCGGCAACTCATACAACAATCAACACATCTACAAGCAAACTGTATAAAGTAAACGGAGAAACTTACAATGGTGGCGATACGTTTGGAAGAAGCCAAGAGAACCTTCCCGTGGTCATCGACCACGAACCCAGCAGGAGGCTTGGGAAGAGGAGATGGGTGGCTCCCACGTTTCTGCAAAGTTCCAGGCTTAGGATTTGGAAGCACCTCAACGACGGACTTCTCCTTCCCTTCCACCTCCCGTGACCTCTCCACCCCCCCTTTCCTCTTCCCAGGCCGCTTCTTCACCGGCCTCTTCTGCTCCTGCGGCGGTTGCCTTGCAGCGCAGAAGCAGGGAAGAAGTCTAGGGGTGGTAGAGAGAGAGAAGGAGGCGAAGGGATTGGGGCGAAAATGTGAGCGACACGAAAGGGCGGAGCAACACGACGTGGTGGCGGAGAAGGGCATGTTGCGGCGAAGAGATAGGAGGGAGAAGGTAGTGGACTGTTGCCGTTAAGCTGGAAGCTTCGATGTAACGTAGGTTTTAGTCGGTTAAACGGATCGGGTTCCGTTACGGATAAGATGGACTTCTGCCGAAGTGTCTGGTTTTACCGATTAGAAATTATTTTTTAAATATACAATTAATTATAGAGAAAATATTATTTATATTTTAAAACTAAATTTTACAATAAATATCATATCCCTTCTCTTTTTCCCCTTTTTCATGGTTACGTATTTTATTTAGTTTAATTCTTAAGTTTTTTATTCATTATTCATTTTTTTTTAGTTATATCCATTCTTTGTTTTCCCCCTTTGTGATTTATTAAGTTATACTAAGTACATAAAAATATTATATCTCTTGTTAAATCTCAACTTCAACATATCAAAAAATAAATCCTAAATAAAAACATTGGGAAAATGAGATTACTGATGCAACAAAAAAATCATATGTATTAATCTTATAATTTTAATATGTCAACTTAAAATTCAATAAAAATTGTATCTAAAATAAATAAATTTTTTCTTTTGTAGCTAATATTTTAAATGTAATTTTTTTTATTGATGAATTTTAAGTAAATGTAAGTATGATAATGATATTAAACTCTCGAAACATTATAAACTTTTTTTTTTCAAAAAACGTATTTACATAATATTCAAACCTCCTTATACCTATTTATATGATATTCAAATAAGCAACTATTTATATTGAGTAAATATCCAATGTCATAATATTTTTTTATGATGTCACCAAGGTGCATTTGAAAATATAAGACAAATTTTGTTGGGTAATTTTGATAGTGTTTATTGTAATATTTAAAATTGTATAAAGTATTTATCTATCTTTATTTTCAAAAATTAATACTATGATTTACCTGTCATTAGAAAAATGAGAAATGACAATTACTGTTACAATAGAATGAGAAATTCATAAATGAATTTTAACAATACATAAAAAGTCTTCCTCCCTATTTTATTACAAAAGTGATACCTATTAAATAATTTTTAAACATAACATTTTATTTGTAAAGTGAGAAATACTCAAAATGTATCAAAATTTGTGAGAATTAATCTAAGTTGTCGTACATGGCTGAACTAATAAAATTCTAATACAATAGATTGTTTAAACATCAAATACAAAAGTAAGTTGTCATGTAAACTTAACAACTTACAATAAAATGGAAAATTCACTCTCCCTACGAGTTCCTTTGGTAGACCTAATATTATAAGGAAAATAAAGGTGAGCTAGAAGCCTAACAGGCAATCTACTAATATATTAGAATAACAAATAAATAAAAGTAAGATATCACAAGCAATGTAAATAAATAACAAGTACAATAGAGACAACACTATCTCCAATTTTTAATCACATATTAATATTGTGACAGAATCCATAGTCACATGTTAACTTTGTGATAAAGTCTATAGTCACGTAATAGTCATATAACGAGATTTATAATCGCATGTCAACACTGTAATGAAGTCTATAATAGTTAAATTGAATTGTTGAGTAATACTGATACATACAATAAATGTTCACATGGATAAAAGTTTAGCATGTCATCACTCATGATGATCTATGCACTGATATGCATAACACTTCAATAATCATACAAATAATGCACGTTGAGTTACACGAAGGTCGATCGAAATCACTACCATCCATAAATTTATCGTTATTCCAAAGTTGGTCAAGCACTTGTTTCGCTAGACGAGGTTGTCTAACGATAAAAGTAAAATAATCGGAAGATGAAAAGTTTAAAAAATAAATAAAAAAATGACAAAAAAGATTGCAGAAATGAAAGAATGATATGTTTAATTGATTGATAAATGATATATAAATATTTAATTTAATAATAAGTTAATTGATCAATTAATTAATTGATTAATTATATTTTTATTAATTATTTTAATTTATCACTTAACTTTATTAAAAATTAAATTTATTTAATTCTATTATATATATAAATATTTAAATTGAAATTTAAATTTCTAAATATGTACGAATATCTGAATTTTAAATTCTTTTACTGAAATCAAATTTTGCTAAACCACTCTTGACAGAATGGTCCTCACACAAACGGGTGTGTACACAAGACTTGCACCTCCACTTAGCACTCGACACGCGAGCGACTCCCCACTTTCGGTGAATAAAATCGAGCTTATGTTACACAAACAAGGCTCGTTGAAAGCGTCACCAACACCCGCGTAGGCGATCGAAGCTCACCCCAATGGCTTACCAATGACACCTCCCGTCCGTGCACACCATCATCGATTGCTAGAGAACGGATGCTTCCGTGGAAGGGACAGACAAGTCAGGTTGATTTAAGGCTACACGACAAGGGAAAGTAAAAAAAAGAGTCCTTTGTAACTAACGAAAAATTTTAAGAAGAGGATTACCATTTTACCCCCTATCATTACATTGCCACCCTCCAAATTGAAATAATCACTATCCTGAAAGGAGTTCAATTTTTGTTATAAGCACTTAGACTAAAATTGTCGATCTAGATATATTAATTAAAAATTATATTTAAAATGAATTGACTTCTTTTTGTAAATATTTATAACGAACAAATTTTAAAATAATATATTTAAATTATAAGATAAATATTTATAATTTCCTTTTATATTGTTTTTTAATATTAAGATGCAAGATTTAACCATAAATACGAACATAAAGATTGAAATCTGTATTAATAGCACCTTCACCGTCACAAAGACATGTATGATTTCATTTATCTGTTATAAAAATTGAAAAGTATCTATCGAGAAATAGAATTATTCCGATGACCTCAATCCCATCGCCTCTGCAGGCTAACAGAACGTCATGGATATAAAAATACACTACAATCAAGCAGACACCATTATTTCCGCATCGTCCTCTAATCTTCCTTCTCCTTCTTTCTACCTTCTGGGCTCCTTCTCTCGTCTCCCTTTCTCTCCGACAGGGCCGTCCCTCTTCCCCCGAGGGGGCTCTATCGAGGGAGGCGGCGCGTTTGCCGGTACCTGGCGGGAGTCGGACTCGTCGGTCATAGGGTTCCGTGCCCACCCTGGCTTGGTCAGTGTAAGTACAGCATCTGCAACGGCAGCGGCCGTTCTTCCTCTTAGCTGCCTTCTTCGATCATGGATGCAATTTTTTGTCTGTCTGCGAAGAAACTCGATGTAATTTGGGGAAATTGTTGGATGTTCCCATTTCGTTTTTGTGCATGAAATGGGGTTGCGTGCGAGTATAGAGTATGCTACTCAAGTTTATACGGTTTTGGGATTCAATGTTGGTTATTTCCTGGGGATGCGGTAAAGTCGACTGTGTAGTAAATAATTCGACACGAGGAGGATCTGGGTACTAGCTGTTGTCGTGTGTTGTATGTCCGTACTCTACTCCCTTCTAGCGTGTAGGAATTTTTTATGTCACGCTCTTTATGGTGAAAACTTTACCGTTCAAACGTGGACATCTTAATCAAAATCAATTTACCATGAATGCAGAGGTTCCACTTTATATTATCCATATATCGTTTTACGTATAGCTTGTGTATAACTATTCCATCTGACTTTTATACCGTAACTAAATATGGACGTCTAACTTAAAACCAGCTATGATTCCATGAGTAGAGATATCTCTCTTTATATTAATTCATATATTATTTTGTAATTTTGTTTATGTGAGATATTCCTCGTAAGCACTTGTGGCATTTTTTTTGTCCTGCAATTGCTTTATATTTGTATCAAGTAGATGCGCAGGGACTTAGGCTTAGAAAATTGTACTTGAATTTGATACCATGTTAAAATGTAGACATCCAACTAAAAAACAATTGACTGTGAATGGAGAGGTCCTACTTTATATTTATCCACTTTTTGTTTTATATTTAGTCCATATGGGACTATTCCATCACTTACTTTTTATGTAGATGTCTTAATATTTCAGAAATTCAGTTGAAAATATGTGTCATGCCAATTTTAAATTTTTTTATCAATAACGTAGGATAAGAAACCACAGGAGTAGAATAGAGTTAAAGCGCGTGCTTAAGGAACCTTACAATTTAGGGTGGCCACTATGCAAGTTTCTGGCACAACAGAAGGAAACTAACATTAAAATACAGAATATCAGACTTCCAATCAAGAGCTAATGGATTATGGGTTCGGTATGATGCAAAACAATGGATATTCAGTTGTACAAACAAGATAATAAGACTCACCTCCTTAGCTGACATCGTAATATAGATGGTTATTACAAATGTAAGACAAATTAAGTAGGGTTTTTGTTTTGATTACTCCACTATGGTGAGAACAGGTAATGTTACCTAAAGTTAATCTATGGAATTTTCCTCTTCTTTTCATATAGCAGCTTTGTTCATGTAATCCTCAGATAGTTGGACAGATAGAAACTCATTTTCTTTGTTATCTGATGGTTAAGCATGCAATTCCAAGGTTGAATGGATCAAAGGTATGAAATTGATGAATTGAGAAGGATAATGAGTGGAAGTTTTAGGCTATTGGTCTAATCGACTAGCAGTTTTTAACTAAAAATTTACTATCTGGGGCTAATGTAAAACATAATGTTAAAATAATAGGAGTAAAAAGAGAAATTGAGTTGTTGAGAGAGTTCAAAATATTCATTGTCGAGAGAGATTGACATATATTTTTTAAGATTTTTGAAATATCAAGAGAGCAGAGAAAATGGATGAGAAGAAAGTCTTAAGATTTTTTTCCAGAATTTATTTGCTAAAAGTTATAAATAGTCTAATGTAATTTTTTTCTAACTGCAACATATAATATTTTTTTATTTGTAAAATTATAGTGGGCCAAATCCACCCACTTTCCCCTCTTACATGTCATTGTAAGGATGAGACTGACAGAAAAGAAGAAGAGAACTGAAACATCTTTTTTGAACAGGGTTGGCTGAAATGGTAATCCCCAAACCCATCCAGATTTATTCACTGGTGTCATGTTAAACTGATTCTCAGTAATAGTGTTTGTAACATTTACACATGTTATATGTGCAAATACCATTGCGGTACTTTTATCAACATATTGTTTGTTGCATATTCCCATATCTGGTTTTATTTTCACAAAATGTTTATTTGTAACATTCTTCATTCAAGTATGACATTCTTGCACATTCGGTGAAAATCTCAGACGTGCAGGATGCATTTTACTTTCAGATGCAAGGGATCTCCTGATGCTAAATTCAAATTGTAAAGTAATTATTCCATACAGTGCCCGGTAGGAGAGTATCCATCCTCAAGTCATGCCTTCTCTTCAGATGCTACCTCTAACAGAGTATGGAAGAAAGTTGCTGACTTCTCGGAGGTATTAGAACTCATATTTGACCTTCTTTACCATGAGAAACTAAGCAATAACAACTTAAGTGAGGACTTGTTTCTAGTTGCCATTGGGAAGTCATTGTTTGTATTATCAATTCATTTTTTTTACTTGCAATTAGTAAAAAAACCAGTTTATCATGATGTTGGTCAAAATTCAGTATGTATAGGCAACACTTGGGTCTGCAGATTCTAAATGTTGCGTTTCTTCTAGTAATAAAACTTCTTTGCACTATAGTAGATTATATTTCTATTTGTGTTTGATATTCTTCTTACAAGAAAGATTTATTTTTGTTGTTAAAATTTCAATCAAAATCAAGTAGCTATGAGTGAAAGAGTTCATTATATATAAGGTCTAGTGTTGTCTCTAATTTTTCCAATGTGAGATGTTTCTAACACTTTTCCACACTTATGGTTTACTTATATGTCTACAAGTATCTACGGATGGATATTGGTAAATTGATTCTGATATCATGTTGAAATTCTAATTCAAAATTAATTGATAATGAGTAGAAAAGTTCATTATATATAGGACTTAATTTTGTTCCTACTTTTATCAATGTGAAACTTTTCTAGTATTTACTACTAACAATATTTATTTGGTTCAGGGCATGCTTACTAGGAGAGGTGTGCCTCTTCATTGAATCATATGCTGAGGATTATTTAATACATGTTCTTGTTAGATGGTCTGTCCAACTTCAATGTCATAGTTAATTAGGGCTTGGAGAAGAAATGGACAGGAAAGAGAAAACTTCATTAACCTTAATCTAGGTTAAACACCCATATGTATATATATATAAGACTAAATGAATCCTAAGATCCATATAAGAACAGGGTCCATCTAAGAACGGGAAAACACATTAACACTTCCCCTCAAGTTGAACTATATATATCAAAAAGTTTCAACTTGTTACATAGATTTTCAAAGGTTTTCATTCTAAGTCCTTTTGTAAGGATGTCAGCCAATTGATATTTGGATCGTGTGAATGGAGTAGATATGATTTTTTTCAAGACATTATCTTGGATGAAGTGACAATCAACTTCAAGGTACTTGGCTCGTTCATGAAAGGTAAGATTATTTGCAATGTAGATAGTAACTTGATTGTCATAAAACATTGGCATGGACTTACAAACATCAAACTCAAGTTCTTGTAACAAGGCTTTCAACCACATCATTTTAGATGTAGATTGAGACATACTTTTGTATTCAGCTTTAGCACTAGTCTTAGAGATTACATTCTATTTTTTACTTTGTCATATGACAAGATTACCACCAAGATATGTCAAAAAATCAAAGGTAGACTTTCTGGTAGTCTTATCACCAACATATCCAACATCTAGGTATTCAATAACTTATAGATGTCCATTTTTTCATAAAGAAGTCCTTTTCTTAGAGTCTTTTTGATGTATACATGAACAATACTTTGCTAGTGTACTTGTCTTGGAGTATATATGAATTGATTGAGCAAGTTAATTGCAAATATGATGTCGGGTTGGGTAACTGTTAAGTAGATAAGTTTGCCAACTAGTCGTCTATATTTGCTTGAATTTTCAATTAATGAAGAGTTTTCATCATAAAAAGAGTGATTCTGTTCCACGAGAGTACTCTTTGGTTGATAACCTTCAAGATCAATTTCTTTTAGCAAGTTTAGAGTGTACTTTCGTTGAGATAAGGAAAGTCTTTCATTGGAATAGGCATTTTTAATCCTCAGAAAATATTTTGGCTTACCCATATCTTTGTAGCAAAGTGTTTATTTAGGAAACACTTTGTCTCATCAATGCCTTGCATATCACTACTTATTAGAAACATATTATCTACATAAATTGTAAGTAAGACAATTTCTCTTGAAGTTTTTTTAACAAAGAGTGATCAACATGATAGTTGTCAAAGCCACCACTCCGCATCATAGTGCAAATTTTCTCAAACTAGACTTTTGGACTCTATTTAAGGTCGTAGATGGCTTTATGAAGCAAACATACCTGTTGTGTCTTTCCTTGAGCAACATAATTTAGAGGTTACTTTATGTAGATAGTTTGATCTAAATCACTATAGAGGAAGACATTCTTAATATCAAGTTGAACAAGTGGCCAAGATTGATTTACTGCCATGGAGAGTAGCATTCGAATGGAATCAAGATGAGCCACATGGGAGAAAGTTTCAAAGTAATCTATTCCATATTCCTAAGAGAAGCCTCTAGCCACTAAATGTGCTTTGTACTTGTCAACACTACCATCAGACTTACGTTTGATAGTATAAACCCATCTATAGGTGACAACATTTGTTCTTTTAAGATGAGGTACAAGATCCCAAGTACCATGAGAGAGAAGAGTTTGCATTTCATTATCCATGGTAGCCTTCCAATGAGGAGTAGTGAGAACATCTTGAGGTCTTGAAGGTAAAGATACTGTAGAGATTGTTAAGACATAATGGCGAAAGGTAGGGTGAAGATTAGCATAGGAAATAACGTTGGATAAGAGATGTTGGGTACAGGAATGTGTGTCATTTCTTAATGTAATAGGAAGATCATCTTAGGTGCTGACAAACTCACTATTAGGAGCAAAGGATGGCGTGACGATAGCAGGGGCTTGTGGTTAGCGATTATATACCTATAAGAGTGGTGAGTTGGCATAGTCCTACATAGAATATTCTTCAAGAGGTGTGACACAAAGAGTTTGATTACTAGGGACATTGACAAGTAGCAAAGATGAAGGGGAAACCTTAACAAGGGAGCAGAGGTAGCTTCGCTATCATAATAAGGTTGAGACTTAAAAAATGTAACATCCTTAGAGGTAAGATAATGTATTGATGAGAGGATGATAGAGACGATATCCTTTTTAAGTATGAGAATAACCAACAAAGAGACATTTGAATGCATGAGCAGATAATTTTTCAAGATTAGGAATGAGATATTGAATAAAAGCAGTACACTTAGATACCTTAGGTGAAATAGGAAAAAATTCCTTATCAGGATAAAGACGATGAAAAGGAATGACTCTCTTTATGAGAGTGGAGGACATTTAATAAGGGAAATAGAAGTGAGAACGACATCAGATTGTAGAAACTTAGGAACATGCATTTGTAGTATAATGGTGTGGACAATATCAATGATATGATAATGTTTGCATTCAATAACACTATTTTGAGGTGATGTATGAGGACAAATGGTTTTATGAATAATACCAAGAGAAGAATAAGTAACTTGAAAATCTTTTTGCATAAATTCTAAGATATTATCAGTGCGCAAGATTCTTGGACACAGAAAATTAATTTTTTATTTTAACAAGGAAATCCTTGAAAACATTTAGAGACTACAATGATCCTTTAACAAATAAACTCAAGTTACACGAGAATAATCATCAACAAACACTACATAATATTTATGACTTGAAATAGACACAACTATATTAGGACCTTAATTGTCATAGTAAACAAGATCAAACATATGATTAGTTGACACAAGATGCAATTACTTGGAAGAGGCACGAGTGTGCTTTCGAAGCTGACAAGACTCACAAGGAAAAAACTAGAATCCAAGGTGAGGCCTGATGGAGCTTTTGCCACAAAGAATGACCAAAACAATGGTACCACAAGATAAAAGGTTCTATATTGGACATACGTGCAATTAAGCCACGAGGTAGTCATGAACCAGTGAATATGCTTCAAAAGATTGTGGTCTACACCCCAAGTCAATCTTCCGCCCCATTTGCAAGTCCTAAAAGGTAACATGAAAATGAAAGAAGGTGATTGAGCAACGTAGTTGAACAATAGGTGCACTAATAGAATGAATGTTAAAGGAAAAATCAAGGACATAAAAGACATCGTTCAACTTTATCTGAGAGGAAACTTGAACATCTTTTTCAGATACAAAGCATGAACAACCATCAGTTATGATTACAGATGTCTTATCTTGTACATTGGATAAGTGGTCAAATAGGGTGAAGTTACTTGAAATGTGGGAGGATGCCCTAGAATCTATTATCTAGGACTCATTGTCGAATGTAATCAATGTGGTACTTGTACCTGGAAGTGTAAAAGACTCTTGAGCACTTATAACATTGGAACTCTATCCTTGTAATTGAAGGAAACACTCATAATCATCTTGTGAGATGGTGATAGTAGATCCAATTTTCAAATTGACATTGACATGTTGAGAGGGGCGTAAATGGGAAAATTTATCCCAACATCTTTCATTTGTATCTTAACTTGCTACACCACTAATATTTTGATCTTTGACAATTATTTTGTTCTCATGTTGCGATTGCATCCTTGTCTAGAAGTAACGAAAGTAGATTGATCTGTAGCTGATGGAATTGATACATTGGAAGGTAAAGTTGAAATGTGCATTACCTTGGCAAATGTGCCAACTAGATTTGGCATGTTATTAGCTCCCAAGACTTGTCTTCGAATCTGTGATGCAATGTCTGAGTTAAGACTAGCTAGATAAACTGTGATTGCAAGCTCTTCACGATATCTCTAAAAAATGGCAATGTCAAAGGTGGGAGGTTGATATATGTTCAGTTCATTGATCAATCCTCTGATTATGTTATAGTGCTTTTGAGGGCTTCTATCTCCCTGTTTTGTCTGAAACAAGTCTTCATACACTTGAAAAATCTTAGAAATATTTTTGTCATGTTTGTACATTTGACGCAAGTTGTCCAACATTTCCTTTGCAATCTTTATCATGGATATGCCACAGGCGACATAAGGTTTCATACTGGTGAGCTTCCACAAGCTAATAATAGCATCATCTACATACCAATCTCTATATTAATCACTCTTAAAGTTAAGTGGAGGAAGATTGAAGTGAGACTCTTGAGGATGAGTAGCAACGATCCTCTTAAAACTTTGTGCCCAAAGTAAATTGTTAGATCCATTTAATTTTTCAGAAATTCTAGGAAAACTGCGGACGAATAGGTCATTGCCATGTCTCTCTAATGAAGAGGCCGTAATGTGATACTATAGTTGGAAAACATGATGGTATGAATCAAAAAGTAGACTACTGTGGACAAACAAAGAATCAATGATATGACTCTAACCAGTAACTAGACTACCAATGAGTCATCACAGGGAACAAGACAGTTGGTAACTCATCATGATCACTCATTGTTAGATGGATACAACACTCAAGCATGGAAGCTTCATGCAACCCCAAAGCATGAATAGACGACCACACCTAGATAAACAAAGTCGTGACCTGTGACTACACAAATGAAGATTGCATCATGTGATTGCAAATTTGGATGTGTTTGTGTGTAGGAGAACTTGAACGGTGGTCAAGGGGCAGCTGGTCTTTGGTTACAAACGAGTGAGAGAGAGAGAGAGAGAGAGAAGGAAGAAAAGCCTTAATCAAGGATTTGCTTTGATACCAAGTTAATTAGGGCTTGGAGAAGAAGATGGAGAGGAAAGAGAAAACTTCATTAACCTTAATTTGGGTTAAACACCCATATATATATACAAGACTAAATGGATCCTAAGATCCATATAAGAACATGGTCCATCTAAGAATTGGAAAACACATTAACAACCATAATTCATATTTCAGTGTAAGATGAGTCTGAATCTTAACACTAAACTTTAAAATGGACCAAATAAAGTTAACACTAGAAAGTTGAAACATAAAATTTTAAATAAGATTAAATAAAATATAATGAGGTGTTAGAATATATAAAAGAAAAACAAGTCAGAAAAGGTATCATTTGCCTAGGTGTTAAAAGCAGAGCATCACCTACAACACAACACTAGCTTCTCATCACACCTTGATGCCTAGGTGCTGCCTATTTGGGCACCTTATTACCATGTGGAGTAGTGCAGTATCTCACAACGATGGATGAATCTCCTTCCTCTATCTTCTTTAGCACATATATTATCCATTCACCGGAATCTCCATACCACTTGTCTTTGAAGATTATACTAAAACCTAAAAGGTCTAGGAGTCTTGAATCTGTCTCTTAATACTTTAGATAATGAAAGAAGACCAATTCTGAAGCATTATACACAACTAAACTGGTTACCAAAAGATGAAATTTCGAGTTGACCACAAGTAGGTTATATCATGCCTCAATAAGGCAATAGGCCTCAATCATCAGTATCTGAGCTATTCTTCCCATTGCTCCTGCTGAACTTTCTTCTTGGTTTAGCACACATATCATCTGTTCAGCAGAATCTCTTTATGTTTGTTCATAAATCCTTTATCAATATTGAAAATGCTTAGGAGTTAGTTATTTTCTTCTGAATACCTTATTTTCCCCTAAACGATTCCAAAGCATTGAACACAAACAAGCAGGTTCTCTGTTCATGGTATAAGCTTGTCTCATTATTCTTTCGATTGGTGGACTGGGACACATACAGGTGCACCAAACCACAAAGTCATACCCTCTTATGAGTTGCACACCATGAAATTTCCATTTAACATGTTGGACAACATTTTTATTAGTTGTTAATTATTATATTGTTCATAACAGTGTCTTTTAAACTTTGATGTTGCATTATTTTATAATGCTTTTGCTTGTTGGATGAAATGCACCCTCTCTAGGTCCTGTGATATCAAATTGCAATGTGACAGATTTATTCATACTGAAATTGTACTACTTGGGTATTCTTATAGTTTTCTTGTTGTCTTAGACAATATCGTTGTTTTTCAATAGGAAATCTCTTGCAATAGTCAGTGGTGTGTTAGCTGCTGGTGGAGCTGCTGCATACATGCAGTTATGGACAAGAGAAAAATACACTGCTCGAGATTCTTCTGATCAAAGAGAAACAATTGCTAATATTGGAGAAACATCAAAGGAAAATGGTGGGTACAAAACATCATTGACAAAAAGAAATAAAAAAAGGGGACTGAAGTCTTTACAAGTTATAGCAGCTATTTTAATCTCAAGGATGGGTTCAAATGGAATGCAAAATCTTTTGGCTCTGGTAGCTACTGCTGTAAGTGACTAAGTTTTTTAAGAACTATCTGTTACAACTTAGAAATGAGTTGTTATTTTTCTTAGACTTCAAGGAAAGAGTATTGCTTCTTGGTTTCTTCTTTTGATCCAAGATCATAATCAAGTTTTGAACTTTAGATATCTAAATTTAAATTTACATCATTTCTGGTAAATTCAAGTATCTGAATCTTAAGTTACATTGATTAATAAAGTCAACAATAGCGTCAAGTCAGATCTTGATACAAGTATTCAAAATGTAGCTCTTGTTCAAGTACATATTTTTTAGGGTATCCTTCTGAATCCTGTGCTTAGAGATCAAGAAGGCATACTTAGTCTACCATCCTACAATGGGCGTGAATATATCCATGTTAATTTGTAATACTATGTTGCCATCAAAGAATGTGGAGGGGTGCATCTTTGTGGGGCAGAAAAGTGGTCACTCATAACATATGGGACCAGATTCATGCATAGAAATAGCCATAGTGTTAGCTTATTTACATTTGGCATAAAGTCATTGTAGTTTTATTCTAGAAATCACCAAGAAAAAGTTATCTGAAATAAAGAAATCGCATGACTGCACCTTCCAACCGACTTCCAATGGAAAATTGTTGATTCTCAGAAGGTGCCTTATTGCTTATCCTCCGAAAGTGTTCAGCAGCAGGCATGAATGACTAGTTAAACTAGCCAAGTTACTGCTTTCCTGCCTTCTCCTCTATGTGTAAAATGTATATAACTTTATTTGGAATGGTCATCTTCTTCAAGCTTTTCCCATTGTTAACTGTAATCTTCCCTTACATAGTTTGTAGTTGCTTCCTCAATAAATACTCATTAATGAACATGATATTCATGATTCATTTCAAATTGTGTAAACAATTTGTGGTTGCTTTCTTAAAAGGTACTCATGAACGAACATGATATCCATGATTCATGTCAATTGTGTGTCTGCTGCAGGTTTTGCGAACAGGCTTGAGTAATAGACTAGCAAAAGTGCAAGGTTTCCTTTTTCGGGCTGCCTTTCTTCGCCGCTTTGCATCCTTCATCCGCTTAATCACAGAAAATCTTATACTTTGCTTTATTCAGTCCACTGTTTTTTCAACTTCTAGATATTTAACTGGAGCTTTAAGTTTGCAATTCAGAAAAATTTTGACAAAACTTATTCACATGGATTATTTTGAGGTAGGTTCTCTATTATTTGAGTTATTTTCTTAGATATACTTGAACTATTCAGACTATAATTTGTTTCTGGTTTCTCTCTTTTTATGCAATTATGCTACCATTTTTATATGATGATTTATTTTGATCTGGATGATTTTAAATGTAGTGTTTGTTAGAAGGTGATAGGGAGAAAGTGAAAAAGTTGCTTCATTAGATTGGAGATGTATATATATATAGGGATCATCCCCTTACATGGATATCTATTTAGCCACTAACTTATTATAATCCTATTTCTTGATTCCTAACACTCTCTTTAAAGTTATCACATATGTATCAAAATGTTCAATTTGTTACATAAATTCTCAAATACACTCACACTCAGTTCTTTGATGAAGATATTAGTAAGCTATTAGGAAAATGGAGTATAGGAAGTACCAATGATGTCTGCCATTATGATATCTCTAACATAATGACAATCTACTTTAATATGTTCGGTGCACTTATGGAAGATTAGATTGTTGATGATAAAGATAATTGCTTGATTATCATGGTAGATCATCATTGATAACTCAACTATTCTAACAAAAGAGGTGTCAACCACATCATCTTACCAGCTATGTGTGTCATTGATTGGTATTCAATCCTGATGTTGAACTTTGGACACTACATTTTGCCTTTTGCTCTTCCAAATATAAAACTTGCCTCCAACATAAGTATAGAAATTTGAAGTAGATTTTCCGTCATCTTTATTATTTATGTATCTTGAATCTGGATATACCTCTATCATAGATGCCCATGTTTGTAATACATCAAACCTTTGCTAGGATAACCCTTAACATAGGCAAGAATCTTGAGTGTGCCCTACCAATGTACCATTTTGGGCTTATATGTAAATTGACTTAGAAACCCCATTACAAAGGAGATATCTGGATGTGTAACTATTAGATAAATTAACTTTCTTATGAGTTGACCGTAACTTCTCAAATGAAAACTTTTTTCAGAATATTATGGAACGTATAATGTAGTGATTTAGTGGTTTGCTATTACAGATATTTCCTTAGAGATATCACTTTTTTCCTTTATAACATGTCTACAATATACAGAATATGGCATATTACAAAATTTCACATGTTGATGGACGAATCACAAATCCAGAGCAACGAATTGCAAGTGATATTCCAAGGTTCTGTTCAGAACTGAGTGAGCTTGTGCAGGAGGATCTTACAGCAGTTGCCGATGCATTGCTTTATTCATGGAGACTCTGTTCTTATGCTAGTCCAAAATATATGCTTTGGATGCTGGTAACTTTTTTCCTATGCCATCTTTGTCTTTTTGTTTTCTAGTTCTTTAAGATGTACCACATGTTCCTTCATCATTGGAAAATTATACCATCGTGTGTTTGCTGCCTTTTTTATCTTGTGATAACATCGTGTGCTCTCTTTTTACAGCAAAAATATTCCCCTAGAGTTTTCAAGATTTGATGGACTTTTCTAGTTGCTCCAAAAAAAGGACTTCCCCCATTTAAATTCATTTTTGTTTTCCTTTTTTTATTCAGGGTTATGTTTTGGGGGCAGGTTTTATGATTAGAAATTTCTCTCCTGCATTTGGAAAGCTTATGTCTAAGGAACAAGAGTTGGAAGGGGAATATCGTCAACTGCATGTGCGACTAAGAACTCATTCTGAAAGTGTGGCCTTTTATGGTGGAGAAAATAGAGAAGCATCCCACATACGTCAGCGATTTAGAACACTTACCAAGCATATGAAGCGTGTTGTGTTTGACCATTGGTGGTTTGGAATGATTCAAGACTTTTTGTTGAAATACCTTGGTGCCACTGTTGCAGTTGTCCTTATTATGGAACCATTTTTCTCGGGCAATCTTAAACCAGATAGTTCAACATTAGGAAGGGCTGAAATGCTAAGCAATCTTCGGTACCACACAAGTGTTATTATATATCTATTTCAATCACTTGGAACTCTTTTTAGCAGTCCGCGAAAGTTGAATCGACTCAGGTTGTTGCTTGAATCTTATATTTATACAATTTATCTATTTTAGTGCTTCTTGTCATCCTAATTTATGTTTCTTGGTTGCTACCAATGCTATCATAACCTAAGTTCATGATGTTTACTAGTGGTATCAGAGCTTCACAGAAAATTAAGCCAGAAGTTTTTGTCTTTCGTTTTATTTATTTCCTTGTTCATCATATGCGGTGTGATGATATGTTGTGCATTGCATCCTTCAAAATTGCAGTCTATTCAAAAGTGGCTTCCTGAACTTGTTAATATGCCATGATTTCTGACTCTTTCCCTTTTCACAGACCAGCTAGATTTTTTTATTTATCATTTGATTGGCTAAATACTAAGTTATTGTTATTCCTATCTAATTTATTATGCATAAAATAATTTTTATTAATATTTCATTGAATGTGTAACATTCACACTCTATGCACGTTAATCCTAAATGCTTTTTTGCTATGTCTTGTATGTAAATAACATGTGTGTGTGCCTGCTAGGTGATCAAATAAATGTGCTGATTACAATATCATTACCACATGATTGACCGAAATGGACATTGATTGACATTCTTGTCAGACATTCTTCCCCTGGATTATATGGTTATTTCATGGTAATAGTCATAATTTGTGGAATTAGAATGACTTAAGGGCCTACAGTTAGTTGCATCATTTAAAATACCCGTTCCTTGGTTTGCTACCTACTTATGCGTCCACCTTGCTCGAAGGTGTTATAAGCAGGCCAGATGCTTCACCACAGCTGTGCATTATTTTTTGGTATATCTTTAGCATACATAGAAATCTCATTCTACCTTTTCTTAATCTTGCTACATTTTTGAATGTTCTGGTTAGAGATAGTGATCACATTACTGAGAATGTATTGCCGAATAGAATTAAATGAAGGAAAAGGGTGGTTGTTGTCAACCTCACCTAGTAAGACTATGATATTTGTCATTATAAATTTGTACGTGTCCTCACCCCTGAATAAGTTGTTACAAGCAGGCTGGATGTTTCGCCACAGCTGCATTATTTTCAATCTTGCTACATTTTCAAATGTTTTGGTTAGAGATAGTGATCACATTATCGAGAATGTGTTGCTGAATAGAATTAAATGAAGGAAAAGGATGCTTGTTGTCGACTTCACCTAGTTAGGCTAAGGTATTTGCCTTCATACTACACTTGATCTTAGCCAAAAGGCCAAGAAAGGTATAGATATTTGCCATTATACATTTGTATGTTCCAAAAGGTGAATGTATTTCAAAGTTCATCATTCGAGGCAAGAAAATGACTGTCCTATACCCTTGTCAAACATTAAATTCTGTTTACTTTATTATACCTTGTTATGAGGTTTGAATTTCTCTGGGCATAAACTGTTCCCATGGGTGCAAAAGTGTAAATGTATGTCAAAAGATTCTTACCATTTTTTTAAATTATTGCAGTGGGTATGCAGAACGTATTCATGAGTTCATGACGGTAACAAGAGAGCTCTCTGCTGCTACTCTTGATAAATCTTCTAATCAGAGTAATGGAAGTAAAAATTATTTTAGTGGAGCAAGCCATATTGAATTTTCAGGTGTTAAGGTGCGTTTAACACATTCACCGTTAATTAAAATCTGAGGAATTTTCTTTAATAACACCAAAGGTATTTTTAGGTTGTAACTCCATCTGGAACCGTGTTGGTGAAGGATTTGACACTCAGACTAGAATCTGGTTCAAACCTTTTAATAACAGGTACTTTTTGCATTAAGCAAGCAGCCTTACAATTTCTTTTGTGATTTGGTTTTCATGCAAGAATGAATTTTTTCTATAAGAGGAGATACTGACAACATTTATTTTTCTTTGAATTATTTAGTTTTGTGTTTCTCATGCCTGCTAATACAAAGGAAATTTAAGGATATTTTCTGAAATTCCTGCTTTTTCATATCTTTTTCGACAGGAAAAATATTTAAAAAGAGTGAAAAGGCACCTGTATCTTTCTTTGTTCATACTTGGCACCTATCTCCCTATTGATGATGATGATAATTGATAAGTGACAATAAGAAAAACCCTGAAGGCAAACAACCGTCAATGTTCTAACTTTTAATCCTATTTGTGGTCGACAACATATATTCTTTCCATACAAATAAAAACCACGATCATACAAATCCTTCCACCATTATCCACATTGGTTTTGTTTGGTTCTGGTCGAATAGGTACTTTCATCAGACACAAAAACTAAAATTGGAACACAAACTCTACCTAAACGAATGAATATACTGGGGCTTGATATGCATGAGTTAAATAATTGCATGAAAATTTAATAGAATTACCTGTTGATTACAATTACGAAGAAAACTTTGTAAAATTACATCTGCATGTTATACATAATAAAAATGTTAATTGAGGCCTTATAATAATTAATAATAAAAACGTTCACTGAAAAATTATATAACAACCACAGTCCAGTCAATACCAAAAAGTGACAACCAACAACCTAATGATCAATACATCGTAGAATGAATTTTTTTGAGCAGCAACCAAAGGAATATATATTAAAATCAGGGAAACTAGGTGGCTCACACAAGTGGCAAGATGGCTAGAAACACAAAGGACAGTCAAAGAAAACTGAATTTCTAGATAGGAAATCAGAGTGACGCGGGACAGAAAACACAAAAAACAGACCACCAGATAAAGCAGAGGTACAACAGAAACACGGAAAAACTACAACACATGGAACTCAAGCCAGAAAAGCACAACCATGTCATCTAAGGCTTCTACTTCTCTCCAACTCCTCTACCGCTTGGCCACGCAATTGACCACATATCTAAAGCGGGTCTCATGATCATGGGATAAATTTCAAAAAATTCTGTTGTTTCTTTCCAATAATCTTTGTCACCATACTGCATTTGGTAGGATAAGTCAAATTTTCCTCCATGCTTTTCCCTTACTACCTTTGGAGATGCCACCATCCTTCTAACTGGTTATGCCAAAATCAATGTATACTGGCTAGCTAGAAGTAGAGCCCCCCTTCTTTGCAACATCTGCAAGCACACTAGCACGTCAAATCTGCCAAGTGAAAAATTAGACATTGGTAGGAATGCAACTGATCTAGAAAGCTCTCGTGGGCATGTGTCCACACACTAAAAATGAAATCTTTCAATATAGAATGCTACATATATAAAAATAATTTATATTCTAAATTTTTTTTGTCATAATTAAATATTTTTCTGACAAGTTATTTGTGACATAATCAATGATGGAGAATTTCTAATAAAAATGATCATTAGAACAAGTTTCAAATGACCAACCAAATGTTGGTGGTCTTTTAAAAACTTAGCAAAGTGCTTGGTTCGGATATCACCTTTTGTTAGTTTACTTCAAAATTTTGGAATTTAAAATAAAAGAGTTAATTTTAGATTTAAGTTTATGATCGTCAATTGTTGGGTATTATCTTAATGACAAACACCTAGTTAGGCATGTATATTTTTGAAATCACTTTGTTAGCTCATGGGCATGATTTCTCATTCTCTTGGATTAGGAAACAATGACATAATTTTAATTCTATGTGATTTGATGAGTATATGTGACTTAAGAATAGTGCATTGTTATGTCTTTCTTATTTCCAATGCTGATCTAGCTTTTGCCTCATAAATGATGCTAATGAATATAATGATGCTAGATTAAATGCAAAAAAATGGATGAAAAGCAAGAAATCTATATATATATTTTCCAATAAGCAAACAAAGAAAGGAAAAAGATAACAACATATTCATGTGGAATGAGTCTTTTTGGCAATGATATTATAATGAAAAATATATAAATAAACTTAATGATGATGAATTCATCAATGATTGTCCAATCACCTACGTTAAGAGATTGAAAAAGATGTTGACAATGAAACCATCATGAAGCAGTTTCGAAAAATACATACTTGATGAGGAATTCTCTAAGATTTGTAATTAAAGTTTATTTTTGAGGCATATTTTATGTTTTAAAATTACATATATTAGTTTTATTGATTATGAGTAATTTATATTTTACTTGATGCCCCACCTTATAGAAACTCTTGGGTCCACTACTAGATCTAGATGCTCTTGCACTACTTTAATCTAACACCTGTGTAGGTTAAGATGTAATGCAATGATTTGTCAAGAACTTTCCATTACGCTCCATGTCCAAACCTGGGATTCAAAACTTACAGAAAGAAGTGAACCGTGATAATGAAGGAGAGAGAAGCATAATGAGATTATTACATTTTATGTTACTAAGGTTACTTGTAAAATGAACATCTCACAGTGTCCCTTCCTCAGAATGCATATAGCATTCAATCATACTCACTTGGATAGGTGTTGCCACTGGAACTAAGGTTGGGAATAGTTGATACAAAGGTGCATCACCAATCCACTCATAATGCCTAAAACTATCTCATCATTCTTTTTATCCCCATTTTCATACCATAATTTATCACCTCCTTAGCTTCTAAAATTCCTGCAAAGACTTGATATTCTTTCCACATGAATGACCACCATCCCAATTAAATTCCCTTGATACCATTTCTTTTTGATGATGCCCACCCACAAGCTACTAGAGTCCACACTGAAATTGCTAACTCGCCAAATCCACTTTTTCAACAAAGGCACATTCATGTAATGAGAGCTCTAAAGACCAAGACTGCCTTTCCATTTTGGCCTACAAACCTTATTCCATGCCACTAGGTGCATTCTAGAAGGATTTGCTTTCCAACCGCCTTTTCACATAAATTGCTTTTCTATACCTTCAAGATGAATCTTGTCCAGGATCTTGAATATGGAGAGGAGATTAATGTAAGTTTGTTCCTAAATGACAAAAATCTGCCTGCCTCTGTTCAAATCAGTCAATCAGCAGTCCCTAGATCTTTCCCCATGAATAGTAGAATGAATAATTAAAGTAAACTGTGACTTTGTTGCATTATAGTAGATAAAAATAAAGAAGCTTATAAGTAGAATCATAGGGCAACAATAGTGAAAGTTTTGCTAATAAGTAAATACTACTAAATTAAGTATAATTATTATAATATAGTTTTGGTTCATGAGGCTGCACCATGCACGTTATGTACACTTTTTATTTGGAAACTAAAACTAAAGAAATGGGCTTGGTGGTGCCTAGGTTCATGAGTTCATGGGTTCTATTGTTTTAGACCCAAACTCCAACCTCTTGTATTCATGATGGGTCCCTTAGTCTTTGATATTTATCTCCTTACTATCTTACTCTATAATAATTCTATTCTGCATCGGTCCTTACTGTGGATTCTATTCCAAAGTACTTAAACATAATCGGAAAATTTCCTTATTTTAGCTAACTATTAGTCAAAAGGACACTGATGACGCAGGAAATATATTTGCAAATTGCTTGTAGTATGGTTATTATTTATCACGGTATATTCACATTGTTTTTCCTTCTGAAGGACCAAATGGAAGTGGGAAAAGCTCCCTCTTCCGTGTTCTTGGAGGTTTGTGGCCACTTGTTTCTGGCTACATTGTAAAACCAGGGATTGGCTCATATCTCAACAAGGAGATTTTCTATGTCCCACAACGGCCATATACAGCTTTCGGTACACTTCGTGACCAATTAATTTACCCTTTAACATCAGATGAGGAAACTGAGCCACTTTCACACAGTGGAATGATTGAACTACTGAAAAATGTAATATTCTTTGTCATTTCTTCAAGGTCTTATATATTTATATTGAAACCGTATATGGGAGATTGTGTTTATTTGATGCAATAAAAAAACAATAAGACAAAGTTTTGTATCAGGTTGACCTTGAGTATTTATTGGATCGTTATCCACTGGATAAGGAAATTAACTGGGGTGATGAGCTTTCTCTGGGTGAACAACAAAGACTTGGAATGGCAAGATTGTTCTATCACAGACCAAAGTTTGCCATACTTGATGAGTGCACAAGTGCAGTTACAACAGATATGGAAGAGCGCTTTTGTGCCAAGGTTCGAGCTATGGGAACATCATGCATTACCATATCACACCGCCCTGCATTAGTTGCATTCCATGACATGGTTTTGTCTTTGGATGGTGAAGGTGGGTGGAGTGTTCAGATAAAGAGGTGAATACAAATGTATAAGAAATACATGTTTGCATTGTTTTTTGTTCTTGACAACCGCCAGAATGCTGACTATAACATTCTTACAGGGAAGATGTATATTCAGAGATTGGTGGTTTATTTCAGTCTTTGGAAACAGATCGTAAAAGTGATGCTTTAGCTGTTCAAAAAGCTTTTTCTTCTAGTGGAAAGGTGTCAAATATACATCCCGTGTCCTCGTTTTGTTTACTGATTTATCATCCTGTTTTCTGTATATTTTTTGCTGTAATTGCTAATGAATTCTTGTAGGTTGGTAGTTCATTCTCAGAATCAAATTTGCATTCGTACAAAAGGGTAATTGTTATGTCATCCCCTGACACCAACATTGAGAAATCATTCCTAGTTCCAAGATTGCAAAAACCCTCCAAGTCATTGCCATTAAGAGTAGCGGCAATGTTGAAAGTATTGGTGAGTCATTAATCATCGTCCACTCTTGTTTACAAAGGTTACAACAATTTCACTATTATGGTTAATGTACTTGAGAGAATTGCCATCATAGATTTGTAATCCTTTTTTGATAAATCTTCCTAGTTGACCTTCTGTAGACTATGCATTCTTTTCTTTCAAGATGTCAATTTTTCTCTATTTGTTTTTAATGTACTAATTGCTAACTCATGCAAATACTTTCCCTTTCATACTTCTTGTACTGTTAATTGGGGATTCGTTAATTTTTGTAATCAGGTTATGACCTTTTGATTGCATTTTATCATTTCATTTGCAGGTACCCTCTGTTCTTGACAAGCAAGGTGCTCAGTTATTTGCAGTGTCTTTGCTTGTCATATCTAGGACTATGATTTCAGATCGCATTGCTTCTTTAAATGGTATCTTGCTTTCCCATTTCTAGTGATTATTAGGATTGGATATGCATTGATATAACTTTGTTTATTCTCTTGAAAAAATGTCTCCTGCTATCATGAGTCTAAATTTTGATCTCCACAGGGACCAGTGTGAAGTTTGTCTTGCAGCAGGATAGAGGTGCTTTTGTTCAGCTTATAGGCATTAGTGTCCTTCAAAGTGCTGCATCTGCTTTTATTGCTCCATCATTAAGGTATCGAAATTGGAGCTGAATGAAACCTTAAGGATAAGCAGTAAATGATATGCTTGCATTCAAGTTTATTGGAGAAGTGGATTACCCTACATATTTACTTTGCTAATAGAAAATAGTCTCGCATGGAAAAGGATTATTTTGGATCAAAAAAAAAATCCATGACCAAGATCTTTTTTTATGGCCATATATGATATTTGAAACTATGCGTGCACACATCTTTATTTAGTAGTGGTCTTCACTCTTTAATCTTTTTTTTTTATCTAACCAAGATGTATTTTCATTTGTGTTTGGCTGGTTTGATTATGGTGACTTTTTAAATTCATCATCCAACATTTACGAATTCTAAACATGCCAAATGGCTTGTTTTTCAATGTTTTAGTGGTCTTCTAGTGCATTTTTTAAAATTTTTTAGCTTTAGTTTGCCATCTTAAATGTCCTTATTCATTTCGTAATCACTCTTGTTATTCTTTTGTAATGATATTCTGGATATAATTTTTATTTACTCTTAGCTGGATTGAGTGTTATTTCTTTTAAATGTTATGCCCCAAAGATTTCAGCTTTTGCAGTTTTTTTTTCTATCTTGAATATATTTTTTTTTTAGGTTCCTGACAGGCAAATTAGCTCTTGAATGGCGAATTCGGTTAACAGAACATCTTCTCAAGACTTATTTGAAAAGAAATGCTTTCTACAAGGTGAGACAAGGTTATCTTAGTTCCATTTCAAGGTTTTCCAGCTTCTTCTATCAAAGTTGTGAAACTACATGTGACATGTAGTTTTGAAATCGAATGTTTTATTGCATGTTTCCTAAGACAGGTCATCCATTGCTAAACATAAGAAACAGAGATATACTTATTAGATTTTATTTTTTAGGTTTTGCTTATATTGAAATGTGAACATCTTACTCAAAACTAATTGGTTATTAGTGACGAGGTCCATTTCATATTAACGTGTGTTTCTTGTTTTAAACTAGTCTTTGTGAGACTATTATTCCAACATTTTTTTTCACTTATGGCCATTTTTAAGTTTTACAAGTGTTTTTTTTTCCTTTTTTCGGTAGACATGTAAATTTACTAGAATTTTTCTATTTTGATACCATATTAAAATGTGGATATCTAACTCAAAACTAATTGGTTATTAACAAAGAGGTCCATTTCATATTAATGTGTATTTTTACTTTAAACTAGTGTATGCAAGACTATTATTCAAACACATCCTTTTACTTGTGGCCTTCTTTAGGTCTTAACAAGTATTTTTTTCCTTTTTCAAGTAGACATGCATATCTACTAGAATCTTTCTATTTTGACACCACATTAAATTGTGTGTATCTAACTCAAAACTAATTGGTTATTAGTGTGTTTATTTTTATTTTAAACTAGTCTATGTGAGATTATTATTCTAACAAGTTATTTTAAGAATGTTGTTAGAGTAATAATGTATTAGGATTATATGTGTGTTGTAGGTTTAGTCCTACATTACTTAATATATGCTTATCTTCATGTAACTTTTATATATAAAGGCTTATGTTTGTTAATAAGATCATTTCACATTCACCCATTTCTTATGTTTTTACATGATATCAAAGATTTAAATGGAAAGGAGGGAAAAACTAATTGTCACCCTCTTAGTAATGACAACCAACTATCACTAGGTGCGATCTTACCCACTACCAAACATCAGATCTCATAAGAACTTTAAAGTTAAGTGTGTTTGGATGAGGATAATACTAAGATAGGTGATGTCTTGAGAAGTTCTTAAGTTGCATCTACCTTTGGTAGCATTCAAATTGAGTTGGTGTACAAGGCCATTGGGGTCCTTGAGGTCGTGTGTTCGATCCTCTATGGTATCTTTGACTTGGTGGTTTCAATTTGAATGTGTGTTGTGTACTGTGATAGTAGTTGTGACTTTGTTAAGGTGTGTGTATGGGTCTGCCATGTAACTCTAATTACATCTTAGTGGTCTCAATTTGAATGTGTGTCGTGACTGTGATAGTAGTTGTGACTTTGTTAAAGTGTGTGTATGGGTTTGCCATGTAGCTCCTCCAATTACATCTCCTAACAAAAAAAAAAGGAAGGAGAACCAACTATCACCACTCTTGTGTTGGACACTCCTCTCTTTCCCATGTTTAAGCCCTTCTTCCTATCCTTTGATTTTTTCCCAAGATTTCTCCACCTTCTATCTCTCCCCACCTGCTTGTTCTATCATTACCTACAAAACAAGGTGAGAAACCCTCTCTCTCTTATCGCCAACAACTAATGATGGATGGCTCCCTTGTTTACGTATCAAAGGAAATAGGTAGATCCTAAAGTAGGTGATGGTGTAGACAAAGACCTCCTTAGTTGCTCTCACTTGCTTGCCTACCTTAATGTCTAGCATGAGTTCCTCTATAGCACATCAATCACAATCGAGGGGACCTACATGGCCAACCCTATCCCAAGGCTTGAGGAGGTCCTAAATACAAGCCCACTTTGTATTGTTGATGGTCACTCTTGGTGAGAAATTGTCACACCCCAAATTAATGTGACCTCCTTTGCTTAGGGAATGGAATGTCTACTCACCTACCCGTTTAAGCCTTACTAAAATAGTAACCTAGCAATTTACTAATTATGGCTCTACTAAAATAATAACCTAGTAATTAGTTATTTTTGGGTATTTTATTATAGTCTTATTTAAATCCAAGGGTGGGTGTGTAGTTAGTGTGGATTATCAAGGACTTCTATAGCCTTGGTTGGTCCATATTATTCCTTAATAAAAGTTCCTTTTTCCACTTTCATCACCAAATTCCCTTATTCTACTCCAAATTTAGTTGCCTTTGTACAATGGGCGATGTCATCTCTAACAAGATGGCACTTGTTCACATACAATCACAGGGGCAATCATAATTGGGGCACCTCAACTTGGTATTAGAGATAAGTTACTAGGATTTGACCATGAGACCTGAGGAATTAGAGGCATTCAAGACAATGCTCGCAGAATTAATGGAGCTACAAGTCGACATCACTGTGTAGATGAAGTTGATGAAGCGAAATTTTAGAGTTGACATCGACAGAGTTTTGCAAGCCTTGGGGAAGGAGATTAATGACTTCACAGACATTCGTTCTCATGTGACTAGCCACTCCAATGGATTGACATCAACCTTTCAACAAATGGACGACAGTAGAGTTGACCTTGGCTCGATGGGATCCATGGTAAAGCTCCCAACATTTGATGGAACACAACAGCTAGACATGTGGCTTTACAAGGCCAATCAATATTTTTGCTTTAACAAGACTCTTAAAGAACAAAAAGTTACCTTGGTAGCGTACCACCTTGAGGACGAAGCCTTTCGATGGTTTTGGTTTGTCAAGAATCAACAAGAGTTGAATTGAGAGGAGTTGACCAATTGATCACAACAAGATTTGGCCAAAGAATCTTTGACCTGATGGTGGCTTTGGCTTCATTGCATTAGGATAGAGATTTAGATGGATACCATCATCATTTCGAAGAATTGAGCAATTAGATTGGAGGGCTATCATTTAAGCATTTGCTTAAGGGGTCTTGATGATGAAATGGAATACTATGTTCGTACATTAAAGTCCATGTTTGTCAAGAAGGCTATTGAAATAGCAACATACAATGACAAAAGATGGAAGAGCAAGCAAGCAAAAAAGAGACTTGATTGATGTTTGCCACTAAAGGACACATCACTAGCACTACCTTGGAAGATTGATGTAGAAGCAACACTGCAAAAGCCCATACAAAAAGTGACAAGTGAAGAATGGGAATGATGGAAGGTGCTTAGACTATGCTTTAATTGTGATTAGAAGTACACGAAGGGCCATAGGTGTAACTTGACATAGGTGTTTTTAATGGAGTTGTGCCTTAACACCAATGACAATAGTGATGACGACATTTGCAATGAACCAGACTAAACATCGAAGGTCTCCCTAATGGCACTTAGAAACATTACCATGCTAAGAATGATAAAAATGATGGGAGGATTAGGCAATCGATAGGTTCTTATTGTAGTAGATATAGGTAGTTTACATAATTTCATATCTATTGCCATCATTTAACACCTTAATTGGCCAATCAAGTAGGAGGGAAGTTTGCTTGTGACGGTGGCATCATGCCTACCTATTGTGTGCTTGGGTTGGTGCCTCAAGGTTAACCTGAAAGTCTAGGGCCTGGAATTTAGGGTTGACTATTATATCATGGACTTGACAATCTATGAAGTAGTGTTGGGAGGCAAATGGCTAAATACATTGGGTATTATTTAGTGGCATTAATAGAAGAAGATAATGAAATTTGAGTTGTAAGGGTGCCAGTGGACTTTTCGTGGACAATAGTCACAAATTGAGGTCTTAATTGAGGCCCATGCTTGCATTAAGGCAGTATGCAAAGCCAAGGAAGTATTTGTCGTCGAGATTTTTAAGAAGGAGAGTGACAAAAAATTGGAAATACTGCAACACATCAAGTTTGTCCCTCATAAGAGATTAATGAATCTCCTTTACGAGTTCTATGAGATCTTTGACAAATTGAGATCATTACTGCCTCAATGGCCATAAGATCATGGGATACCACTCAAAGGTGGTAGTGAACCATTGAGCTACCGACCCTATAGGTACTCTCCTCAACAAAAGGTGGCGATTGAAGCTAACCTTCGGGAATTGCTTTAAGATGGATTGATTTGACCAAGTACTAGTCTTTATGTTGCATCGGTGCTACTAATGAAGAAAAAAAATGGTGATTGACGACTATGTATAGACTATCATGGTCTTAGCAAGCAAACAATTAAAAACAAATATCCTATACCATTGGTTGATGATCTCCTAGACAAATTAAGGGGTAGTTGTGTGTTCTCCAAGCTAGACTATCGGTTTGTTTACTACTAAGTGCGGATGCAAATAGAAGACACTTACAAGGCAACTTTCTGTAACCACTAAGGCCACTTCAAGTATTTCATCATGCCATTAAGGCTCACTAACGCCCCGACAAGCTTCCAAGCTATCATGAATGAGATATTTGACAAGTACTTAAGAAAGTTTATGTTGGTTTTTGTTGATGATTTGTTAATCTATAGCCAGGACACAGAGATACACCTAGAGCATGTTTGAATCATCTTACAAGTAATGGTGGACAAGTAATGGCAAAATTAGTCAAAATGCCAATTCAGTGTAGACCATGTCTAATATTTGGAACACGTTATTTCTTACAAAGGTGTTGCCACTGAAGATGATAAATTACAAACGATAAGGGATTGACCTATGTTGAAGAACGTATGTGAATTGCAAGGGTTTCTCGAACTCACAGGGTATACTGCTATTTCATACAAACATATAGAATGATGACGTGACCCCTGACTCAACTATTAAAGAAAGACTCCTTCGAGTAGACTGTTGAATGCCAAACTCCCTTCAAGGAATTAAAAGATGTGATAATAACAATGCTAGTTCTTGCACTACTAGACTACAAAAAGCCTTTTGTAATCGAATGTGATGCATGTTCTGATGGTGTAAGAGTCATACTTATGCAAGATGGGAGATCGATTGCTTTCCTCAACAAGCCTCTCATGGGATGTAAGCAAGACCTACCCATCTATGAGAAAGAGATGGAGGTGCTCTCAATTGCGGTCTAGCAGTGGTAGAATTGTTTACTTGAAGCTCAATTCATTATCTGGACAAATCATGAAAGCCTAAAGTTTCTCCTCGACCAATGACTACATATCGACACTCAACTAAAATGGTTATTGAAATTTATGGGTTTCGACTTCTATGTAGAATATAAAAGGGGGTTCCATAATGGAGCTGTCGATGCACTATCGTGCTGCCCACATGAGATGAAATATTTTGCCATGTTAGGGCCACAAGTAAGCTAGTTTATAGTCATCTGACAAGCATATGAAGATGACAACTATCTTTGAGAGAATTTGCAAGAATTCATTGACGATAAGTTGCAACAACCTTATTATTCCCTCCATGGTGGAACTTTATATAGACAAGGAAAAATGTTGCTTTAAGGAAACTCTAAAATCGATCAACAATTGCTTGCTAAAATGCACAACACAAAGGTAGGTGGTCACCATGACTATAAGAAAACTTCAGAAAGCCTACACATGAGCTTCTATTGGAAGAGTATGTTGAACGAGGTTTAGGAATATGTTAGAAATTGCTCAATATGTCAATAGTGTAAAGTCAAACATTTAAAGCCAATAGGTCCTTCTCCAACCATTAGCTATTTCAGATCATCCTTAACAAGATATCACCATGGACTTCATCAATGGATTGCCATGTTTAAAGGGCTATACAATTATATTGGTAGTCATGGATCGACTTACTAAATACAGTTACTTCGTTGTTCTCTGGCACTCATATATTGCCAAGTTTGTTGCTTAAGTATTCATTGCCAATGTGATAAAACTTTGCGGTATGCCAAAGTCAATTGTAAGTGATTGAGATGCACTCTTTACAAGTAATTTTTGAAAGGAACTCTTTTCACAAATGGACACCAAGTTGTGCATGAGCTTGGCATACCATCTTGAATTTGATAGTCAAAGCGAGGTCCTAAATTGTTGCCTTGAGACATATCTGTGATACTTCTGCTACACTACCCTCGCTACATGGGTCTTTTGGCTACCATAAACCGAATATTCTTACAATACCATGTAACATTCATCCACTAGATTCTCACCTCGTTCTTATGTGCTTGTGACAATACATGACATGGAGGTAGCTGTCCAAACAAAGAACAAAGATGAGGTATTACAAACACTCAGATTCCACCTCCTCATGGCACAGAATTGAATGAAACAATTTAAAGATAGGGGATGTTGTGAGAAGACCTATGTCATTAAGCAACTGTGAATGGAAAAGGGGTATCTAAATTGCAACCTAAATTCTTTGGGCTCTACTTCATTACTCGACGCATTGGTGAGGTTGCATACAAGCTACAACTCCTTGTCAATTCACGAATCCACCCTATTTTTCATGTCTCTCAACTCAAACCTCACAATTGTCGACAATGAGATCCTGTTTCAATAGATTTGTTGATTGAATCAACACTAGAAGAGCTGCAGTTAGCTAAGATACTAAGTCACCTAATTAGCAAGGATGGCTGCCCAAAACCTTACTTATTGATCCATTGGCATGGTTAACATGAAGAAGCAGCCATTTGGGTTGACTATAGAGATTTTCTGTCCCATTTTCTAGATCTTCCAAGTGCTAAACTTGAGGATGAGCTCGCAATCGAGGAGGGGAGAAACTATTACACTCCAAATTAATGTGACCTCCCTTGCTTAGGAAATGGAATGTCTACTCACCTACCCGTTTACGCCTCACTAAAATTGTAACTAGAAATTGGCTAATAATGACTACTGAAATAGCAACCTAGTAATTAACTATTTTTAGGTGCTTTATTATAGTCTTATTTAAACCCAAAGGTGGGTGTGTAATCAGTGTGGATTATCAAGAACTTCTATAGCCTTGGTTGGTCTATATCATCTCTTAATAAAAGTTCCTTTTCCTGCTTCTATCACCAAAATCCCTTCTTCTACTTCAATTTTAGCCACCTCTGTACGATCAGCAGCATCACCTCCAACAAGACGGCACCTGTTCACACACAATTGCATGGGCAACCACAACTGAGGCACCCCAAAAATCTCTTGCCCATTAAGGTTGTATGGGGGAGATGGATGAGTTGTAGTGAAAGGGAAAGAATGAGAAAAAAAGAAGAGAATGAAGGGGAGAGAGAAAGAGGGGGAAAAAAGGAAAGAAAGGGGAAAAAAGGAGAGGGAGAAAGAAAAAAAGACAAAATGGAGGATATAGAGAAAAGAGAGAAACAAAGGAAAAAGGGGAAACATGAAAGGAAAAGGGAAAATTGCATAAAAAAGGTAAAAATGGTGGAAGTATTAAAAAAATTCCTAAGGGTAGATCACATCTATCTGCCTAGCTACTTTTGGAGGATATATCACATTTGTCTATCTATTTATTACCTCAAAAAAGTATTCAATGATTATTCTGCTACTATTGAGATGTGGTTTTCTTAAACTTATCTCAAATTACTCTTGTTGCTGCTACTCTACTATGTAATTTCTACTGCCTTTTGCTACTACTTCTATTAAAACAATTGATTTTTTATATTCTTCTATATATTTGTTATTTTTTGTTATGTTTAGGTTTGTTGAGTTGTTTTAACTCTGTTGTATGTTAGATACTCTAACATGAGGGAGAAGTGTTAGAGTAATATTATATTAGGATTATATATATGTTGTGGGTTTAGTTCCATATTGTTTAAGATATGCTTATTCTCTTTATGTAACCTTCATATATAAAGGCTTATGTTTGCTAATGAGATCATGTCACTTTCACCCATTTTCTGTGTTCTCACTAATGCCATTATCAAATGATAGATTTCCACTTACAAATTATGTGTTGATCTTTTATTTTAAAACTGCATATGTATACAATTCTAGCAATCTGAAATATGGTAATGGACTTTTTATTCTTTATTTTGACTGTTTCGTATTCATGTATTATTGTCTTCACATGTTAGATATTCTTTTCAGTTTGTCTTGGTTCATAAAGTTTGCAATTTTTAGTTATGTAATTTTTTGAATTGGTTCATGCCCAGGTCTTTCACATGTCAGATGAAGATATTGATGCAGATCAAAGAATGTCACATGATGTAGAGAAGTTGACCTCTGATCTGTCTGGGCTGGTTACAGGGTTGGTGAAGCCTACAGTTGACATTCTTTGGTTAGTCTTCCTTGGCACATGATGTGTTTGACAACTGTTTTTCTGGTTACTGCAAACTGCAAAGAAACTGAAATTTATCAAATGATAAAATTCTCATTTCACAAAGGCTGTATATGCATTCTGCAAATTACAGGTTCACTTGGAGAATGAAACTGTTAACTGGTCGTCGGGGGGTGGCTATATTGTATGCTTACATGTTACTAGGGTTGGGCTTATTAAGAAGTGTGACTCCTGACTTTGGGGATCTAGCAAATAGGGAACAACAGCTTGAGGGTGCATTTAGGTAACAATTGCACTTGCCTTTTTTCTCAGTTTGTAATGCCGTTGCTTCCACTCTTAAATGAGCTGGTGTTTTTGTTCATCATTAGGTTTGCACATTCAAGGCTTCGTGAACATGCTGAATCAATTGCTTTTTTTGGTGGTGGTTACCGGGAAAAAGTTGTAAGTGGGACGTGAATAACACATTTTTTTTTTTACTTGCTATCTTTTTATTGTGCTCTGTAGTCTATAATGGCATCTACTAATGATTCACAAGATTGCTCTTATTTGGGAGTCCTTTTCTAACTTGTTAAAATGAATCTGGTTTTGATATTCTTATCTGACTTGATTCCTTTTTAATTGAAGGATAGTTGCAGGGCCACCCAACAACAAAAGATGCCTTGTCCTATTATATGTGATTGGCAACATGAATCCTTTTTCTTAATTTAATTCCATCCAGAGCTGTCGAAGGATACATATATAACTCGTTTGGTTTCTATGGTAGCTGGCTAAAAGCCTAATAGCAAATTTGCTTAAAACTGTTGGTCTTTCAAACATCAATGGACCTACCAATTTTTTTGATACTCTCTTCTGCAAGTAATTCATACCTTAATCTTTGAACATTGTTTTGAATTTGTTTTTATATCAAGCATCTTTATGAGGGTGGTTGCTTCTTGGTATTTTGCAATATTCCTGAACTCTGCAGACATGCTTGGCCTTGTATGCATCATTTTTTTTCCAGAATTTTTCAGTCTATGTTTTGTTTGGTTGGCTAATGATGCTGCTTATCTCAACAGACAATTGATTCGCGCTTCAGAGAGTTGCTTAGTCACTCTGAGGAACTTTTGAAAAAGAGGTGGCTCTTTGGTATATTGGATGATTTCATAACCAAGCAACTTCCACATAATGTTACCTGGGGACTGAGTTACCTGTATGCCATGGAGCATGAAGGAGATCGAGCTCTGACCTCTACCCAAGGTGAAACATGATTGTGTCTAATAATTCTCTGGATGTCTTTCTGTCGTGATGATTCTAACATTTACCTTAATCATCATCAGGTCATCTTGCACACGCACTTCGTTTCTTGGCTTCAGTTGTCTCACAAAGCTTCCTAGCCTTTGGGGACATCCTTGAATTGCATAAGAAATATATTGAACTTACAGGTGGTATTAATCGTATATTTGAGTTGGAGGAACTGCTTGAGGCTACCCAATTTGGTAATGCTGGATTCTCATAATCAATACAGAATCATGTTCTGTCACATTTCTAAGATAAATGTCTTGATTTTTATTACGTTATAGATAATGATGCTTGTTTTCTAATTAATTGTGTGGTGTCCTATTTTGATTTAGATATATCAGCATGATGGTTGGTAACTTTGGAGGGGCTAGTCATTTTATTAAGTTGCATGCACATTTTAGGAAAAAATGAAACACAAATTCTTGTTAATGATTTCTGACCATTATTGGCTATATGGTGTCTAATATAGATGATCCTGTACGGAATGTTTCTTCATCCTCTCAAGGGAATGGTCTTCTCAACGACGACATCATATCCTTCTCCAAGGTTGACATCGTCAGTCCCGGACAAAAGCTTTTGGCAAAGCAATTGTCCTGTGACATTGTACAGGGGAAAAGCCTGCTCGTTACTGGTCAGTTAACTCACCATCCATCGTTTGTCAAAATTAGAATAATTATCCTGCTTTTGTAACATCTTTGTTTCATACCGTTAAGGTCCCAATGGAAGTGGAAAGACTTCAGTGTTTAGAATCCTTAGAGGCCTGTGGCCCGTTGTACATGGACAACTAGATAAGCCATGCAGAAATATAAGTGATACGTCTGACGTTGATGGTGGGATATTCTATGTTCCACAACAACCTTATACATGTCTTGGGACCTTGAGGGATCAAATAATTTACCCACTCTCTCATGATGAAGCAAAGAGAAAAATTCTCAAATTATCTGGAAATGGTATGCCATGCAAGGAGCATCGTATTTTCTGATAGTTCTGTCCATGCAACTTCTTCTGGTTGACTGATGTGTTGAATATTATTCTCAGGCAACAAGTCTAATGCAGCCCATCTACTAGATGATCACTTGCAATTTATTCTTGAACATGTTCGTTTAACTTATCTTCTTGAGAGGGATGAGCGGGGATTGGATGCTGCAGTTAATTGGGAAGACATGTTATCTTTGGGAGAACAGCAGAGGCTTGGCATGGTGAATTGAGTGAACTCTTCTTCAATGCTTGATATATACGGGAATTGAACAATTCTTTTTCTCCCTTCTAATTTTACAACATGATTTCTTAGTTGCTTGCTTCGTATTTTTGGGAATAGAACCTGCCCAAAAATATAATTGGGGAAAAGAACAATTCATTTTCTCTTTTCTGTTAATTTTATGACCTGATTTGTTAATTGCATGCTTCATATTATTCCCAGGCAAGGCTGTTCTTTCATTGCCCAAAATTTGGAATTCTTGACGAGTGCACCAAGTATGTCATCTAGTTTTGCCTCAGTTCTTTTTCTTAAAGTTGAATTTGATCCAGCATGTTGTTTACTCTTCATGTTTTATCCCAGTGCCACCAGTGTTGATATTGAAGAACAACTATACAGGCTTGCAAATGAAATGGGTATCACAGTTGTTACATCATCCCAAGTATGTATGATTTATTTTATTGAATGTTATGTAGCTTATTTGGTGAATTCTGCAAGGAGATTGACTTAATTATTTCCATTTTTGTTGTATGGTTCATTACCCAAGCGGCCCGCGCTAATACCATTTCACTCTATGGAACTGCGCCTAGTTGATGGTGAGGGCAAGTGGGAGCTGTGCTTAATCAACCATTCTCTTTACAGATGATATTTATGAATTGTATGCATTATCATTTATTTGGGACGCCTTTGTCTCAAAGAATGGGACACGGAGTTGTCCACGACTGCCACATGGAACACTTCCTTTTCATGGATTTTGCTGCATTGGAGAGTGCCATTGCTTACTGTCGACGTTTTAGACGTTCAGAAATCAAGGTTAGGTCAAAAGTTTGGACCTGTGTATAAATCTTGTATATAAACATGTCAACATGATCTAATGATGGCATGTACCTATTGGAATGTAATTATTTTTTCCAATTTATTACGAGTCAAGGTTAAATGATTCCATCAGTTGAATGGTCTTCAAGTTCTGCCAATTAAATTTTCTGCTAATCATTGTGTAGTTCATGGCCGATTATTGTTCGGTTTATTATGGTACATATATGACCAAACAGTTTCCAAATCTTTGTTGGTTGTTTCCTAAAAGTGGCTGAGATTATCTACATAGCTCGATCCTTGTAAGTGTGTTAATTTCTTCTATTTTTATTTATTTTTTTCAGGTTTTCAATTTCCTTCTATTTTTCGTACCAACACTACGACAATGATCTGAGTCACAATCTCAAAGAGTAAGATCAGTTATATAAATTTTTTTTTCTTTTATGTATTTTTATCTATAGTCAAATTTTCAGTCAAATAAAATTAAGTCTTCTTTATAATTCTTAATATGGCCCGTGTAGGCATTAACATCGTAGTTGGGATTTTTTAATTTGTTTCATTTTTCATCTTTTATTTTTTAACCACAAGAGATTGTAAAAATTCCAAACTGCAGCGTATCCGCCTTGAGAACGTAATTGAAAAAATTCGTGAGAACTATTCGATATTTTTCAACGGTTCTGCAACCGTGTTGCGTTCTGTGCGATTCATTTTTTATCAATTTGGTTAATGCATCAGGAATAATGGTAGGGATATTGAAGTAAAACAAAGGTTTTTTCAATGGTACGTTAAGTAAATATTTAATACAAAACTTTCTTATAGTGTGTAATTAAAAAAATCCTAATTTTTTTTATAATGATTGCTGCAATAGTTGGAGAACGAAAATTTCAGAAGTACTGCGAAGTTAAAATTTACAAGAATTACAAGGTTAATATTTATATAATAATAAGCATGGATTTGTACTGATTACAATACATTACAACTATTATCAACTCTTCAAATCAAAAGTTTGGTTGAATCCAAAACCTGTACTTCTCATAAGTTGATGGAAATTAACTCGTGAAAAGTTTGTTTCCATATCAACAAAGCCATTAAAAACTATAAACAACCTCACTTTTTTGAAAAAATATCGTGTTCCGGTATTTCTACGCCTATACCCTTCACGGATCCCTCCGGTACCATCTTGGCGCAGTTCATGATGGAACCAACAAGAATCCGAATACATCTTCAACACCCGGATGGGACTCGAGACCCGACCCGGATAAATACTCGCACGACGAATTTTATCCCTCCGAGAATCTCGAGGTATCAGGGACCGAGCGCGAATTTTGCTTACGACTCTTGGTATAAAAAAATTGGAGCCTGGACGTGGGAACTTTTCTTCCTCGGTGTCGAAAGAAAAGTCAAGATAAGGAGAGGGAGACGACCGGGAATGCGGTGGAGCAAATACCAGTGGATTTTTAGGTTTTCGGTTGTTCGGATTTGATAGCGTTTTCCTTATGGCAACCGGGAGAAGAGTTCAAGGCGGTGGTACATGTACATGTGGGCCCAATTGTGCATGGAAAGTTGGGAGCGGAAGCGGAAACGCCACAGGTCCTTTAGCGCATCGTTATTAGGAGTTTTGCTGGGTACTCTTCTCGGCGGATCCGAGTCTTTGCGTTTCGGTTGGTTTTCGCTGCGGGTGGCGAGAAATGGAAGAAAGCCAGGTCCTTTCATTGGGAACCTTCAGATCTCTTCTCGCCATCGTCCAGTGGTGGGGGTTCAATGTTACCGTCATCATCACTAATAAGTGGATCTTTCAGGTTCAAGTTTTTTTTTTTTTTCCCCCCCCCCGCCCCCCCAACCTTTGCACTTGCTTCAACTCTATTTTTCCTCTTGTCTTCTTCAGGGGTGCACCGCATGATCAAATGAAATCTTCTTTTCTGAGACTCTTGGGCGTCGGATTTGACCATTCGAGTTTATGTTTTACAATCGATCTATTCGTAAATTGGATATTGGGTGCTAGGTTAGGGAACATAACCCATATTTGTTTAATATGTTTGGTAAGAACACAAAGGGGGATAGATTATATCTGTATCTCTCGTCTGAGATGTGTTGGAATTTCGCTGTGAAGTCTCACTTTAGGTTTGAAAGGGTGAAGTCATTATGGGATTTCAAAGTGAACTACTAAAATTCAGAAACTAGAGTGATAATTTTTGTTTGACCCGAAATTATTAATTCGGTTGAATGGTTTCCTAACTGAAATTCTTGACAAATAGGTGTGGAAGTCGTGATGATTATCGTGTTTCATTTTATGTACAATTTACTTGAACGAATTTATAGATTTTTTTTTTTTTTTAGTGGGGTTCATTTCTTAATGGTGGTGCAAAACTGGTTTGTTGTTTTTTACTTGCATTTTTGATCTTCAAGTCAGTGATCTAATGCTGGATCAATTACGAAAATTATGAAGATTTCTTCCCCTTTCCTGCTTTTCGTTATTACGATTCAGATGCTCTGTTCTCATGACTCATCTGCTATGAAATGCTTTCCTTATAATAATACGATTTAAGATTTTTTTCCCTATTTTTTAGCATGTTTATAAATGATGTTACTGGTGATATTGTGATTGGCTTCTCTTACAGAAGCTCGACTTCAAATTTCCACTTACGGTATCATGCATTCACTTTATATGCTCTGCTCTAGGAGCATTTCTCGTCATCAAAGTCCTGAAAATTAATTCTTTGATACAAGTTGATCCTGATGACCGCTGGCGTAGAATATTTCCCATGTCTTTTGTGTTCTGCATCAATATTGTGCTGGGAAATATAAGCCTACGGTACATCCCAGTTTCCTTTATGCAGACAATAAAATCATTCACTCCTGCAACAACAGGTTAACCAACTGCATTTACTCCATAATAATCAGCATGATTGCTTCAACATTCATAACAGTCATGTGTCTTAACATTTAACTTTGGTACATGAAACTGCAGTCATTCTCCAGTGGTTAGTTTGGAGAAAATACTTCGACTCCCGCATATGGGCATCATTGGTACCAATTGTTGGAGGGATATTTCTAACTTCTGTAACAGAGCTCAGTTTTGATGTTCTTGGCTTCTGTGCTGCTCTATTTGGCTGTCTAGCCACATCTACAAAAACAATTCTTGCAGAATCACTATTACATAGATATAAATTTGACAGGTACTGTTTTTATGATATGTTTCTAACTTTGCTTTCTTTTTGTACTTAATATTATTATTATGGGGCTTGCTGATGGTAGATGCTAGGTTCAACATTTACCTTGTGTATTTTATGTTAGATAATTGGCTATTTGTTGTATTGCACCTTTACAATTTGAGTTGTTTGCTATATAGGAAAGGTCATTAGGAGCCACTGCGCCACTTTTGTGTTAATGATTTTTTTGATAATAGTAGTGTTTTTTTGAATTCTTCAAGATTCAAACTTTGAAGATGATTATTATCTCTAACCAACTGAGCTATTGCAATTAGTTATGTGTTGATGATTTAGGTCCTAGTTAATTGTATTGGCCTAATGAATTTTGAAGGATTTCTTGTATTTTTTCTTTTTTCCAAATGTAGAAATTCTCACCTGGTCATCTACGAGCTACCATTGCAAAAATATCATACCTAAATAAGTTTTATTGTAGTTACAAAAATTCCATGGCAAATCCATTTCCAAGCATGAGTAGACAAGCTTGTACGGTTTTTGGAAATTACATCCATAGCATACTGGTTTTTTACATTCTTCTAAGGCATGCCGTGTCATATGTATTAAAGATAAGTGTTATATTTTTATTACTTATTAGAGATCAGTGCTAAAGATAATTGTTAAGAGATAATAAAGATTGATAGATCCATATATGGATCCTTATCTATGTAGCCTCTTGCCCTCCTATATATGGGAGATATCCTTAATCATTAATATTAATCTCATCATTCATTTTTCTTTCAACGTGGATCCAAGCCTTTCTACCATTAAAAATCTTAAATCTTGGTCGTTCATGCCTTAAGATAATTTCCACCTTTCGTTGGTGGTATTTGTGACCATAGGAAATTTAACATGACTGCATGGGTGGTATGGTCATACTATTAACCTGAATCATCTGGAACTTGAATGAAATGGATGGAGACCTTGAAAACACCTAATTCAAGAATTGTCATCTCATATATCATGGTATACTAGGAAAATCAAAGAAAACATACGAATGTGAGTGACTCTTAGGCCTAAGTATGGACAAGAGAATTCACCTAATGCAACTAGAGGTTTATAAGTATTTTGGGTATGCATGAGGCAAGCTTAGACATCCTCCCATACTTGAGTAATTTCATCTCTCAAATCAACCCAACTAGAATGGAATGCACATGTAATGAATGAACAAGCTATCAAGACGTGTTATTAAAATGGTATTGGATTAATGATAATCTTGACCAAAAGTGACTAGGTGTGGCAAGTTGATGATGAGACATCAGTAAGAAGCCACAAGCTGGATTTCTACATGGGATTTACAACTTGAACAAGAACAATGAATCTCTATCCCAAGAGATGACCATGGCATGGTTCATATGGAAGAACAAGTGCAATTGATCATACAAGGGATTGAAATGCCTCATCATACATGCCCAATGCCTTTGGAGAGTGCGAAGCACAGGTATATCATTGAGAATGTCAAAAAACTGCCAAAATTCAAGAAATGGGAACCTCCCTCCTTGGGGTTCATCAAACTCATTTTCAACACTATTTTAAGTTACAGCACCTTTGCCAGTAAGTTATGGTTTGAAATGAGGAAGGTATATAAAGTATGCATGACAGACCTTCCTCATCTTGCCACCTTGCCGTTACTCATGATGTTTTCTCATCTTGCTAGAGTTACTCATGATGTTTTCTGCTTGCAGTGGAACTTAGTTCAATCAGATCATCATTGAGAGTGACAAACATTAATATCATAATGCTCTTAATAATGAAGAATAGGACATCTCCATGAAGGCAATGGAATTTATTGCCCACTATAGAGAACTCCAAGCCAAGTTCTGACAGCATTGAAGGTCCATTTGAAGGCAATTCAACAGCGTGTCCATATAGTTGTTTCTCTAGGACATATGGTCACTTTATCTTTGAATAGCCATGTTGAGCCTAATTGTATCACCCCCAAGCAGGTTAGGGAATCTTGTTCGTAATGATAATTCCATTTCTTCTTTCAAAAAAATAGGGAGGTCAGCACTTTAGCATCCAAGAATTGAGCAAGGGTTAGTAAGATTTACCTCCTCTATTCCTAGTCCATACTTGAGGATTTTTGTAAATTAATCTTGAATCTTGAGGCACGCCTAAAGGTAGTAAAGAATCCTCTTACGATGTATGCCATCCTTTGATGAGATAAGGACAAGGTATCATCAGCAATATTAGATGTTTAGGATTTTTAGTCCTCCATTAGGAATTTGATGCTACTAACGAGTTTGCTGGGGGAGATTAAGGTTTAACATCCTATTTCATTTTCATATGTTGATGATGATGGTTGATGTAAAGGAATAGAGATAATGGGTCGTCCTGATGGAAACCATTTGGCTAACTGATTTTTTTTTGGTGTTCCATTAAGGAGCATAGAGAATGTTGATGTCTAGACACAACTCTTGACTGAATTAATTTAGACACAAAACCAAAGCCTTTCAAAGCATCGAAGAGGGATTAACAATGGAGACAAGGGTACTAGTTGCGTGGAACAGGTTGGAATGTGGAATAAGTACTAGAGTATAGATTTTTGCCTAATAAATTCTATGGAACAATGGAGGTAAGTTTGGTTGGAAGGATATTATAAAATGAAAATGAAATCATGCAATGAAATACATATCCTGGGTTTGGAATGATTTTTATACAAATTGTATATGAAACACTCTACAAAGAGAAGGGTGGAATTGTGGAGGTGTAGAAGAAACATTATAGCTGCGCTTGTGACCTGCACTTTTTTTTTGCATGCCTGACATTTGTACTTTGTGCCCAACAGTTTTTGAAATTGAGCCTGTATGCCGTTTGTACCTTTTATGGCAAGATCATTCTTATGTTCACGAAAACAACATAAAAGTGTGAATCTTGAATCCTGGATGACTCCAGGTGTGCAGATTTCTTTCCGTGCACTTGTTAGACGGATCAATCCAAAGGATCCGGTTTTGCTCAGGAAAAGGACGAGAGCATCGTTACACTGAGCAAGTCGTCAAAAATACGATCAGTGTGTCCGTGTATGAGCAAGGTCATTCCAAGAATGCAGTTTTTTTTTAATTTAAAGAAAACATATATGAATTCTTGTAGATCTGCAAAAGGACAGGTTGTTTTGGCTTTTCATCATGATCTTTCACTTTCAAACCCACGTGAATATATGCTTTCTTCTCCCCTCCTGAATTTCCCATTCCCTTCAAGCACATGTTGTTTGTACCAATGGGGCTCTATATATCGCTTAGAGCAATGATAAAGATCAGTAGTGACAAGGTAAGATACCTTGAATGGTCATATTAAACTGTTAACAAAACTTCCTGGGAGGTTATGAAAAAGAAACAAGTGTAGTAGAAATATATGGTAGTTGATTCGACTGGATGACCTGTAGGTTAACTAAATCAGTCCCGAACCTACCCTTCAATGAGATCTGTCAATCAATCACTAAGGTTGTTAATTGATTTGTTTATTTTGTGCAGCATAAACACAGTGTACTACATGGCACCCTTTGCAACCATGATTCTGGCAGGACCAGTTGTATTGCTTGAAGGAAGAGGTGTAATACACTGGCTTTACACTTACCAAGACGTTGGCCCTGCATTGACCATCATTTTCAGTTCTGGTGTGTTGGCTTTCTGTCTTAATTTCTCCATCTTCTATGTAATCCACTCCACCACTGCTGTCACCTTCAACGTTGCTGGCAATCTCAAGGTGAGTTTCTAATCTCCAACAGCCCCCTGTAAATCTTCGTGTTTTTCCTGATTTGTGTGTAACCAGGTCTAGCTTGCAGGTTGCCGTTGCTGTCTTGATCTCATGGCTTATATTTAGGAACCCCATCCCTGTCATGAACGCCATTGGATGTGCCATAACACTCTCAGGTTGTACATTTTATGGGTATGTAAGGCACAAACTCTCTCAACAAACTGCAACTCCTGGAACACCTCGAACTCCCCGGACGCCACGAGATCGAGTCGAGCTTCTCCCACTAGTAGGTGACAAGCAAGATAAGGTCTAATGATTTTCTCGGGTTAAATCCAAGTTCTACTTGGGAGTTATTTAAGTTAAGCAGAAGATGGCACACACCAGGGTTGGACATTCGTCGTGGAAATTCTACCCTTCCACTCGCTAGACGAGCTATGATACCTTTTCCACTATAATAAACATGTAATGGCAAGCGCAGGCCTTGCTTTTGAAAAGGAAAATGCATAAGAACATTTTTACACATCAATACCTCACAGGTTCTTGCTTGCTTTCCACATATCCCAGTCCATCCAATTCTGGATTCGAAGTCATGATCGAACCCAGCAGTGAATTAATCTATGACATGAATTATATAGCCAGTGAATTTCATGCATGTCGAGTCAAGGAATTTTTTCCTATTAGTTGTAGATTTTTTTACACCGAACTAAATTTGCTTTTTAGTTATTTTATCACAAGCAATCTTGAAGATTATATGTTTTCCAGCTTCACACTCGTGATGGAAAAGAGAAACAGGAATTGTTAAAAAAAACATGGAATCTTAGGACTTGAGAAATACATGTCATTTCCGAATTCCATCAGGACGGTAGTGAAAGACGTTTCTTTGCAAGTACATGGAAAGTTATACGGAAAACAATACAAATAGTGCAGAAGGGAGAAGAGAAGGTGGAATTATTATCCTTTGTTAGAGAAATTGGTACAGGGTTGTTGTGGATCCTCTTCTTATTTCTTTGCTTTAAGCAAGAAGCCAGAAGTTCTTCTGCCACCTTGTGCTGACCAGGTATCCTCCAAGCCCCCCACTCTGCTTCCTCACAGCCAATGTCAGGCAATCAGCATTGTTGATACACTGCTCCACAAAATCCTCTTGGCTGCTCCCAAACAAGCTGTACAACTCAAGAGCATGGGAGATCATGTGTAAGAGATGGAGCAAAAAGGCATACAGAAAAAAAAAAGGGGAACCGATGGACAGAAAATCTTAGAGTACAACACAGATCTTACCAGCAGAAAGGGGAAGGGTCCTTGTGGCTCAGGACAAGAACAGATGCCTCAAGCTTCTTCACTTGGCTGAGCACAGTTTGCAGCTTGGGGCCTTGAATCACCAGTGCTTCCACCTCCACCTTAACATGACAAAATGCATAGGGTTGAAGATGAACAGCTACTTCAGAAGAAACAGGAAACTAATAGAAGTGAAAACGAACAGCCACTTTAGAAGCCTAAAATTCCATGGGAACGAAATTTTACCACCGATAGCGAAATGAAGAAAAACCTTGTCTAGAACAACACAAGGAAATTCACAACTTTGGTTCCACTTCCTTTTCCCTTTTTCGTAGACGTTGATTTTTGGGAAACAGTTATGAGATTGATTTTCCGTGGAAAATGAGAGGGACTGGCTTTTGGTACGTTTCTGATGGTGAGAAGGGGAGGTCAAGAAGGTGGAGGCAATAAATGAAAAAAGAGGTAAACAGGAAGAAATGTTTGCAACGTTGAAGCTTCTTTGGAAAAAGAATACATTGGGAGGGCAATGACTTTATCAGAAAAAATAGAAAGAAAGAACGCGCATCTCTGGAAAAAAAAAGGGATTACAAGGCGCAATTTTTTGGAAGACGTGTAGATGAGAACCCAAGAGAACTTGCTGGGGAGAAGAGAAAAAGAGAGGGATCTGTACCTCGGGCCTGGAAGCCTTGCAGAGAGAACCAAGCGACTGAGCAAGGTGAGGTAAGTCCTCCCTCTGTTGCGGAGACACAACATGGAGCAAGGTCAACAGATCCCCCTTGTTGGCGACATGCGTCAAGGCCCACATCATGGCATGCTTGGCCTTGGAGCTGTGATCGATCACCACCACCACCCTCTTCTTCATCACCACCCCACTCTCCCCCGCGTAGCTCTGGTTCATCATCCCAGCATCCATCTGCCGCCGCCTCACACCATCACTCCACCTCCTCGACCCACCCTTGTTGCTGCTCAGTTGCCTCAGGAAAGACGACCCCTTCCCGCCACCAGCCATCCTTATTATATATCGCCACTACCTTCCGATACAGAACCTACGCCCGCTCCTCGTGGTGATGGCCTCCGTCGTCGTCGGTTGGCAAAGGACTTGTGTTGGCAGTGGTGGATGGTACAAAAGGACAACAATAGAGCTATCAAAAGAAAATAAGGGAAGAACTGCAGAGCTCACGAGAGAGATGTATGTATAGTTTGGTCACTCTACTCTACCTGTGTCATATCAAAGTACCACGGCAGGCCCAGCGTCTGATCTCCACACCATAAAATTTTACCCCCAAGTTTCCCGAAACAGTGAAGATTCTCATCTACCGCTCAGAAAGAGATTGACGGCACGAGCCAAGATTCCAGGAAATAGTTATCTGTGACGGGAAAACCTGAGACTGTAAGCAACCAATAAAGCTTTCAAAATATCCCAGGAACGATGGGATATGTGAATGAATAGTTGGTACTTACCGTAAAGGTAAGGCAGAGGGAGTGCAATAAATTAAGGACAGACCTCGTGAACTGAGCTTGGATTCCGGTGTTCCGCTGACATGTGATCGCACCCCCAGGTAAAGTTAAATGCTCTGATCTCACCTTTTTTTTCATTTCAGTATCGCTTACCTGCATATTCCCACTTCTCTTCTTTACTTAAAAATCCCTTCCATAACCAACGGCTGCCTTTGATCTTTTCTCCTAAATGCACTTTAGAGGATAAAGATCTAGATCTTACAAGTCTAGAGTTTTAATTCATGTAAAAAAATCATTATCATAAAGATTACCTCAACACAGTCATTATGATATATATATATATATATATATTGTGCAGTTTATATTGTTATAAAAAATCTAAGATTTTCTTCTCTCAAAATTCTTACAAAGTCAAGGAAGATTAATTGTGATTTCTTATAAATATCGCTATTCTTTGAAAAGAAAAAAGCAAGGTAGATTAATAGTAATATCTAGCTGCTGTTGTTTTCGCTCCATTAATTAGACCAAAAGGTCTAATTAATTTATCTTCTCAACGGTAGATAACATGACATAATTAGCTATCTTTTTTATCATAAGAAATGAGATTTTAGATAAAAACGCTGTCATTTAAAAAAGGAAAAAGAAAAGATGATCTTCTGTACGAGGGATGAAGTATGAATACTTCTGCAACTCAGGAACAAGGACAAAAGTGTTGCGTCATCATCGAGCATCTATTCACGTGCCCTCACTTTTGCCTTTGTTTTTTTATTTATTCTTTTGTTAATGGTAATATGTTATTCACCATTGTTGTTCTTTTTATTAACATTTTATTTAAAAATATTACCAAAAACATTTTATTTAAAAATTAAAAATAATTATATAATTAAACACAACAGTTTAAATTATAATCTCATCACGCAGTGTCAACTATATGAATTTCTTTCTTCTCAATTTTTCTACATATTATATAAATTTAAATTTTTAATCAAGTAGGTTTAAATGTATCTCCATTCTTAATTTTTTTTTTTGGTACTAATTAATTCTACTCTCTTAATCAGTACATTCCTTAAGGACATGACCAAACTAGTTAAAGTTATTTTTATCTTACTTCAATAGGTGTAATCTTTACTTTATTTTTGATAAAATCATTTTTACCTTACCTCTCTTGTATTACTGTATATTAAGTAATTATTTAAAACTTACGATATTTACTATATATAAAAATAATTATATGATTACTATGTATTAAAATTTTCTACTAATTTATATTATATTCTTACTTAAAAATTAACAGAAAAGTGTTGGATTTTAAGAAATTTACGTTAAAGATGAATATTTATTTAATTTAAGTAAAAAATTTATTATTATGTATTTACAAATTTTAGATTAATAAATGGAAAAATGATTTTCTTGTATGATAACGAATGTTAAAGGTGGTCGCACGTCACGTGCTTGTCACTTCTCACATCCGTATCGATCCGACGAACCCTCCGTCGTCGGATGACATGCACTCACCTCTTTGGTGTTCGCCACATTTTCATTTTCATTGCACTTGGAGAATTTTTTATCCTACTAGAAAATAGATTAAAAAAAAAGTAAGACTATTTTTTAATTGGACTTGGAGTAGTGGGTGATAAAAACTTATTTAGAATTGTACGGTGAAAGGCATATGGTGAGATGGGTGGTACGAGTCAAAGAATGAGACGCAACTTCAATTTTAAAAGATATTAAAATTAATCTATGTTTGCCGTTGGGCAGCCAAAATTTTTAATTAGGGCAACTCTTTCACGTTCACGTTAATATTTGGATCACGAATACTGTCAGAGAATGCGACAACTTATGAGAAGCGTCTGAACCAGTGAACGATAACACATGAAATATGTGAGAAAATAACACACCAACCAACCAACCAACCAAGTGAGTTTATCTTTCGGGGAACGGAATTGTAGTTCATCGCACTTTTGTTCTGGCCTTTTTATGGATTGCATGACAAAATGCGAATGATGTCCTTTTTAAATTTGCTTTTTGAAATATCAACTTTCGTAAATTCTTGTCATTGACTGGTTAAAAAATTTGTCTTCAAATACTAGAGCCAACAATTTAATTAAAAATTATATTTTCGATTTAGGATGGTATGCTGCGTCCTTTGAAAGAGATTGCAAAATTATTACCGGTAACGTGAGTCAAAGTTAAGAACATGGACAATCTTGCTTTAAGATTTGTTTTTTGGTTAGATGTGAATGCTAGAACAAACTATTTGTTATTGTGTGTAGCCATAGGTGGTGGCTGATGGAATGTGTCAATGGATGGGATTGAAAACCCAGGGCCAGGGATTTATCCAAAAAATTCCTTTATTTATTTTCCATATTTAGTGCAAATTTTCATTTAGGTGTGAAATTTCTGTTTTTGCAAGTATTTCCCCATAGTTTTCTTTGACGGTTTTTGCTTTTAACAAAAAATTCTGGGTGGGCTATGGGCTAGTAGGAGTTTGAATGTAGAGGGTTTGATTTGCCCAAGCTGGAAATAAGCATAAATCATGTCACAAAATTAGAAATGTGTAGATAAAACCTCTTGATGAATATAAAAGGGTTCATTTTTCCTACAGGTAGTCACAGGATTTTTTATTGCCAATGTTTAAATTTAATTTTGATATGTTATTTTTGTAATATTAAATTTACAATTCATGAGAAACAATAATATTACTAAAATTACCAAACTAGTTTGTCTAATTTACGGAGAGGTAAAATGATATATAGAAAATAAATTTGATATATTATTTTTTTTAAATCGTAATGAAAATATTGTGAATGTTCAAATTTACAATTTTTCTCCTCGATACAAAGTATAAGTAAACCGCCAGATGATATTTACTCCTTCCACAAATATTAATGGACGAGATTTAATACTCAGTAAAATCACCGTTTAAAAAACAAAAAAGTAACCAAAGTCCGATAGTTAGCAAAATCAATTATTTTCATAAAATAAAATCATGAATGGTTTGTCATGTCAGGTCGTCCGCTCGTGGAAGTTGAGGCTTCGATGGACTCTTCGTCGGTCGGGACTCTATGCCGCCTGGTCGTGATCTTCCTCCTCCGGCCGCTTCTCGCCGTCGTGTTCGTGCTGTTCCTGATTGGTTTCAGTTGGTTCGTCGCGTGGAAGACGGTGCTGGTCCACGTCCCCCTCGTGCAGGAGATCTGTGGGCTGCGGAAGAAGCCCGTCCGGCCCAAGCCCACATCACGGCACCGCCTCTCCCGGTTCTACAACGCCGCCGCCGCCGCCGCCTCTAGTAATTCTTCCACTTCCAGGTGAGGGATTTTGTATCGAGTAGGGATCTTTGGCTGGAAATCGTTTCACATGATGTTTGCATCTTACTGTTTGGTATTCTGAAAATGTTTTTATGTCGATGAGATAGATTGTGGCGATTTTGGGAGGCGATCAGATTTCTTCATTCTTACTATGAACGAATGGATTATGATACTAATTACAAGCATTTATTATTAGAAATCAGTCGTCGGATTGCAATACATGCTCAAAATTCTCTTGACTGGTTGTTCTCATACTTCGGCTTTGACCACTGTAATGTTTGCATGTATTTCTCCGATCGGTATCCAAGGGCTGGAGTATGTCAACTTGACAAGCTTTTCTCGGCTGCAGATTTGATGGTTCGCAAACATCTCGTTTGCAGTTTGAACTTTAAACAATTTGGCACTCTATATTTTGCATGCCTGTGGGCATTGACATTGATATAAAGATAGATAAACCTAACAGGAAGCCGTTATGCCAAGGATTTGGTAGTCATTTAGAAAAGCAGAAAGTGACCACTGCATTTAGTGGTAATTTGTGCTTATTATGGTTCTCTTTTGGGAATTTCACAGTTGATGGGTTGAAAACGAAAACAATCACAAAAAGCTTGATTTCTTAGTTCATGTATATTGCTTTTGTTCTATGGTTATTAACATTTCATTGGAAGAGGTCCCCTTCGGTTCCATTAAAAGAAGCTATTGTATTTTATAATTGAAAACCATATATTGGTTCTGGTTTGCATATTAGCTGCATTTCCTGGTATGAAGATCAAGTGCAAATTACAATTTAAAGAATGAATAAATAAATTTTAAATTGTTATTAAGATTTTTATAATGGAAAAGAAATAGTGTTTGTTGAGAATTAATGAATAATCAGAGAACATTTAGTTGATGAATTATAAGTTCATGAACTGTATTGTTGATGTTGTTAATCCAAAAGAAACAAGCCATATCTTCTAAAGAAATAGTTAACTGATATTTTCTCTGTTGTATTAAATGTTCGTTATGAGTTTTTAATAGGAAATAATTATTTGAGATGTTAATCAGCGAATATTTTTGGATTTTGAATTCATATTTGAAGTACTATAGGTTGATAAATAATTAGAAATTCAATTTTGATTGAAGGATATTTTAGGTCTTATGGCATAATATCATGGATAAGGAATTCACTCATTTTGTACTTTTCATCTAAAGCATTACTGCTGTTCTTGATTTAAAATGAAAACATCCTCTTAGCACAATCTCTTCTAGATTGCCCATTATGTATTGATTTAGTTTTTTATGCAAAGCAACTAGTCAATAGCTGATATTTTGTTGATACGGACTAACATGGTTCTAATTCAATCCAGCACCAGTATGACAGCAGTGAAAAATTAAATTCTTCTGGGAGTGGAGGTTTACTTAGGAAGCGAGGTTATGCTGATGGTGAAGGTTGCCATGCCCACCCCATCTCATTCCCCGCAAGCTGCTGAAGCTTAAAGCGACCAAAGATATGAATGGCATTGTTCATTCATGTGCAAATCTGAATTCTTGATATAAACGTTGGCAATCTTCCAAAAGCATCAAGTGCCTTTATAGTTCTGCCATCCAGGACGCTTGGCTCAACAGAGCTTTCGTACACTGAGATTGTTGGAAATTTGATTATTGTGATTGGCGTATTCTTGTTTGACTCCTGTGCAATCAGGAGTTTGACTGGTAAGCAAATTGTGTGCTTTAGATAACCCCAATTTGGACGGATTCATTCTCCTGTTCGCTGCATAAAGTTTTTGAGTGAATTTTTGATTTTGCATAAAATTGCAAAACGTTAGCAATATTAATATATATATAATTCGCTACTCGAATGGGATATTGCCAGTGAACGACGGGATCCTTCTTGGGTTTCTTTCCGAAGAAAAACTTCTTGGGGGTTTGGTGAAGAAGAACAAGTGCGCCCTTGAAATCTCAAAGAAAATAATGTTCCTGCAGGTGGACATGCAGATAATGGAGGGTTTTGAGAAAGGAGAACGTATGCGTATACGTGATTTTTGTTTGATTCAATCAAAGATTGATAAATATCGATCTTCTGTGGAAAGCGTAGATTCAATTCCATTTCGATAAGAGGCTCATTACGGCAAATGCTTTCCATGGACGGTACAGGTAGCTGGAGGGCTGTTCGGGTGTGCTTGAAGTGCTTCGGGAGAGCAGTTCGGGTCAGACTTCGCAGTGTCGTGAAGGTCGATCACAAATAACCGGATTATATGCATCGAATTGCCATGACTATAGCAATAATAAGTAATCGTTGTGATTAATATTGTGCAGATGCATGCATTCTCACTGACAACATTTTATTGATAACGTTTGTTAAGTAAAGTCTCGCATTAATGGAAATAAATTAACATTGGATTTTATTTAATATAAGATCTGTTAATTAATTTTGAGTTAAATTTTTATGTGATATTTAAGTAAACTTATGATATAGGTTACTTGTAAATTTATAAAATATAAAAAAATTATGAAAAGGCATTGAGTAAAAGTCTCGTATCAATAAAAAAGAAATAGAGTTTAACTTATATCCACCATGATCTTTAAGTTAAACTTTTATATTATCTTTGATTTAATTTAGATGTAGAATATGCTCATGGTAACGAAAAGAACGTGACTTTGTCATCATCTCAGCCGTTTGGGTGATCGATCTGAATATTCTCAAGCATGGGGGTTTTTAAAGCGATGAAATCATGAAAAACGTAAAAATAAAATCAAATATTAAAACATCCACGCCCGGTGGGACTCGAACCCACAATCGCCTGATTAGAAGTCAGACGCCTTATCCATTAGGCCACGGGCGCTATCCGTGTCTTTCTATTAAAAAAATTTAATTTATTAAATATTTTAAGAAAGTGTACAAGTATTTTAACCTGACCTTCCAAATCACAATTTAGGAGATGAGAATGGAATGGTAAACACTAAACATACACAAGGAAGAATAAATCCCTCGTGCCGCCGTGTTCCAATACGATCTATCGTATCATCTGCTTTATTTTGGTACCACTCAACGATTAGGCGTAATACATGAACCATTTTCCAAACAACGCATGTACTTCACCTTGGTTTCAAATAGCTGGTGTACGATGTATTACATAGCATGTATTTATTTTGAGAATTTAAATTTAAAAATGAAGAAGAATAACTTGTACAAGTTGTATTAGCTGGGATTTTAAAGAGTGTTGGTGGTGTGGAATGATTTTGGAAAAAAGAATAAAGGTAATGATTTTACATATTATTCTGTTAATATTTAATAAAAATATCAATGATATGAAGGTGAAAAGTAGGACATTGATATCTTTTCACCAAAAATACCCACTTCCATCAAGCGTCATTCTTGAACAAAAATTTATTGGCAAAGGGTTCTAGAATTTAACTCATGCGAAATAACATTATTTTTAAAGTTTAATACTTGTCACACCATGGCACGCTTCGCGTGCTTCGGATTTCATACCCTCAGCAAGACGGCAATTGATTGCATGGGCTAAGCTGGCATCCATTGAAGGGGCAACGAGAACATCAAGGAAACAGTGCAAATGCAAGATTAATTCCGCATACTTAAAGGATAATTGAACTCTAAATTGCAAAACATTTGGTAGATTACAAGTTTTGCAATGGTATTCAAGGATGCCGAGAGTATCAATCTTATATTCAGATTGATGGTGTGATGGTCGCCTACATAATGATATGCTGCGTATGAGTATTACATACATACAAGAAGCCAGGACTACTTAACAAATTTAGTAACAATGACTTCATAATTTACAAAGACCCGTATAATGCAAGCAATAAAAATATTCATAAGTCGAAACCGGGCATGGCAAACTGGGAAGAGAAGGCTTCCACGCGGTTGCTAAGCTCAACTACATCCCTGTGGTTTGGAAGACCCTTGATGAAATCCTTCTGCAATTTTCCATACTCCCTTTGCACAACAATAGCAATTTGTGCAGCCCGAAGCAGAAATTCAGCTATCACCTCAAAATCTCCTTCAAGACATCCGCGAGTGGTCATGGCTGGGGTACCTGCAAATACCAATTCAAGATGACAACTACCACGATGATTTGTTGTAAACAAACAAGAGAATAAAATGTTTGAGAGCTTACCAATTCTCACGCCGGAAAGAGAAATGGTACCATTCTCACCAAATACTGGGGTTTTATTCACTGTAATGTGGCACATCTCACAAACCTTTTCGAAGTTTTTAACTGCAGGAAAAAAACATTAACGTTAAGAAAACAAGTTTATCATGCAGTCGATATTGAAATCACAGGTGGATTAGCACAAAGCTTGCATGTTACATAAAAATTAGAAAATACTAGAATATTCATCTATACCTATATATGTAAGTACATGCATGCACCCTTAGGGTTCCCTCCTCTATGACCCACCAATATTGAGTTTGTAAAAGGGCCTACTTAAAAATTACCCACAAACTTAAACCTTTGTGCTAGTAGGGTTTACGACAAAACACCCTTTTGCAAGAAAAGAGAGAGGTGATAGTTGAGTTTTTAAAACCCCAGTATAGATGGTCAATCAAAGAACGATTTCTGGTCGGATAAGCTGAAAATTGAGAGGTTTGTTTGTGACTTGTTTTTTATTTTGGACAATTGAATCTAGAATTAGAGTAGTGCAAGATCCAATTCAAAAAAGGTTTCAAAAGCATTTCAATAGTGCAGTTTTGTAATGTACACTACTGAAAGAAGGTCAATTTCAGAAGCAAAACAAAATCCATTTAAAGTTGAAATTTTATTAGTGAAATAGAGACTCGTGGAGTTTCTTTCTTGTCAAGTTTTGCAATTTTAGGAGTTGTACAGTGACAATAGTTTTTCTTGGAACAAAGACAATCAAATTGGGTAAACCTACATTGTCTTTTGTAGTATTGCCGTTTGTGTCATTGTTGAATTGTAAATGTAGATGTGTAATTCTTCTAGTTAAATATTAGAGATAACCTATTATTGATTATAACGAAATATTTGAAGGTAGATCAATTAATCCCGTGGTTTTTATTCTTCATACCAAAGAGGTTTTCTATGTAAAAGATTAGTATATCTTTGCTTATTTGTTTTTGATAGATTCTTGTTGTTTATTTTTAAATTGAGAAGTTATTTAAAAGATCACATTAGTAATTTTAATTTTCAACAAATAGTATCATAACTTAATTAAGTTTATAAGATAGGACAAACTTAATTATTGTAGATTTCTTGTAGTGAAATGAAAGTAAATACAAGTAGAATGATTTTTTAAAATTACACAAATTATTAAATTTAGACAGGAAAGATGAAAAATCTTTTTTATGTAAAAGAATATTACAAGTTTATTTTTAATAAAAAAACCTGAAGATAAATTTGAAAATAATTGAAAAATGCTTTATTTTCAAACATGCAATTTTATATGACAGTAAATGACTATTGAATCACATCAATGATAAGACAAATGTATCTTGTAGTAGAAGTTGAAAAAACTATATGTTCAAAAAAAAGATATCAACAAAATGTTTCTAATTAGATAGTTGATACATTTGAAATATTGAGACAATACTCTTATAGTAAATCATGCAAATGCATTCTAGAAGATCATAAATTAACTATCATCAATGAATGTTGTGTTTGATGATATAGTTTTACAACTTCTAAGGTCATTGCTAAATACTTAGGAGTCTTTAAAGGTAATACTTTGAAATTCAACTTTTGATGATATTATCATTTGAAATTATGTTAAAACTAAGGTGATGAGTGAAGAATTTAGGAGGATTGCAAAATATTCCTCCTCTCACTTTGATGTGCTAATTACATGTTCACAAGAGAGAAGTCAAAGCATATATTCTAAAGGTTTTAAGAAAGAAGTAAATTTAGAAGTAAGTTTACAAATGTTAAGTGCTGCCATTGTCATGAAAAGAGTCACACTAAAAAGTTTTATCAAAAGTTGGAGAAAGAAAACAAGAAAAGAAAAATTCATAGCATTAAAAATGACAATGATAGCAAGGGATGATTACTTCTACTGTTGAGGAATTAGTTGTTATTTGTGATGATGATATACCTTAGGTGTTGGATAATAATGTCATCATATATGTCACATCTTGGAGAGAGTTTTTCTTCAAATGTAAGTTTACCAAGCAATATGTAAGTCTTCAAATGTGCACACTTCAACTTTAGTAAGAGATTTTTCTTCAGACAGATTGTCATCCTCTCTCATTTATGTAACTAAGTCTCTTATATCATAACGCATTTTGATCTTCATTCTCTAATGTATTAATAAAAATACTAAAAAGCTTAACATATATATGGTAGAGATAATATACATTTTTACCTCTTGCTATTCTTATGCTTCTTTTCATGAACCTGTATTGTTCATCTCCAAATTAATTCAAGTAGTTTTCACTATCAAGTTTCTCAACTGAAATAATGTTAAATTTTAAACTCTTAACATGTTTTGATCTAACTATTAACTTCATATCATTTACAATTACTAAGTACACATCTTATTTACCAATGATTTTTGATCTATAATTTTTACTCATCTTCACAATTCCAAAGTTACCAAGGGTATAGGAAGTGAAAAACCCCCCCTAAAATGTGACGTGTATGGTGACACTTCTTTTTCTTTTTTTCTCTCTTCAATTTCTAACAAAACTTTCTAGTCTTACCCTTTTCAATAGTAACACTTGACATTTGCAAATTTGATGTTATCACTATCATTATCATTGCCTTGATATTGTGATTTCTTTTTTTCTCTTTTTGGTTTTTGAAAGAACTTTCTAATGTAATTCTTCTTACAGTAGTGGTAGCACTCAATATTTAGAAATTTGCTTTTAGATATGTTTTTGTCTTTCTTAACTTTTAGAACATCTGCTTTAACTTTTCCCCTATGAATCTATAATTAACACATCAACGTGAGAGAAGGAATATTTTACAATCCTCCTAAATCCTTTGTTCATTGCCTTAATTTTAACATAATTTCAAATGATGATATAATCAAAAATTGAGTTACAAAGTATTACCTTTAAGTATCTAGTAATTACCTCAAAAACAGTAAAACTCTCACTTTATCATCAAACATAAATTTCATTGATGATAATTAATTTGTGATCACCTAGAATGCATTTACATGATCTACTATAGGAATACTATTTTGGTATCTCAAATATTTCAACTATCTAATTAGAAACATCTTGTTGATGCCTTCTTTTCGAACATATAGCTTTTTCAACTTTCTGTTATAAGGTATCTATATTTGTCTTGTCATTGATGTGATTTAACACATTGTCATCTACTCACTGTCATATAAAGTTACATGCTTAACAATGAAGTATTCTCCAATTATCTTCAAATTTGTCTTCAAGTTTATCTTTATTAAAAATAGACTTGTAATATTCTTTTACATAAAGAAGACTTTTCATCTTCTCTTTCTAAGTTTTGATGATGTCTAACTAAAAGAAATCATTCTATTTGTGTTTACTTTCATTTCACTATAAGTAATCTACAATAATCAAGTTTACCCTATCTTATAAACTTAATCAAGCTATGATATTATTTATTGGAAATTAAAATTACTAATACGATCTTCCAAATAACTTCTTGATCTATCAAAAACAAACAAGTAAACTACAATCAAAGACATACCAATCTTTTACATGGAAAACCTTTTCGATGTGAAGAGTAAAAACTATGAGACCAACTGGACCACTCCTAAATCTTTCATTATAATCAATAATAAGTCTTCTCTAGTATTTAACTAGAGAAATTACACATCTATACTTACAATTCAATAATGACACAAGCAACAACACTAACAAAACACAATGCAGATTTACCTAATCTATCCTTGTTCCAAGAAAAATTGTTGTCACCACACAACTCCTAAAATAATGAAATTTAATAAGAATGAAATTTCATGAGTCTCTGTTTCGCCAATAAAATTTTGATCTAAACAGATTTCACTTTGCCCTTCAAACCAACCTTCTTTCAAGAGTATGCATTACAGAACTGTACTTTAAAATACTTCTAAAATCTTCTTTGGATTGAACCTTGCACTATTCTAATTCTCAATCCAATTATCCAAAAAGAAAAATAACAAGTCACAAACAAACCTCTCAAATTTTAGTTTGACCCAATCACAAATTGTCCTCTAATCAACCTCTTGATAAAGATGAAGTAGTAGATGTCAAGAGAAGAAAAACCTGTCACCTCTCTCTTCTCTTGCAAAAGGGTGTACTGTTGTAAATCCTATTAGCACATTGGTTTAGGTTTGTGGATAATTTTCAAGTAGGCTCTTCTACAAATTCAATATTGATGGGTCATCTTCCATGAGAAGGGAAACCCAAAGAAAAAACACTCTTTGTAAGGAGTTTCCAACTGTATTATTGGTGTATAATGAATTTAAACACAAGGAAAATGTAATTTCCGTCAATTTCGTCCAAAATTTCACCATAAGGGAAAGAGCTTCCCAAATCACCATCACCATGACTTGATACCAACATGTGTATATATTGCTTGTGCATCCAAATAATTGGTCACTGATAAACAAATAATAATTAGATGCTGCTCACTAGTAGAGGTTTGCAAAGATTTTACCATGCTTTTTACGTGTATAGGCCAAGGCGTCAAGTGGATCATTTGTCAGATCCATTTAATTAAATATATTTTTTAACGTTTTAAAATATTCTTCCTAGCAAAAAAACCTAAATATAATTTCTTTGACAGAACATTACAAAAATATACGAAATTATTGAACAATATAATCATATATATTAGTACCATTAAACTTCATAATTTAATGTCACATTAGGATTTACGTAATTTAATATTATTTAGAAATTAATAGAGTTCAAAGTATACATAATTATTATTAAATATGTAAAAAATATATAATATATACTTAAAAAATATCTAAATGAGTGTTTGAGCATCGTCTAGGCACCTTAAAAACTATAGGTTTTACTTCAGGGAAAAAAATCAGACTACAGCCAATAGTTTCTTGAGAAATCAGCCTGAACTAATCACAAAATTAAGATTTGTATGTTTTAAAATGACTAAATAAATAAAAAGATGGCATGGAAAATAAGAAATAAGTAGGTATCAAAGAAATATAAATAGATGCCAACAAAACTTTTACTTTTTCCAGTCTTCAATTCCATGTTATTCCTTTGCCTTTTGCATAAAAATGTAACCTTGCCCCATTTATTTAATGAAATATGTAATCTCATACCTGTGATTTATTTATCAATTGTATGATCTATTCGTTTGTATGATAATGACTACCTGTTAAGCCCAAACTCCTGAGGTCCCATAGCAGCAAGTGGTTATCTGTCCCACCAGTGACAAGTCGGCATTTTCTTCTCAACAAGGCTGCAGCAAGAGCTTGAGCATTCTTTTTAACTTGTTGGATATAGGACTTGTACTCAGGGGTTGCAACTTGTTTCAATGCAATTGCTAATGCTGCAATATGGTTATTGTGTGGACCTCCTTGCAGTGAAGGGAAAACAGCAAAATTGATTCTATCCTCAAAGTCATAGTATTCACTTTCATCTGCTTGGAAAAGACTGCCTTGCTTCCTCAACTTTTTCCCTTTTCTGAAAAATATTATACCACCCCGAGGACCACGGAGACTTTTATGAGTTGTAGAGGTAACAATATCACAATAGTCAAATGGACTAAGGCACTCCTGCAATGATCAGTAGATGGTCAACACAATCAGAGTATAACATTAAAAAAAGAAATTATACACCATGCAATGCTGGACTTGTTAGTGAGCTTCATTTCATGTGAAATGTTTTAGATGTTTAGTCATATCATTGTACATCGTAGGACTTTGGGAGAAGGTAAGTTGAATAATTGTGATTCCTAGTACTTTTCAACGCTGAACAATATTTAGAAAATTGTGCACAATTCCAAATGCTATAACAAGGGAAAACCAATATTCTGAGTTCCTGGACTAACAGGAATCAAAACAGAAACAGGCTTGTGATTTTCCTTGATTCTAATGGTTCACCGGAGTTATAGAAAACACAGACACATCACTAATTTCTTCCAAAGAGTAATATAAGCTCCTAGCCTCATAAAACCTACGGGAAAGAAAAATATATTGGTTTGCATATACAGATCTTGTTAATTTCTTGAGATCTATCAAAACATTTTTCCAATAACACATTTCCCCTCTCTGTTTATAACCTTCTTTAGTCACATCCACTCCGCATCAGCTATATGAAACTTGGAAACCCTAACATAAAGATTTATACAGATTCAAGTCAGTGAATATGCCATGCCTATCCCAAAAAGGCCCATTCTTATAAGAACGTGCTATCATGAAAGTCCTAAAAATTTTCAACATGAAAGATTTAAAATTACTCACTTTCAGCCTATTTGGTATGTCTAATATGAGAAATTTATCCGAAACATTTACATCTAAATGCTATCTTCCAACACAAACAAAGCAAAACAAACACAAAGTTAAATTTGTATGTCTATCATTTTTTGAGCGGTATTTTGTGTACTTAACATATGAAACCTATCCACAATATCTACATGTAAATACCATCTTCCTATCCTGATAAAGAAAAAGAAAAACTAATCTCAATTTGGACAAAGGTGAGCAGCTTTTATGTCTGAAAAAGAATATTTAAAAGACAGAACCATTCTCCAAAAAACAAATTGAGGAAGGATATAGGAAAAAAATGAATACCTTCGAAGCAACAATTCCACTAATGTGGGCCATGTCACACATCAAAACTGCCCCGCACTTATCCGCTATCTGTCTAAACCGAGCATAATCCCATTCTCGAGGGTAAGAACTCCCACCACAAATTAGTATCTTAGGACGGTAATCCATTGCTCTTTCCTCTAGCTTATCATAATCAATATACCCTGTTTGCGGATTCACCTTATAAGACAAGCTCTCGAAAAATATGGAAGTACCCGAAACCTTTTTACCGCCTGGTGTATAGTATCCATGGCTCACATGTCCACCAGATGGAGAATCCAAACCCATAATCCGGTCCTTTGGAAGCAACAACCCAGTGTAAACTGCAAAGTTAGCAGAAGTACAGGAATATGGCTGAACGTTCACACCCCAACTATCCTTATCTAAACAAAAGGCCGCAAGAGCCCGCTCATGACAAAGCCTCTCAATTTGATCAATGTTCTCGTTCCCAATATAGTAGCGAGCCCCAGGATAGCCTTCAGAGTACTTATTGGTCAGGTGGCTTCCCAATGCTTCCAACACAGCGCGACAAACGAAGTTCTCCGACGCGACAAGCTCAATTCCCTTCACCTGCCTCTGCTTCTCCTTCTCCATAATCTCGAACACGTCAGGGTCCGCCACGGCAATAGACTGGTTTCCCCACGCCTTCACAGCCGACCTCCTCTTCTCGAGATCCAGCTCCAGGGACGCTCTCTTCGGGTGGTTCTGAGTCGAGGACGAGCACGAGGACAAGGATTCCCCTTCCCTCTTCCTCTTCAAGTTCATCGTGTACCCGAGAATCCGAAACTCCCCTCCCTCCTGCTCTTCATCAGAATCCTCCAGATCGTTCGTCACCGCAGCCGAGCTCTCCCGCAGATCGTCCGATTGGTGATCGAACAGCTGCAGCGGGACGGCGGAGGAGGTCTCCCGCGAGATCGAATCGTCTGGAGAAAAATCCCGCGTGGCAGGCGCCGGAAGAGCGCGAAAGCCCAACGACATCGCCGATTGCAGCGTGTTCGACATGGCGTAAGTAAAATCGAAGTTAAAAATGACCTGGAACAGGACGAAACCTTAGGAAGAGAAGCTGTAGCAGCAACAGAAGCAGCGGCAGCAGCGGCGAAAGCAGTGGCAGTGAAAGTAGCGGAGGCGAGGGCGATCGCCCGCTTCCATCGGCGGAAACCAAACCCTAGAATGGGCGAGGGGAAGGAGGACGACCGCGACGAAGGCAACCAACTTGGACAGGATATGGGTGGGGGCCGAGAGGGGTAACCTTCGCATGTCGGAGCAACGGAGTTTTTTTATGTCTACGGAACGGTGGCATGGCTGATAAAAATTTTGTGATATTTATTTCAATATTATATTAACTTAAAATTTGTTAATAAGTTTTAAATACATGTCTCCAAATAGGATACATCTATTTATTTTAAATTATAATATTTTTATCTATAAACGTACCATCTGGTAATTTTATTATTAACGTGATATACACACAACATGTGGATACGGTAATCATCTCAAGCATTTTAAACCATTTTTAAGGCCTGCTTGGACGCGGCAAAAGTTTGAAATCATATTTTTTAACACCTTAACTCTGACTTATTGTTCGTTTATCTTCAGGTAACAGAAAAGAATTAATGTTGAGTAGACGGTGACGTATAAAAATTTATCAATTTTTCATAAACATAAATCCTAAAGATATTTTTCAACACAGTAACATGAGAAAAACGTAAGTGTTAAAATGTATTTGACAAAATATAATGTCCTTGAAAGAAAGTTTTGTTGAAAACCAAATATCTTAATTTATTGCTAAAAATGTGGTATTTTTATAACCACTTTTGCACTAAAAATGTGATCTTATGGGTTTCCAAATAGGACCTTAACATTTATATAACGAATATAATTTTATTTTGACATTATTATTATTAGTATGTGACTCAACATTAACAAAATAGATTTTAAGCCAATAAAACACTTTTAGTCTTTAAAATGAAAGACAAATATAAAACTCTACGCAAATGAATTTATATTGATGCCAATATTTTTTAATAATAATAGTGATTTTTACATGATTCATATAAATAAGAGTACCATTATTGTAATAAAAATGATGCCCATAATCGATTACAATTTTACCGATGAATACAATAAATACACTGGACGATTACCAAATCTAGTGATGCATATGGATTTTGATAGCAATGACTTTTACATTCATGCTCGCCAGTACAAAGAAATCATAAATGACAGAAAAGAATGACCAACGAAGCCATCAAACATGGAAATGTTTTCGTCATTTCCTGACACTACTGTAGATTCTAAGACCAGAAAACCCAAGAATTTTAGAAGAAAAATCTAACATTTCAAACAAATGAAATAATAGTATGTTACATAAAATACAACAGCAGCAATTTGGCAAAATTGACACCTTGTGACCGTTTATTTGCGACGAACACATAATGGGTCGCTGCTTGATATCTTTACGATCAAGTACGTATATAACTCGATTTAATCATAAAAGAATAAAGATGGTAGAACACTTGTACAATAAACTCTCATCCCCAGAATTTTGCGGAAAAAAGTTGCAAAGTGGGAAGAGGATCTAAGCTGTGACATGCACCTATCTACAATTCGCTAGTAAGCAGCCGGTGGACTAAACGGATGAAACCAGATATTCGAAGATACATACGCATCGAAATTTGGCCTCAGGAAGTTCATACTCCAGCGGACAGCTGAGTTGATTTATCTCGAAAATCAGAATGCCGTGTTTGGGAAGAATCAACGATATCCGTACAGGATCTGCAGGCATCTAAACCTCGATCTGTTGCCCAACTATCAGGAACTGTCAAAAAATACTTTGACATGAACTTCCTGAACCTTTTCTTGTATTCTTTCGGTGAAACCACCGTTGGCGAAGTGTTTTTCGGGACTACCAGAGAGAGCTTAACCCAATTTTCAAGTTGTTTATCCCAGGTATATTGTCTCAGGTAATCAATAATACCAAATACAAGGTGGTGTCGCTCCTTGTCTACTCCCACGAGTAAAGAGTAATCCATGACGTTGATTGACTGTTACGTAGCAATAGTCAAGGCAAATTTTAGTTAGCAAAGTAAAGAAAAGTATCTCTCCAAAAAGATAAGCAAATCGAGATGGTAATTTCGATTGACACTTACGGTAAGAAAAGATGTATCATTCCAAATAGCACGCTGCAATAGATGCTTAGTTCGTCCTCCAACATACGTAGGAGACAGACCCATGTCCTCAACAAAATTCTGATCCAATAGAACAGCATCAGGATTACCTGCATCTGAATTGTACCTGGAAAACAAGGCACCTTTGAGATCATACGTGCGAGATACATTTCTGCCAAATAATAGATTCTCCATCACCATCAGATCCGTTTTTATTTCTTTACCGCCTTTATTTTGTGTAACCTGAAGAAAAAAAGAAAGCCTTCGACGTTAGAATTATATTATTTCACCGTATACATCCCCATCATGTCTACTAACCAGAGGTAATAAGTTGCAATTTATATATCCCAAGGAAACACCATAACAACAGAAAATCCAACTCATGTCTGGATGAAAGAGTACTGAGACACGTGGTGAATTCCATCAATTATACGTTACAAATATGGGATCTTTTTGAGAATGAAAAAAGTAAATTACAAATAGAATACCTGATAAATACCCAATATTTTTGCAAGGCACGTCTGGCTCCCAGATTTTAGAGATTCAGTAACATGCTTAAAATATCCTGGGGCAAACTTCAAAAACGAAGCAAGTTCGGTTTTTTTTATTTCCTTTATGATAAACCGATCATCCAATGTCTTTGCAAATTGTGCTTTACTTTTTCCGCCCTTCGCATCCCACTTCTTGCACCGACTGAGAGAAGACATGTAAGCTATTTCAGATGGACAACAATGTTTTCGAAGAGCAAAGAATTCTTTTGCATAAATGCAAACAACTGAATATTTGCTTCTTCCAGTAATATTATCAAACCCCAGTTGGATTTCAGGATGCAAGCTTTCTGAAGATAGCAAACGATCAACTAATAAAGATCCATCAGCACCAGACGTAGAAAGCTCGTCAGATGATATTGATGACAAGCTCTGCCAAGACTGTATTCTCTCAAGATTCATAGATCCAGTGGATGAAGAAGATGAACCATCTGATGCTAAACCATGGGCATCTTCAAGCTCATGTTCCACACGTGCTCTGTCTTTTCCGACTTCCATCTCATCTGGCGAAACGAACCTTTCATGATACAAAGCCAGGGCACAAGCAATAATGCTTGAAATTTCTTCCTCGTGAAGACATATGACAACCTCATCTACAGGATAGCACAAGCGCTCTCTTTCCTGAGCATTCAGTTGATGCAAAGCTGGTAGATATTCTGGAGAATAGCTAAAAATGAATCTATATTTGTGTGAAAAACCCTTGGAGTAATCCTTCCAAAATGCTTTTCGTATCTCCTGAAAGGGATTCCAAATCCAATCTTGGGGGCCCATAACCATGTTATTGACCGAACGCTCAGAGTCGCAAGTGTCTGCAAAATACGTGGATGAAGGAAGCCTTTCTTCATTGAAATTTCCATGGTCAATTACCAAACCAGATTTAGCATTAGAGTTGCAGCTTCTGGTATGCCCAGCAACATCTTTTTCTACTTGTATTTCAAACGAAGCAAGATTATCATCATTCAGGGAGGTAGAAGATGCAAAAGATATTTCAGACTTTTCAACATTGAGGAATGTTTTATCCTCAAGTTTGATCGGTCCACTTGTACTTTTTCTAACTATAATTTTCCCTGGCTTCTCGTCAGCAATTTCTTCAATAGATTTGATGGCACGATCACTTTGTTCAACTAGTGATTCGGCAGAATTTATCTCTTGATTAGCATTGACATTACTGATGTTGCTTTGACCACAAGAAGACTCTTCAATTTCAATCATAGTGCTCATACGAGAGTTGTCCATTTTCCCTTCACCATCTCGCAAAGAGTTTTCATCATCAATGCCAGCTGAATAAATACCATCAGCTGGATTTTTTTTGTCTGTGGCATCATTATTGCTTTTACTTGTTAGAAGGGATTGCAAGCGACTGTCCCATACGTACAGCTGTAGTAGTAGTTCCTGCTTAAGGTATGTCAAGTCGAATAACTGATACATAGATGGACTGGAAATTTCATGGTACCCAGTCACCTTCTGCATTTTTGTCTTTGTTAGACTCATGAAGGAAGTATTAATGCTAGAAACTATTTTATATCACAAAATACCCGTACAAGCAATTTGAAGTTGAAAAACATTGTGTAGGAGAGAGAACACACCTCAAAATTTAATTTCTCTCGGTTCAACATTTCCATAACTTCAGAGAATGCTATACTGGAACCAGGAAGGTTCACAGGTCGGCCAGAAAACTCAGAACTTGCTTCCTGAAGTGAACTTTCAATATTTGAAAATAACTTCCCTCCAGATTCTCGGACCTTCGAAAAACAAATCAAAATGTCATTCAAGAGATGGATAAAAGGACAAAAGAAACATAAAATGCAAAAAAAATCCATACATCTTTTGCTCCCTTTTCAAACCACTCCTGCTTAGTTGGACTACTGAACTCCAATAAAGGTGGTGGTTTACATGCAGTAAAGATATCAACTTGTGAATATTTAAACATGGCTACTTTGGAACCCAATCTGTTAATATCCACATTAGGATAGCATTAGAATTGAATGGCAAGAAATGCAGACCAACGACACTAGGACAAAATTTTGATTGAAGCAGCATACCCAAAAAAGCGAAGACAGTCCCTATGCAGCAGATGCCCACATCTTGATAGCCTTCTAGCTGCAGAGTGTTCTGAAAAGCTGAGCTCTAAAAATTTACCAAATGATAGACCACGGGCTGCAGTAGACATAACCACCCGTCTTGTGGGCCTTGGGATTCCTCTTTCATGATGACACTTCAAACACCGTGTCCACATCCAAATCTTTCCCTGGGCGGCACCATGCAAATGTGATTGTGGAGGAAGCTGTTTCACTTGAACAGTTAGCTTCCCATTTTGGTGAGTATAAGAGTAAATGTGGGATTCTGGTAAGGCACCACATCCAACACAATTGCGTTTCTGCAGACCAGAGCAAGTTCTATAAGAGCCTTTTCCATTATTGGGAGGAAAAAAAACCAGTAAATTTCATATAGTACAAATGAAAAGTTTAAATCTTATCACCTCACTTAGTAAAATATCCTGCAAAAACCGACCAACAGAAATGTCAAAATTTCCATAATACTTGATACGGGTGAGATGACTCTGCTCACAGACAGTATCCTTGTGTATACTTCGACTGGAAAACAAAACCAAAATACTTTGGGGGTCTAGAACTGCACCAATATCACCCTTCTGAGGAATGTTGACTTGGTTATTTGCATCAGAAACATGTTCAAGAGATTCATTGAGATCCAACACAGGAACAATCTTTGCATCTGCAGACAATTCATCTTGTGCTTTCACTTCTTCCAAATGTCTCCCATATTCTGTCTCAATGTTAACTGTCTCTGAAAGAGAATCATTATCTAGACCATTATAATGGATTATAGCATCATTTCCAGGATAGCTAATATACGAAGTAAAGAAATTCCAAAAACCAAATCCAACGTGGCCTGTCACAGATGAAACGGATGATACATGCTGCCCTGGAAAACGTGGCAGAGATGACTCGTTGTGCTTTTCATGCAGGACAAGTGCATGACTATCAATTACATCAGGGTCCTTATCATTCATTACAGAAACACTAGCATTTGTAGTGATATCAGCACAAGACCCTGCATTTTCTATATCTGAATTGGATTTAACTAATTCAAGGACAGGTTTCTGTATGCTTTCATCGAAAATGGAAATATCAACAGCATGTGTTGAGTCTGATCCATCTGAAGTAGAACAGTTGGAATTCACTGTGGAGGCAGCAGCATCAGTTGCAGACGAGGCAAATTGGTTTGTGCAAGAATTTTGTCCATCAACATCAAGAGGGGCACAAGATATTGCTCTTTGATCTACGAAGAATGAGGTCTCAAGGATCAAATGGTATGCTGCAAAAACAGTATAATGCATCACTCGCTTAACCTTCTTCAGTTCATCACTATGAGCTCCTCTGAGTAAAATCTACACATGAAAATCAATGACATATCAGAAGTCAAAAGGCATAAATTATATATATAGGTAAGGCAGCTCTACTTGATGCATGTAAATATGATATATATATATATATATATATATATATATATATTTGCATGATGATACATGTATGTATACATATGTGTGTGAAGTGTGAATGCAACATTCCCAATTAATCCATGACATAAACCTATGTTTAGTGAAAATTCTTTTTCTAGCACTAATAATACCTTATCATATATATATATATAATCAATAGATATTACTATTATTTGGAGAAAATATTCTAAAATATTTATAAAATTTTCCAACTTGAGATTTAATAGGGGTGAAATTGAACATTCCAGTAGGGTTGGGTTGGGACTAATTTCAACATTAGCTGCTTAGTACGGCAGCACTATCAACAACAATGGCACCAAAAAAGTTGCTTAATTCATCAAAAGCCAGCAGATATCAAACCAAGGTTTTGGCCAAGCTGGTACTAAAAAACTAACCTATTGATGCCTTAATCACACAATGTGAGATCAGCAATAGGTATTGAGGAATCAAATTTTGATATTAATAGAATATTTCACAGAGAGAAAAAAAGAAAATCAAACTTGAATAGTAGAGTATTTCACAACCAAAATAAGAAATAATGATGTCTCAATCTAGCATTATATAAGTTTGTTTGATGCTAATAGAGATTATTGTTCCCTGTTGTCCATTGTCATCATGCACATGTTAATCACAAGCAAATGTGAAAATTTAGTGGAGACAATGTAGTGTAATAAACATGCATTGCTACTCACCGTGCAACCCAATGGTTTTGGACAACCCTCAAAAAACATCAGAGTTTTGCTCGGCTTCTTTCCACCTTCAGTATGGTTGTGTTCTTCCATTAATTTCTCGATGTGGAAATAGTCACATTGTCGCAACTTTGTGCTCATTGGGATATTATCACCTGAAATAATTGATGATGCCGTGCAACGAGCAATTTTTTCTAATCGTGCTAGCTTCATATCAAAGACTAGGGTTATTTTTTTGTCTAAAAGCTTTTCTTGTACATCACGTGAAGCAGTTTTTTCCACTAGAATAACATTTGGATTGCATGTTTCAATCACCTCAATAAGAGATTTCAGATCATTGTTATCCTGTTACCAATAACTAAATTAGACTGACATATTGCATGTAATTCCACAAACACTTGAGCAATTTCATGAGATGTATACCTGCATCAATGAATTGAATGATGATAACCCAGCTCTATGTTCTCCAAGAACGCCCTTCAGCAACAACAATCTTGGATTTCTAACATTAGTGGGCATGTGTTTATGGGCAGTATTCTTCTTAAATACTAAACCTTTGACAACTTCACTGCAATCAAAGACAACTTAAATTAGTATATGTTTTTATTATTGGAGCATGCTACATAGAACATGCACAATCCTTTTAGGCTAAGAAAGTTAGTAAACTGCACTAATGTAACAACCTTTGGTCACGACAGCCATGTGCAACACACTTGACTTTCACATAGGATGCAGGATCCATTTCTCTCCCCTCATTAACATCAGGTTTAATCATAAGTGCAGCTTCCCATGATAAAGCAGCAACAATATCCAACCAACTCTTGCCAGAATCTTCTTTGGAACAATTAATACCTTCTGAAGCCAAAAACCGACTTACAAGAAACATGAATTGGCCATTCATTGCATCCTTCATAGCCTTTTTTCGTTCTTCATAATTGCTTCCAAATGCATGACCTCCAGAAAATCTGCTCAAAGAACTTGGCTGACTCCATTTTGTACCATCACTATAATTATCATCATCGTCGTCACTATTAGCAACACTGTCTTCCTTATCATCTTCTGTGTCTTCGGGTTCAGGTGGAAACCAAAGAGCATCAGTCTCCCAGTTTGATGTCAATGAAAGATTCCTGGCACTAACAATGTCCTCTCCTTTAAAAACTTTTCCATTGCTCACATCTTCAAATGAGCCATTGTATGGGAATACTTTGACAGTATTACTTATTTCATTTCTCTGAACCTCCAAGGAACCACGCTTAGAATTGGCTGCAGAGGTGGACAAAGTTCCAACTCTATCCCATACATTAGGGACTATACATCTCTCACCAACATTTTCTTGATTGGAAGTTATTGAACTATAAATGAAGTTGTCTTCCATCTGTATCCAAAATATTATAGTCAGCACATCTTCACTTCAGCACAATTTACATGAACAACAATGGCATTTTTCTCAAATAGAACAATTGACCTAACTAATACAATTCTAAGATGATAAAATCACAAAGAACAATCTTACATGTATAGAAACTCGGAAGCAAAGCTATTTCAAAGTTTGTGTCTTGCAGTGTTCATGTAATCATGACAGGAGCAAGGGAACTGAATTCCCCGGCAACTTTGTGGTGTGGTAGTCTTTTTATTAACTCCTAGCTACTACCCGCTCACAAGCACCGCATCCTCGTATTGGAATACTTTATTTATCCAACTAAAAATAGGGGGTTATGAATAAGTAACTCTCTTTGCATGATATATAGCTCGATATAGAAAAGTCAAATGTATACCGACAGACAGATATACAAAGTGGCAACTCTCAAGAAAGGTAAAAACTCAAGATATTCAAAAGATGAACCAGTTACGCCACAACCACCAGTACTAAGTATACGGACAAAAATCTACCAATTAACCAATTTCGCTCGGGGAAACGTACTTGGTAAAAATATCAAACTGCCAAATGAGTCGGAAAGGGGAAGTGAACAGGAACCGGTGCCTTTTTGTTTGCATATACAATTTTGTTAAACCAGAAAAATCCTCGATCCAAAACCACGGAGCTTCTTTTTTATCGTTTAAAATTAAAGTTGTTGCTGATGAGCAGGAAAGAAGCCATTTTTATGCAATAGAAGAAAAGTTAAAAAATTTGACTCGTTAACCACAGTCAACGGATTGAAGACCAGGATCAAATCAAAAGGTTCAAAATCTCTGAATCTACTCCAAAACCACAATCCAATGCAACATGAACAGAAAGCAAGAGCCCCAGTTTCTGCCCCCTTCTCTCTCGCTCTCCCTCTCCTACCTGCAACAGAGCCACCACCAGTAGCCCAGCGAAACCAATAAATCAAGCGAGAATAAGAACGTGGTCAGGCTTATGTTCATGACGAAGATATAATCCAACAGTCTACAGATGAGCGCTGGTAACCGGTCCCTACGGACCGAAAAATCTAAAAACGAGTATCCGCAAAAAGCAAAACAATGGTATGGAAGAAATCCAAAGATAAAAGTAGTTGACGCACCGGTTAAGAGATTCACGGTCTCGGAAAACCTCTTCCCATAACTCCAGCTTCCAGCAGAAACACGAACAACGGAAGCTCGAAAAACTACTCCTCCCCCCTGCCGACGATATCGGGAAACTAGCAAGACCAAGTCAGAGGAATCCAAGTCCAGAGAAGTCCAAGTTCCAATTCCAGAGCCGACCACAGGATATATACCTTATCCGTCGACTAAAATCGCCGATAAACTACCGTCGTCCGAGTACTTCTCTCAAAACCTCCGCTGTTGGTGCAGACGAAGAATCCCTAAAGTTTAGCTCGGGCCGGAGAAGAGAGAAGGGGAAGGGAAGACTGGGAAAGTAATGTTCCTCTGTGGACCCCACTAGCGTGAAGGAGAAGCAGGCGTGTGAGAAATTACATATTTATCATTAAAAAATAAAATTAATTTTGGCTGTCGCGTCAAGGATTTTTTTTGAACTTGTCAGATAAGTTTTCTTTTATGAAAAAAAGCCTCTAATTTTATATACGTGCGGCCAATCCTTTTGTATTTTTGCACTTCCCAGAGGTAATAAGTTGATGCTGCCGTGTTTAATAAGATTGGTAAGCATTTAGTTTTCCTTCCGTTTTAAAGTTTTCTGTATTTCAATTATTTCTGTTGTAATTTATTTTATAATATTTTTATTTCTTCTTTTAAATTTAATTAAAAAAAATATTTGTACATTTAAAATTTATATTTTGATAGAATTTGATGAAAAAATTTAAAATTCAAATATTTGTGTAAGTTTAAGAATTTAATAGAAATTAAAATTTAAATAATTAAATAAATTTAATCTCTCTCTCTCTCTCTCTCTCTCATAATTTCATCATAGTATTTCACAAAAAGCAAGCATATAAGTGAAATACATAGAAAGGGAATAAAATTTAATTTTTAACCATTTGAACTTAAAAAATAAATTTTAAGATTTAGACACGATTGAAAGGTGAATTTCATATATATACAAATAAATTCTTTGTAGAGTTAGATGGAATTTTTTTCCCTTTTTATTCAATTTCACATGTATAAACATCTATTTAGTATCTTTTGCAGAAACATTCCTTTTTTAATGAAATACGAAAAGCATTGCTTGCTACCATGTACGAGACATTTTCTGTGCTTTCAGATCACACTGGAAAAATATTTATGAGATTAATAATTTCATCGAGTACGTAAAAATGACGAATAAAATTTTTATTATATTTTTTATCAGAAGAAAGTTTTATATTTTGTGATTTCATTATGTAAAAATATAATGATCGAAATATAAAAACTACAAATTATTATTATATACTAAAATCCAGTTCATATGCACGAGACGACTGTGAATGAGTCGAGGTTATTACAATACGTCGTAACCCGAAACCGCATGAAGAATGACATGTTTATTTGATATTGGAAAGTAAAAAATAATAAAAAATACAAATTGTCGGTTAAACACGACGTCATGGATGATCACTACTCTCACATGGAAAAATATATAAAGAAATTTTTCATTCAATCATAATCACCAATTTGTTATTGTTGTAAACTTTTCACGTACATGGAATAGATAAAAGTCACCGTTAAAAACTTAAAACGCAAACATATCAAAATGGTTTTAAATATATATTATGTATTCAAGAGACTGGTGTATAGATATAAATAAAAAACGAAAGGCAATTTGAAGTTACCCGTCTGGAGGAAATTTTAATGATTGAGAAAGGTTTGTCCTCGTAGTTTAAACTTAATTGTAAAGTATAAATACGATTTTATCTTGACATTAAATTAATTTCACGGCAATCTTTCAAATTCTACATTTTATCATCCAAGCTATGAGTCTCTTATCAGGAGCAGTAGTTGCGTAAGTTTCATTATATTTTACTATTCAAATTAAAAACAAACAGCAACCAAATCATAATCTAGTTGTCAAGTATATCATTTTTTTTCATGTATTTTTATTTATAATCATGTTAAATTATATAAGTTTAAATATTTCCTCATAAATACTAACCATGTAATTTTAGGTTTTCCATTACTTTTGATTTTTTCTACAGTAATTGATTTTCACATCTTTTGATTGAGATAAGATGAGGATCCGACGAATTTATTGACTCCTTTTTTCTTTTCCAAATAAAATGGAAAAATAAGTATAAATAAAGATATCAAATTTTATCCTATCATTTGCCATTAATTTGTGGGAAATATCTATTTTTATTACCCGTTAGATTAAAATAAAGATAAAGATAAGTTTATAAATCTATCCTCTCCTCTGTATTCAGTGTAGTCGTGAACGCCGTGAATGCGGTACATGACTTGTTCTACAAAATAACACGATAGTCAAATCAGATTGAGGGAAAAAATGCATAAATTCGTGTAATTACAAATATAATTTGATATCATTTAAATTAAAAAATCTGTAACCGACCTTTTCACACTCCTAAACCTTAAATCTATACCCGAAAACGCTCGGATCCATCTGTGAAGTAGGCGCGATACCAGACAAACAAAAGCCGAATCCGTCGGATCATGATCGCGGTCGGACAAAAGTCCGAGAATGGATGCATTCCATGTCGGCGTCTGTCTGAGGCGGTGAGCGGGAGCTGCCAGATCGGACGGTGGAGATCCCGCGATGTCAGGTTTTTCACGTCTGAGTGGACGGATTCTTCTTAACGTGGGTGTTCGGCAACCGTGTGGGCCTCGTCTGCAATTGTAAACTCAGCTCCGTTGAAGGTGACCGGACCGTCGAAGGTGGGGATCGCCCGGACCAAGTTGGAGTTCGACTTCGTGCTTATAAGCTATTATATGATTTTTTTTTTTTTTTTTGTGGGGGGGGGGGGGGGTCCATCCAATTGTTGCGGGTAAAGGAAAAATTCCCGCGATGAAAAACGAAAATTTTAAATGATTAAATGGACAATATCATTTTATATATTTTTATAAAAAATATAAGCACTACAAAATCAATCTCTACGTACGTAAAGTTTTTCGATGCATGAGCAATACATGAATCGTGATATCGATCATTAAGAAAAAAGATTTCTATGTTTTCCTTTTAAATCATGCTGCCGATTATCAAGAGGCTTGTAGGCTACATTATTATTATTTTTTAAAATTTCTCTGTTATCATGCTGCATGAAAAATGGAGACACGATGCTCTTGGTAACGACAGTTATTATGTTTTACTAGGATTTGATCTTGGTGATATTATTATAAGTATCGTTATTCTTAATGAATTGAATTTTGGGATTGATTAAATAGAAACCCGACGTTAATGATATTTTATTATAAATACCACACACTCTAGCCGTATACGACGAATAGATGGAGCAGGCAATATCTCTACGAGGGAGTTTCGAGGTGTGTGCTTGTAAAGATGACGTGAGAATGGAACTTGTGAGAGACTAAATCTTATAAGATTGTGACTTTATGACAAACCTTTTTAAATGGTAAATAATAAGTGACTTATTCGTCCAAGATAAGTTTGCTTTAAATACAGTCCAGTATCGGAGTTAGATATGATAAGTCTACTTGCATTCGATATATCCAAATAATAATGATAAAGAAACCTGGAAAGCTCCAACTTTCAAGAAAAGGTCAAATGCGAGACGTATATGTTAAAATAATCAGATGAGAATTGAGATGGGATAAATAATAAAGAAATTCTTCAATACCTACGTTTTAACAAAAGTTTTACCGTTTGGTAGGGAAGTTAGCCGACATGTTTGAAATTATTGTGTACGGAAATTGCGATTGGCGGTGATGAGTGGAAAAAGGGAACCGATCATTGCGGATTATACACGGAAGGCTGAAAATTAGAAGAGAGAAATCTCCAAGGTATCAAAAACGTAAATATTCCTTGCCAAGCCTAACCAATACGTGCGCGCGCGTGCGCGTGTGTGTGTGTGTGTGTTATTATTATTATTATTATTATTTATAACTGCGTATTTAACATGCTATTCATTTCCTTGGCTTCTCATCCCCACCTTCAATTCTCAGGTGCTTCACGTAACCGACAACCACGTCGATGGAATCACGGTAAATATTAAATTGTAGGTGGTTTCTTGACCTATAAAAATTCCTCTTCAAAAATGAAGGATTCGCTTGATAATTAAATTTAGCGGTGAATAAGGATGTGATCGATTCAGTGTCACCAATATTTGGAATAGTAAAAAAAAGGTTGTTTTAAATGCTTTATATTTTTTTTTATAGATATCTATAATAATATATTAAATTTAATTTCAATATGTTATTATTTACTATTGATTTTGTTTTTTTTAATGAAGTTTTCTTGGTAGGAAATTCATCGATTTTTATTTTTATTTTCTCGTTCCGACTAATGCGAACAAGTCGTACGTATATATTTTATATTATTGACCGATCAAATTCGACGGCAGTGGTTTCTTCGGACGGACGGCAGCGTAGTAGACCGGAAAAGGACCGGGTAAAAAGAAAAACTCCGATAAATGAATGAAAGTCATATGGGCCCTGCACTCCTGCAATGGAATATGCTAGGCCCAGTGGCGATAATAATTATAATAGTAGTAATAATAAGTTATAATCTGCTGGCATCAGCAATGATGTTTGTTGGCATCGAATCAGTTTAACCGAATTTTCATTTAATTTAATTAAATATTTTTCAATTTAACTAAATTAAAGTTTAATTAAATTGAACCAAAATTCGATTAAAACTCTGGTAGTTTATTTTGCGAAAAAACTCTCTCTCTTCTTCCAAACGAGTGAAAGAAACGGTTTTTTTTTTTTTTGAAAAATCGGGGCTAGGAGAGGGAGATAGCTGAATGAAGTCCAGCCCATCAATATGTGCGAAAAGCCCAGTCCAGTAACAGCAGAAAGGAAGAGGCGAGGTGGGAGGCGGCGGCGGACGTCCACTTTCGGCGGTGCCGCCGCGCCCCCACTCTCTCGCTACTCCGCTCCTCGCAACGTGGGCAACGACGGAGTCTTCTTCCTCGACGTGAACCCAGTCTGCTACGATGGGGCGAGGTACGGCCCCCGCTACGCTTTATTCGCGGGTTGGCTGTCCCTCTTGTTGGACCAGATGCGCGGTGTGCCACCCTCAGTTTATTTACCTCCGTCGATGTTTCTGATTAGGTGGTCGGGAGTGTGTCATGCAGGTGTTGATGCATTGGAGGCCGTTGCCTTCCTACAAAACGCGCAGGTGTTGATTTATTTCAGTTTCTTCAGTTCCAACTTTGATTTGAAATGCAGATGTATATTGTCATGGCATGCATTTCAATAGAACAATAACATCAATATCAATTGTTCCCTTTATTCAATCGTAAATATAGGTGTATATTATCAAATATTGATTATGTAATTTTGATATTTCCTATTTCTAACTAGGTAACTTTTGTCATTCCTCTAAACATTTTAGTTTCACTTAACGTATCACTATCTATTCTTCATTTCTTATAATTGTATTTATACGTCTTCTACGGACACGACTAAATCATCGAAGATAATTGTCTCTTATTTTATTCCCAATCGATGTAATTCTTATCTTATTTTGAATGAAATTATTTCTTAATTTATCTCTTAAAATATTTTTCTGCATCCATCTTAACCTTCGAACATCGATTGGGTTAATTTTTTTTTGCACATTGTCATGTTGAATAACTCACACTTTGTCTCATAAAACATGGCTAGGTGAATATTCATTTCGTAGACTTCTCATTTTAATTTTAGAGATTTTCTTTTATTAAATAACACTCCAGTTTTAATTCTTTGCCTCATTCAATCTACATTAATATCTTTGTAATTTCCATTGTTGCTTATTATAGTTGTTAATATGCCATATTCTTCCTTTTCAATATCTCATGATCATCCAATTTACATCTTCAGCATGGATTCTTTCATTGCTAATCTTATCTATGTTCTATGTATTTGGACTTAGTCTTATTTAAACTAAGTTCTTCAGACTCTAAGATATATCTCCATAATTATGATTTAGAACTGTTTCCTACTTTACTTTAATCAACTAAGATTATGCCATGAATAACATATACCAATGTATTTTTCCTGATTTTCTTTAATTATTTTGTCTGTAATCAAGACAAAAAAAGAGAGTAAAGACTTGGAGTTGATCTTTGATATAAGTGTAAGTTCATTGAAAATTCTCCTCTCTCTCCTATATAGTTTTTACACTAGCTGCTACTTTATTATTCATGTCTTTGATAATATTAATACAACCAATAGATACTCTTTTCTGCACGTCTTTGATGATAACCAATAGAGACTCTTTTTTCCTTTTTAAAGTCCATTATAATTCATTTCTAGGTACCCTGTCATGATCTCGTTTTTTTCTAAATTATTGAAAGTCACATGGGAGGATGTTGCCTTCCTACAAGACGTGCATAAAGAAGTTAGAGTGTGAATCATGCAAAGGAGCTTGTTGTAGATTTTTTTTTCCTTTTCAACATCTATCACAATGATAAGTTTCTATCACGATCTTTTTTCCCAAATCATTCAAAGTCATATGGAGTTTTTTTATTAGCTTTTAACTTTTCCACTGATTGCTTAAGTTGATGAGTAATTTTCATTATTGGTCTACCTAGTATAAATTCAAACTAATCCTTTATGATGGTGGTTTCATATCTTCAACTTTGTTTAGTTATCCTTTTCTGAAGTTTCATTATATGAATTCATTAATGCAATACTTTGATAATTATTACACTTTTTGTTTAACTATTTGCATACACTTGTCTGAGAAGTTCATATGCTTCATATTGTTAGCCTGGTTTTAGTCTCTTGAACTAAATTTTTTTACGTACACTTGTTTATTAAAATATGATAACATTTGTTTATTCTCAATTGTATGTAGGCACCAATGCATTCCCTAGCTTATAAATGTAATAGTTGAGGTCTGTAATGTTTTCTTCTTTTTTTCATTGCAGCTAAGGTTTGTTGCAATTATGCCCTAGTAATTTATCTCTAAGATTCATGTTCATAATAGTTTGATAAATTTTTATGGTTAATTGTCAACCGAACACTAATTCTCCTCCTTTACTTGGGCTTGGAACCAATAATGTGTGGATAACTTCCAAAGGAGCTCAATACATCTTATCAGAGGATCAACAATTTAGTTGAAAATTCTAATGTCAATTTTCTTTGGCTTGATGAAATGGTACAAGTAGCTTATGGTCTATAGATACCTGATGCAAATATCTTCTTATCAAGAATTTCAGTTTGACACGAGAAATCTGATTATTGTACTGTACATTTACACATCATTATTTCGTATATGTCTTTGGGAGAAACTCTGATGTTACTCTTCTGGAATTCCTTCAACACAAACTGCCACGGTTGCAGACTCTGTAAGGCTAAATATTTACTACCAAGTGTGTTAATATCTTTGTTTTAACTAATTGTTAGTAAAATTACTATGATGTCGATAATATCATATAAACCTAGTGAATTAAATTTTTCCCTTGGGAGTTTCCATGTTTGTATTCTTTTTTGTCAGCTTCTTTCCAACTTTTGTTTTTTTTTGGACCACAAGATCACTGCCACCCATTTGGCAGATTAAAGAATGAAACATGAATTTAGATTGAAAATATAGAAAGCCACTACTGCTTAAAGATATGGAATCATATGACATACAAGAAAGAAGATAGATAGCTCAGCAGCGAATGATTCAGCAAAGAAGACTAAACACAGCCTGATGAACAAACAGCCCAACCAATGAAAGAAGCCCAAGCTCAACCAATAAAAGTTGAATCAGTAATCCAACAATTTAGGTCCAGATCATTAATGTTATGTGGCTGGACCACTGGTATTATGAGCTCAAAATCATAATTACGGTATATCACTGATTCAACTATTAGTGGTACCAGTAGAAAACTAACCTGTGCCCAATTCCTTGTCTACGGGTTTATGTACAAGTTCAAAAGCAATTAAATTCTTCCAGAGCAACAGTTACCATTTCCCACTGTTTCTGTGGAACAATATGAGCGAAAGCAACTTGAACATTTCACCCATTGAAGACTTTGTCATTCTTGGAGGAGCTCAAAGTCTGTTTATCTCTAATAAAGCTCCAAGTTCTGCTTCTCTTGGGATGCTTTAGAAACTGGTAGATGGAAGGCGTCAACATGACTTATGCAAGCTTGTTGGAAAAAGGTAGATACAAGGAAGTTATGGGTGCTTTACAGTATCATCGTTGTGATGAATTTTTGTGTGGTGAAAACAACAGTCAAAAGACTATTGCTTCCATAAGAAAGAAACGAGCAAATCCCGGCGTGATTCATTCACCAAAAACAGGCAATAAATATGGAATTTTTCCGGAATCTTTCCGGTAAGATTCTAATCTGGATTGGCATCAGCAACCCCTAGAAATATATGTTTTATAAATAATGACTTGGTGGTTAGCTTGACATTGTCAGTGGCAAGTGCTTGTCAAAGTAACAGGAAAGATCCACATGTACCCGTACAGGAAGATTTTTGTGAAATTATGGGGTCTGATTTCATAAAGACGTGATCTTCAATTGTATGATCGAAGATCATTTAAAGGAATACTTGCAGGAAGCGATTTCTACATCATATTTGGATATTGAAATTGACGTTAGAGAATGGTAATCACCCAGAAAAATGCCAGTTGATTTTTTCATTGTTCTCCATACAAGAAAGATCATGTCAGTTTTGAGTATTTCATCTGAATGCTTGTGTTTTCCTCCATTGACTAGTCCTCCATTGACTAGTTCAGATTTTGATATACTTAATTCCACCTCCATTTCTGAGTCCTTGTGTGAACGAACGGGCAATGATTCTTTATAAAACAAGAGGAGAAACAATTTTTTGTTAATGGTAGTAAATTTACAATCTCACCAAAGAAACAAGTTTGAAACACCAGCTGTACCATTCTCACCAAAGTAGTAGTAATCATTCACCACCGATGCACTCATAGAGGGATAAAGTGTGAAATTGTGGTGGAACATTTGACATCTCTCCTCTCCAGAGTCACAGATGACTACGGTTTCTTCCCTCTCCTCCAGCCAACCAAATATGCTTCCATAGCCAGACTGGTTTTCCTCTCTCCTCCATTCAATATGATATCATACTTGATTTATACATGAACGGCTCTTGGTAGCCAGCTGGCCTTGGTTTCAAACGCCAACTTGCAAGAAGAAAATAAAAGGTATGGTCTTCAGCAATTTCATCCTCTCAACAACCATCACCACACCCTGCCTCAAGGGGAACACAAGTCCATTAGCGTATTTTAGTTGCTTTTGATGGATTGATTGATTCATTGATTTATTTGGAAGTAATGGAGAAAAGGAACCAGGGATGTCCAGGTCATAGAAATTGGTGGAAGGTGACATGTTTGGGACGTCAGACATGACATGTGGATGGAACAAGAAATCTCCAGCCCATCCAACCACCTCTGCAGTAGCGAGGATTTGTTCCAACTCATGTGTCAATGCTCATTGCTGTTCACCTTCTCTAGTTTCAGGCATCTGGGAAAAAAAATCACATGTCTATGTCGAGAGACCCCCTCTCTCTCTTCCCTACATGGTTCCTTAACAAACAGGCCCTTGTCTCACCAGAACTGGGGACCCAACTGGAACCTTGGAAAGTGGCATCTGATTAATGACCAATCTGTATTCTTTTTTGTTGTTTGGAGCATCTGGTTCATCTTAATGATTAACAGGTTGTTAGCTATGGTTTAGGTTTTTTTTTCTCTTGCCATGTAGTTTAAAATGACTAAGGTCAAAGTAAAATTGAATTCCAAGTATTCTAATCCTTTTGCTCCATGTGGAAATATTTCCTTTACGCAAGCAGTGAAATTCAATTTCATTTTTTTTTTGGGTCAGTGCCTTAATTTGGATGACCTTCTGAGCATGGGGGAAAAAACAAAGGAAAACCAAAACCATGAAAATGGCTCATTGTACAAGGTTATCTCCTGACATGAGTGTAGGCATATTGACAATGGAAGTTTAAACTTGAGAACCACTCTTTTGGAGGTATACATGCAACATGTTGCCAGGGGAGTGAATGGTCAAGTTGTTTCTTTCCAGCAAGAAAAAAGATGATGGGGAAGGGGGTGACCCCCCCTTGCAGCAGGGTAAAGGGGCCCTTGGGGCTGGAGTTTGAACCTCAAGCTTTGGATCCCCAAACCAAATCACATGGGTGTGCAATCCATCAAAAGATTGTGTTCCTGTGGGAATCAGACAGAATTGGAGAATTACCAAGTTGGGATTTGACTTGAGGGCTTGATTTAACCGAGTCACTTTTTTCTTTTAACCTATTCTGGAATACAGTTGAAATGAGGCACTTCTTTTTCTCGTCTTTCATTCACTTTCTGAACCGTATAAGATGGATGAGGTGCTTGTGAGTTGTGATGACCCAACAATAAAGATCTGCTTAGCTGCCTGTCTTGGGCCATGGGAAAGAGATCTACCTTACAATACCAGTTACCAACGTAAAGGAGCGACAAAAGGAAAAGAAAAACAAGCAACCCTAGCAATTTAATTAATAAAAACTAATGGTACCCGTAACTTTTACTGAAATTTTTTTTTTTTAATGAGATTGTAAAACTATAAAATCATGAAAAGGACAAAAGCTATAAATTAATTTCCCGTAGGTGTACCATATTTTTAAATATTAAACCGACGGTAAGAAGTCACCTGCTTCGAAACAAGAACATAAATATGTGATGGGAAGTTGTTCACGGTCCGACAAAGACCCATCGCTTATCATCGCCATCCAGATGAAAGGCTGATCCATTTGAGCATTTTCTAGCGCAGAACATGGGGCCGTCCGGTGTTTCTGAAGCGGTGGTGGCGTCAAAGTTTTCGGTAATGGAATCACTTCCCGTCTGTTTCTTTCCCCCATCCTTTGACAACTACCCCTTTTTTTAATTTGAAAGCTACACAATCAATCATTCCTAGCCCACGGTTACCATAAATTATCCTGCAGCTTATCCTTAGGGCTCGTTGCGTGCTACTGTTGAGATAAGGCTTTTAGTATTCCGAGATGAGATAGCTGACCAGCGAAATGGGTGGATGGTGTCGCGTTCTGCTTGCCAGCAGAATTGTTCGTGGTTTCACTCCATCGAACACCTACAAATGATTTGGGGCTTAATTGCCTGCACGGTTCCTCCATTTTAATGATTTAGGACTATATTTTGGTCTCATCAAAGCATATGTAGAGCCAAATGACAAACAGTTCCAATTTCAAGTATCATTAATATCTCTCCCTTACCACATAAAGGTAATGAGTTTTTGAATTCTGAGAAACAAAATAAAAATTAGGTACGGTAAACTCTTCTCTAGACCTTACATTAGCAAGAATCTGTCATCCTTCTCCTTTTTTAGTGGTAGTAGAAAGCTATAAAAAGCAGCAAAAAAACTACGAAAGGGCAGAAGGACTATTGTTTTATGGACTACTAAATATCATACACCTGAAGAAAAAGAGGGCAAGCATGAGAATGATGACAAAAGTGTTACTCTTCAAGTTGGCAGACCAAATGATTGAGAGGGCATGGATAAACAAATCTCAACTAAACAACACAGCAATGCAATGGGCAATTAAGCAATAAATAATGAAAGAAGACTCTGACTCTCCCAGACAAGAGACGTGAGGAACAAAGACAACATCAAGCCATGCTATTTTCATAATAAAGTTTTCCAACAAAGGCAATCATGTAACACATGAAACTCACAAAGACTGTACACAGAATTTACAGGGTATGACAAGCAGCAAATGGTATCTCTTCCTCCCCAACACTTTCCCTCAAAATGCATGCATCTCTGACAAACTAACACCAACCAATTCAATATAATTCAACAAAATAAATAGCACAAGATGAACGAAAAGGGAAAAAAACAAAACCTCCCAGATGCAGAAGGTAAATCAAACTCAGATAACATTCTTCCAGTAATAAAGGTTTATGATGCAGGTCCCAGCTCTATCTCCGTTCTTTGATCTTTATTAGATTTCATTGATCGCAATGAATCAATCAGTTTTGCTTGGTCTTGTATCTATATAGGAGCTTCTTCTTCTTGGAGGTTGCATTATCTATGGTGAGGATGACTTTTCCTGGCTCGCTAATCTTGAAGCTGTTTTTCTCCACAGCTTCATCTGTAGAGATGAATTTCCGCATCTTTTGCACGATTACATTGTATCCACCTTCCGCATCAGGTGCAAACTCCGCACCATAGCTGACATCCCATGCCAGAACTCGGAGCTCCCACACAATAATGCAAGCCTGTAAGTTAGCATCCTGGATCAGCTAGAAAGCTTTGCATTTTAAAAGCTACGAATTACAGTTGCAAATTCATCATGTGATAGAATTTTCAGAACAATAGAAGTAGGCTCACCTCAGTTACAGGGATTTCTATGGAATGTTTGGATGCAGGCTTGATGTTGACCAAAGACACAGGATCTGCAGTGCAGAATTCTGAGTCACCGTCCACGCTCAATCCTCCATACTGAACTGGAACTTGCTCAGGGGCGATATATCTGTAGACAAACTCCAATTTAGAAGGAACGTAATACTTGCTGAAGTAGATTAGCAAGGAGAACATAAGAACTAAAAAAGCTTTACTGACTTGAAAAGAGTTTCTGGAGATCTAGACGGTCCGGCATATACACACTTGCTCTTGGACCTTCCGGTGAAGAAGGGGGCCAACATCCTGATGAAAGGCAGGAACCACCAAGAAACGTTGATGAAAATCTGCATAAACAAATCACACCAGTAGAAATGGTAGTCAAATATGCAATGCACATAACTGAAATGGCACCACTCAAAATAGAATCAAAATATGAATGAAGCAAATCCACTATTCAGCAAAGTCCAAACCCAAGATTTTGAGCCACCTCCTTCAATTCAGTAACCAACAAAAAAGAGCCCCGATGGGCGAGAGATATTGATTTTTGAAATGAAGGCTAATTTAGCACGGTAAAAAGCTTGTATACGGATTTTTATGAACTCAGAATCATAAAACTATTATACGAGCAAGACCATATTATCGGCAGCTCAAGCCGATACCAACAAAATCAATTCGAGCAAACAATTTTCGACAACCAATCGAAACTAAAAGCATTGGACAACGAAACAAAAAGGAGGACTTGTAGTTATCTGTGAATACCTGCTTGGCAGCGAATTCGGGATAGTTGTTTTGAAGAAGATGAATCGCCTCAATGGTGGTTTGTCGGAGCTCCTTCTTCCACAGCAGCGTCGAGTTCTTGAAATCGTTAACCTGAACAATAGTGCACACGCCCTCGGGGCTGAAGTCCAGCTTCTCCCTGGTCTCTTTCTCCAGAAGTTGCACCATCCACTTCAAGGCATGCTCTCTCTTCTGCACGTCCCCAAAGGTCTTCCGGTACATTTCCTTGTCCTGGAACTCTTCAAACACGCTGTAGAAAATAGGGTGTTGACCCTTGTCCAGTCCGCGCATGAACATCGCCTTCCCCAGCTCTGGCAACCCGAGGTCCTCTTCCAGCAGCTCTTCGATACCGTACTTCTTGCGCCACATGACGGTATTCTTGATCATGGTTAGAGCCTCCTTCGCCTTGAAGTCTCGAGCCCGGAGGAATTTGAGGAGAATCGTGTCGCTCTTCTCGCTGCCGTGGAGCGGGACTCCCCAGATGAAAACTTCTTCCGGTGGAGGTGGAGGTATGTCCTCTTTCTCCTCTTCCCCGGCCGGCACGCCGGTTTCATGAGGCTTGATCTTCTCTTCTTCCACCACCTCCGCGGCCTCCGATTTCTTCCCCTCCTTCACGATCTCTTGGGTGGCAGAAACGGTGGCCTGAACCACGGTTGTTTCGATGGCTTCAACTGTTTTGGTGCCATCAACCACCTCCTTCTTCTCCTCCGCCACGGGAGTAGCTGCTGGCTTTTCTTCCTTCGCTGGTGCACATGGCTCCGGCTTCATAGGTTCCTTCCCCTTCTTGGTTTCAATGGTTTCCACAGTTTTTGCGGCGGCGTCCACCTCCTTCTTCCCCTCTGCCGCCGGCTTCTCTTCCTTCGCCGGCGCACATGGCTCCGGCTTCATAGGCTCCTTCCCCTTCTTGGTCTCTTCCACTCCTTCCTTCTTCGATTCCTTTGGTTGATCGTGCGTTTCAACGATCACCACCTCCTCTTTCTTCTCCTCCCTCACCTCTTCCTTCTTCTCCTCCCCCACCTCTTCCTTTTTCTCCTCTTCCTTCTTATCCCCCCCCTCCTCTTTCTTCTCCTCCACCTCCTCCTCTTTCTTCTCCTCCTTCACCGGAGGCTTGGTGAATTCATGCTTAGCCAGAGCAGCGATGATCAATAACTTAAGCTCGTCAAGCGCCTTCTGCTCATGGTCGCTAAGGTCGGCCACGACGTTTGACTCCTCCTTAAACGACGTCGATTGTTGGATCACCGTCTCCTTACTCTTGTCCTTCGCCTCCACACCATCATCACCAGCTCCGACATCCTTCTTCTCCTCCTTCTCCTTCTCCTTCTCCTTCTCCTCCACCGGCTCAGCCGCAGGCGTCGAACACTTCACAGGCTCCACCTCCGCCGCGGTCGCGGGGGCAGCAGCCGGCGATTGCGTCTCCTGGGCCATCGTCAAGCAGCAGCGCGTACAAGACAACCGTCTGGGGGGGAAGGGAGAAGAGGACTGAGCGCTAGGGTTTGTTTGTTTGAAAGTGGGTTGGTGATACGAGGGGCAAATTATATAAAGACAAGGGAAGAGGAGGGTCCGGAGGGAGAAGGAGAGAGTGGTGGCGGTGGTGGTGGAGAAGGCGGTGACGGCGGTAACGGAGGAGGTGGCACAGAGAGAGACGAACAGTCTGGCAAAGTGTGATGGACAGCTCTATGCGAAGCTGGTCGGCCCCACAAGCCGGTCATGTCCACCAACAAATCTTTCCACGGGAACTGTTTTTTTTGCAAAATTAGAAAAAAAAATCCTGATTATGAAATTTCAATTAAATAATTTTTCAGGAACTATGACGTACTGATTTTAAAATTTCTCGTTCTTCTAAAAGAATTTGATGTAATTTTTTTTTCTAATATATTCAGTTAAATTAAATTCAAATTTATATTATTATAAGCTATAAAAAAAAATCATTTATCGTTCGAATACGTAAAGTCTTATATCGTATTTGATGTAAATTTTCAATCAACTAATTTCAATTATCAGCCAATGGTTGGCTTTATTTACTAATCAAAACAATGCATCTGTAGTCATCTTCTCATCTCGGTTAAAAAGATGAGAAGTAAGATTACAAAAAAAATTACAATCATTACGAAGAAGCATCAATTTTCGCAACGATATTTTCCATAATAATGATATTTTTACTTAAATTCCATCAAAATTAAACATCATGAAAAAAAATTTATATCGATATTTTTCTATATTAAAGTTGAAAATTATTTTATAATTTTGTAATATTTTTTTTATACGTAATGTGCCAAAATCACGCCAGTTCGACGCCCTGAACACGTTCATGCTGACCATGATGCCGGGAAGAGAGAGGAAGACAGAATCTTCCTTTAGCGTAACAATGATTTGTATTAACAGGCCTTTAATTTTTTTTTTTCATAATGGAAACGTTAAAAAATTGGTACTCGAAAGCTTTTATTTTGTATCAACAACTGTTTATTAGGTTATTGACAGTTGATGGATAATTAATTTTGAATGCACCGTAGTACACAAACGTTGAAGAATCTGCTGTTCTTTATGCCGTTGCTCTCCCATCGTGCGGTGGAGGCCTCCGGTCTTCCTTGGATTCGCCGGAATCTCGAGGGAGAGAAGGGGAAAAGGGTGACGGGGCCGGCCGGCAGGAAGCCAGAGGAGCAGGCGAGCAGCTGCGCTGGCCGGACGGCAACGGTAAAGCTCAACGGCTGCCTTCAGCCTACCCATGTGATTGGGCCCCAGCCCAGCTCGTCCACTACTGGGCCCGCATAGGCTTCGAGAAATCCGACCGCCCTTCTTCTTCTTCTAACGTTCCAATTATTGCCGAAACTTCAATTACTCCCTTTTTCCTTTGTAATTATCAAAAAAATTTATTATCATATTTTTGATTCGATTAATCTCGTAAAAATCAAGATTTAAAACAAGGAAGCGTTTGTATGAAAATATTGACATTGAAACAAAAAACGCTGGTCACACCACGGAGGAGATTTCGTAACTACACGGAACAAAATAATTAAGCGCTGGATCATGAAATGAAATGCGTGGCGGGGGAGGGAAAGAGTACAAGTTTTTTATTTTATAATGACAATATTTTTTTTAAAAAAAAGATACAAAAAAATATCGTTATCTATAATAATTAAACTCTTATGCTTGATTGAAAACAAGACAACCTTGATATGTTGTAAGAAATTGTAATAACTGAATTAATAAGAATAATGATACTTGCAATCTATTCCTATCAATATTTAAAGTTGATAAATACAAAAATAACCAGGCATCTCATGAGTAACGACAACTCTCACGCCGTCCGTCCACCTCATGCAAGCCTTTTTTTTTTTTCCTAAAAAAAAATAAAAAATCTTCGACTTCCTCTTATTCTAGACGCAGAAAGCTCCAGGTGATTAGCTGGCGAAGAGGGGGGGGGGGGCGTTCATGATAATCCATGCCTCCAATAGTTCATATTATAGTATAAATGACAACATCAACAGTCAAACATGGGAGGGAGGAAGGAGTTGCCGATGTTACTAATTAATAATCTACTAATGCTCATGCACAAAAGGACTTTTGGGTCACAAGGTACGTGATAAAACAGCATCATAGCGATCATTAGAGAGATTGATCTTTGGGTAATCTGGAAAATGGTCAATTCCACGAAGCTTTCTCTTCCTCTCACGACTCATTTTTATTTTTTGTTTGCTTTCAATTTCATCGGCCGCCGTCTACTGTTCGAGTACCAATAATTAACGGAGAAATCAAATCCACGGGAACAAGCTAAATACCATATGCAAATTGCTTCGTGGCTTGGAGTACCGAGGAAAGGAATCATGAGCTGACAGGACAACCTCCGACGATTCAACCGCATTTTGTATTCCAATCTACTTAATCAATTAAATGTCACGGCACTTACTTTATAAAAAGATTCCAGATAGAAGTTGACCGCTCGTTAAGAAGGAGATCACCCACTCTACCGAGCGTAAAGCTTTGATTTTGTGGCGTTTGTTTGGTGAACCTGATATTGTATTATTGCGCCCTTCATCCTAAAAAGCGTGTGAAAACAGATCATCGTCATATGATGGACAATTTCGTCTACGCACAAGTAAATAACATAGCGTCAACCAACAACTTCTGCCTTCATGAAACAACTGTCTTGTTTGAGAGAGAAAAAGAAAACGGTTCCCACATGATTCATTTTCACCGTGAGGAGTGCATGTACCCAATGATCCATGCCCATTACAATATTTAACAATAAATAGTTGTTGCAAGTCAAATCTCACAGATGACACAGAGCAATGTAAAATGAATATGATACGGTAGGAACAAGGGCGTAAATAAGTTCAACTAGAATGATTTGAAAGCCTAATCTTACCTAGTTACCTTTGATCCATTGATCAACTAATCAGGGGTAGAACATACTTCTATCTTTACCTGTTTTAAATGAAACACCTACTTAAAAGAGCCTAATCAAGAGTTGAGATCAGTTAATGCTAGGAAATGAGCATACCATATTTCTAATCTTCCTTGGGATGCATAAATTCGTATCCGAATAAAACTGACAGGGACTACAATATACTAAGCTTTTACTACATTTTTAGTTTCCGAATATACTTGATAGCACAGCCAGAGAGTTAATCACAAACCATTCCTTGCAACCAGGAAATCAAGAAACCAATGCCTAGAAATAGAGAACGCATTTTCAGCATCTTCATCTTCTTCTTGAGACTGTGGACGATGGGCAAATCCATGTCCCCTATCTGGATATATCACCAGCCTTGAACCTCGAATTCTTTTCTCCACATCAGTGAACACCTTTACCGGGCAAAGAGGGTCGTTATCCCCACAGATGAACAAAACTGGCACTCCTATGTCACTGGCAAGGGATGGATCGATATTGGTCCCATAAAAGCACACACCAGTACCAAAGTTTCCTTCTTTGTCCTTGGCTAAGGTCTTCATCAACTGCTTCCCACCATAGCAGAAGCCAATGGCGCCAAGTTTCTTCGACATTCCAGCTGCAATAAATTTATCAACCAGCCATTTTACTGATGTTGCAATGTCTCCTGCAACTCTCTCCTCAGGATGTTTAGTCAGCCAATCATTAAGCATGCTTTGGCCTTGGCCATCCTTCCACGGATTTCCACGGAACAGGTCAGGGACAAGTACACTGGAATTATGCCATCATGATAACACAGTGAATGTTTAGCCAAGTGAAATACAAATGGTCAGGGAGGAACCATTGAAGCATAGTGTTGACATCTAATAATCAATGACGGAAAAACAAGTCACACTACACATGCATTACATAGTGAAATGCAACGAAAAAATTAGGGGGCAATTTTACTTATTTAGGTAATTTAAGTTTCTCAATCAAAATCATGACTTCATCTATTCGTTCATTTTGTAGACATTAGTACATATAAAAAGAACCATTCAAGCATGTCTAACAATTGATTAGGCAACACATTTTATGGTCATTTCATATCACACAGTTTCAGGCATAACCATTGAAGGTCCTTGTGATGGTATATCTCCAATAAGCCTTGCTAAAGTTTCTTATTGCTAGAAACATGTACGACAGAAAGATCAACATGACAACAGAAAGATCAACATGACAACAAATAATTAAATTGGCATTGAAAAAAAACTCTAGCAGGAATTATCTAGTTCTGAACAATTTCAATGCAATCTTACTTGTAGCCATTGCATGCCACTCGATAGGCAAATTCTCTAGTGGCTGAATCCTCAAAGCCAAAAATGTCTGACAATATCAACACTCCAATTCCATTATTGTTCTTCACAGCCTTAAGCAAATAAGCATGGATCTCATCCTCATCCTCTCCCAGAATAATCTCAGCACCTCTGACCAACTCACAAGCTTCATCATCATCTACATCATTCTTCATTTGCACTTTGCTAGTGACATTGTTAGCTGCATTATTGGGTGTACACAGACACACTGGACAAGAAAGGTTCCCTTTTCCCTGCACAAGAACTGAAATGCTACGTTAGATGTCACATATTACATGGTAAATCAACTGAAACGTCAATCAGAAATTGTCACTACAGAAAAGGCTTCCAATATTATAATCTTACTTTGTCTTTATAGGCTTCTTACAACGTGATTATAATAAACATATTTCCCGGAATAAATAGACTGTGTAAAGTCCCTTTTTGCCTGTTGACTTTTGAAACTAAGAGGGAAATAAATCGTGTAGATGAACAATGACAAATACTGATACCACCAGAAACATCGTAATATCTTTATTGCTCAAGTGATGAATGTGGCAAAGAAATCCTTTATTGATGTTCTATTCCATTTGAGGTGATAAAACATCTTACTTTCTGCCCTTGCATTGAGTAACACTCTAATTACCTTTATTATTATAGGATTTCATTCACTTGAATGGCAGTGTCGTCAGAAAATAACCACAGTAAGAACAAAAGTGTAGGAGCCTAGAATAATTTAGAAAAACATGTGTTAATTAACAAGGGAGGACAGGACTTAGGTTAGTAAGTATTACATCTATTATATTAAAGGAAGATCTTCACCCCCCATGATGGCATTGGGTCAGACAAATCCCATTACAAAATAAAAAAAGATCATTATAGTAAATTTTCTCCAGGTGACCTCATCCTACCAAAAAAAAAAAATCCTCAAATAACTACTCACCATGCTCCTTTGTTGCTCAAGAATAAATACTTGAAAACATAAATAGAGCTATAAAAATTACAGTGAAAGTTATAAACAACAAAACAAGTATCAAAATAGTGAAGCTATATTAATGAAAATAACACAAAATATGAAATCTAGAAAATTAAAAAAATAACCATTTAAGCAAGCAAAAAAGGAAAAAAAACATTATCACTCCAAAAAGAGGAATATGGTCGTTTAAACAGAAAAATGTCATTTTTTAAAAAATTACATTTCTCATTTTTTCGAGAAATGAAACAGATTGAATTGAAAAATGAGTAATGGTGTTTAAATAGTCATTTTTTTCCCATTTTTTACAACGAATTACACACAAAATTATGGTAATTATGTGGGTACCATAGCCACACCCTCCTTTTTTCTACTCATTAATTGAAATGATTAAATTTTCATCCGGTAAAATTTTCTTGGTGGTACCACCAAGAATAATTTCTTAGTGGAACCCATTTTTTAAATTATTTTATTTGTAAAATTACTAGTTATTTATATCCTTTGTTAATCTATGGTATAATCTACTATGCATTAATACGTCAACTTTATTTGAGCTATATTTGCTATTATTTTTTTCACTTAAAAATCAATGGTTGAAATTTAACAAAAATTAGTCAATTTTAAAATGTTTAGATCAATGGTCAATACTTGTTTAATTTAAGTAACAATTTTGTTACATATATATAAACCTGTAATAGTAAAATCTGTACAATCACTTCCACATTTGTATATTTATGGTGATAAATGAAGGTGATACTAGAATGGTTAACTCGTGTCACCCTTAGAAAAGTTAACCACATTTTAATTTTGAAATTATATAAAGAATTATTTTACCTATTTTTCTAGTGTGGTAAATAACAAGGACAATAGCTTATGGTAACACCACTTCTACATTTGAAAGCAATCACTCACATACTGCTGGTGAATCAAGAAGCAGTAAAACGGAGTGGCCGATTTGTCTTATCTTACATGCACACCAGTTATGATCGTTAGTTAGGGAGGATCGAATTGCAGTGATTAGTTGTACGGTTTCTGATTATTAAAGTAAGTTGTTTTCTTCTCCTTTTGCAACTTGAGAGATGCATTTTTCACATCTAAAGCAATTCCGGCCTATTCTACTCACAATAACCAATCCACAAGACCATTTCCTTCTTTCGCATACATCATATTAATGTCAAATCCTGATGCATACAATGCACGGAAAATGCAGAACAAGAATGATCGTGACGAGCAAAAGCGATATCTTGCTTACCATACAAGAGACATGGGAGCGGATGATTCCACGAGAGAACGGAACCCCGCGAACACCCTGCAGGGGCTTCGAAAACATGGAAGAGGGTAGAATCACAGATCCCGCTGTAGATGTCATATCTCTCTCTCCGACGATGGTGTTTCGGCCACTGGACAGTGAGCGTTGGGCTAGAAGGAGAACATCATCATCGTATCTTATCGTGGAAGGGAGATCTCGACCACAACCTGGAATGCCCGAGAAGCAGATATCTTCAGGATCCGAAATATTCTTGTAAATGGATCCAACCCCCAGATCCGAAAAAGGGATCTCTCTCTCTCTCTCTCTGTTTCGTCCATGTCTCGCCCCCGTCCCGTGATTTCCTCCTGTCATCTGTCCCTTCCGGATAGCGACGGAGGACATCGAGGATCTGGTCAAGCCCCGCTTCCGGTCCACCACCTTCTCTCCTTCTACTACCGCCAGTGTTGGCTGGTGTTGATGCCAAAAAGAAGTCCACAGATCAGGAACAAGTTCGCCTCTGCTATCGCCTATCTTGGTCTCTACTTTCACGTTCCCGATCGAAACGTATTCAGACTCAAGCGCCGGCGGTGGTATGGTCGGCAAGCAAGGGGGTGGACATCCCGATCCGTCGGCGTTTCCGAAAGGATTTTCGAGTAGATGGTGGTGGTCTACACTTGGTTTGGCATTCAACGATGGAGCTCTCCTGATGCCCCCACATATTATTCATAGAAGTATTACAATGTAACATTGTTACAACAAAAACAACTGAGAACTCGACTACCAAGGAATACAACATCCACATTCCTGGTACTCATGGCGAGCGCTTGCCACTTCGTTTTCGTTGGGATTGGTTTGGTGTTTTGTCTAATTCGTTTTTTTGTGCGGACCATATATATATACAATTTTACCCGAAGGCCTTTTGGATGTTCGTGTAACCCCAGGTCGCTTTTGATGATAAAAAAGCTCTCTTTAGTGGAATAGGGTTGTAAGTCTACTAGTTTTGTAGTTGAAAGGAAGTAATTTATGATCAATAATTTTGATGGCGGGTTGTCCTTATATCATGAGTTTGCCATCTAGGTTGCGATTTGCTTCAAGTGGTTGATGGCGACCGGCGAGTATGCAGTTCTTCATAATTATCGACATTAGAGTTGCATACTTTGTGTTTCTATGGTTATAGCTAAAGCTTCTACTTTTGATGGGACTTCACCGTAGAATGTGCTTGTTTCGTTTATCCTCACACGTGTATTGAAATTTGCTTTATCAGAGTAATAGCGAGTACATGGGAGGGCGGCTATCAACATTTGGATAGCATTGAGTGATGACCCTGAATTCCTGACGAAGCAGATTCCTGGCTAAGTTGTTCTATTTCTTCTTTGTTAATATTAGCTAGCCCAGTTGATTTTTTAACTTACTTTATAGTGTATTTCATTGTTCGATGCCTTCTATTTGTCTTCGGTTTACGGTGATGAGTATTTTTCTATTCAGTGTATATTATAGTAGCATTACTTTTTCTTGGTATGATCAGTTAGATAACACTAATTTTGATGGTATATGGTTGCAATTGGTGTTTTTGCTCCTGTACATAATTTAAGGTTGTAATGCCACCTATCATGTACATCTACAAACCAAGCATACAATCAACTGTTGTCATAAGCCAATTTCGTTGTTCAATTTTTTTCAATGGGTGAGAAAGAATAAAATGAAATTTCTGAGATTTTTCCAATTAATGTTGGTTGTTTAGTTGCTTCTGCTTATTGCAATACAAAGCATCCTCAGGGTTATTTTGGGAAGCTACATGGTAAACAGTCCAGTAAGTTTTTTTTACCTGTTCTTCATTCGACCAATTGTATTTCTATATGAGCAACCTCTCTTAATTGTGAAACTTAATGCAGGTAGATTGAGTGAAAACTGTTATATCGGAAGAAGCCAAAAAATATGGTTGAGCAGTGAAGACACAGGAACATAAGGTAATCCATCATTTCTTTGCTTTTCCTGATATTCGCCTTTTCTGAAATATCAGAAGAAAAAAAAATACAATTGGTATTACAGAGGATAGGGAGAATTTCTCTGCATTCCTTTCCAACTTTAGCACGATCACTTACAAAGACTCCAACATCCCGGGTTTTGCAATTCTAAAACAAGCATTTGCTGTTTATATATGGAGGGGTAAATTTCCAATCCCCATATAATGAGAATTTGATTGTTGTTTGATGTCGCTGTCGTATATGGTGGGTAAATATTTGAAGATAACTTCATTTCCTATAACAAAGGGTGATGATACCTATACATCATGATAGTTTATCTCATGGCTTAGGATTGGTCTTGTCAAAATCATTTCTTTAAGGCATTCGAGTAGGCTTAGTTGTCAGGACTTAGGACCCATATGGTTGTTTTTTTCGCATGATCATCTCTAGCTTTAAACAAGTAAAACACCCAGTTGATTTAACATCAATGTTCGGTGCTAACATCAGCCATGACATAAACTGCCTTCTCAACTTTCTCTTCTGAGAACCATCTTTCCAACCTTACTGATCAAGAGAAAATTTTTGAAAATTTAGTCCATCCAAAAAGAAAAAGGTCTTTGTTTTGTTCTCGAATGCTCTGAGTGGTATCTCTCAATTCCAGTTCTGATATCTTCCTCAGAAGATAATAAATCCCCATCCATTAACATCTCGTGCAAGTGATTCATCTCCTCCGATTGGAAGTACTGCTGTGGAAAAGCTTTTTGTTCTTGTTTCGAACCACGCCATTCCATTTTACTATAAACCAGAGACACCTGCTACAAGGCTGAAGAAGGTTCCAAGCTTACAAGCAAAGGAAAAGAATCGTGCATTTTCTGCATCTTTTGAGTCATCCACTCCTACCATGGGACAGAAGACCGAATTGAAAGGGTTTAGGGTTATAGTTAGGTAGAAGCCATTGGACTCCTACCTTGAAATCCATTTGGTAAGGAGTCAACTTCTTGTTACTTTTCCCCACTTGTAGTTTGGCAGACAAAGTCAAATAGTGGGATTTTATTGCAATTGCCCAACAACTCTGACATGAACGTCCCACCTTACAAGTCAAAAACTAAGTCAGACAAAGTTCCATTTTGATCATTAGTCAGCATAGCTTAAATTATCTTCTTCTTTTTCTCAAGCTAAGCCTGGTATAATCATCCCGTTATTTCAGGTTGCACATACAAAGGGATACGTGCAAGTACTGGTTGTGGCATCAGAAAGCATGCCAGTAACAAAGTAAAGATTAAATAGAGTAAATGAAGACAATCCCCGAGACATTATCATCCATGACGTGTATAACTCTGGTGATCTCTGCAACTACCGTGCCAAGGAGTACTCACTCAGGCTGCTTACTTCTGGTTACAAGACATCCAGAGATGTTGAACAGAAGACAACCACCAAGGAAATCATCAAATCACCACCGGGCATGAGAAATAGGAAGGGTGCGAAATTGTTGGGATCTTTGTAGTCAATGCTCCAGAAGAGAAGGAAGAGAAAAGGTTTACAGATTATAATAGAAGGGAAGCTAGGCATTTTCTCCTTGATCGCTTTCTGTTCGGTGAGATGGCTATTAGCGCTTCTACTTGTTCTGCTTTTTCATGTTGGCAGGAGCCATCATAACTCGAATGAATTACATTTTTGTGCTTTGTACTTGCATTAATCATTATGAAAGCCTGCGGCCACCTTATCTCATCTGGCCTACGGTTATTTCACGAGACCCCCAAGAAGGCTCGATATCTTTCTTTGCGTCCACGAGTGGTGGATCATGTGGAATTCTGGTCCAAAGGGCTGTCGTTTATTCTCATTGCTGGTATGAAAAGGAGCACCAGGAAAGATGTAGCCCCCATGTCGCGTATCAGAATCTATCGATCCCACCCAACAAGCACTTGAAATTAAGGCAAAAAAGACAGAAGAAAAGCAACAATAGCAATTTTGCTGGCTCTACATTTCATCACGTAAAAAGCCAACTTAATGAATCAAATCTCGTGTACCATCATCAGTTTTATAAGTCTTTAACCAAGAGTTGATATCTAATAAAATTAACTATTTTCAAAAAGGGAAAACAAAAAATCAAACCATATGAATTCTTCGTCATATGCAACTAGTGGCATCATCTAAAACAAGATCACACTTTTTAATACTGGCTTATTTAAAATTAAGTGTTTATCCAATAAGACTACTTAATCCGGTTTATGAAAAAACCAAATAAATGCTTAACAGTTTATTTTACCATTTTTTAATCAATCATTTTCAAACCACTTATTTGATAAACATGTTTTTTAATAACAAATTGGAATTCAATGGACGTTTTTCAAAAGCGACCTTTAAGAAGCAGGAAAAGGAAAGGAACGAGAAATGTGGTAAGAAGAACAAAAGATGAATAGAAGAGTATTTGACAGCAAGATCAACTAAAAATAATCGATGTGTGACGAAATGAAATCGACCGGCTTATAAGATACATTCTCCCCCTCTATAAAACCAGCAACCAACTCAAATATTCTTACCCACGCCCTTTGTTCTTCACTCTCTTAAGCAAAATACCAATTTTTTTTTCAGGAATTGGTATAAAGATGTGGTCGTGAATCATGCAATCTTCATGATGTTAACTACTTAAAATTGATTTATTCAAAATACCATGTTGATGGCATTAAATTATCTAAGTACGTCATCACAGTGTGGTCATCATCCCCAAACCCCACAATACACACATCCAAGTACGCTACAACAGTTCTGATGCAGGAAACAAATGATTCCACCAGCTCATGACAAAACCACGAGGTCTGATTGGACACCATGGAATCATCAAGGAGATGGAGTTCGATCTTCTTTCCTGGACCTGTGTCCGGGGCCTGACTTCCTGCTTTATTATGATAGGGCTGGTACAGTGCAAAGAGAATGATATGATCGATTGATCTAACCAGTATATCATGGATTGGGAATCCAAGAGATAAAGACCATGATTTTGGAAGATGCTTTCATTCCTGACCGAAACAGGGTAGAAAAGAAAAAGGGGGAAAGGAGGAGAGAACTCAAGTTGCTTTCGAATCGTCAGACCTCTTGAACTCATTCCACTGCAACAGAAAACTCCAAAGAGGAAAAGAAAAAAAAGGCTATTGCTACAGATTGCAGACCTACAACAGTTTCTTCCAGAACAGTCTGATTCTTGCCAAAAAGAAGACCCATTACCTGCAACCAAAAGAGATAAGGACTTGAGAGCTGAAAAGGAAAGAACACCAACCAATCCTTCACAGTATAGTATGGGTGCATATTCTTCATCCTTTAACCACCGTGGATATGAACAAAGGCGAAGGTAAATCGCCGACAGCAACATAGATGGTCATCTGATCCATTGATGGATGAAACCCTGAATTCGACACAGACAAAAATATTATCGGTATCGGAGCAAAAACAATGCGAAGGTAATCAAGCAATGCAAGGATTGAAAGGAACTTCAACCTTCAATTCTCAGATGAGCATATCAGATTTGGAAGGCAACCTCTTGTAGAAATTGACAGGAACAGAAGGCATTCTGGTTCGGAATTTTGGGTGGCGGAGGAAGTAAAGTCCAGCGATCACGGCGATCACCTGAACCGGTGTCACATAGAGGATCACAGCTAACATAAACGACAGGATTATGAAGAGTGAGGTGGCACGGGGGTCTCTCCAGCTGAGCAATGCAAGGGCTCTCTCCCCTTGAGTGGCCAGATCACCGACGACTGTTTGGACCCTTCCGGCGACGCTCCTTAGCCGATCGTACCTCATGCGAATCATGTCGGGGGGTCTCGACGAGGGAAAAGTTTCGAATTCTTCGTCGAGTTCGTCAGGATGTACTGACTCAGCATGGGATAGCTTGGTGTCCATGTGGGGTGGGTGTCGCGGCCGGAACCGATAGTTCCATATCCCAATCATGAACATGTAGATGAAAATCGTGGACAGTATGAGCTCCGGGTAGCACACCAGTATCAGGAATAGCACATGAACGAGAATTGTGGTCACGGGATTCCGCCAAGAGCAGATGTTGTCAAGCCACTTGGCAACGGCAACCATGCCGGAGAGCAGGGAGGTGATCCGGTAGAAGTTGGCCTTGCTCCTCCTCAAGCTCCACATGTGGGAGTCCACGTCGAGCATATATTCAACGGCCTCCCTCCGCAACGGTGGCTCGGATCGCGATAGCCGGGCGGCGACGATCTGCATTGCTTGGTGTCGAAGGTAATCGAGGTGCATCACAGAGATGGGCTGTACGTAGTGCATCTTGGGGAGCAAAGGCTTGGCGTAGAGGCTGATCATATTGACCCAAGCGGTGCAGGTGAAGCGCACTGCAAGGTGGAGCTCGCCGGTCTTCTTCAGGCCAGATGGCTGGAAGACCAGAAGTGGATAGTAATGGGTGTAGATGCGATCGGCTTGCAAGGTCGACAGGCGGATTCGGACCTTCCCAATTCTCTGGTCCCTGACGTCGTCCTTGCTGCCGTCGATATGACAGTTGTCGAAGACGCCGATGGTGATGACGGTGCAGGGATCGAACACTTCCCAGGTGTACTGCTCGTTCCATTTGGGGCAGAGCGTGTCCAGCAGCGTCCTCGTCCGAACCCACTTCGGCCCGTATTTGGCCACGCAATACGCGTCCGTCCGACTGCTCTTGGCCTTCATCGCCATTAGATTCCTGGCGCTCAGAATTCCAACCTCCAGTACTCCGACGCTCTGCTTCCGGAGGTGCCTAGCGAACGGACGTAGATCGCTGCTGTAATGGGTGGACTCATCTAGGACGTGGTACCCCGCATCCAGGCAGAGCCTCAGGTGGATCTTGCTGGAGAACTTCGCTTCCTTCTTCTTCTCTCCGCCTTCCTCGACGGCAGTCGAGCTAGGTCTGTCGAGACTGAACCATCTTGGATCGGTGAGCTTGCAGTGGTCCAGCCTCATCTGGGCAACGCTCACCGGGAGCACCACCCTCCCCATTGGTTCGTCTTTCCCGGGCCCGATCCGGTCGTCGACCGTGATGATCAGTGGCTCGTCGAAGGGCTCCGACGCGACGAACATCAGTTCTTCGTTCCAAGTTGGGTTGACGGTGTGAATAGCCGAGGACCTGGTCAACCTAATCTGGTTCCCGAGCTGAATCTTGACGCACGGGACGGGCGCACGGCCCCGATCTGACGGGACCAAGTCTTGGGCCTCGATGACGTGAACCCGGAGGTAGCAGAGCTTCGGCGAGAAGTATACCTTCGATCTTGTGTGCGCAAGGCCTTCGAGGTTCACCGAGTGCGCGTCGGAATGCCATGCCTCTGGGAACGCCTCGTCGGCCTGAGTCCCCACCCACACCCCCAACATGATCTCCCCCTTGTCCTTGATACCCTTCTTGTCCTCCAATCGGTACCACTGCGGAGCCAGGGGACTGTCCGGGGGCACGCGGAGCGGAACCTCCGACAACTCGAACAGGACACGGCCGACGAAATCGTCCTTTATGAAGTCCTTATCTTTCACCGCAACCTCGAGGAGATTGGATTGGATCCTCTCCTTGGAGAAGGCAAACACCTGCCTCCACACCGGATTCTGCACTTTGTCCAGGTGCTTGGTCTTCCCCTTGTAGTTCCCAAGCTTCACCTCCACGTACGGGTCGAGGCTGCCGGTGACGTCCATGGCCGGGAGGTCCTTGGCCTTCACGACATTGACGTAGAGGTAGTGCATCTGCTCCACCAAGTCGTAGGTGCTGCTCACCTTGTCCCCTCTCAATCCAAGCCGTCCGGCGAGAGGTGGGCTGGTCTCCACCAACGCGAATTCTGAATTCTGCGATGGTGGTCTTAGGGCTTGCATGTGGTGGATCACGGCAGAAGGCGGAGGCGGCTCCGGCCGGGCGTAGTGCATCTTCACCACCGGCTTTTCCTTCACCCGTGGCTCGGATCCAATTGAGTGAAAGGTGTGCGTCGCTCTCTCCGCCGACGCCTTCTTCTTACTCTGCTTCTCCGGCTGCTTCTCCTCCTCCACAACATCACGAACCACAGGCACAGAATCTCCAAGCCGCTGCTGTTGTTGTTGTCCTACCTCCTGCAACTTTTCCTGGACCACATTGGGAATATCAGCAACAACATAGAGCTTCAACCCAATCTCACCCCGAATATGCGAGAAAATCCCGCGCTTGTCAAGCGGACACCGGCGAGCAGCAGCGTCAGGCGCAGACCCAGCAACAGAAGCGCCAGATACGCGAACGCGGCCGAGGAAATTCCGGTGGTGCCCACCTCCCCGGTCATTGTACACCGACACATCGACGGTGGAGTCCGGGAGGAGAGACGGGTCAGCGACGTTGAACACAAGGGTCTCATTCCACACAGGGTTGAGGTCTCGGGCCTTGGTCTGCGTCCGCTGGCGCTGCTCGTTGAACTCCACCTCCACGAAGGCGCTGGCAGACCCTTGCCCATCCTTGGGCATAAGGTCGAAGGCATCCAACACCTCCACCACCAGCTTCATGGTGTTGAGCTTGGTAGAGGGGAAACTAGGGTAAGGAAGGGAAAGGCGGTGACTTGGGTGGTGGCGGCGGGTGCGGCGGCGATGTTGCTGGGGTTGGGGTGTGACGGTGGAGGTGGAGTGAGTTGGTATTGGAGTAAAGTAGAGGTGGGAAGGCGAGGTGGCTGAGAATGAGGTAGCATGTGTGATTTTCTTATATTTATACTTATATTTCTTCTTCTTCTTCTTCTTCTTCTTTATTTTTAAAGTAAATTAATTTATTAAAAATAATTTCATTGACAAAAAAATCGTCAACATTGAAATTTTAATAAATGTAAAAATAATCCTAAAAAAAGGTAATTGAATTTTTTTTGTCGTATCTGGGCATGGGTGGGATCATGTCCTGTTTAATTGTTTGCTTAAAGAAAAAAGTTTTAACATTGCACAGGTACTTAACCTTGTTAAGGGTGTTGTCTACAGTGCCTGCAAAAGTTTTTAGATAAATTAAACATTGAATACCTTATATCTAAATCTTTGAAAATTGAACAAATATTGTTTAAATGGTACAGAGAACCAAACTAAAAAATATTACGGTTGAGTAACTTAAAGAGGAGCGCACGAGATGGAGTGAAAAATCATCAATCACTGCTAGATAATACAAAAATGTCAAACCAGCATCCATCATCTACAGAAATGTCGGCCAGATCCAAAGGTTCCAGCCATGCTTTTGGGGGGGTACAAAAGTCACACTCCGAAGCGCTCTCCTTTTGCCCTGGTCTCTTAATAAATCGCACCCACGTTGCTACTGCTCTGAGGCGTGGGAGTACAAGGGAGGTTGCTCTGCCTTTGTAGTTTTGTGGATCCATCTTGGTTGATTGATGCACTCGACTGGTTTCTCCAGGGAATCACAGGGAACTCCTCGTGTTGGAGATCGTCTCCTTTTACCTTTGCGTAAACCCAAAATATCTCCAGAGAAGAAAAATTCCCCGTTCAGATGAGTAGGAAAGGTTGATGGTAAGTGGGACTTTATCTATTTGCTTTGATCTCCACCAGCAATACAATATAATACGAAGGAAAATGTCTCCCCCTGCTTTGTGGCATTTGACACATATACCCTGCTCTGATCTCTTTTTCTTCAACTAGTTCTACACTCCTCTCATTCTTTCCCTTCTTCCTTTTCCTCTTTCCTTCTTCTTTACCGAAAAGGTGGCATCTCTCATTCTTAGCTGGGACATCACATCGCCTCTGGTCTCTTTTCTCATTCTTATTTCCGTTGGGTGCATTTTGTTGCGGTCTTATATATCAAACCATGGTCCCGCAGGAAAGAAAAAACTGAGATGGGTTTCGTTTCGTTTCTTTTCAAGGTAAGAAATGATCGAGGTAGCCGGGATACGTGTATCTAATCTGCACATATCATCAGTTTAAGTTTGATGAAATCAATGTAATCGATTAAATTTCTTAGGTTCCTTCCCGGCCTGTGAGTCCCAAGACCGGCATCCTTTTCTCTCTGGTGTATGATTGATCAAGACTGAGCTCCATCTTCATTGTTAGCTACACTTCCACATCATCCCATCGTTAAAGAGTGTGGTCCAAGTCTTGCATATCCTCTTGGATTGGTAGTTGCGTTGAAAGAGCAACAACTCCTCTCCAAGAGAGATCGTTTGGTAGACCAGACCATCAGTGTTTGCAAACAATAAAGATGATGTTTTCCAAACAAGTTGGAAAATGTATATGGTTTTTCTCAATATTATAAATTACCATATCTGATATCTTTTCTACGTAGATCTGGAAATGGGTCGACAAGTTATGATGATATTAACCTTATTAAACATTACGAGCTCACTGAAATTTAATTGCTTTGTGGGGATAAAGGTATGATTATAGTAACCTTACTGATAATTTACTCACAAGCAATACTTTCTGTTCCAATCCTACAACCACGGCCATATTTTGTCTATCATTTAATTTTAAGGATACTAAATTCGAATATCCACAGCAATTTTTATCATAGATCCCAAACCCCCCCCTCTTTCCTTTTTTTTTTTTACCACGGTCATCAAGTCAAAAGTCTGCTTTTTCAATAACGATAATTTGTATGCTTATAAAAATTTAAATTTTGAAGAAATTGCGGATACGGTTAATGTTCGACCAATCTGTTGGCTTTATTTCCGGTAGATGACGTGTTCTGTTTAATTACGGGTTTACCACAATCAATGCGTCTTTTTCTTTTTTAAAAAAAATTTATTACGCGGGTGGAAAGTATTATTAATACGTTTGACGCCGGATACGCAACGCACGTACATGCGATGGATGGCCGTATATTAATCCAGAATAAATTTCAGTAGTTCGATTAATTAAGATGGTGATATTCCTTCGTTATCAGAAAATCGTAACGTTTCATTATCCGAATATTGTGCGGTCTTCCGTTGCATACCAAATCGACCCGCGGATTAATTACCGCGTATGCACGTAACGCTGGAAGCCAACCAGCTCACTAGCTATTTCGTGGATTTCAATTATTAAAGAGAGAAGAACGAACGACGTCAACATTATAATCCCCCTCGAAATCTGCCAGAAAATTCCCTGCGTAATGTTTTCGTTAAACCCATCAAATCACCGGTAACAAAATAAGATAATTTAAGACTTAAAGAGTTCAATTCTAAACAAAAACGACATCCAAACTGCTTTCAAGTTCGATACAGAACCCTTACACTACACTTGCCCTCTTGCCCTCTTGCCCTTACATTACATAAATGCTGATCACCACACATTCAATTCAATTCAATTCATTTCATCAGATAGAAATGTTCAGAATTAGGTCCACAGACTTCATACCCTCCAAAAGGAGCATCAGCAGCGTGCAGAAGCCGGGACCAGTTTCCCCACCTTAGCTACTACCATTTCAGCCGGTTCACAATATATATATGTTCTTTGTGAAATATCTTTGATAATAAAGAAAGAGATTCGTCATGTATTATCCTTAGACGTGACACTTTTCCTAACCATGGTGGTAGACAGCAGATTCCATGAACCAAGTCAAACGAGCAATAACTGATTACCTACCACTGATGCAAGTATATATGCCACCGGACATCCAGTTTCCACAGCATATATATATAGTCTGTGGTGATCTCCAGATTAATAATTATTGCTCATGCAACCGAACCCCCCTGCAGCATGTGAGACCTCATCTCAATAACAAACTAATTATTGATTCATTGATTGATGTTCAGGTAGTTTAAGGGTCAGACAACAGCAAGCAGAGACAAACATGCAGTTCACCAAAACCAGCACGAGTTAGGGCTCCAGAAGTGATTGGTGGTATCGGAGGGTTGGCAAAATAGGAAATAAATATGTCTCAACGATAGATTGATGTATAATACCTCACTCTGGGCAGTGGTCTGCCTGAGCTCAGGAAGTTGCATGGATCGATCTCTACATGACAGGTTATGAGCGGTGGTCCGCCTAAATAGCCCAACCCTTCCTGTAACTTTCCTGACTTCTTAATAGTTTGCTGCAACAATGATACAAGACAGTGCATTATTAAGATAATTAAAAAACTTATTATTATTCTTTTGATTAGAGTTCGAACTTTAGAATTAAGGAGGTATCTTTTTAACCATCACATCTTATGTTCCAAGATGGTCTATCAAAATTCGATATTGAAGAGAATGTTGGAAGAGATCCAAGGATATCATTGAGAAAATCCTTCGATACAATCACAAATCTACAGAATATATTTAAGAGAGAATGAAGAAAAGCAACAACAACTTCTTCTTTTTAATACCAATTACAACATCATTACACCCATTTAAATAAAAATACATACATCCATACAACACATCTCATGAGTGTTGAGTGTAATTTAGGTCGTGTGTGTTTGTGGTGGTGTGCCGACGTAAATGGTGATTGTGTGTTAGTCTGTGGTTATGGTAACCGTAACATATATGGTGTATGTATGTGTTTGAAAGAGATGAAGTGACAAAAAAGAACAACCGGTGATGGTTTCACAGTGCTAGCGTGTGTTTTCCTTTCTCTATCTTCTTCTCGGTCCTTGAGTTCTAAAAACTCAAAAGGCATTAGCATTAACATCTGGTATCAGAGCGGAGATTATTGATCAGGGAGTGTTGTTGTGCGTGCGTCGTTGCTACGTCGAAGAGATGAATAGTTCTGTGTTAGTCACCGTTCCTGTGTTAGATGGCAAGAACTATCTTCGCTGGAGCAGTCAAATGCGTGTGCTGCTAGATTATCACGACTTACTGGATGTCGTGGAGCGTGGTGTAGTGGCGCTGGAGCCGACTGTGACGGAGGCGTAACGTACGCAACACAAGGAGTTGAAGAAACGAGATAAAAAGCCCTTATATTTCATTCACCAAGGGATGAACGATGAGACCTTTCAGAAGGTCTCCGACACCACATCCGCGAAGCAAGCTTGGGACTCTCTTGCAACCACCTATAGAGGTGTCGATCGAGTAAAGAAGGTGCATCTTCAGACTCTTCGTCGGCAATACGAGCTACTGCAAATGGAGTCGTCTGAGACGGTCGCCGGCTATGTAAGTCGATTACTTGCTCTTACTAACCAAATGAAGGTGTGTGGAGAGGAGTTACGAGAAGAACAGAAGGTTGAAAAAATCCTACGCTCCTTAACTGCTCATTTTGAGCATATTGTAGTGGCCATAGAGGAAGCCCATGATGTCATCGACATGTCTGTCGATGTATTAACGGGAATGTTACAGGCGCATGAACAATGGCTAGAGGAGCGCCAACCACCGAAAGGCATGGACCAGGCCTTCCAGTCCCAGCTGTCTCTTGTGGATGACAAAGGGAAGGCTATCCAGCAACAATCGAATGATAGCAGAGGCCGTAGTAGAAGGGAACGTCGTGGCGGCCGTGGACGAGGACGTGGAAGAGGTGGTCGTTCATACTCAGATGAGGCCGGTACTCACCAAGAATGGAATTCCGGTTACAGCAACCAAGGTGGCCGAGGACGAGGCAGTGGGCAAGGGAAAGGCAATAAGGCGAATGTAGAATGTTACAATTGCCATAAATATGGGCATTACGCAACTGAATGTTGGAGCAAGTCAAAGAACACCTCTACTGAAGAAGGGAAAGGAGAGGAGAGCTACTTTCTTCTCATGGCAATCACCAGTCCCTCGGAAGCGAAAGAGCAAGCATGGCAATTGGACTCCAGCTGTTCCAATCACATGAGCGGTAATAAAACACTCTTTGTGGATCTTGATGAAACCTTCAGGAGCAAGGTCAGATTCGTAGATGATTCTTATATTCCTGTACATGGCAAAGGAAAGATTTTTTTGAAAACTAAAGAGGGTGATCACCGGTACATTATGGATGTGCTATTTGAGCCCACAATGGCCACGAATTTGTTAAGCTTGGGGCAGCTTCTTGAAAAGGGGTATGACTTGAGGTATGTACATCAACAGTTTGTTTTTTTAGACACTAATGGTGTTCCATTATTGAAAGCCTCCAAGATTAACAATCGTACCTTTCAGGTCGATATAGTTCATGAAGTTTATGCTTCATTATCTTCTGTAGTCAAGGATGACGTGTGGCTATGGCATCTACGCTATGGTCACTTGAATTTTCGTAGCTTACAGGCCCTCTCCAATGATCGAGTAGTGCTTGGTATGCCTGTGCTACAACATCCGGATCAACTATGTGAAGGCTGCATTGTTGGGAAGCAACATCGGTTGCCTTTTACTGCAGGCAACAACTATCAGGCTATAGCTCCATTGGAGATTGTTCATATCGACATATATGGTCCTATGCAAGTGGAGACATATAGTGGGAATCAATATTTCCTCAACCTTATTGATGATTATACTCGAAAACTATGAGTTTATTTTTTGAAGCATAAATCACAGGTTTTTAGTTATTTCAAAGAGTTCAAGACCCTCGTTGAAAAGCAAAGTGGGTATTGTTTGAAGAAAGTAAGATCTGATGGAGGCGGTGAGTATACATCCACTGAGTTCAAAATGTTTTGCAAAGATTGTGGTATTACACAAGAGGTGACCTTTCCTCATACCCCCCAGCATAATGGGGTTGAACGACGGATTCGGTCTATCATGGGTATCGCACGCAGCATGTTGAAGACGAAGGATCTACCACCCTCATTGTGGGGTGAGGCAGTTGCCTGTGCAGTGTACCTCCTTAATCGATGTCCTACAACTGCCCTTACTGGAGTTACGTCGGCTGAAGCATGGAGTGGCTACAAGCCCACTGTGAAGCACTTGAAGTTGTTTGGGTCATTGGCCTATGCTCATGTACCTGCCCTAACACGAACCAAGCTGGAGGACAGGAGTACAAAATGCATCTTCATTGGCTACATTAATGGTGGCTATAAATTATTCAATCCGATCACTAAGAAAATAGTGGTCACTAGAGACGTGGTTTTTGATGAGCAAGCTACGTGGAGATGGGATGATCACGTCCCAAATCTTTCAAGTACGGGGCGATTATTGTTTACCGATCCTTTTTATAATGATGTGCCTATATAGAGAGAAGTGGTTGAGGAAATGCAACCAAATGAAGGTGCTCCCCAAAGTCCTCAACAACCGACAACGGCACCAATTTAGCCGATGAGGAGTGCAGATAGGTTGGCAAGGTAGAGGTGATTGCCATCTTCACTTCAAGATTATGAAGTGACACTTGACAATGCTGTAAGTGACGATGATGCATTTCTACATTGTGCTTTATTTATGGAAGTAGAGCCAGTTACACTTGAAGAAGCCTTAAAGGAGGATGTATGGGTTGACGCAATGAAAACTGAACTATCCGCAGTGGCGAGAAACAATGCATGGGAATTGGTGAATTTGCCGGAGCATTGTAAAACCCTTAATGTCAAATGGGTTTACAAGGTGAAGAGAATGTTGGATGGTACTGTAGATCAATACAAGGCAAGAATTGTGGCTAAAGGTTATGGACAAGAATATGGAAGGGACTACTTAGAGGTGTTTGCTCTAGCTACACGCATTGAAACAATGCGTCTCTCTTGTGCCTTAGCAGCTCAAAATAAATGGAAGTTACACCATATGGACGTCAAGTCGGCGTTCCTCAATGGTGTACTAAAGGAGGAGGTGTATGTACGATAGCCACTAGGATTTGTCAAACCCGGGCATGAGGAGAAAGTGTTGCGGTTAAAGAAAGAATTGTACGACCTCAAGCAGGCACCTAGGGCGTGGAATGAGTGCATCGACTCATTTTTCCTCGACGTCAGCTTTCATCGATGTACTGCCGACAATACTATTTATGTGAAGATCTCTAGTGGTGCAAAGTTGTTGGTAGGCTTATATGTTGATGACTTGATTGTCACAGGTGACGATGCTACTATGATTGCTGCATTCAAGGTTGAGATGATGGCGAAGTTTGAGATGTCTGATCTTTGTGAGCTAACATACTTCCTCGTTTTGGAAGTGCAGCAAAGGTAGGATGGTATTTTTCTATGTCAAAGTAGCTATGTTGCTGAGGTGTTGAAGAAATTTCAATGGCTGATTGTAATCCAAGTCAGACACCAGTTGAGGTTGGCACAAAGTTGTCGAAGCATGCAGATAGTCCACTAGTTGATCCCACTTATTTTAAAGAGATGGTAGGCACCTTAAGGTACCTCACCTACACACGCCTAGACATTTTGTTTGGTGTTGGGCTGGTTAGTAAATTTGTTGAGACACCACGACAGACACATGTTCAAGTGGTGAAGCGCATCCTGCGCTATATTAAAGGTACTGTTTGTTAATTATGGTATGTTTTATGCCTACTTCAAGTGGGAGTCAAGTGTTTGGGTATGTGAACAGTGATTGGGGTGGTGATTTGGATGACCGAAGAAGCACATTAGGGTATGTGTTTGGAGTTGGAAATGCTGGGTTTTCATGGCCTTCCAAGAAGCAGTCGGTTGTTGCATTATCCACCTGTGAGGTGGAGTACATAGCTGCAGCCATCGGTGCTCGTCAAGCTGTGTGGATCAAACGTTTGCTTGCTGAATTATATGTGCTTGCGCCTAAATCATCGAAGATATATGTTGATAATGTGTCGACTATTAACCCAGCCAAGAATCCTATGGCGCATGGAAGGAGCAAACATATTGAAACTCGATTTCATTTTCTCCGTGAACAAGTTTAGAAGAACGAAGTGGAGCTGGTGCACTACAGATCTGAGGAGCAAAAGGTTGATAGTTTGACGAAAGTGTTGAAGCTAGAGACGTTTGTTGGCCTGAGGAAGAAGTTAGGTGTTTGCTGTTTGAGTGACCTAAATTAAGGGGGTGTGTTGAGTGTAATTTAGGTCGTGTGTTTGTGGTGGTGTGCTGACGTAAATGGTGATCGTGTGTTAGTGTGCAGTTACAGTAACCGTAACATATATGATGTATGCATGTGTTTGAAAGAGATGAAGTGAAAAAAAAAAGAAGACAACCGGTGATGGCTTTCCTTTCTCTATCTTCTTCTTGGTCTTTGAGTTCCAAAAACCCAAAAGGCATTAGCATTAACAATGAGAATGGATGTGTCCCTTATTGACAATAACTACAATGTAACCACCCATGCATCACACATCAGCACACCCCTTTGATGCAAAATCCATCACTTCCAATATGGACTGAAACTTCATGAACTTTGGATGTGAATGAACTTCGGTGAAACCATCAGCAACTTGCTTATTAGTTGGACAATACCTCATCTCAACAATACCTTCAACAATTATATCATGAATGAAGTGATGACGTAATTCAATACACTTGGTTCTTTGATGAAAAATCAGATTCTTAATCGTTGCAATTGTTGCTGCTTTGTTGTCACAAAAGATTTATATTACTTTCGTTGAAACTTATTTCATATATTCTAATATTTTTCTCATCCAAATAGCAGCAATCGATGCGGCAATGTACTTGGCTTTAGAAGAAGACAATGCTGTATTTGATTGTTTCTTAGAACACCATGATACAGCACCAGAACTTAATTTAAAAACATAGCCACTTGTACTTTTTCTATCATCAATAGAATCTGCTCAGTCCCTGTCGGTAAAATTAAATAAATTAAGATTAGACATTGATTTATACCATATTCCAAAATCTCTTGTCCCACGGATATAACGTAAGATCCGCTTTGCCGTTCCAAGATGATGCATTGGAGGTTTATATATAAATCTTGAAACAAAATTGACAGCAGACATGATATCTGGGCGAGTATGTGTCAAAGTACATCAAACTTCCAACTATACTTCTAAATAGTCCTTCATTTACTTTAACTGTCCCATCATTTAAGGACAACTTCTCTCCAGTATTCATGTGTGTAGAAAATGCTTTGCATTTTTCCATGTTGAAGGTAAATTCAATGCGTGTTTTTCTTGTGAAATAAAGATGTCGTCATCTGATAGTCTCACTTGAAGACTAAGAAAATAATGTAGCAGATCTAAATCTGTTATATCAAATTCATGCGTCATGTTGTCCTTAAATTCTTTAGCAAGTACCTCAAATGATTCAACATAAATAATGTCATCCACATAAACACAAACAATAAGAATATCTTCACATGTAATGTGGGCTCACTTTCACTTCTACAAAATTTATTTTGACGAAGATAAGTTTCAAGTCTTGTATGCCATATTCTTGATGCTTGCTTTAAGTCATAAAGTACTTTCTTCAATTTGTATACTTTCTCTTCTTGCTCATCAAGGACATAATCTTGTGGTTATTCAACATAAATATCTTCCTCTAAAACACTATTAAAAAAAAGTAGATTTTACATCCAACTGGAAGGCTTTCCACTTGTTATAAGTAGTCAAAGCTAAAACAATTCTAACAGTCTCAAACAGTGTAACGAGAGAAAATGTTTCAAAATAATCCATACTATATTTTTGCACATACCCTCTAACCACAAACCTTACATTATAATTTTGTATGCTTCCATTATCATTGTATTTCACCTTGTAAATCCATTTCACACCAATAGCTTTCTTTTCTAATGGCAAATCAATGAGTTCCCAAGTGTTGTTCTTCTTTGTAAAAGTAATTTCTTCTAACATTGTATGCTTTCATTCATCTTTTTCACATGCTTCGATGTAGATTCATAAATCTCCTTTAAGGAACGTTGTTCCCTTGGAGGAGTCTCTCCATCGTTTGTTGGAGTGATGATCTTAACGAAGGACCCAAGTGACATGCTCCTCTCTCCTTCATGCGTGTGCGGCATTTCTTCTTCAAAAAAAAAAATGTACTCACCTTTTCCTTTCTTCCATTGCCATCTATTGCTTTCATCAAAAATAACGTTTCTTTGAATAAGAAGTTTTTCACTTTTAGGATCGTACAGAGGATAACCCTTCTGTCTCGCTACTGTAGCCCACAAAAATACAATTTTCACTTTTTTTATCAAATTTGCTAGAAATACAATTAGAACTAATCAATGCATAAGCAACACGGCCAAAAATTTTCGATGCTCTTACGTTTGGCATTCTCCTATTCCAAGCTTCATAGGGTGTCATATTTTTTACTGCTTTTGTTGTTGAAATATTGAGAAGATACACGAAAGTTGCCGCAAAAAATTCATTTAGAAGTCCTTTTTCATGAAGCATGCATTGGGTCATTTCTACGATAGTTTTATTCTTTCTTTCAGCTATTTCATTTTATTCTGATGTTTTTTTTTACAGTGAGTTACCTCCTTATGTCATGCTGTTTTTTACAAAAAATATCCTTCACAAACACTTTCAATGCAATTAATAGATGGCAGACCAAACACCATCTGCTTCTGACTTAATAATTTCAGTCCACTAAAATTTAAGTGTCCATAACGTAAGTGCCAAGTGGTTAGAAATTTCTTTAATATTAGCAGCAAGTGCAAATTCATCGAGACATGAAATGTCAAGTGGAAAGGTTTTATTTTCAGCCATGTGGATTGTGACAGGAGCAGCATCACATTTTTTATTTCACATACCTCATCAAACATGAAAATACATAGAGTATCCCCTTTGAATGAGTTGGCCCACACTAACTAAGTTGTGTGCCAAACTTAAGAGTGTAATGTACATCATGAATTAATCTTTCAATACCTGCTTCTGTCTTTGCTGCAAGAGTACCTTTTCTTTCAACTTGAACACATTTGTCATCACCCAATCGGACTTGTAGGTTCATAGACTCATCAATATATGCAAAAGTACTTCTTTCACCTTTCATGTGATTACTACAACCACTATCTAGAAACCAAATATTAGTTTTGTTTGCTTTTAGATTTGCATAAGCAAGGAACATGTTACTTTCCCCCCTTTCCTCTTCGTCTACAAAGTTTGCCTTTTTATTTTCTTCCATAGTATTGCCTTGATGCTTCTGTTTAGACCAAAAATAAGCTTCGATGTGCCTAAACTTGTTACAGCAGTAACATTGTTTATCCTTGAAAGACTTCTTTTGATTACCATTGTCACTGGACTCTTGAATTCTGTCCATTAAAATCTCCACGACCTTCGCATTGGCCTCGTCTACGTCCTCAAAAATTGCCTCAACCGCAGCTCTTTCCATGTTCATTGCTCTTGTCTTAGCTAGACGTTTCAACTTTAGATTGAAATGCGGTGTCAACATTCTTCTCATTAGATCTGTTCAACTTTTCTTCATACACCATCAGGTAACCCATTAGTTCATTGATTGAGTAGGCATTAAGATCTTTTGATTCTTCTATCACATTAACCCAGTAGTTCAACTTCAAATTTGGTAGGTAGATTTCTTAATACCTTTTCTACTACTTTTTGGTCTGTAACGCACTCATCATAAATTTTCATTTGATTTATGATGGTAGTTACTTTACAGAAGCAGTCTTGAACATACTCATTCTCCTTCATAAATAAAGTCTCAAATTCTCTACGTAGAGTTTGAAATTTTACAATTGTTACTGCTTGTTACAGCACCAACAAGGTTTTTGCATCTTTTTTCTCAAGATCTCTTGCATCACTTGATGCTTTTGCATCTACGTAACCATGTTCTACAAGATCTCATAGATCTTGTAAAATAGAAAAGGTCTTCATCTTGACATTCCATGATACGTAATTTTCTCTATTAAAAATGGATAGCAATGACTGTGTAAGATTGAGTATACCTGCATCATTTGTCATGTCAACAGATATTTTCACACAACACCAACTTGCACAAAGAAAACCAGACTTTGATACCAGATTTGTTGGAAGAGATCCAAGACTGTCATAAAAAAATAAAAAAACCTTCGACACAATCATAAATCCGCAGAATATATTTAAGAGAATGGATAAAAGTAATAGAGAAACCTGTAGAATTCAAAGAAATGGGTAATGCAATTTCTTTTACATTTTCCATGTTTATTTGTGTCGTCAAAAATTCTTAATACTTAGTGGTTAATTATAACTTATAATATGAAATTTTTATTAATTTATAATTAATAATTTATGAACAATATTAAGAGGCGTGATTTATAATTTATTAATTGTGTTTAATATAACGGTCGATAAAAGAGAGAATTTATAAATGGTTAAACCATAAATCAAACCGAACCATTTTCTAGTGGTTCGATTTCAGAAGGAATTAAATTGAGCCTGCCTGAAGAATTGTGGAAATTTCTTCAACCATATCGATATGCAATCCTGTACAATTATAACGACGTTTTTAATGTAATGCTTCTTCGTTGATAGCATTCAAAGGGAAGTGAAATAAAGAAGAGATGGATGGCAGATCCCTAGTTGCCTCTTTGGAGCCAGTCATGGTTGTAGGTAACCAACAATTAAAAAAATGGGTAGGCAATGTCTGCTGGTTGTTTGTTTAATTTTTTAAGGTTGGGTCCAAACCTGATTGATGCTTTAGTAGCAAGTGAAATTAAAGTGCAAAAATGATGTGTTATTCACTAATGAGACGATGAGCACATTAATTATACAGTCGATTAGAGATACCCAAGATTTAATAGATATCATCTGATAACCTACACCAACACAAATAACACATGGACCATAAAGTGTACATATATCTCTTTAACTCCAATGTTAAGGTTGTTCCATTGTGATCTGGAAGTGATTGTATGAATCCTAAAAAGCAGCCTCTCCATTTATAGAGGTAAGATTGCATATAATTGCATCTTTAATTTACAGAGCCAACAATATTGGTGATACATTAGGTTTTCCCTTTTCTAAGCATGATAAAATGATACCTTCCTTTGTTTAAAGTGCCACTTCCTCTCTCTCTCTCTCTCTCTCTCTCTCTCTCACCCCTTGCTTCAAGTTTTTTTAGGAGCATGATAACCTTTACATTATCTTTCATATTGACAACTTTACAAAAATTATCTTTATTTATTAGTTTCTCCCATTCGAACTTATAAATGCAAACTTCAATATTTTCAACGATTTGAGATGAGATTCACCTGGATATATACACGATTAGTCCACCTTTCCAACATATCACCAACATTAATGATAAAAGCCCCATAGATAAATACATCCTAGCTACGAGATGTCAAATACATCCTGGCCATATATCTTGCACCATAAGATGGATGACAAAATAAATATATTGAGAAGTTGCTTTAAAGAAATAATAATTATATCAAGGACCTTTCATTTTTCTGTTCTGTGTTAGACAGACAGCCTTCTGCCTTCACGAAGCCGATCATACCCAAAAGCCAAAGTGGGCTTTACTTCAATACTCCCCCTCTTAAATAAAAATAAATGGTCAAATACCCAAGCCACAAGACTATTGCCGCTGAGTGGCTCCCATTATCACTAATAACATTTGTTGAAATCATTTTGTTAAAAAATTATAGCTTATTGTTATAAATAAGCCATCTGCGGGAAAAAAAAATTCGTAGCGTTCTGCGAGATTCTCTTGGAACCTTGGAATACACCAAGACAAGATAGATAAATAAATAAATAAGATTGCTGCTGTATTGTATTAACAAGTGAGGATTATGAGGTACCGTGAAATATTTTATTTTAAAATTAATTAATAATAAATAGATAATTTTATCATATATTAGTTTAAGTATTGTCTTTATATTCTTTAATGTAAGATTTTTTTTACAAATATTTTATGAGTATATGTATGTACATTTATTCTGATATTACATGCAATAATTTATTTTAAAACTGATTGACAGAAGAACTTCAACGTAAATTAGTCTAAGCTCTTGCGCTGTCCAACGTGGGAGATTCCACGAATACACCGAAAGATAGTTGTATGAATAAGATTGCCGTTCTGGAATAAATACACCATGAGGCCTTAAATAAATAGACAAACAAATAATCATTTTGTTTTTTATTACAAAATGGAAGAAGAGGAAGAAGAAGAAGAAGCAATCAAGGATTGTTGTTATACGGATACGTCTGATCATCATGCAACTCACGTAAGCACCAGACGACGCACGGGCTTTGACATGACTTTTCAATTGACATTAAATAACGTAGTAGTCGAGGAATATCTGAGAATGATGCGGCGTCTCATTTTTCCTCCTTCATGGCACTCGCAATAATATTATTTATTATTGTCATTAACTTCCGTGTTAATGTTGGCCGCGTCGTCCGTCGAAAAGTTCCCATCTACTCTTGGTCAAACATCAAAATCAATAATTCTCGTGTTCTCAGTAATTAATGTCATATCTTAGTTGCATGCTCTCCCGCAGACCTGGCAACATTTAGATATGCATACAGATCATGTTGAATCAGACGGTCAATGTGTGAAAATGAAATTATTTTCATTGACTAGTTCAAAAACTATCGTGTTATCACGTCATGTTACATGCATTATTATACTATTAACTATTAAGTGGCGTGAAAAATTTCTAATTTACTTAAACCTAGCCCATTCAAAACAAGGAAGTGGGAGAGCAAATTAATCTTTAACTCATTCTAAATTAAGATTAGATAAAAGATTTAATACGATATTAATTAGTCAAATATCGAGTGAAGGGTTTTTTTTTTAGGGGGGAAACAGAGACGAGTAGCAGAGTTGGGTTTGACGGACGGAGCTCGTTAAGTTTCCTCTCTCCCTGTTCCGCTGTTGCAGTGACGGGCACATTGGCAGGGTTGGGTTCTGATCGGTTGGCTCTGATGCTGGTGAATGTGGCAAGCTTTGGTGTTCATCATCGACCAATATTTTGTGGGTCCGTTCCCGCGCTCTTGCATTTGATTGAAAGGTTCGTCGTTTCCGGCCGGTTCCGATGCTTTCTCTCTCGCTGTTTGCTTGCTGTGATATGATTGAATTGGTCCCTTTTTATGTTAGGTTTTGAATTGGATCCTGTTTGGTGTAGAACCGCCCGGGTGGGGTTGGGAGTTGTTGCACTGCAGACTGATTGATGTTCAGTTGCAGGAGGAGGGGGAGGAGAAGAAGAAGGAGCAAAGTAGGATAATTTGGCATAAGAGTGATATATCGGTGACAATGGGAGGTACTTGCTCGTCGGCGGGAGGGATATGCCCGAGGAGATCTACAGTGGACAGATCACCTAACGAAAAAAAAGAAGATACCAGTAAGATTCATGATAACGGCGATCTTACCAGACAGATTCGCTTGGAACTCCATAAGATGAACGAGTCGACTCTTAAAAATCCTGATGCTGAAGAGAATCTAATCCCTCCGCCGACGATGAATATCACGGAGAAGAAAGGGAGAGATGAGTCCCCCTCGTTTCCACGGAAGACGCTTCCTTCCAAGCCCAGCTCAACCAAGAAAAAGCCAGACGCTGATGCTAAGGCCGCGATGCCCAAGGTAAGCCACATTTTGCTCTATCTCTTGTTCTCTGTGGTATCAATAAATTCTAGTGATGATGCAACGAACCTGTGTGATTTAGTAGTCATGAAGTGCACTTGATTATTGTCTGACAACAAGAGCTGCATCCAGCAACCTGCGACCTTTTTTTCCTGAACTGCGAGCGCAAATTTTAACGTTGATCATGGAAAAGAAATTGGCTACCAACAGTTTGTTCTGCTCCTCACACTCAAAATCTTTCTTGCAACACAGATTTCGTACTTATCTTGGATGGCATCTAGTGTTTGCTTCTTCTTTTTACGTTTCCTCTTGGGATTGAAGCCAGATGTTCTCTCAAAATAAAGCATCTGCATATATCGAACGATGTTTCACCATGATGCATTCAGATAAGATGCCTACTGATGATTATTATTAAACTGCTTGGCTTTTGTGACGTGGTGGTCACTACACATTCATTGAATATTATACAAGAATAACTACATTCTATCTCTCTCTTTTTCAAATGTAATGCAAGGAATTGCCTCTATTTTTCACCAATTTCTTGTTTAAATCAGAGTATCCTTTCCGAGTAATTCTCCTACGTAGATAACCTATCTGAAAATGTTCATTCCTCAGCAGATCCTTTATTGATTCCATTTATAATTTTTTTTCAAATAAAAAATTTACTTTCTTTAGCTCCTGAATTTCTGCCAGAGGAAGCAATAGGTTCATAATTGTTGTTGAACTTACCTTCTATTGGTAGTGTGTGTGTATGGTACCTGATAACTACATGGTACATAGCATTGCAGGTTTCAGGAAGGAGATCACTTTCGGGTAAGTCTGCTAGAATTGGGTTAGGGAAGGCTGTGAAGGTCACAGACAAATTCGCCATCAAAACAGAAGATTTAAGCACAGATGATGACTTTGATGCAGTAATTACCGCCAAGGGGACTGAAATTTCCATCTTAGCTTTTGAAGTGGCGAATACAATTGTTAGGGGCTCCAATCTTATGCGTTCACTTTCAAAGGAAAATGTAATACATTTAAAGGAAGTTGTACTTCACTCAGTGGGTGTCCGACTTCTAGTATCCAACGACATGGATGAATTGCTCAAATTTGTTGCTGCAGACAAAAGGTAGACTAAACATGATCTCTGCTATTTTGATAAATATGATCAGTAGTTCTCCTAACGAAATCATTACAGGGAAGAGTTGAATATTGTTTCAAGAGAAGTGATCCGTTTTGGTAACTGCTGCAAGGACCCCCAATGGCACAACTTGGACCTGATTTTTCAAAAGTATCAAGATCTACATCTTGTGATGTTTTCACTCTGTTCTTCTGGTTACAATTGTATTTGATTTATATCTATTGTGTCTGTGTAGACCAGACTATGAGCTTACATCTCAAAAACAGCCAAAGGAAGAAGCACAAGCAATTATGCAGCAATTGATCATCATGGTTCAGAATACAGCAGTAAGCTTTTTTAAAATTTAAAGAAAATTCTTTCTTGCGGTGATTTATATTTGTGATGTGACTGTTAATTGAACTGACAAAATCAAAAGCTAAACTATGAGATTAACTTGGATTGATATTTAGAATCTGGAGTATCTATTGCTTTCCCTGTCTTCTGTTTTTTCTGAGAAGAAAAAGAAGCAAATTTAGAAGGAAAAAAAAGATAAAACTCAGAAAGTGTCTTACTTTGATTTTTGGCCATGCATTCCTTCTAGAATAAATAACAAAAAAAATTATTCGATGGAAAGCTTGCAAAACTCAATTTGTCTATTTTGTGAAGAAAAATACTCGTTAAGCTCATGGTTGGTCCATCATTGCCCATTAGGTCATGACTATGATATATTGTTCATTTCATTTGAAGATGGTATTCCGAGGGCTTTCATTTTAGTTGTGTAAACTCAGCTGAATTTGTAGTTTTGTTCTGCTATTTGGATGCATAGAGGAAAAATGAATTTTCAGTTCTTCACAGGAGTTATATCATGAATGGCAAGCACTAGACAAAGTTGAGCAAGATTATCGACGAAGGTATCAAGAAGAGAATGCAAGTCAAGGAGGTGAATTAGTTCATCTACATAAATTAGAAGTTTGTATTTGCGTGCTGTAATCACATCAACTGATACCATGCTATGATGTCAATGGCATTGATGTTCCTGTTAGAATGCTTGAATAAATTTGCACCAGGAGTAATAAACAAATACACATTGTGCTGAATATCATCAACAAAAAGAGACTCATTGTCTGAAAATAAACATATGGTTATAACTATGTGTACATCAATTCTGTATTAAATGGAAGCAGAGAGTATTGATGTTGCCATTTTATCGACCATAAGGTGGGATAAATGCATGATCATTATTTTTTGTCATTGATGTACGTTGATTGCCAGGGGAAAGGATGTATTATAAGGAAGACAAATCAGTTGCGAAAACATTTCCACATGCTTTAAGTGATCTTTATCGTTAGTTCACAACCACAGGGCTATTGGGTTCAGGAGTGAAATATAGGCATTTTCATTGGGCAATAGAATGGCCTTGGAATTAGGTTCTGGTTCAAAATTATAGCAAGCTCATGTGCTGACTTGCACGATTTGTCCTGAATGTGTGGCTCTGATATTAGCCCTTTTTATACAGTTCTTTGTCTTCTTTCTTCTTTATCAAATCTAGATAACTCTTACTTTTTCAGCATATTCTTTTTTGATGCAAAAATCACGTGATAGAGAATCCTGCCATGCTTTTAGTGATTTCATGTTGTTTTCTCATGATGTGGTATAACATGTGATTAGAAACCTAAACTACTAAGTATTTTCATTGTTCTAAATTTTCCATAACCAAAATCTAATATATAGGGATCTAAAATATTCGTAAATATGGGCTTTACTGATTGCAAGGAAAACTGCCGAAGCTGTCATCTTTGAGGTCTACAATAGATGTATATATAGTGTTGGCTGCATGTAGATGTACATATGGAGTTGGTTTTACTGCAAGTAGTTCTTACAATGATCCTACATTGGACATTACTTGTAAATAATTATATATAAGGTTTTTTTTCCTACTCATTATCAATTGATTTCAAGTTTAATGGACATTTGGATGGTAGCATCAAATAATACAACTGAATACCAGATCGATGCTAAAGGATCTGACAGAAGTAATTTCAAGAAGATAGATCAATTTTATAGGATTTTGGATTATAATATATAAATATTATGCAGAAAAGAGCAATAGCTGATAAGGTGGTTTTCCACTCTAAAACGAGGGAATGAATACCCCAGGGTTCAAATCTAGGTAAAAATATTCCATTATTAATGTAGAATATTATGCATGAAAGCCAAATTTGATAGCACAGTTGATCGTGGAATGCCAAAAGTCATACTCCCCCAGGGTTCGAACCCAGGAATGCAGGCAAAATCCCTGCCAAATGACCAGAGCATTATTTGTGAATCAAATGTTGTTTATCACCATACTACAAAGCACCCGACTTTTTTCTTGATGCTAAGAAGGTGCTTGATACACTCGTATGACAATCTAGAAATTCCAAACACTATAAAGTGGAATTAGATATGTTCCAGCCTTTTTGTTTGTAAATACATTTTCCTCTAATCTTCAACCCCCAATATCTGCTTCTTTGGTATAACCTTTCTAAAAGTCAATTGTTCGTTTACTAATTTGTGGAGTTGATAAAAATATGTCTAACAACCTATCATTTTATATGTTATGTAGAAAATAGCCTTCATGTTTTAAGGCAAGAGTTAAAAGGCCGAAAGATGCATGTAAGAAGTTTGAAGAAAAAATCCCTTTGGTCCAAGAATTTTGACGAGGTAAGAGTACACTTTTTAGTGCTCACTTTCATTTTTGAGGTCTTGTAGGCGCATCCTGATTTTATGGGTTATTTCCTCCTATCATGTTCCCATCTCTTAGTATTGTATATCTGAGCCAGTGCCGGTCAATTGCTTACTTTGAGAGGAACTGCATTTTGGATTTTCAAGGTTCTTGGAATAAAGTTTTTTCTGAAATAAATGTTCTATTGTAGATCGTTGAAAAGCTTGTAGACGTTGTCAACTTCTTGAAACTTGAGATTAAGGAAGCATTTGGTGATACATGTAAGTTCCCATTCTTTATTGGTGTTCTAACAATTTTCAAAATATCAGTTATTCATGTTAGTATATATTTCTTGGATGACCATTGCTGTCGTGTACCGAACAAGTCTTCGACAGTATCTTTCCCGGACGATCAACTAATATGAAAAGGATCACATTGTTAGAACCTTATACTTGAAGATTTCATGTTTCAGCTTCAATTTCACTAGACCTTTGGACAACATAGAGTCAAAATCATACCTCTGAAAATCTTATTTCTTGTTTAAAATCGGTCGCACCCATTTTTTGATGACCATCTCCCATTCTCTACTGGCAATGTGCAGGTGGAGGTGCAGGTGGAGTTCCAGGCAAGGAACTTACCAGCTTTCACCCGAGACTGGGTTCTGCAGGCCTTGCATTGCACTATGCAAATGTCATTTCTCAAATTAGTACACTTGTGAGTTCTGCGATTCATCTTATCTGACTGAAGTAGCTGAGGCTGCTATCAGATTAGTCCATGTATAATATAATTGCATTTGAAAGAGTCAATCTGATTGAGACCATATATTTACGGCAAACTTTCTTGATTTCTATTTGCTTTAAAGCCAGTCAAGTGTTGATCTTCCTGTTTAGGCTACAGTTTTGCATGACCTGGAGAGATGCAAATCAACAATCATATCATTGTTTTGCAGCATTTTGGTGGAGGCTTTAGAAGAGTTTTCTAGAAACCCCAGTCAGCGTAACCAATAACCCCAAGTAATGCTTCAGAATGAGGAAGCTAAAACTAGTTTCAGGTTTCATTTCAAATTTCAAACAGGAAGGCACCTGGACATTAGTGCAACATTTTAGGGAAATTGAGGTTACCAGCTATGGATAATCATAATATGCGGATTTGTTGTTCCCAATAATCCCAATGTTGATTTTTAGCTATGCCTGTTTTTCATGCTTATGCATCAATATTTGTCAACACATATAATTTGTTCATATTTTTTTATTAAGTACCTTCAATATGTTATTTAGTATTAACTTTGCCAAAAAGCTCTCTTAATAGATGTATCCCATAAACATATATTACATGAATTTACTGCTTTGTATATCTGGCTCCTCTTACGGAGCCTTCCTAGTTTGGCACCTAATCGAAGGAAAAAATCGCTTCACAGTGAGCTACTTCTACAAAATATGAAGGTTACTAGATTATTCCTCTGTTGTTTTTTATTTAAACTTGTTTTCCAAGAGTCCTAATATGCATTCATCCACACATGAAACCTTTATGTACTTTTACTAATGGATAGTGGTTTACCAACTAATATCATTATCTGAGTCATTCCAGATGTTAAGAGCACGTGTGCCAAAGAGCGCAAGGGACATGTTATACCAAGCATTACCACCCAACACAAAAACTGCTTTACGTTCTAAGCTTCAATTATTTCATGTCAATGAAGAGGTACGCGCTTATATAATATTCTCTTTGCAGGAGGGAAATCAACCTTTCAAATATACTAATTTCACTAGTCTTTTGTTTTCACCTGCTACTTGTTATCTGCATCTACAGCTTTCTACTCTTGAAATCAAAGCGGAAATGACAAAAATTTTAGATTGGCTTGCCCCCATCGCCAGTAACACAACAAAGTATGCGCATCACTTAATTATATCTTATGTACTGCAGTAGCATATGTGTGTATGCTCGAACACAATATATTAGTTATCGAAAATTATTTGTTTATGTTTTCAAATAGGATTCATCATGGCTTTGGATGGGTTGGAGAGTGGGCGAATACAGGGTTAGTAATCATATACCACTGAAAGAATTTGACATTTATGTTGCACAGAAGCAAGATACTCTGATCGTTTTTCTTGTCTACCTTGAATAAAAGAAAGCGTTCACTTTCATTTCAGGTCCGGAGTTCCTCGAAATCCAGCTAGGCAGACATATCTAACTCGCATAGAAACTCTCCACCATGCATCGAAGGAGAGGACTGACTCTTACATACTAGATTTGGTTCTGTGGCTCCATCATCTTGTCAGCCACAATACGGCAGACAATGGTGCTTCCAGGTCTCCAATCAAGTCTCCCATCCGTTCGCCAACTAAATCAACCATCTTTCTTGGAAATAATCCCAACAAGTCTCCCGAGTTTACCAAGGAAGAACAGGAGATGCTGCAGGTTGTCATTTTTAAAAGACTAACACCAGGAATAAGCAAGAGTCAAGAACTCGACATGGGAAAAATGAGATCCAACAACGACAACATTTTAGGTAAAAGCAGTCATTCTTCAACCAGCGGAAGTGAGGAACGGCTGCTCCCAAAAAGAAGAGCTTCCACACTTCCAGAAAAATGCTTCCAAAGTGACAGGAAGAAAGCTCTGGATGTAATTGATAGAGTGGATAATCTGGAAGGCTCGTAACCTGATGATGATTGTGGCTTATTGATAGGTAATCAAGTTTGCATTTTGAATTTCAAGTGTCAACTTTCAGGGAACATTAGAGCGACAGAAAAAAAAATGTTCAACATGAAGACAACCCTGTGAATAAAGGAAGTTATAAACAGGTTGATCCATCAACGGTATCTGTAAAGTAATTGGTGGGATCAGTGTTTTTGGATAAGATTTCAAATTATACGTGGAAATTGTTTTGCCTGGTCAAGAATGTCATGGAAACGACATCAATATGTACAAGCAACATTTTTTTTTGAATAATGAAATTCTCTGCATTGAATGGGATGTGCTTTCTCAAGTTTACAGTAAGATCTTAGTGTATACATGTACAAATAAAAATTTTGCTGCATTTCCTTCCAACTATAGCAAGAACAAGAAATATCTTAAAACAGTGTGCTATGATGCTAGAGGATTGTGAATCTATCGTTATAATCTAGGCATGATTGTGGTTGTAGCAGGAAAGTTAAGAGATACCTTTGAAGACAAGGTTAACCCTGGGCACCATGCTCCGACAATTGGGCTTCAGCCTCCTTACCTTGGAGGATGCTCTAGAGCAATCCATCCAAATTTACCTTTCCGGAAGTCACTCAGAACACGAAATGCTGCATGGCTCATGTTTCCATTAAACAAGCGAAGAGAAAGTTTCTCCAGAAATCTACAGAAAAGAATATCCATGTCAATAAGAGTTACGTTATCTTTGGTCTAAGAAATTAAGAATTCTTTATGTGGATAGAGACTTACGTCCTACTACATTTACTATCTACTTCTATCTTGTAGCGTTTGGAAAGAGCTTCAGAACCTGCAAGAATCATTTTGTTAACATCAGTAAGATTAAAATAAAGAAACAGAAGACAGACTTCAAGTTGAAACTCAAAGTTATTAAGGTGAATGGTGATGCTAAGGTGATAGGTCTAAAAATCGACTGAGGCAAAAGGTGACAATAAGGTGATAACATCATTTAAGCAAGGTGGCATTAATTTTTTTTAAATTTTTTAAAAAATAATGTTACTACATTAGTTATTATGATAGGATCAATTTTTGTGCCATATAAAGTATTCAAACCATAAAGAAAGAGTCACATAAATATCAAATCACATGAAATTCCATTTATCAAATTCATACTCCATAGAAACTTCAAACTTGTGTCTGGGCAGGAACAAAGGTGTTTCAGAATGTGTTCATGCATTTGGGTAGGAACATAAGCTTCAGAGGCAATAACTTCAGATAAACGAAGGTCTGGTAGAGATAAGGATTGCATTCACGTCGAGTGAAAATTAATTTCTTTTCATCTGATGGGCCAACTAACCTATTTAGCCTCTTCACCCAGACAACAGTCTTTGACATTGGTAGGAGGCACCCTAGCAAGAGAATGGTGATACCATGGCATCACCTCTCAAGTTCGTACGGCAACATGGCTGAAAATTGCCTTGCATTGTCACCTGGTTGCCATAGGCGACTGCCTTAACAGCACTAGTAAAACCATGCCTCTTGGTTAAGAATTTCCTATTACTAGGGTCAACATGACTAGAAATTTCTTTTCAAAAGTTTGCAATGAAATTCAATTCACAAACCTAAATAAAGGGCAAACCCAATGTATGAAATTCCCACCAATGTAGAGAAAGGATTTAATTCTGCAGTCTTATCTTAGTAAATGGAAAAGCTGTTTCCTAAAATTCAAACTCATGATATCCAGATAACAATGGAATAATCTTACCATACACCAAAGCTCAGACTCTAATTCATAGACCTACATTAGAGAAATGAATACAAGTAGGGAAAACTACAAACCTACTTCAGGTAGTCTTGTCAGGAACTGTACAAGAATGGCTGCCACATCAGTAACATCATATGATCGCTCTCCAATGTCATCACAGATTGCAAGCTTTATTGCAGCAGCCTGGTCATTTATCCTCATTGGAAGTATACCAGGTGAATCCAATAACTCTAGATCTTTTCCAAAACGAACCCATCTATCAAAGCAAGATGCTCAGAATTCAGAAAATAAACTAAAATGAGAATTGCAGCTTCTATTCAACAATGAAATCTAATAAGCATGAAAGAAGCGATGAATTTCTCAAATATATAAACTAAATATATATGGAAATTATGCACAATATCATATCCTGTAAGAACAGAAGGGTTAAAAAGACGAACTTCAGCTCCCTTGTGACACCTGGTCTGGAAGCCGCTGGACACATTCGCCGCTTCAGCAACCGATTGACCAGAGAAGATTTGCCTACATTTGGATATCCCACAATTCCAGCTCGCACCTTCAAGATGTAGAGAAAACAAAATCTTAGTTATTGCCAATCCATTCTCATAAAAATAACATTGGATTACCAAAAGGTATAAGGATTATATTATTCAAATATTTGACAAAAAGAAAAGAATGATCAACAACTATAATGGTGTGTGAAGACAAGTGATGAAGGATAATGGGGTGGCTTACTGCAAAAGAAAAGAAGAGGTCCATACAAGAAATAATGATAATATTGACATGAATGAACTTTAGAGAAAGCGACAAATATATTCACTAATGTGCATACAAGAGGCACGCACCCAACAATTTCTCTGGCAAGGGAGAATAGTGGACAGAAAACATTTTACAGGTAGAAGAGAAAATATCAAATTGTTAGAGCTTGTAACAAGATGATTGTGGTACTTTACCGGACGAGGAAGGAGTCCTTTGGCTTTACGCTTTACATTTACATCAGCAGCCAATGACTTTGCAAGCCTTCCAAGTTTTGTACTCCCCTGATATTGCACCACATTATTTAATATTCAGCTAACATGATTACCTGATGTTGTGAAAATGTAGATGAGTGACAAAAAAATTACCATTCCAAGTTGCCCGTTGGCAAAGACAACTTTGATTCCCTGTCTTGTGAAAAAAGTAGCCCATGCATTTCTGTTGACCGTAGATATCATGTCCTCTCTATTCAGAACTAAGATTTTCCTCTTGTTGCTCAGCCAAGAATCCATCTGGACAACAAAATTACAGTTTATTGTTTAGTCCAGTGCTCAGCCCTTGGACAGTTGCTTCCAAAATCAGACAAGTATGTCACCATAACTAAGGATTCACCTGTGGATGACTTGTTGCCAACGGGATTCTTGCATCCCGAACTTCTATGACAACATCCATTAGCTTGAGTTGATCTTTAAGTTCTTTTTCTGCCTTTGAAATATGACCAGGATACCACTGAAATATACCAAAGGCAGGTGCAATATTAACAAAAAGAAACCTATCGAACAGACACTGGCATGGAAATGAACACCAACCAATGTATTGCCACAGTCGCAGGTTAACAACCTGTATAGGTTGCAGAGATCTTGTCCAGTATTGAAAATCTGCTTCCAAAGCTTCCCAACCACCATCATGTTGGAAGTCCAGAATTGCTTTGTTAGGAAGATAGGCTTTGCCCTTCTGCCAGCTTTTGGGTTTTACATCAGCAATCTGCACCCAATTTAAAAGAAAACATAATTATAGTGAATAAATACGGGATGATATCACTCAGGAGAATATGCCAGTATAGCTCCATAAGAGATATGAAAACAGGATCATTAGCAATAGAAATGCAACTTGTGACTGAAGAATAGCTAATTAGACAAGATATAGATTCACAGAATCCAAACTATCTGTACTGAGTGTGTTCATTTTTATTTCTTATCGTTGGCGTTGATTCTATAAATATTTCTTACACACACAACCCATAAAAGTGAAATTGATGGTGCAAGGAAACAGGCATCACAAAGAGGATTCTGAACCTAAAACAATAAATTTTGGTGAGGAGGAAAATTAATAAATATGGACGCTAGGACCTAAAGCCATGCAAGATCATAACACTATTTGCAGGTTTCCAATATTTCAAATATATAGCATCGATGATTTGCATTCAAGTTTATTAGTGAGTATGGAAAGTGGATTTTCAGTTTGCTTTGAAGAATGGAACAATCACCGGAATTCGCTCACTCTTCTGGGAATTAACAACATTCCGTTAGCTTAAGAATTCCCGGTTTTGTAAAAAACAACAACAATTAAGTGCACGAAATTCCTTCCGTGAAAGGTCGGAAATTGGCCTAAGTACAAAGCGAAACGAAAACACCCCTTTTTTTGTCTGCAACCAAACCACAGACGCCACTCATTATTTAAGTTGACATTTTTGCACCAGAACATTCAATTTCGAGTGCAACGCCAACGAAACCCAGCATAGATAGGACTAAGAAAAGCAAAAAACCCGGTACTAGACAGACAAGAATGAAAGTCACTCACAGCGCAGGTCACGAAGCTTCTGCGAGGATTTGGACAAGAGGAATGCTTCCCGAAGGATTCCGGTCCATAACAGAAGCGCGGGGTCGAGGAGAAGATGGGGCTGGGAGGGGGGTGCTGGGCCAGAGACACCATGGCTCTCGTCGTCAGGGAAGGAAGACGTCCTCTTCGGATTGGGAGGTTTCTGGTGCCGGTGGTCACTCTGTTTTGGCTAGTCGGGTAGACCCGCCGGTTAAACCCGAATATCTTAAATATAAATCTTGTTATTTATTGATACCTAATAAAATTCCATTGCTGGACAGCCTGACTCTATTTTTTTATAATTTATTTTTTTAAAAAAATGATAAAGACAAAAGAAAATTTTATTAAATTATTTTTTGTTTGATTATACCTTACGGTCTAGAATACTGGACCGTAAATAATTTTACGAGTAATAGAGTAAGAACTAAATTAATCAACGTTAAAATAAGAAAAAATTGGTTTAAGTAATTTAATCGTATATCCTTACAAGATAAAAATATACTAATTAATAGAAAATAATTAATTAGTACAAAAGAAAAGGAAAAATATCTAAACTTATTTGACGGAGAATTATGAAAAATGATTTAGTTTTATATAATTTAACTAAAAAAATATTTATAAATAGAAATATATTTTATAATTTTTTTTTAAATATCATTACAATAAACAAGTGAGCACAGCAGAACTCTTTAGAATAATTGAATATTATGTTTTTATCTTCTGGAAGTAGAATTTTGAAAATATCTTTTTTATCTTCTCCTCCGACCTCCGCCCAGGAGGTTTTTTTAATAAAAAGGTAAATTTTTATTAAGATAGTCTTTGAAATCGTTTTTGGAAGTTCAAATTTTAATAAAATCGTGATTATTCATCAATTTCAAAGTAACGAAAATATTGAGATTTTTTCTTTCTTGACTTTGTTTCAATTTTCGAATTAAATTTTAGGTTGTGAGAAAGAACCTGGTAAAATCATTCACAATTAAATTTTTAAAATTCTTCAATTCTGAAAGAAAAAAAAAACTAAAAATACAATTTAAAATCCAACCCAACCAACCAGTCCGACAACAAACTCCAACTCACGGATAAAAATCATAACCGAACGGAAGAGCCACCCGAGAGAAAAATAGATATTCTCAAACATAAAATTATCGTGATTTTTTCAAAGAGGAAAGGTGTAAATTTAAGCATTTATAATATTTTTGTACTTTTTTAAGAATGATATATTAAATTAATTTTCGTTATATCATTTTGTCTATTGATATATTCAATGATGTCACGTCGCTGCTTTGAATTACATATTTTATATATTAAAATTAAATTTAATATATCATTTTAACTATTTACAACAAAAATGTAGTATATACATAACAAAATTACTCTCTTTCCGTAAAAAATCTAAAGAACGGCAACCACAACAGGAACCCATCGTTTAAAGAACATTTATTCCTAAGGTGAAATATGTCATCAGAGATCGATGGTGATGATGCCAAAGAAATGAAAGATTTGGACGAATTATACTTTGAAGGAATATTAAGAATAAAATCAAAATTATTATCTAGAATAAAGTAAATTAATTTAGATAATTATCTAGTAAAATCCCATGTGTGGGTCCAAATCCACGTGCACAGGCACACCTTCGTCCACAAACAAAAAGTCCACCAAATCCGTTCCATCAAACGGTCAACCACTCTGCTCCAAATCCATCGTATCCAATTAAAAGCTCCACCTCCTCGGTTGTCCATGTTATGGCCACCGCCGCCGCCGCCGTTTCCATTCCCTTCCATCATGCTCGTCGTAACATCAAGACACCAAGGAGACCACCACGCCCTGTATCGTCCTCCTACAAGGTGGCCGTCCTGGGTGCCGGCGGCGAGATCGGTCGCACGCTCTCCCTCCTAGTAAAGATGTCTCCGTACGTCAGGTCTTTAAATCTTTACGACGACGCAGGACGAGATGTGGGGTCCGTCGCCGAGAGTCTCAGCCACTGCAACACCCCATGCCACGTCAAGGGTTTCTCCGGGACCGACGTCGACGGTGGGCGCCTTGGGGAATGCGTTAGTGGCGCCGACGTGGTGGTGGTGGTCGTCGCCTCCGACCGGGCGCCTGCGCAGGGTCATGACGAGGATGAGCTTATCCACGCTCAAGTTGAGAGCCTGACGGGGACGTTGTCGGAGATAAGGCACAAGGCGTTGGTGCATGTCGTGAGCGACAAGGTTGATTCCATCGTTCCGGGCGCGGCGGAGGTGTTGAAGAAGACGGGGGTGTACGATCCCAGGAAGCTGTTCGGCGTCACGACGTTGGACGCCGTCAGAGCAAGCACGTTTGCTGCCAGGAAGAAGGTATAGATACAACGGTGATAGCTTTTGGATCAATCGATTTTAGTAGAAAGTAATAATTATTACGTTGGCGGCACATATTTTTGCCAGCACCTCAAGATGTTGGACGTTGACGTCCCGGTCATCGGTGGCCATGGAAGAGCTACGTCCCTCCCACTCTTGTCAAAGATGAGACCTCGCGAAAGCTTCACACAGCAGGAAGCCGCGGAGCTCACAACGAGGGTCCGAAACGCCGACGTGGAGGTGGCTGAGGCCAAGGGAGGGAGGGGCTCCGCCACGTTGTCTGCGGCTTACGCGGCGTCGAGGTTCGTGGAATCGTCCTTGCGTGCTTTGGACGGGGAGGAGGACGTGGAGGAGTGCGCCTTCGTGGAGTCGTCGTTGACGGAGCTGCCGTTCTTTGCGTCGAGAGTGAGGCTTGGAAAGGGCGGCGTGGAGGCGGCGGTGTCGTCGGACTTGGACGGCATGACGGATTACGAGGAGGCTGCGCTGGAAGCTCTCAAGCCCGTGCTCATGGCAAGGATCGAGAAGGGTTCGACTGCAGCTCGGCGCGTCCTCGTTTCTAATTTTTCATGAAATAGTTTAGTTAATTAATCCTTTCCGATAGTTTTTTTAATAACTTAGCTACAGTACATATTTCATTGACCATAAATAATATATATTTAATATAATATAATTGAATTATAGTTATTGATTAAATTACAATCTACAATATTTGAATTTTAATTATTATAACCTTTAAAATCTGATTATAAGAAATCAGGTTTGGATTTTGGATTAGAATACAAATATCGTTGACTTTCGTCAAACCAATCGGTGGTTAAGATTTGTATAATTCGATCTTACAAAGCCTTGAATTTTGTGACAACGTTAATCTTTCGTCAATATAGAAGTGAAAATCCAGGACTAGACGAAATCAATGGTTCGTTAATTTGACTAAACGATTTAATTTCAAATCAATAGTAAATTAGACTTTTTACGTGGATTCTAAATCTCAATATGTATCCATGCACAATAGATATAATTAGAGTAATCACTTCAGGATAACTTCGTAGGGTCGAAAAATGAGCTTGATGGTATCTACATAAATATGGTTCCTTTGCATTTAAAACAGAGATCAGCACTTCCACTTCTTTGGTAGGGGGGATCTTTTACATGAACTTCAACCTCTCCACCAATCTCATTGGAAGCCTTAATATTTCTTGATTTGATCTTTATCCCCATGAAAATCATCGCCTGGAATATTCCACTAAGGTAACCAAAACCTTGGATAAGATTAGAAGCAACTTCTTTTAGGGTAACAATGTTCTAAGGAAGAATAAATACCCACTTGACCAACTGGAACAGTATATGCCGACCAAAAAAAACATTTGGTAGCCTTGACATACTGAATCTTAAGCTTTACTCTTATGCTTTAAAAGGTAGACTAGTATGGGAAATTATGGACAATAATCGGGAACCCTGATGGACCAAATTTATTGAGAAAAATTTTTTTCAAAAACAGAGGCCTCAGCTCCCTTACGAACGAAAGCAATATATCATCCCCCACATGGAATCTTATTCGTTCCTTATACCTTATTATTTCCAACTTCTGTCACTTTAATATCAGCGACGGACAGAAAACTTAAATGCACAAAACTGTCGGTTCGGTAACTCTCAACTTAAATGCAGTTTCCCAAATCTCCATCACCTCAGCAAAAATCCAAAAATCTCTGTAGCTGCTATGTCCAAAGTGTTTCTCTCAAGATCCTTCCATGCTAATCACCCCACTATTCTTTCAGATGGTTTGATCTCTGACTTTCTTGATATCATACAATCAGTAAATCTCTCCAACAATGAAGATGCTATTACTTGGTTCCCAAACCTACTACCTTCTTTTAAATGAAGGTTATACTCTCACGCCCCAATTCAATATCATATGGAAAACTCAAGCGCCTATGAAAGTCAAAATCCTTGCTAGGCTAATTTTTCAAGATAGAAATACTTCTTAAAAATGTTCTCTCCAAGAAAGGATGGAAAGCATGGCTCTCTCTGCAATATTTCTTCTGAAACCTCAAGGCATATCTTTATAGACTGTCACTTCCCATTTGAATTTTGGAACTTCATTCTTGACGATAACAGAATACCTCTGCTTGAAGACTTTCTTAATATAACCCTTTCTCTTTGTAAGTCCCTTATAAATTTAAGATCTCTGAAAAGGTTTGGCAACACTTCTCCTTGCATATTTTTTGACCATTTGGTTTTGTAGGAATGATATTACCTTTAGAAATGTTAATTGGAACATCATCGATGAATGATGTCTATCTGGAAGCAACACTCCACAGCCGTTGAAGCCAGGACTCCCATTGCTTCTCACGCAGTCCCTGCTGATTGTCCCGCTAACACAAGCGGTAGACTGTGGGCAGGCGTGGTCGAAGAAAACGACAATGCTTAATCTTTTCTCACTTCTTTTAACTGTTTCTTCGCTTGTTCTGTTTATCTTTCCTGGACTGAAACTTTTCCCCTGACTTATTTTGTACGTTGACCTTGATGTGGCTTGATACCAAAGTCTTGATCAAAGGTAATAACCTCTACCGTTTGAAAAAGAAAAAGAGGGACGCATGAACGAACCTTATAATTATTATTGTACCACCTGTAAAAGTTACTTGGAATTGAAGCGTGAATGCCGTGTACGTTACGCGCCATTCAACTTGTTGTCCAAAAGGTCAACCTTTTCTGATTAAAAAGTTAAATCTACGACTTTTTTTATTTATAACTTGATTAGAATAAATGGAAAGTATTGGAAAGTAGAGGTCATGTCATGTGGTAGGTGGTCGGCTCCACTGGTCCTCACTGCCAGGCTTCGTTGTCCAGTTACAGAGGAGAGACATTGAAAATGGCAAGTATGTATGGTTTCTGCCAGATCTCGAGAATTATTTCCACAACGGAATCAACATCATGAAAACGTTCAAGATCGATCGATCGATCGATCGATCGATTTTCTGCGTATATATACTTTTGATTACTAGGTAGAATGATTCGCAGAGCTTCGATCCAAAACCCAAGGAAAAAAAACAGACAACCTAATTAAGACCTAACTGAAATGGTAATGTCGGCGAGAAACAGCAAGTTTTTCAGACGAAAGCGACTCAAGAATCAATCAATGGGTGACATAAACGTTGTACTCGACAACGGCGTTCCCGGTGGAGGCGTCCAGTTTCACGGTGTGGGCCAAGCAGTACCCACGAGCAGACCGGAATGCGCCGGAGCCGCCGACGATGGGCATCTCCCTGACGTCGTTCATGGGGGGGTTCCTTCCGACCACACTGAGGGAGCTGCCGTTGTAGTCTCCGTGGGTGAACACGAGGTTCATGAGCATGAGGAAGGCGAGCTCTTGTTGGGACGCGCCGGCGTAGATGCCCTGCGCCTTCCCCACCGGGGTGGACGTTGGCTCAGGGCCTTCCGTCAGCAGATCGTCCATGATGGTCGTCACGCCGAACATGGAGGTGGTCTGCACGGAGGGCTGAGTGACGCGGACGAGGGAGGTCTTGCCAGCAGAGGGCGTCCCGACGACCACGTCGTGGAAGTAGAAGCGGAGTTGGGTTTCGGTCTTGCCGGCCGTGGGGGATGAGGAGATGGAGATGGCGAGGAGGAGGGAGAGTGTCAAGGCGGTGGTTGTCGGAGTAGGAAGAGGAGGAGCCATGGATGTTGGACGTGGGGGCGGTGGTGGGAGGTGGGAGGCTCTTGGCAGCAATGAGTAGTTTGGATGGGCATATGTGTATGTATATAAACAAGTAAAAAGAAAGTGTGGGTTGGTCAACAACTACCGATGATAATTAAAAAAAGAAAAAGAAAAAAACTTACATTTGACCGCATGGTGGAATCCAAAGCTTGAATCCTTCGTTACTTTGAAGCCAAGAAACAGCTTCAATAATTACCTACACCATTCAATCATGCAAAGCTAGGCTCAGGCTCAATTATACTTAGAAAAAGCTCTCCCTTTTGCTTCACTCTCCTCCCTACTCTCTGGAGCCCCCCCCCCCTCTCGCCCTTTTGCTTCGCTTTATTTTAGCGTTCAGACATGCGATCAAAGATCGATGGGTGTCGCTCGCGACGCACGCGAGGTGGAAGTGGAACAGGAACCGCAACAAGGGAAGGTCTTGCTTTCAAATGGAGAGGAACCCCAAGGGAATAGAATATAGTCCAGTTAAGTTTAATATGTACGCATTACCCGTGCAAATTAATCTTCCTTGGGGATTATTTTCAACGATAGAGTTTTCTAGAAACAAAGTCCTTCTGTGATGATGCATGTGCTGGGCCTACAATGTACGTTTCCATACCTTCCGTTCCCCGGCACGCCAATGACCACCACCACACACCGCGTGGTCACGAGCTCACGACTCAGGCTGGACACGTTTCTCCGGTCCATGCACGGGCGTGCCATTCGGACCGCCGATCACCGGAGCAGCCACCTCTTCGACATCGCTCGTTCTCCCGGACCCATCGTCGGTCTTTTCCTTGCTTCGCTTGCTTCCCTCTTTTGGACGCCGTCGCCGACACCGACACCGACACGACTCCCCTCTCTTTTAACCCATGTTTTCCCTTTTAACCCATGGTGTTAATTTGTGGTAAAAGGAAAAGCTAATAAACTTTTAATTAATGCCTTCTACAACTTCGAAATTGAAAGTGCTAATGATTTCTCTGGCCTTTCTTTAGTACCAAGAATAAGCAGAGGAGTTTCTCTCTTTCTCGGTGATTTTTTAAATCATGTTATTATTATTATTATTTCTATTAGATGAGCTGAATTAAATTACAACAGAAAACTATATTTTATTCCATCGAAAAAAACAACTAAAACGCATTCGCCTTAAGTGATTACAATAATATATTAAAATTACATTTTGTTTACTGTTTTAGTGAAATGAGACGTATAGTTCACATGGAAAATATGATACAATTAAAAGCAATAAAATAAAAGTAAGACATTTTTGTATATTTTTTGGAGAAATAAAAGTGTAAAGTAATAAAATAAAATGTGATTACATGATTTATAAAAAAATTAAAAATGTAATTAATAACAACAATATAAAATACGTATGTAAATGAGAGCAAACCATATGAGTAAGCATTATGTAATTTAAGATATCTACGAACAAAAGTTATAAATTTACGTCTGCAGATAATATAATCTATGAAATTAATAAAAATAATATATTAACATTTAATTTAATATATTATTTTTAATACCTATAGATAAAACACTATAAATAATCTCCGCATTATTTTTCAAATAGTCATTATCCATGGCCCATCCTAGAGAAGTAGCGCTACAAGGATGTCAATCATTACTTTTGATGTCACGTGTTCATCACGTGCTTGTGTCTTATATACATTTTTTTTTTTTTGCAAAATGTGACTGTTTTCGTATTTCTTTTATCGTGTCTCGTAGTGTTGCATCTGTTTTGTTTCTTGGCCCATATATATATATATATATATGAGGTCCGTTTAAGTAAATATCATAAAAAAGAGAGAAGTTATAATGAGAAGATAATTGATTTCAATAATCTATTATTAATATCCACATTTATTTAGACATAAATACCTTATTATTATTATTATATATGCACACACAGTCCCAGTGGCGTCTTTTTATATACACAACATGCGTACACGTTCGATGATCACATGAGGACGGGTGGATGACGTGCTGCATCGAGCACTCACGACTCACGGCTCGCTTACCTGAAACCCGTGAATATTCTAACCCCGCCTTACCTCGAGGTCGGAGCTCGTTAGTCGGATCGCGTCAACTCATCGCCCGAATCTCAATTCATGCGATGGTTGATGTGTCTACATATTGACAATCAATTTGATTGTCAGTCTTCTGCTGGTCCATTCGTTATGCTCCACCCGTCTCCTAATCCCGATATGGCACTCCTCGTTATTTAATTATTTTTATCGTCGATCAGCTTGTGCCGGTAACATCGGTCATTAGCAACGAATCTTACGGATTTATTGAGAAAAAATAACCATTCTCCAAGTAAATAAAGTCAGCAAGGAGCAGGAGAAAAACACTAACATATGATAAAATTAAGAAGATCTTAGACTTGAAACTTTATCTGTCAATCTTGCCAAATACAGAGTGGCAGGGAGAGAACGCTGCGTTCAACTCAGGTTACTTCCACGTACGCCCTCCCACTCTTCGATTCAGATCACACAAGCAACCAAAAAATCTTATAAAAAAATCAAATCAAACACTTGCAGATTCTTCCCATGCTTCTTCCATCGAAAGGATTCACGATCTATCCACATCGATCGTTGGTCGTCTGGAATGGCTTGCCGGGTATCGATGAATTGAGGAGTGCACTACAAGATACGCTAACGCAGCTTAATCCAAAACCATAAACAACGACGAGCATCTCCTCACAAGAATCTTATTCATAGCATAGCATTCACGGTATAACATAGAGATATATATCACGAACACGCCCAATTAGTGACGGTTGTCGCGAGAGTGATCGTCACGAGCTCCGCCGATACTACTCCGGCCGGCGAGGGAGGATCCCGTACGCAGGCCCCAGAACCTTGGCGCCGCGTCCGGGCCGTCGAACGTAGATGCTAGGGTCCGCCACGGAGGAGGTGGACTTGCAGGAGGCGTAGAGGTCCAAGGTCGTCATCAGCCCCAACGCCCTCCGCCGTCTGTCGACACATTTCTTCGCCGACGGGAGGTCGGACGAGTCCGTCTTCCAGTGGACGTCGTCCTCGACGTCCTTGGAGCACTCCATGAGGGCGATGGTGAAGGGGTCCACGGCATTGCTTTTCTTCGGGGGGTGGCGTCTGTGAGGCTGCTTGGTGGATCTCAGTGGGGGTGGGAGTGGGAGGGTCCGGTTGGGGGAGGTGGGTTTGGTCGGGCTGTCCTTGGGAATGCCCGGCTGCGACTCCCAGGAGAACGGTATGGAGGAGGAGAGGGAGCTGAAAGGGGAGCATGGTGTGAAGGGTGAGCTTGGGTGGGCGTAGGAGGAGGAGGAGGAGGAGGAGGAGGAGGAGGAGGAGGAAGAAGAAGAAGAAGAAGAAGAAGAAGAAGAAGAAGAAGGTAGGGAGTATGAGGAGATGATTCTGAAGAGGTCATTCCTTTCTGTAGGAGATCTGAGTCTAGGGGCTGCAGGTGGGTTTTTGGGTGTTAATGGCGGACAAGGAGAAGAATCCATCATTCCCATCCCAAGAGAGAAAGAGAGGACCAGAAAGAGAAAGGTTGCAGTTGCAGAAGTGGGAGGAGCAGAAGAGGAACTCTGCTTTTCTTTCTCTTCCGCTTCCGGCTGTTGGTCACTGGAGCTCTCATATATCACACCCGATTACATCAGAGAATGGAAATATTCGTCTTTTCCACTGACGAACGTGAAACATTCGTATTCGTGGGGTTGCGCATTTCTTAGTTACTTCGAGGTGCTCCGTGATATTTTGATGCATTTCTTTTTTAAATTAGATTTTTTTTTTTTTTTTTTCCCCCTTCCTGTTTGAAAGTTTGTAACGGATGCAACTTTTGATAAATAAAACTATTTTTCTCAACAACAATGAAAAACAAAAGATCGAATTTACTCTCTAATAAAAATAATATAAAATTAAGATCTGTAACCTTTCTACTTACGGGAACTTCGGAAGTCCCCGCTACTATTTACATCGACGCCGGTTGATGGCTGTGTAATTATCGTACCTTTGATTCTACCAATTAAATTATAAGAGCTAAGTTTAATTAAACATACCTTAAAAAGAGCTAGAAAGAACATACCAAAATAGTTATAGATGGGTGATACTTTCATTTCTGGAGGGTTGACGGGCATATTGTCGTGAGGAATTAATATCGGTCAGTGATCGATCAAGACCACATATCATCAAATATTACGACCAGACCATTTACCTCCTAAAAAATTGCGTTCTGGTTTTGTATATTTCAACGTAGCCAGAGTTATTGCTTTATTTTGAAGAAAGAATCTGTCATTTGACTTGGTTTTTCACACTTGTTTAAGACACACGCTCTGTCTCTTTTGGTTAATAAGTATTTACTAATCAACTTAGCCTAATTACCTACGCGTGTAGGCATGATAAAATATTCCTTCATCTGAGCTGTGAAATATGAGCCTAAACTCAAAACAGATTTTATACAATGATCCAAAAACTTTCCATAAAATATTTTATTGCAGAAACAATTATTACTGAGTAGAGATGTTCAACATATATTAGACCAAACTCCGTCGTTATACGGACTTTCCACCTTACTCTATATTTGTGGTTTATTTTAAATCTACAGGTTAGTATCTTACTAGATATATGAGTTAGCTTTCGTTCATGTCAAATATTTTATCTTAAAATTAATTAATTACATGTAAATGAGTTCATAATATATTAGGATAAATTTTCTATTTGCATTCTCATCGACGTAAGACGTTTCGTCCCTGCGATCATATACAAAAAATAAAATAAAATAAAATAAAATAAAATAAAACTTATTCAGTAGGATTGTTTAAGTATTTATGGTTGTAGACTTGATCATATCTGGATTTTAGTGCTTGAGAATGGTAGGTATGGTAGCAGACAGCACCTGCTCACCAACGTGGATTTTAACCCAAGTCGTCCGTTAATAAACTTCCTCGGCTTGTGGTGGTTGCAAACTCGAAAATACCACTATTTATTTTATCGAATCGATTCGAAGGCCCATGCGGAGGTCATGCAATGCATTGCTGGAACATACTGACTACACTGTTTATAAATAATATCACGGTCCTCGCTTCTCAAATTGGTCTTTTATTAATATAAAGAAAATTACGTCGAAATCTCAGAAGCCCAGTTAGATCTGCTTGTAAAAGGTTTCGTTAATTGTTGGGTTCTGGATTTAGTATGGGCTAATGAGATACAATAAGAAAATTTGAAAGCCCAACAACCCAACCCATTTCAAACGGGTCCAATCGTCCTCCGGATCTAGCACTGATCCTTAGGATCCGAATCTGCTCGACAGGACAACACTGTGGACTGAAACCATCGAACGACGGGAACGGTGTATCGTTCATTCTTCGCTGCTCTTCTGCCGCTCTTCTAAACCCTAAGAGCCCATGGGCTTCACCACCATCGTATCGTCCTCGTTTAGCTCCTGCCAGCTCGACGCCGCCCGTCCTCTCATCGGCGATCCCGGTACTAACGTGAGTGCAATGGAGCCACCTTTTTTTTTTTTTTTTTTCCGGTCCAATTGCGTTCTGTTGTTGTGATTGACGCAGAGGTTGTTCCAGGGTTTAAGGACCCACTTCGGATTCAGGCGGCGTTTGATACCCTATAGGAAAGGTGGGAGCTTGAAATCGGTGGTATTCAGGGGTCTCAGGTGGAGCTGCATGTCGGACAAGGAAGCTAGTGTCGCTGCCCTGGTGGAGGATGGGACTGTTGGGAAGCGTCTGGATGGTGATCCAATGCTGGAATCGGGTGGGTTTCAGTTAGAAATTTATGATCGAACTCATTGGGTTGGTAAGTAAGCTTTCGAACCTTGATTTGTAGGAGTACCGCAGAAGGAGCCGAGCATGTCCACTCTACTGACTAGTTTTGGCAACTCGTTCGATCCTTATGATGCTCTGAGCACTCCTCTGTACCAAACAGCCACTTTTATGCAGGTAGGAAGCGAATGGAATGAACCTTGCTACAATTGTTTTATTGTTTGACTCTTTATGGAAAGTGGTGCTTCATTTGCTTAGAATAACAACGAACACGATTGCTTGTTATTACTAACTTGTAAAAGGAAGAACAAGGTGAAAAATAAGGATCGCTTGTTGGAATTATGACCTCATTATTCAAATTTCACGTGAATTCCCTTTAGTCCATAACAGATTGTATCTGTTTTGATCCCTTGAATTTTTAACTTTCTGTTGTATTTCAGCCTTCAGCTACAGAGAACGGTCCATATGATTATACAAGAAGTGGAAACCCTACTCGTGATGTGCTGGAAAGGTTGGCCAAGTTGTTTGTGCTTACGTGTTGAATTTAGCATATAGTTCTCTACTTCACTTACATCTCTTCTGAATGTAACTATTTGTTGACCAATACCATATCTTATGGAGATAACGATGCAAAATTTCATGGTTTAATACATTTAGTCTACTTGCCAAGCTTGAGAAGGCTGACCGTGCATTCTGCTACACTAGTGGAATGGCTGCTTTGGCTGCTGTCACCCATCTTCTTGAAATTGGTAATTTTCACTTCCAAACATTTTTCATTCTGATTGCATTGTCATGTTGTAATGACTTCTCTGATGCAGGCCAAGAAATTGTTGCCGGAGATGATATATATGGTGGTTCTGATAGACTACTCTCTCGAGTGACTCCAAAGAAAGGAATTGTGGTGAAGTGTGTCTCATTTACTTTGTTATCCATATGACCTTTCCATTTTTTATTGTCATGCATGCGGTCAGATGAAATGCTGAATATTATAGGAGAGTTGATACAACTGATCTTACTGGTGTTGCATCAGCAATTACGCCCAAAACCAAGCTTGTTTGGTTGGAGAGTCCAACCAATCCACGACAACAAATATCTGATATACGGGTGAGATATATATACTCTGCATTCTCATTTCTATGGTTGGTGTGCCATAAATTCATTTTTTCTATGAGTCACACATCTTTGCAAAACTTAAAATAATTTCTGTATCATGCACATCTGATCAAGAGATGTCATATAAGTTCAATGACTTAGTTGGCCATTGTGATACTTATCTTATATAAATTCCAAATATTGTGAAATGTCACAAGGGAAAATCAAGCTCAATTTTCTAATAAACCATTGTAGCTTAAATGTGTTAGTCAAATAACTTTTGATGGAGGTGAATGATAGAGAGATAGACCTCTCTCATTATGGTACTTATGCCATTTTTAGGATAAGATGCACAGGGATCCAGGCAACTGACTCTTTTTAAATCTCATTAATGATTTAATAGACATCATGACTCTACTGTTTACCAGATGAATATGACACTCTTTCGCATATTTTATCCATCAATTATATTTCTTCTCCATTAACACGTGATTTTTTTTTACTTTTACAGTTATTTACATGCCACCTTTCTATGTAACGAGTACAAAGTACATCTCATTTGTTTGATTCTTGTTCTCAGCGAATTTCTGAGATGGCTCATGCACACGGGGCACTTTTGATGATTGACAACAGTATCATGTCTCCAGTATTGTGTCAACCATTAGAGCTGGGTGCAGGTAATCTTAATTCACTTCTTGATATTATTTACAAACTACAAGTCGGAACTCACCATGTTATTTGTACATTGCAAGACATTGTCATGCACTCGGCTACAAAGTTCCTGGCAGGTCATAGTGATCTGATGGCAGGAGTTCTTGCTGTAAAAGGAGATAGGTTGAAGTTCATCCCCTACCTTAAATTCAGTACCTTTTGATTTCATAAAGTCTTTATTTAATTTTTTGTAATTTACTGTAGCAATCTATTATTTTTGATTTTGGTGGGCATGTGCTTTGCTTAAAAGTATTTGCATTCAAAAATATTCTTCTGTTTTTGAACCACACGTTGATATCCTTTGTGCAAGAGCAATAGTGTATATATTGTCATCTCTCAAATAATAGTGTATATATTGTCTATTTGCCCATAATGTCATTATCTTGTTTCTTTAACCAGTTTGGCAAAGGAGTTGGCATTCCTACAAAATGCCGAGGGCTGCGCCTTAGCTCCATTTGATTGTTGGCTTTGCTTGCGGGGTATTAAGACAATGGCTTTGAGAATTGAGAAGCAACAGGTTGGTCTTTTGTTCATCTTCATATTAGTTTTTTGATCTAGTGCATAAGACTTCCATCACCATTGAATAATGTGGTAGGTCCAAATTTTTTGCTGTCTTACTTCCTCATAGAGATTGTTGTTGCTGTAAGCTATAGAGTAGTGGTTTTTTTTTTTGAACAGTAGTAATAGTTTGTTTAGCTCAGACATTATCATCACATTATTCTAGTATATATTAGCAATCATTGAAATGGTTATGCTAGCAAGTGATCATTGGTAAAGGTGGCTGGCATTTGTAGTCTTTGTATTTGGTCAGTTTGCGTCCATTTCATTATAGCTATATTTTGCATTTCAGTAAAGAAAAAAAAATTCTGTTGCGTAGCCAAGGAAGGAAGCAAACTTTGAGTTTGGTGAAACATGTTCATATTGCAAGCCCGTGGTAAAGTCTGAGGGATTATTGTACTAGGCTAGAAATATAACACAATCATCTTTCTCCATAATGGTTGATCATATATAAATATATATATATTTATAGGTTGTCGCAATGATGATTGGACATTATGCCACTTTAAGGTCCTCTCTGTACTTATCTTGGGGTCACTCATATACTCTCGGCTTTTTTTGTAAAAACCTGCTGCCTTTTACTAATAATATGTTAATAGGATCATATATAAATATGGAAGTATGGCACAATCATGCTTCTCCATCAAGGTTGAGGAACATACATAAATATTTATAGGTTGTGGAGAGATGGCAATTGGACATTATCCCATTAAAGCCATCTATGTAATTATCTTGGGGTCACTTTTTCATATGGCCGTGACCTTTGATGTAAAAAACTTTTTGCCTTCTGGAAACATCGAACTGCACAAGTCAATGACCTGGTTTGACCATATTGGACTATGGTGGCTCAATTGGGCTTTAGCCCAAATGACATGTATATTACAATTCGTTGCATTATTCTCCATTATTGTTCATCCATCAAGGATCATATATAAATATTTATAAGTTGTGGAGAATATGACAATTAGACATTATCCCACTAAAGTCATCTCTGTAATTATCTTCGACTTTTGATGTAAAATACTTTTTCCCTTTTGAAAAATTGGGCCGTGCTCTTCAACAAAACCTGGTTTCACCGTGTTGGATCATGTTGGCTTGATTGGGCCTAGGCCGAATGACGTGTATACCAGAATTCATTGCGATATTCTCCATTATTGTTCATCCGTCAAGGGTCATTTATAAATATTTATAGGTTCTGGAGGTGACAACTAGACATTATGCCGATTTAAGGCTATCTTTATAGTTGTCTTGGATCACTCTTACTGTCTTACATATATATGTTCCTGGCTTTTGTTGCAAAATTCTGCTGCTTTCTTAATAATGTCAAGTTTATGTTTTGAACAGGCTAATGCACAAAAGATAGCTGAATTTCTTTCAACTCATCATCGAGTAAAGAAAGTTAACTATGCAGGACTTCCTGATCATCCTGGACGTTTGTTGCATTATTCTCAGGTACGCTATATAATAGCAGTCATATTTATATTGGACAATGAAAATGACTTTCTTCTTTTGACGTTTGTCAGGCCAAGGGTGCTGGTTCTGTGTTCAGCTTTTCAACAGGGTCGCTTGCTCTCTCAAAGCATATAGTTGAAAACTTAAAATACTTCAGCATAACTGTTAGTTTTGGTAATATTTCTTTTATTCTTAAAATGAATGTGCTGAAGATTTTACAAATTGGTTAAGACTAAAGAAAGGAAATCTAAAGATTGGAGTGAAGTGTATTAAGCATGAAGATGGCAGAGTTTTAATAAAAAAAAGTAAAATAAAAGATAGAGATAGGTGACGTAAATATTTTAATGAACTTTTTGATGAATCTACCGTAGGAAACTTTTACATGTAAAGTTTGGGTAGTAGTATAAAGGATATGAATTATAATTATTTTAGAAAAATTAGCAATATAAAGATTAAAGAAATTATTAAGAAAATAAAATGTAGGAAAGTTATTAGACTAGGTGGCGTTCCTATTAATGTGTTGAAATATGTAGGCTAGGATAAAGTGTTATCTTCCTTGTCCTAACAATGTATATTGCTCGTTTTTGCTATCCAAAAGAATGCTACTACAGTGGCAATGCCCCAATAAGCTGATCTTGATGGTACAGTTGTAAAATTTCGTTATTTGTTAGGTGTGCCATTGAATAACAAACTTAAAAAATCATTGCCATTGGAAATAAATAGTCACAAGTCTGTGTTCCAGGTCATCACTTGAAGCGTTTGAGTTTGGGCTAATGATTTTGTTGCCAACGTTCCCTTACATCATGGGAAACCCTTGGGATCCCAAAGAGCATCTGTATCTCATTTCATTCTTATCATCAATCACCATGTTTTTTTCTTGGTGCAGGAAGCGTGAAATCTCTCGTAAGCTTGCCCTGTTTTATGTCTCATGCAAGCATACCCGCCGATGTACGCGAATCCAGGGGATTGACTGAAGACCTTGTACGCATCTCCGTGGGCATTGAGGATGTTGAAGATCTCATATCAGACCTGGAAAGTGCATTGAATTCTGGACCTGCATGATCTACGAAACTCCATTTAGATGCCAACATTTGTGTGGCTGTTGAAGCATCATTGGATACAATGCTGAGCTAAGCTCTACTTAAACCATGATCGATTCATTCAATGGGGGTGAGAACCGGTTAATTCCTTTTTTTTCTTTGATATCTGTAATGCTTTTGTCAGACTGTAATCTAGAATTTCTTCCTTTGTAAACCTTGTAGGATAGAGGAAAACGATCTATGCTATTTGCTGTTTCTTGGCAATCAATTCTTGATGCGGTAAAGTCCTCTTTGAAGTGGAATAAATAGTCTTGGATGAGGTATTGTTGGAACTTGAATTGCCAAATTAGGTTGTAATAATCTTTTAGGTAAATGATAAGATAACCCTCCTCTTCACTTTTGTTTCATGGATGGGTGTCGGGAGAAGCCTTCGTTTCATGACTGCCGACATTCATCGTTATGAAGGCCTGTACAACAATACACACCATATTATCCTCTTCAAGATGAGAGGAGACAACATTTTAATGTTACATATCGTTGGTATTTACTCTTTGTTCCCTCGCTTGGTCCCAACAACCCATGTCCACTGTTTTCCTCTTCTCTATTGTTAGAATTTTTTTTTTTTTTTAATGCAAAGTTGTAAAATATAATATATTGTTATGTATATTTATTTATTGGTGTTTCTAAAATGTTAAATATTAGTGGTTAAGAATAGTGGTCTAAAATATGTTCAGATTGCTATTTGTGCTTGAAAGGCTTTTTTTTATCCTTCATTCACCAAATCGCTTTATATCTCCTTCCCCCTTCACACTGTAGTCCATAATAGATGAATAAGTTAGACAAGGTGAACTAATAATTTCAGGTTAAGTGATGTTTTAGAATAACACTAGATTTAGATAGAATATATATATATATATGTGAAATATAAAATTTTTACAATGATATTGAAGCAAAAATTCTAAAATCTCGTATTATTTTGTAATTAGCAAAAATGTTGCTGTAGAAATTTACAAGAATTTGTCTTCTAATCCTTCACATTTTTTACATATTTTATTTGTAAAAGTAAAAAACAATGCTTATATAAATAGTTAATCTACTACAAATTGAAATTCGAACCTAATCTAATTCCTACTCACTAAGATTTTTGAATTTAAAAAAAAAAAATTAAATCAGTAAGTATTCAATATAAATAAAAAAAATCGTATATTTATAACCATCTAATATTTTTATATCTTACGACACCTGACGTAATTATTTTTAGTTGACGTAAAAAAGAAATATCTACTGGTCATCTAGTGGTCGACAGCGATGTCATGGTGTGTAATTTTGAAAAAATCGATTGCGTGGAGTGGATCGAAGGACAAATGCCGGGCGACGTGGCGAGCGTGGGGGTGGTGGGGTCCGCCATTGCCATGTGCTGAACCTCCTCTTCTTATCCTCCACCGTCTACCCTCCATTCACACGGCCGTTTGATGCGACGTGGCGCGGAGGAGGAGGAGCAGAGGAGCACGAGAAGGGCCATGGGCGGCGGATTGGTCGCGTTCCTCATCCTCCCCAAGTACTACTGGAGGAACCGCCGCCGCCTCCTCCTCTCCTCGCTCCTCCTCGTCTGCTGCTTTCCCGTCATCCTCCCTCTCTTCTTCCTTTCCTTCCCTTTCGTCCTCTGCCTCGCCGCCTCGCGGTTCATGTTCCGGTCAAAGAGGGTTCCACGTAGGGGCGTCGCCAAGAGGGAGCTTCCGAAGGAAGAGGCGGAGGTGAGGTCGCCGCCGTTACTGCAGAGGTATCTGGAGGACCAGATTGGGCTCGTGATGGTCGGGATCGGGCCGGCGAGGGTGCACCGTAGCGGAGGTGACAAGGTCGACGCCTCGTGATCTCTCCTGGACTGGATTTTGGGTGTCAGATGTGGATAAATGGAGCACCCTCTTTTTTTTTTGACCTTTTTGGCTTCCCTTACCCTTCTTAGGATTCTTCGTCTCAGATGGCGAGGTGACTGCCGATCATGCGCACAAGTTTGATTTGATCAGGATCTTGCCCACAGCTATCTCTGTTTCAACCAAATCTCTTCCAAAAATGTGTGATGGGTTTTAGAATCTTGATTTGTGCCATGCCGCCGCTGCTCATGTTTGATTCTGTACATGGAACATGTTTGCTGTTGTTTCAGCAAAGTATTTACGCCGATCTGTTTCTGTTGGCGTTCTGAATAGAAAATGATTCGACATGAGGAATTCCAAGGTAGATTAGGGAAGGAGATTTGTCATGGGCATCGTGATTGACAGCATTGTTATGTTGTTAATTGATAAGATATTCGTTCTTAAGTACGGAATTTATTCAAGTACCGCGCCAAACCATGCGCTTATTTTAAGCTTCGGAGGAATAAAGAGTATAATAAGGGTGTGCTTGACAAAGGTTGCTGAGAGCAGTCTCCGTGCCCGCAAGTTTATGCAAGGGTGTGTTTATCATGTAATAAACATAAAAGTATCATGAGTATTCGAAAAATGCATTTATCCCATTCGTTTTTAAACATTCATACAATTATGTCGTTGCATTAACATATTTGATTAAGATGATAGAATATTCTTAAACTTCGTTAGAATTTAATGTATTTTACTAAATTTACCTTAACAATTATTTTATATTAGTTTTCCAAAGAATAAATCCCCTACCTATTGATTACCATATTCTTGAACCTTTTGTTCTTATTTAAGAAACAACACGCAATAGATTCCTTTTTGTGAAATAACAGAAGAGTTAGTCACTGCATAATAACAGAATAATTAGGATTTAAACTTCATTACGTTGATTTGTGGATGTAATGTCCATCGTAAAACTGCATCAAAAAGTAAGGATAAATGATATACATGTACTTTTAAAATGTCGATGCCATTTTTGTATTTATTCCCGATCTCCATGATATAATTTAAGTACTTGGAAGATTGTGGTGTGGCGCTCCTGGTATTGTAATATTAGTGTAAATTTAAGAGTTAAGAAGATTTAACTCTTATCGCTCCTAGCACTTAAGAGAGGTTTAAAATACAATGATACTTTTAATTTTAGTTAACATTTGAGGTTAACCTTGCTACATTTGTACATACCAAATAGCTCCCAAGTTTTCACATATCATTCTGCAAGAAACCCAAAATTAAAACTCGAGAGAATTCAGCCTAGTATAATAGTTGAATTAACCAAAAACAGCGATATTTGTAACTCATCCAAATTCAAATTCCAGCAAATGCAAAATCGCTACCATTATAAAAACCCCTAAACGAATACTAATTCTAATGATACAATCCAATAGGCTACTCACAGGCAGAAGTAAAGACCTAATATTTGTTATAAAAAATGACTATGAAGGGTTACATGTTACATATACAATGAATACCTATATATCAGACAGTGATGACCATGTGGGGAAAAAGAAAAAAAAAGGAGATGTCTCTCACACAGTTACACGAGGCAAAAGAATTTCATGGTAAAAATCAAATGTTAAAATGTTTCGATCACAGACACGTCAAGACGAATGTACCTCACCCTCCAACGTAAAGCTCAGTAATCAAGTCCTTCTAAAGCTGCAAATGTCTGAAACTTATTTTTCAACTTCCTCGCCAATGCAATGGGGATCAGGAGGGTTATGGTGCTGCGTGCGATGCACCTATCTGGATGGGTATTCAACCACCATCACAGCACCTTGGACTATATTTATTCTTCCTGACGGCACATGCAATCTGGCATGGGAAAGGTGTAAAGAGATGCATTGGCTTTCCTCATTTCGATGCCCTTAACATCACTACGATGGAGAATATCTTTCATATGACGTTTGAACCTATCCCAACTGCAATATAAAACCAAAAATGCTTATGACGTTCCAAGATGATGCAAAAGTTCGTGGCATAGATTTTACAGCTAAACACACCACTGGGGATAAACCCCAATGAATCCATAACTTTCCTAGACAAAAAGATGATGATTGTACTTGTTCAAAGTGCATTTATCATGTTATGGATTTCCAGAGAATAGCAGGAGTGATATATGCTCCTAAAGTCCTAACCTTCCAATAAGAGTGCATAGTCATATTTCGTGAAATTCTCTTTTGAGGATTCCATAATGTACCTGATACGTGGGTTGTCCAGCACCAACACCAATCTTCTCTTATCAGGATTGAGAGTCCTCGCATGTCCTTCGTAAAGGTATCTTCTATGGCCCATCATGAAGTGGGGAAAATTACCACCTTGAGTGGTAACAAATACCTGACTAAGGAGGCAGACTGTATAATCAAGTGCAGCCAGTCTAGATGAGTGATTCTACATAAAACAAAACTAAGTTACAAATCATCCTCCTCAATGACATTTGACAATGATCACAAAGAAAAAGTTTGTGGTTGTACTTTACAGAAAACACTCTCATAGGTTTCGTTCAAGAAATAAATTCTTAAGGTTATCATTGTGCTGTTCGATAAACGGTCACATGATAATGCCGATGGTTACAATACACAAAAATATATGATACCTTAAATGGAGAAAGTTCTTCAGATGCATGAATCAAACGGTTTAGTTCAAGAAATGAATTCTCAAGGTTATCATTATGCTGTTCCATTTACAGTCGCATGACAATGCCAATTGGTTGCATGGCACAAAAATATATGATACCTTAAATGGAGCAAGTTCTTCTACAGATGCAAGAGTCTCCTTTGTCTCTAGGCGGGGAAATAACAGCTGCAGTGGTGCCATATACTTCTTTGCCTTGTATATTTTTCCGGATGCAACATAGAGAGAGGTCGTGTTATCGAAACCCATTCCTCTAAGAATCATCCCAACCTGCAAATTCAGATATTAAACAGGTGAACAAGTAAGCTTTTCCCAGATACAAAGAAGGTTTCTAAAAACTCAAATTTATTCAAGTCATATTTTTACTGTAGATGGCATGAAATATTTGTTCTTGAGGAATTGTGGAATGACAACACACTGATAATTTGTCAAACTATAAACTTCATATCAATTACTTATCAACTCTGGATTAAACACTTAGAACACCATCTATTCTAAGCAAGACATAATTAGTATTGGTTCAGGGCACGACCATGGAATTATGTGCCACCAAAATTTCTGCACATCCGAAATATGTTTTGCTTGTAACTAGCCATCAATACACATCTTACTTTCGATTTATTAGAACATTAATGACACCGCCAATATGTATCCTTTGTGCTAGAAGTAGAAATTTTCATGTTTTTTTACCATTGTATTCAGTTTGCCAAAAGTAAAGCAATAACCACAACAGGTGATAAATGTCGTCAAATGAATTACAAGCAATTGCTATGCATTGTCATTGTTTCTTGGATTTTGACTACTGATATGATCATGATCTTATTACCATATGTTTAAGATCATTTAATTTTAGAATATTTTTATGGTACCCATGATGTCTTTCACAAAGAAATAACTACATTTTTTAGGTACAAGTGTTTATTTTTAGATTTAAGTCTTATCATTTATGTATATGGATGAATGGTCAAGATTCAAGGATTTTAGTACCTAAAAAATTTTATGATGCCCTTGAGGATACCATACTCTCCCTTAATTATATCCAAATATAAAATTATAAACATCATACTTATATTGTCTTTCTGATAATGGCAGGTTTTTGCATTATCTGGTAAGAATTATAATGCTACTCTTGATCAACTAAATTATTATAGTTACATTATACTTATATTATAGTATGGCGAAAAAAGACATCTTGGAAGATTAAAAAAAATCTATGACAGCCATGAAACTCTCACACAAAGGGTAACTACCTAATGATGTTTATGGCTATTTATATCTTTCACCATGGCACCATACCAGTATTTGGATGAATGGATGAGATTAAGAATTTATGGTCCTACAAAAAATTATGGTACTCTTGTCCAATGAACAAAGAAAAAGTACCCAAAAAATATTTGAGGAAAATTGTACTGATATTGTAATTTTTTTGGTGGTAATCATGCTCAAAATAGTCGTATAACAGAAATTCATGAATATAATAGTTCTGTTTACCTCTTGTGGATGGCCATTTTGGACATATAACTCATGTATATATGATATTAGCTACAGCACCAAACTGAACTTTATTGCACATAAAGAAAACAAACAAGAAGACCAAAACACAAACCTCTAAAGGAGTCAAAGGGCATTTTCCATTGATACGGACTGAGCTTGGTTTTAGGATACGATGAGGCCTTTTGAATTTTCCTCTCCAACTCCTTTCACGGGCCTCATCCATTTCACGCTTCTCTTCCTTTCCACCATCATAAACACACAAGGAAAAAGCCACCATATCCTGGTAAAACAGAATAACATTTTAGCAAGAGCATCTTGTAGGATAAGGCCTCACACAGATCAGATATTGAATATACAAGCAATACCTTTTCAAATCGTAGATGCACAGAGATATACTTTCCTCCACTCGTTGAACTCTTTTTCAACATCCGCTCAACCATTTTCTCAGCAAGTGTTCTGATAGGAGTAGAAAACCTCAATGCATCATAATTAGCCAAACACCTTAGTCCCTGGATATCTGGGGGAACAGTGTGAGCCAATCTACTAGAGAAAGGTGCAATTCGTATGACCCTGCATTACGAAATGAAACATAAGTACAAGTTTGCTTTCTGACTTTTTTCCCTGGAGAAAAATTAACACTAGAAAATGGCCAATTTAGAAAAGAAAGATAAAGTTGAATATGGACGTCTTTTACCTTAACTAATTGCAAACTGCAACCAAATAAATGAACCAAAGACTTATAACTAATTTTCTTCAAAAAAAATTTGTTATGCCTCTTTTCCTACATTGAGAATAATTAATGCTTACCCAAACTCAAGCAACTTAGGAAGGACCTTTTGCATATAGTAGTTTTTTGGCGACCAAGCTTTAACTCTCAAATTCAGGATGTTGCTCATGTTATTATCAAACCTCTGGAATACATCATCTGGGAGTTCTTTGACTATTCTAATATGATTTTTCAGTCTTTCAGTGAAGTACTCCTCATCAAATATGTCACCAAATTTGCTGAGAAGAAAAAAAAGTTGTTTAGGAGATGGACTAAGTAAATTCAAACAGAATATAAGCCACCATTCAATGGCAAATTCATACGACATATGAGACAATGAATGGATCTCCAGAGGACTAAATATTATGTGATCAAAAGTAATACAATGAAAAGCTTGAATGATTGAAGGGTAAACCATCAAAGATACCTAAAAAACTACTTCTAAATGCAACTAAAGCTGAATGGCTTATAAAAGCACATAACTTGACAAATTGAACATAATGATAACATAGCAAAGCACCATCTAGAAGGTCCTAGTGCAGGTAAAAGTACCATTTAACTGACCAACAAAGGAATATCATTAACCTGGAATCACGCCAAACACTGTTAAGATGAAATTTTGGAATTACAAGAGTTGCATTCAGCAGACCTGCTACCGCAACAGCATCACAAATCTGTATGAAACAAAGGTCTTTTTTCAGTTAAGCAAGAACTAGATGAAAATCATATTATGAATTATGATAGCAATTAACGATTAAGAAAATTGGTAATTTCTTTTCATTGTCTGGTGAGCTTTGTTGACAATACTGTCTTGAAATCATAATATACCAAAAAGACACATTTAGGATATAAAAGCAAGATCTGATCATAAAAATTGATTGGTAGTCAGTGGTGCACAACTTTTGTGTTTCCTTATAGACACATGAACTGAGAAGCCATCTCATCGGTATTCTTATGCAATGCTGCATTACGAAAAAGCTTCATCAACTTATGCAACTCTTATCATATGTTTTTTTCCTGCCTGCTTCTCAACAACGTTCACACAGGCATGCATGCACACACACAAACATGCGTACACATGCATGCATGCACACATGTGTGTGTGTGTGCATGTGCCTCACTATCTCTCTTCTACAGTCGAGAAACATCTGCCTCAAAGCAGAACATGCAATACAAACTAATCCCACTTTGCTTGATTTAATTGTCGAGACTAAAAGATAATCCATCTAAGCATTTGCAAAAAGAGCATTTATGTTATGATTGATCATGAAATTATTCTATTTTGAATGATTTAAATCCATACCGATAAACGTTGTTGATTCAAGCCTCCATTGGCTTCAATTATAAGAAAGCCATTTGAGCTTGGCAACTCTGAAAACAAACAAAGATTTGAAAAAGTGTGGCTTAGTAGTCAATAGACATCATATAAAAGTGCAAATTACATTCATGTGATAGTTTCAGCTCTAAAATAATTTTTCAATTAAAACAAATTTTCAGAACCGAACCAAACATTGACACAGAGTAGTCAAGGGGTGGTGGGTTCATGGGTTCAACTGGTCACCTGGACCAGTCAAATTGGTGATGTCAACGTGACATCATAATTAATAATTAATTTATGGATTCTTGACAAAATGATGACACATTCACTACCAATGTTTCACATATTATTAAAATAAAATGCAAAAATTAGTAAAATAAAAGGCCTTTATAACCAATAACTATTACCAACCACTATTAAAGATAAATATTTTAGAAATATTAAAAAACCAACATGAAGATTCTATTTGCTGTTTAATGAAGTAAATTTTATTTAAATCAGTAATAACAATAATATTCTATTTACTGTTTTTAATTTAGTTAGATTTAACGTAATGAAGTAACATTTTCATTGAAGAAAGCCATCAACATGATGAAGTAACATTCTATTTACTGTTTTTTACTTTATTTCATAATTTTTAAATAAATTTTGATAAACTACAGCACATGTGATCGCATTATAAAATATAAATGATACAAAATCTAATCATTTTTTATAAGATATAAATGATATAAAACCTGCTCACCGTTTTATTTTTGAAAATATAATAAAAAATCACATTGCAAAAATATAAATGATTAAAAAAAAAACCTGATCTACAGCAAACCGGCTCAACCGGGTCTGGCTAGTTGAACTTCTGGGTCACCAGATAAACTAGTTCAACCGTTAAAACAGTTCAAAGCATGAATTGCGACCTAGTAGAGGTACCGGTTCCCAGTCTGAACTGGTTCAACCAGCCAGTCCAGTCCGGTTCTGACAACAATCATTAAAACACAAATGAAAAGCTGCAGTGCCATGAAGTAGTCCATAATCTGGAAGAAGTACCATCTTGAAGAAAGAAAAATCCTACCAAATGTCAAACCCTGTGTGCCTACAATTGACGTGAAAATTTTGACAGTGGACACTCAGTAACCTTAATATTTTCTATTCAAAAGCTAAACTGTAATTACGTTATAGGATAGCCTATTTTGATATCTCTGATAATCATGGTACTTGAGCTTCCATGGCATAATATGAGTGACAAATAAACTTAGTTTTTCTATCATTCTTTACAGGTCTTTGTAAAATATTGAATGCAAGTTCACATTGAATCTTATATATATTTATTACACAATGTCCAACCAGATTACTGTTTTTACAAGTTTATGGAATACAGAATTTGGTCACAATATGAACTAGAAAATTGATGGGTTGCATCTCACATGGCGAAAAATGCATTAAAATGTGTATTAACAGAGATAATGACATATTAAACGATGCAGGAAGTGCATATCATATAGGTATTGTTAATCATAATAATTTCACTATTTGAAATTGCAATATGTGTAGCAAAGTGTGAAAATCAGACCTGCTTCAGTTACCTTCTTTTGGGCACAAGATTTCCATGGTTGCCCTTCTTTCGGATGCCAGGCTGTTGAAAACTGTTTGGTTTTAGCACAAACATTAGTATGATAGGTGATGCAGGTATTATAATAGAAAACTTGATAATGGAAACAAATGAAATATACAACACAACAACTAATGTCTTAATCCCATAATGCCGGTAAACCACATAAATTGTTTCCTTTCATTTCCATCTAACACTAAATATTCCATTAAATGGTGCAATACCTTAAAGTATGGTCAATTATCTAATACAATTTTCACTTTTCTTCAATTGGTGCAATACCTACTCAACTCCAAAAAAATCATTTCTTATGTTTTTAAGTATTACTATTTGTCCATCTTAACAATTGCACATACATTATGCTAACTCTTTGCACATGTTCATGTTTAACAAACTAACACTCTATACCACAAAGCATAACTAGGCAAATAAATATTTTCTAGAATTTTCTTAAATTTAGGAATATTCATTTATCGTGTAACTCTCCAAAATCCAAATGCATTTACTCAATGACTCCAACATACTTAAATTCTATAAATAACTTCTTATGTAATTTCTATATTGTTACTCATTATAGATCTTAGATATCTAAGAATTTTTCTTTAGAGATCAGACGGTAACATAGGTGTTCCAGCTCAAACTTACTTCCTCCAACTTCCATATACTAAATCGTGCAACCAGTCCAATTTGATAGTTTGCCAGCTTAATCTCCTTGATGCTCCCTGATTGATCGGTATTGACAATCTTGGATTGCCAAGAATGCCGATCAAACAGAAAAGAAATGCTGCCCTATGCCAGAGGAGCAATCCACAATGAATGCGTACTCCAATAACAGCAGGTCACATGTTCACTGGTGTTTGTTCAGTAGAACAATTTGCCAGGAAGGAACTTGGTAAATGGAAATCCTGCTGTAGAAATGCAGACATTAACAATCATAACGAATCTTCATTATATGTGAATCCTAGGTCATAGCTGACATGGATAGAACCACATGAACCGGATAACCAACATCCTCTCAAAATGTAAACGTTTTGCCGGCATGGTTAAGCAAGAAGGCCACATCGGTAGTACATCCGAGCACTGAACAGAAGTATAAGATCCGAGTCATGTCTGTGACTTAAATTTTCATCTTAACAAACTACTCAACTTTCCAGAAACAAGAGGGGAAAGCTCGACAGCACCCCTCAGTTTCCTGGTATGGCCCACGCTCCATGTCAAAACCAAACTCCTCGCTTTTAGAATTACACTATTAAAAATCAACCACATAGCACACCCACGCACACAAACACAAAAACAGAGTTTGAAACCAGAATCTCCGGAAAAAGTTGCAAAATTTGAGAAACACATACCGCAAGCGAGCTATTCCCTCCATCTGCCTGCATGTAGGGCCACAGCCTATCAAACACCTTGGGACTCCTGTACACCGACCCCGGGGGCGCCCTCCTCAGGATTGCAACGCCCACCCCCAGCCTCCCCGGCACCACGTCGAGAGTCAAAGTCCACATGTACAGCAGCATCCCCGATACATACAACAAAGGCGCGAACAAGAGGATCCCCTTCCTCTTAAACACGGTCGCTATCAGCACGTACAAGAACCTCTCACTATACCTTACCTTCCTCCTCAACCTCGGCGACGTCACCGGGGAGGTCGCCCTCAGGGAAGCGCACACTCCGTTCTGGTGCTTCCTGCCCGCCACTGGCCTACTGCATCCGTACATGGCGGCGGGAGGGGGAGCACTACCACCGGGATCTGGCGATTACGGTGCTGGAGGTGAATGTGGGATCTTCGACATGGCCGAGATATCGAGCTCCGGCCTCCACCATCAACCCCCCAAATTGATTGCGAGGAGAGTGAAAAATTGAAATATGCGATTACGCCTGGGTTGGTGTCGATCACCGGAGACGACAGTGAGGGACAGCGACGGAGAGCGAGGGTGTGGTCGACGAGGAGGCCGATCCCTGGACGTCACGGGACTGGACCTCCGCGTCGACGCTGAGATGAACACATGGAAGAGGATAGCATGATATTATCAGTCTTCTATTTTTTTATCGACCAGTATTTAAATTTGAATTATAGTATTTGATTTGTTATTTTTCCTTGTCATGCACAATTATTTATTTATTACCGAACCACTATAAATTAAATAATCGATTAGCTTTAATTGTAAGTGTTTGTAATTGAAGTTTTTAACAACATTCATTAAAAATTTATTAATATCATACTCTATTAAGTAATATCTAATATCTTAAAATGAACAAATAAATTCTAGGTAATTTGAATAACTAACATCTATTAAATAAAATTTACTTGCATATTAACTTCTATTAATCTAAACATATTTTAATATCTTATAAAATTATAATTTTATTATATACATATTGTATTTAGTGAAACTTAAAAACTATTTTGTCTAAATATTGTATCTTGTAGTATTAAGCATCTGTTATTGATTTTTTTTAACTACTAAGAATATAAGTAATTTCTATATTAAAATAACATATGTTATATTGAGATAATTCTTATTTTTTATTTTTAAACTTTGTCATTTATTCTCCATAAATAATTACTTTTATATGTATAACATTGATAACGTCAACACAATCTTATACAAATAAAAACATAACAAGTTACATAAAATAAGGTACACTAATGTTTCACATAACTACTATTGTAATTATAAAAATATACCTTAAAATATGAGAAGACATTACCATCATTTTGAATCCAAGTAGAAGTGTCAGACACTTGAATATTTTGTTAGTAACATATCATCCAAATATATTATAATATTAATCATCTCATTACATAGAAGGAGAAAATCATTCTCTTATTACTCTATACATTTGATATTAGTCAACTATGGTAAAGAAAATTCTAATTTTTTTTTATATCATCATATTTTTACCATTTGTAATTACTCCTATTTTCAATAAGTTACAATATTTCATAAATATGTGTTGACTCATTTTATATATTTTTCTATAATTATAAATTTGATATGGTAAAGAAATATCTAACAATCTATAAATGTATTATTGACATTCTTTATTGACAATTCAATTTGTAGTAATTGAATTATTATTATAAGTAGTTGTAATAGCATAAAATGTTACTTTAAACAAAAAAAAGAAATTTTTGTCTCTTTTTTACTTCTTTCTTCTCCTCCTCCATTGTCATCTTATAAGGAAACATTCTACAAATGTATTTCACCTAAAAATAAGATTGTTAACAAATTAGATGATTAGAATTTTAAATTAAAATGCATGAACAATATATTTTAGTCATTTCGACAAGGTTGTACAAGTACTATAACACATCAAAAAAAAAAATTACAATATAACATTAATTCAAACATTCAACAACATGTAAGTTCAATATACTACAATAGAAATTTAAACATTCAATAACATATATGTACAACATAAATTCAAACATACAATATATAAGTTTAACATGCTATAATATGTCAGAAAAAATTCTACAACATATAAGTTGAACCTACTACAACATATCATAAAACATTCTACAACATATAAATTCAACGTACATAAAGCATAACACAGCATATAATAAAACATTCAAAACAAAATTTCAGCATACTACAACATATAATAAGGTCGCACAAACATAAGTTCATCATTTGTTATAACATATAAGTCCAACTAATAAGTTACATTGTAGCCACATCATGTGCATATAATTTGGAATTGAAAGAAACTAATCTTGTATGTTTGGAATTGAAAGAAACTAATATTGTATAGTTAGATTTTATAATAACTTTATAAATTGAAATACTTCACTATTACTCAAATTAGATAAGTCAAGTCAAGTAAAATTGGAACAACTTCTTTCACCTACTTCTTATTCTATCTTATCTTCATTTCTTTCACGTTACACAAGTGATATAACACTTGAAATCATTCAATCTTAGTAATGTCTTCTTTCTCGTAATGCAACTTAAAAGCTTCTATTATGTCTTTAATTGTTGATGTAATATTTTTTGAGATTCTAAGTGTGGTTTTGTTTGCTTTTTTCTTTCTTTTGAATGTCACCTACATTTGTCACTAAAGGGGAGTCTATTTTTATTGTATCAAATTTAGAAGTTAGTTAAACTTGTGTCACAAACGGACCTTAAAACAACTCAGAACATGGTTACCATGGCAAGTATTTAAACAACTCACCTTGTCTTAGTTTCCAACTCATTTTGCATTTACTTTAATAAATGTGACTAAAAAATAAATAAGTCTATTTTTGATATAGATATTTAAAATAAAATATTAAATTTAATTTTAAGATGATGTTTAACAAGATAAAATATATAAATAAATAAGAGTAGACAATGGATATTTACGAACAGTAACAATTTAATAAGTGACAAACGAAGGTAGATTACGAGTAACGAAAGGTTAGGTAAGTGATTTACGATATTTACGAACAGTAACAATGGATATTTATAAATCATATAATTTATAAATTATTGATAAATAATGTATCGAAATCAAAATTTAACGTTTTTCACAGATAAAATAGACCCGGCGTTGTTTTTCTTGACGGCGCTCGTAAGGAATTAAATTGTAGGGTTCAGCCACAGCCGTCCGAAGAGATGACGTGCGGGTGCAGGACCGAACCCTGTTTTCACTTCTTTAACCCGTTGCTTGCCCGATCCGAACGTTGTTCAATGGAAATTCAAAGAGGGGTCATCGTCACCCGCGCAGGTGGATGCCTTTCTTCCAGAAGAAGCTTTGGGAAGGGAGGATACAGCAACGAATTGGTCAAGGAGAAGACCTGTAGAAGGGAGCAACATACAGGGGAGGAAATCTGAAAGATTGGACATTTGGAACAGATACCATCGGACGAATCTCTTGTTGTTGCTCTTCCTCCACCCGTAGGGAATGGAACCTGGGCAATGCTCCGGAACAAAGGAGGAGGTGGACCATGTTTGGGCGACGCTTGGTAATCTCTCAGTCGTCGTTTATGGTCTTCTCCCACTTCGACTTAGCAGCCATTTCTTGACGGTGTTTGTGGGTTTTTCTTTTTGTTGGGAAAAGTGCTGTTGTTTGCGTTGATTCGTTTGTGTCAACCTTCATCATGATGAGTGAATGTTGTTTTAGTAAAAGGAACGCTAATACCGTATCTTTGTGTTTGCAATGCAAGGATTCGTGGCTGATTTGTTGGAAGATGACGTATTTCAATAGCCTCTTTTTTGTTGATCATGTTTAGTGTTCGTTGTTGCTGCTCATTCTGGTGGTTGAGTTTGATGTATTGTCGTTAATGTGCCTGCTCGCCATTTGATCTGAAGTCGGTTTCTTGTGCATCGCAGTACCTTCTGATTCTAATCATGCGGAGATCGAATTGAGGACGAATGAAACAGGAATATATTCGAAAATCTCTTGCTCTTCACTTGAAAAGCAGAGGTGGTGTACTATAACGAGGAACGTGGACCAAAATTCTGCAGTTGCAACTATTAGGAACACAAGGTCTGCAATTGGCCAACTTTTCAATTAGTTACAATGTGTTTTTTATATTTCTTGTGTATTGCGAGTGTGGTTCATAAGACTTATGGGTTGTGAATGGCTTCGTTAGAATGAAGGCTGGTGCGGACACTACTAAATTCTTTGAAACATATTACTGTCAGATGTTCAACATTTTGCAAGCATCATAAAAGTACCGTGTTAATTTGTTAAGACCATCTCTCCGTTGAATAACCTGTGTGTTTTTTGATTCGTCAAAAGTTTGAGTGCAATACAAGTTGATGGTGCAATTGTTGAAAAAGGAGGAGCCATGGGCATTGAGTGCGGAACTAAAATTATTCCTGTACCAGATATGAAAGGTTAGCTTCATAATTCTAATACGAATCTGTACAATTGCATCACATGTATTATCCCAAACTGATTGATATAAAAAGATCAAATTTTTTTTGGTGTCAGTCAACATACCTACAGACATGAACATATTATGTGTTAATAAGTTGATTTACAATGCTATTTTTTCTATCATTATAGGTTTATCAATGTGATAATTAAAATTTGTAAGCAAGTAATCTTATCTTTTATCCACATTTTTCTTTATATCATTTTTGTTCGTATTTTTTTGATTCATTAAAAAATGGCGATTTAATGGTCCCAGATGTAATAGCATAGATGTTTTTTTTGTTTTGTTTCATATTTTCTACCAGATCTTCTTTGGGGTCAGTAATTCTCATCCTTTGCAGTTCTCAACCTTTTCCTTTTTTCCTCAATTATTCTGAAGGTTCTTTAAAATAATGTACAACATTGCAGCAGTTTGTTGCCCTGCCAGGATTTCCTTGCTTTCTGTATATGTACATAGCTCAAATATAGGTGAATTCATATTGTCATCGTGCCTTCACGTTCCTAGTTGCCACCTACCTTCACAAGTTCGCAAGCCATACTTCTTTGGGTTAATATTGGATATGTAAAACAAAAGGCAATTAATTATTCTATGAGTCCACTTTGTTTGTCTTGTGTACTGCAGTTTAGATTTATTTTCAGTTTATATGGGATTTGAGGATAACTTGAACATTTTTTAATGTCATGTTTTGCATCTCAGGACATTTGCAGTACACGTTCAATCTTAAAGATGAAAAACACGAAAAACAAAGATTCAAGGTAATTTGGCTCCTTTCTTTGCAACATCTCTTTTCATGTCAACAAAGCTAATCTTATCATCTGTTTAGTAGATATCTTTGGATGTTGATCACTCAAAATGTAGCATTTGTCTCAACATATGGCATGATGTTGTGACATTGACACCATGCCTCCATAACTTTTGGTATATTTTTTCTTCTGCAAATAATCTAACAGTCTTGATTATTATATCTTTTTCTTGTTCTTTCCTTTTTCATTGTTTGTATTATTGTGTTTCCACACAGCAATGGGTGTTTCTCTGAGTGGATGAAAAGGTCACAGAGTGTGATTTGCCCTCAATGCCGAGCCACTGCCATTTCTGTTGGGAGAAATCACTTTTTACATAATATTGAAGAGGTAGCTACTTTCGGTGCTGTATGTTTATTTTATTTGTTCATAAGATCGGCTATCTTTTTGAGGGGCTTCATCCATCATTTGTTCATTTTTTTTAATCAGGCTATTCTGCAAAACCTCCCATCATTTAAGCGTCCTGACGAAGAACTAGCAATGCTGGATAAATCTGCTTTAGTCCACTCTAATCTAGTGAGTATAATTCCATTTGACTATGTTATTGTATTTGAATAGCTGTTCACCTACTTTTTTTCCTAATAGCTGTTAAAATCAGCCAATGCAGAACTGTTGGGTGTTATAATAATAGTTTTCATCTTCATCTTTAGGTTTTGGATATGTTGTTTTCAAAGTCACTCGACATCATTTTTTCAAAACTAATTATTCTCTTGATGTATATTCACTTGGGATGCTTGATGCAAAATTACGGTCTTATCAATTCAGAAATGAACGTCCATAACCATTTGAATGTTTAGATTTAATGGATGACCATAAAAACAACAATTCAGAAATGAACAACCATGCATTTAACATGCATACTTACAAGTTACAAGATGATGGTTCTAAAAGTTGTATATTTTGTCCATGCATAGTATCCCACTCTGCCTTTTCTCATTTTAAAATGAACTTTAAATTCATGCTTTAAGTCCTTATATATCCTATATATGGTTCTTAATTTTCTTATCCATAAGGTCTTGAATACTCGAAAATATAAATCAAGAAAAAGGCCTTCACCGTCGACAAGAGATGATGATGATGATGGGATGGATCTCCACTGCCCTCAATGTGGTAATGAAGAACATCAAGAACTTTATTGTTGTGGAATATATATATATCATTATGTTGGGTGACTAATTATTAGTTTTTTCCGTAAGCATGCATTTTGAAATGCTGTTGTTCCTATTGCAACGTTAGTACATAATTATAAGATGGATTTTTTGGGCTAATTTGTGGCTTATCACTGCATTAAACCCATTTTCCTAGGAACTTCTATGCTTCATCACCAACTTACTATCCCTATCCATGAACATATACAACGGTTCTACAATCAAAAGCCTTCTTTTAAACTATTGTTACCCTTAACATACAGCCCCATTCATGAATATAAGGCATACTATTCTTTTCCTTTCATTTGATATAACTCACGGGCAGAATTAGTATTTTCTATACCCTTCTATGTGAGCTTCTTGGTACATTTTGTTCTTTGTATTTGTAAACACATGGAATGACTCTTTAATCATCAGGATGCTGCACATTATAGTGATGTAACCAGCAAAATGAAGTTAAATTGTTTTAATACATTGGTAATAAATTGGCAAGGGTTAAACTGATATTGATTTAAACATTTTAACCAAAAATTAACTGATATTGAGTAGATTCATCATATATTACTACTAAGTCCAATGCTTGCACCATCGATGTGGGACTATGTTAGTACTTCTTAACTGTACTTTATCTTATGGCTATAATATATATGTTTTTTAATAGATCCGATAGATGTGTATAAACTTATTTTGATGTCATGTTAAAATGTAGACATTCAACTTAAAATCAATTGACTATGAATAGAGATATCTTTTTCTATATTAACTATTTTTCATTTTTTTACTTAGTTTATATGGGACTATTTTTCTAATACTTTTTGTCACTTGTGACCTTCTTTTAGGTCCAACAAGTGTTTTTTTTCAGATAGATGTGTGGGTCCATCAAGATTTGTCTACTGTGATATCTTATTGAAATTTCAACTCAATTTTAATTGATACTAAATGGATGGATTCATCATATATTAATCTTAAGTTCAATCTTTGCATCATTGATGTAAGACTTATTTTAACATTGATCAAATAAAAAGAAGTCATATCAAGAAGTTTATTTTATAGACTAATAACCAGAGAAGCTTCAGGATAATGGTAAAACGCAAAAATGATTGAAAGTTTGAATGGCTGATGAACTGATTGAGATGGATGCATGCACTAAGTCAACTTTGCAGTGTGGTGCATTCCACATTCATTGGGCTATGGTATACCTGCAAAGAATCATCAATGACATTCTCCGACCTAAATATCTTTATGCTCATTAGTACCTTATATAGTTAGGAAAATGCACGATTAGTCAAATACTACTTTATTGAGTTATTTTATTGTGGTCTTCAATTCAAAGCTAGTGTGTATGGTGGCTTTCAAATTTTCAACCAAGTTTTATTTAGCATTTTAGCAGATAAGCGGTTGAGGATTCTTTTCCTACCTATTTGATTTTGTGTCCAGTTTCCCAGCTTGGTGGTTTCAGATGTAGTCAGAGTACCATTCATCTACAATGTCATGCTTGTGGAGGAATAATGCCTTACAGACCCGATCTTGGAATTCCACAAAATTGTAAGCAGCTTCGAAGTATTTTACTGTAAACTCTTTATCTTTAAGATGCAAAAATTAGTTTCTGATCTTTGTCTTATTCATTTTAATTTTTCCATTAAATTGTTTTTATAGGATTATTTTTCAAGTTTTTTTTTTTTTCACAGGTACAGGATGTGACAGAGCTTTCTGTGGTGCCTATTGGCAGGCCCAGGGCTTGTGCTTTGGTGATCTGAATGTAACATGTGGAAGAGACACATTTAAACCAGTACAGATATTTCCCATGTCCTTTTATTTTATGTTTTTCAAAATTTCTTGCCAGTATTGATTCCTATTGTATACCTTGTCTACATTGTAATTTTCTTGCAGATTTCTGAGCACAGTATTTTAAGAATTCCAGACTCAGCGCATCAAAAGAACCTATATGAGCAAAATGTACAAATTCTTTTATTAATTTTGAATTCAAAGATTTTCCACTATATTTTAAAACAGAAATGGTTTGTTTTTCATATTATATCCCTCTGTAGATCACGGAGAATTGTATTCAAAGCACAGGAAAGTCACTTCAAGCTATAATTTCAGAGTGGATTTTGAAATTCAGTAATAGAGAACTTGGTATGTATTCACATATTTGCTTTAAGTTTGAACCCAAGTGCATCACATTCTTTGCACACGTTTCTACCTGCTTATGTACGTTTCTTTGCCCAAGTACGGTTTCTTCCATGCAATACAGTATCAAAATAAAATAATATCCTAATATATATAGTGTCTCGATATGTTTATGATAATGCTTATTTGAACAATCCAAGATTCGTTCAGTATTATTCAATGAAAAATATGAAGAAACCATTCACCTCAACACTAGTAGTATGTTTTCTATGTTTGAACTAATGAAGTTTGAATAGGATCTTGCACGCCCTTCCAAGAACATGAAACAAATTTTTGCTTGTATGAGAATATTGCACAGTTTTTCTCCATCGAGATAGCTAGGAGTGGACAATGTGACAATTAGCATAACACAATTTGTAGCTTCTGTGCCTTGGGATACTGATTTCATACCTTTTTGAAGTATCTTTATGGAAATTTATGTTAAAACTATCTGATGAGATGATCTTGATGTTGTTTACTTGGAAATACCATGATTGCTTGATCTTGATCTAAAAACATTTGACATGTGTTGAAACTTCAAAGTGTTGTCATTTTATTACTAGTCCACTTAACTGTCATATCTTCAAATAAATGATGCTTTGTTTTTTTGCAAGGCTCTAAATGATATTTTGTTATATATATGGATTTGCAGTTGTCTAATTTGTATTCTTGTTTTCCCTTCAGACAGATCCAGATTGTCACTGAAGCAAGCCAATATGCTATCTGTACAGTCTCACCTTTGCATGTAAATTATACCAGAATGGTTTACGGTTTACCCATACGTTATGAGAACTGATATTTCTTGTATGGAATGCTCAGAAGTCAGAAGATTACATCACTTCTCTGTGTTTGATGCAGTGAATGCTACCATGAACTGGTTGGTTATCTGTTATACTGGTTCCGTGTATCAATGCCTAGATATGTAAGTAGACATTAATACATTTTACCAATATTTTTTTACCACAGTAGTTTGAAAAGTTTCTGCCATGTTGTTAGAATTCAGATGATACACTTACATGATCCCCAAAAAATTTTTATATTGGAGCAATGGGGTGTTATCCAAAACTTAAGGTCTGCATGTTTTTGAACGTAAAACACTTTGTGATCTGTGTTGTACATGATAATCTCTGCCATTTTGATCAGGATCATAATTGCTTCAAAGTGATTGAAGTAATTATGCTACCATAATTATCTAATTCAGGGTCTTCAAAATACCACACGATAAGCTTGCTTACAAGTTCCCATCTGTACTAACCTGTCACCCTTTTAACTGCAGCTCCTTCCACCTGATGCGTCCAATAGAGAAGACTGCTGGTACGGTTATGCATGTCGCACGCAGCACCACAACCCTGAACATGCCCAGAAGAGGAACCATGTTTGCCGTCCCACCCGTGGAAACCTTGGCAGTCGTTGACGTCTTGATCCATTGAGCTCTTTGCTTTGTGTTATAACATGGGATTTGGTGTCTGGTATGCTCCACCAGAAACAAGTGATCTTTGCTGTTACGTAAAATTGAATGCAATGTTATATACATGAGCAGAAAAGTTAAAGTTGCTGCTTTAAACTTTCAACAGGATGTATACTGAACTTGCTTTGCTTGCCTTTTGAAACGATGTACTGATGTTACTTCTACGGTCTTGCACTGCAAATGCAGGTGTGAGGTGGCTGTTATCTTCATTTGAAAGTGAATAATATCTAAGTAGTGGAGGACCCAAAGGAATATGATATAATATATAATAATTTGATTTTATGTAACTTGTAAAATAGATATTTATTAAAAAACTTTATTTTTCAATCATTTTATTAACCCAAATTCTAACAAGCATCTTCATATTTAATTCTATTTTTTTTTGAATAATTAATAAGGAGGAGAGCCTTCCTTACCAATAAAGATCCTGTATTTTATCCATAGCTATTGAAAGAACACATTCTCAATGTGATTATGAACATGGATTTACAGAATGAATATTTCTAAAAAAAATGGACGCAACTATTTCAGAGAAATGTGCGGAATGCCTATCGTTCTTTGTAATAACTATTTAAAAATATGAAATTACACCTAAATATATATTCATTAATAATATATTGATTTAATCTGCTATATATTGACATAATACTATTTATATCAATTTAATTTTATATACATCAATAATCTACTATATATTCAAATTTCAATTTAATCTAACTATATTCATTAAATATATTTATTTAAAAATAAATGGTTGAAATATAAAAATAATAATCAAATTTAAGGCATTTAGATTAAAAATATATGATTATTTAATTCAAGTAAATTTTTTACCATGTATTTATAATTATCTAATCTCAAAATCAATGTGATTACTTGTGCCCTCCTATGGCGTCATATAAAAATTATGAAAAATAAAATTTTAGAAATATAATAAATGAACAAGAAAAAAAATAATAAGAAAAATAAAAACAAAAAAATAATGTGAAAAATAAAAAATAAAAATAATGTCCTCATTTCTGCAATAATAATACTCATACACCTCTCTTATTCTCCCGGTCCAGTCCACTGGCACTCAGGCAGAGAAGGCCCGGTCGACCGGCCCGCAGGAAAAACCGTTGAAAAAATGTCAACTTCTCCGTCACCAAAAGTCAACCTTTCTCACTACCACGTCGGTAGAGATCTCAACTTCACTCGGCCGAAATCCCACCGCCATTCGATCCACGCGATTCCGTCCAGTATATGCAAGGTTGCCCGGTTACTGGTGGTGGAAGGAGACAGGGAGCAGAAGTAGAACGATGGGGACGACGAGGGGGAAGAAGGGCGTGTTCCAGGGGGTGGAAAGATGGGTCCGACGGCAACCAGCGAAGGTGAAGGCGGCGTTGGGGTTGGCCACCGGGATGGCGTCCCTCTTCTTCCTCTGGCTCGTCGTGCACAACCACGCCAACTTGTTCGTCGCCGCCGAGGCTTGCCATGCTGCTGGCATCGCCGTTCTAATCTACAAGCTCATCAAGGATCGCACTTGCGCCGGTAAAACGAAAACATACTAACATATCATTTTTTTTTTTAATTTCAATTTGTGGTTTCTTTTCGATCTTATTTTATTTTGGTTTTTAGGTGGAATGGTTTTTGGAATCGTTGATTCATAGATAGATGGGTACTGTTCCAGGTTACATGCGAGGATTTTTTTTTTCTATGAAATAATCTGTTCGATCGCTTAAATTTTTTGACCCTTATTTTTCGATAAGCATACTTTGATTATGTGCTGCTTATTCTTGTGGTTTACAGTACCTTCGTGAGTGGGGCATCTGCTATTTTGATTTCGTTAACCGTTAGTGTTATTATTTAGATAGGTTAATATAAGAAGGTAATCGATTTGATTTCTGTTGGCCTCAAATATGAGTCTTGATTTCCAGGATGGTGTTGTCGAACCTGTGACATATGCTGAATATTTTTGTTTGCAATTAGGTATGGTGGCTTGTGTGATGAAAATTCCCCCTTTAGATAAATGATGCTGCGTAAAATTCAGAAGATAGTAAAGGGACGAAATTTGACTGCTTATTCGTAATGCAGGAGTCTAATAAGATAGTGGTACTTTGTGTTAGAGTTATATGAAGATCTTTTTCATAAACAATCTGCACATCACATCTGACTATCTTGGATAAAAGGTTTCCATGGTTGTGTAAATGCATGATCATGAAAAATTTTAATTGTGTTGGAAGGATTGACTATCACACACTTTTTTCTAGCTGTGTTGTATTGCACCACTATTACTTGGATTTAGGAATCTGATTACTAAAGACTTAAAGTTTGGAATGGAGATGATTGCTGAGGTGCTGATGTAGGGCATGCCCATTGGCATTGCAACATTGGTATTTTTGTTATTTGAATTGTGAACTATTTGCCAAGGGTACAGACTTCAGAGTATTGAGCTTTCAGCTGTTCTTCAATAACTCTGGAAAAATAGCTTTATTAGGTACACATGGAGGATAATTTTCTACATTTCTAATCATCTTTATTACAGCATTCTAGATGCATAATCTATGTTAATTATTATTTGAGAATGCATCTTGAATTTGTTGCTATGCAAAACAGTTTTACATCAAGTGCGCATTCATATATACATGCTTGGTGCCATTTTGGACATTTTTTCTTTTCTAATAATATGTTTTCTTATAAGTAATTTTTCTTGAGATTTTTTTAAAGTGCTTTCTAGATTATCTAAATCAATAATATTTTTCTAATAATTCTGTCCTTTGCTAATTGTATGGCCTATTACTCACTGACATGCTCAACATCTTCAACCACTTTGCAGGACTCTCATTAAAATCCCAGGAGTTGACAGCCATCTTCTTGGCTTTTAGACTTTACTGCAGCTTTGTCATGGAGTATGACATACATACAGTACTTGACACAACCACCTTAGTGACAACGTTGTGGGTTGTGTACATGATCCGAGAAAAGCTTCATGCAACTTATATGGAGGACAAGGATAATTTTTCCATATATTATGTGGTATGCCCAAACTGTTTTCACAACACTCTTTATATCTGCATGGTTATTATTTTTATCAAAATTTAATGATTTTTTTATTCAATGTTTTTCAAGTTACAGATTCACTTGCACTACCATTATCATTTTGAGATGCGTGTATTACCAATAACAACAGATGTAAACTAGTGATTCTGATTATAAAACTTATTTTATTTCTTTTTTACTTCTCTAAGGAGGATTAAATTGGAGAGTGTTAAACAAGCTTCTGGATATTCTACTCTGATTCATGAATCTTAAAAGAGCTTCATCTCAGAGTTAGAATTGTCAATTTTCCCATTGGTATGGACTGAGATTCAGTTTCTTTCCATACACTAGGTCAACAAAAGGGAGGATTATGATGCTGCCTCCTTCCTATCGGAAAGAAAACAAATAATATTTATGTGGGACATTTTTTGGTTTTTTCCATCTTCAAAAATTGAACTGCAGATTCACAAATTGTTCCATCCTTCATTCCAATAAATATCCTTTCATTGTCAAGGGCTTTTTGGTGCACCTACCATTTAGAAAATCAAGTCAATCTCTGATTAAACCATCTGATTACTCAAACCAGTAATACAATTGATTTGAATAATTGGTTCTATTACTTAGATAATTGATCTGATCACTCAATTTAGTGAGGCAACTTATCTGATTCTGGTTTCCTGAACCCATTCCAGCTAGATTATACATACACCATAGCGTACACAGTCTCAACATGTACCTCCTGAGTTTAAAATATTCCTCTCTTGACAAACAGAAATTGGCCATAGTGAAAGAGAATTTCTTTTGATATTTATGTTGGATTCTGATATAACAAAAAAGGACAATAAAATTTTCTACCTGAAAGGTTGTATGCTGACCTTCTCCGATTTTATTCGTCTACATAGGTGGCTGTTTTCTGCCATTCAAGATTTTAACAGTCCTTTCTTTTTTAAAGGAAGCATATAGAAGATGCTAAATAAGGTTACTATTTGATGTTTTCCTCTTTCTGTGTTTTTGTTATGTTCTTGTCATTCTAACATCTCGATGATTTGGTTTTACAATGGTGCCTAATTTATGAGACTGTTGCTTCGTTTAGAAATTTAATATATTGATTGTGTGTTTGGATTATATCTGAATTTGATATTTGGTTATTTTGCCTCATAGATGATCCATATTTTCTTGCAACGAAATCACCACTGTTTTCATGCAGTCTTCATCAAAGCTCTTTCAATTCCTTCTCCAATAATGAAATCAAGATTTGAATAACATATTGCTTGCTGATCTGTCTTTTAGAGCTCATGATGATCATGATATTCGATGTCAATATGTAGCAAGATTTGATATGATGGAAAAGGAAAACATATCAATATAAGTGGACATGTACCAAAACCACGGAAAGTGTCCAAAAATCTCAAATTTTGACTTGAAACATTAGCATAAGGTAAAGTACTTGGAAAATGATTTATAAAAGATGAATAAGTTTAAAAATAAAATTTTCATAATATTGCATGCTTAATACCATTTTGAGTGTCTTGGTTGCTTAAAATTGACATCTATACTTTGTTGATGGATTCGTGCAATAGAAGTAAAATTTGGCAAGATGTATGCAATTTCAAGTATAAATTTATAGATTTCCAACAATTATAATAAATCAAATAAAAAGTCTTTGAGATTTTGAAATTCTAAAATAAACATGACTAAGGGTACATTTAGAGCTATGGTTGTGATTATTTTTTCAAAAAAAAAAAACTAACTTGTTGAAAAGTAGTACTGTTCACAATTTTTTTGTTGATTTTTGTGTAAACATAGAAAAGTTAGGACAGTTTTGAAAACGCTAGAAAATGTTTCTACAGTTTTTCATAAATTGACCTTTCATCAATTTTTTTTGAGTACTAATATAAACTGAAACATAGAAACTGCATTTTCAAAAAAATCAAAATCGTTGGTGTGTTTGAAGTCATGTTTTGAAAAAAGCAATTTTAGAAAGGCTGTGATAAAACTAGAATTCCAAATGAAACCTAAGATCTACGTTAAAAAATCAAAGTACGGTCAAAATGAAAGGAATGGGAACATTACACACCTTGGATCTTGATAGGAAGAGATGGAGAACCTTCAAATATCCAAAGTGGCAAGTTGTTGGAGAGTTTTTTAGTGTTTTCCAGGGAATTTCAGTGCTGGAAAGAGTAGATTGGAGAGAAGAAGAAGCTGGAATGGGTCGAGAGGGAGCTCTGAAATAATTTTGTCAATGTTGTTGGCATCTCAGACCAATAACCTAAGACTGTAAGACAGGCTGTCTGTCAGAGGGAGCTCTGTAATTTTATTGGTTATCGGTTGATACACAAATCTGGATTTGATACATGCAGAAACCATGCGCGATAACTTGTATGCCTCAAAATAAAGGTACCATGCACAGGTACTACTAAGTACTGATGCCTAATGGTGAAATATCACCAATATGGATAGATACTGGATTCTATGATAATGATACATCACCGCACAAATGTCATAGAAAAAGATTGTACTGACCCTTTAGGCTATATTAGTAACTTAATATTTTCTGATAAGACTGTAATTTTGACTTTATCCAGAAGTTGTATATCTAACTGTCGCAATCTGTAATTCTCAGGTAATTCCTTGTGCTGTACTAGCACTTCTTATTCATCCAACAACATCACACTTTTATTTGAACAGAGTTCTATGGGCTTTCTGTACCTACCTGGAAGCAGTATCAGTTTTACCACAACTACGTCTGATGCAAAACACACAGGTGTATATCAAGCCCATACTTCCAGTTTTCATATTTACTGTATTGCTGCAAACTGTATGAACACTGCATGTAAAAATATGAGTTACTTTTTGCAGATTGTTGAGTCTTTTACTGCTCATTATGTCTTTGCCCTTGGTGTTGCCCGATTCTTTAGTTGTGCCCATTGGGTACTGCAGGTACGTGATTTTATGGAAAATGTATCTCTTTGAAAACATGTGACTTCAATCTCTCATTTTTTCATGTTGTAATCATATCATACTGTACCTAGGCGTTCGACAAAGCATACTTCACCTATGCTGCCACGAAACTTCATGAACTGTCCCACTTCTTTCAAAAAAACATGTAATTAGACCAATAAACCTAGCTCATTAGGGTTACAGTTGTGTCTGGGGGAGAAATCCCTACCACTGATCAATACAGGATCGATCCTTCCTTGCCAATTGTGCACTGTAAGACTTGGTCTTTCATACTCTAACTGCAGTCTTAGTTGCTAACCTTTTAGACTAATGCATTACACTAGTTCTTTGTTTGTCCTGTTACTTATTTGAGATGGCCTTCATTGTGAATATGTTATCATCCAGAGTATGATATTCCTTTTGAACCACAGAAAAATTTCTATCTCAGAAGAGCAGGAGTAAAGATGTCTTGGCTGTATGTGTTAAAAGTTAAAACTAGGTTCTTGCTTTTGTAGGTTGTGGATACACATGGGCGCCTGTTGACTCAACTTGGTTGGGGTTTGTGGCTTCCCATGGCCCTCATCTGCGAGGTCGTTCAGACCTTCATCTTGGCGGACTTTTGTTACTATTATGTGAAGAGGTATGATCAATGAAACAATTGGATTTACGTGGTTTTTCTAGTCCTACAATGATTTTCAGCCACTTATTTGCAGCTTGTTGCATGCAATATAATCGACCGATGCATGTTTTTCAAAATTCCAGCTTATCTGTTATTTAGCTTTGGACCTTCATTTCTTGAGGATCACCCATATAATTATTACAGTACACTTCAGACGTTAAACTTCAAGTTGAAAGAATATCATATTAATATGGTTCGTATTCGACTAAATCATTCACTTTGTTTACAGCGTTATGGGAGGTGATCTTGTGCTGAGGCTGCCTTCCGGAGTGGTTTGAGCTTGAAGTGGGCAAGTGGAATAGGTAAGTAGTGCTTGAAAGAGTTTATCTTACTGTTTCCAGCAAGATGGAACACACCCATCATCTTTCTTAAGAACTGGTTTTGTTGCTTTCTTTTCTGGTCGTACTTGGCTTTGTATCATGAAACATTCTCAGATTTTCTGTTATGCATCAAAATTTTGGTTCCGGGAATGGATGCAATACGTAGTGCCAATCGAAGGGAATGATGGAATGAATAATTTCACATGGAGTAATGAAAATAAGTTTATCCTTGTCAATAAAAATGAATAGGTTTATTTTGTTGAGATAATGAAGATTAATGGGCCGATTGATGATTGAGGTTGTCGCTTATATTATACGTAACCATAGGGTTATCAGGAAGATGTAAATTCTTCTCACTATTCTTACAAATACAAGTTTGAATCTTCCAACCAACAGGTACTTCAAAAAAAAAGGTTCTCTTATATTTACAACTACAAAAAATTATATATATATATATATATATATATATATATGGTCCATGTACATATTAATCGATCTTTATTATCTCGTACTTATGTTTTGCACTCTTTGTCAAATTTGAGTGTCAAATATATGCAATTTGCAAGGAATCAACTCTTACGCAATTGAAATAAATTACGTAAAAACAACTTTTAGTTGCAATAGATAAAAATTTTAGTCAAACGAGTTAAATAGATTAAAAGGTTAAACAAGTCGATCATTTCAATTCGCTTAATGGAATAAGAGTGTTAACCATGCTTGGTAAATGGATAGTGTTTTGACTAATAAATCACGTTGGATTCAAAATTCAAATCACCTCCGTTATAAAAAAAGGCTTGCTAATATTTAAAATAAATTTACTATCACTTGTAAAAAATAGTATTAAATCCAAAAGCAAAGGAACCAACAATAAGAAATTGAATTAACCAGAATTATATAATTGCATATTTCATGTCGAATCGAAATCCTAATATTCACACCTCTTTTGGTTCTTATCAATATTACAAAAAAATATACGAAAAAGAGAGAGAAAAAAAATACATGAAAGTTGCAAGCCATTGATTTGGCGCCATCACAAAATCGGTACGTCGACGCCGACGTCGCATGAGCTCCCCGGCCGTCCTCTCGCCCACCCTCTTGGCCGATCTAATACAAAGATGCGCTTTCACGTCCAATGCCCTCAGGAAAGCCCGGCAACTCCACGCCGTCGTCCTCGCCACATCCACCGTCGACTCCCCGCCTTTCCTCAACAACAACCTCATCACCCTCTACGCCAAGGCCGGCTCCATCATGGATGCGCTCAGCCTGTTCGACGCAATGCCCGCGAGAAACCTCGTGTCCTACAGCGCCGTCATCTCCGCCTGCTCCAGGGTGCGTTCTCACGCTCCCACTGCGCTGCGGTTCCTCCCGGAGATGGTTTCCCTCGGCATGAGGCCGAATGGGTTGGCCCTTGCTAGCCTCCTGCATGCGACGTTGGTGGTCAGGGATGTGGTGGTTGGTTCGGTGATTCACTCCTTGGCAGTGAAAGATGGGTTTGTGAGCGATGGAGCGGTGCAGACGGCGTTGCTTAGTTTGTACGGTGATTGCGCCGAGCCAGAGTGTGCAAACAGGGTGTTTGATGAGATGGTCCATAGGGATGTGATCGCTTGGAATTCTATCATCATCAGCAATCTGAAGAACGATGGCTTGAGAAAAGGTCTGGATCTTTTTTCGTGTATGATGAAGACTGGTTTGCTTCCTTCCGAATTCACGTTTTCCATGGTCTTGAGTGCCTGTAGACGGTTGGGGTACCAATCTGGGGGGGAGCTTATTCACGCTTTGATAACAAAAATGTGGTTCATGGTCGACGTTCCACTTCAGAACGCGCTTCTCGACATGTACTCAAGCTGTGGAGACCTAGATGCCGCAGTTGCAGTGTTTAGAGAGATCGAGATGCCGGTCTTGATTTCGTGGAATACGTTGTTGTCTGGGTATTCAGACGACCAAAATGCGAAGAGCGCTCTCGACCTTTTCATCCAGTTAAGATCAATCTCTTCTGATCAGATGAGTCCAGACGAGTATACGTATGCTGCTGTCGTATCTGCAGCTGCCGGTTTACCAGCTGAATCATATGGAAAACCTCTTCACGCACAAGTAGAGAAAGTTGGATTGGTGTCTAGCATCTTTGTCGGTAGTACTCTCATCGACATGTATTTTAACAACCAGGAACAAGATTCAGCATGTAAGATATTCAACTCAATCTTGCATAAAGATGCTATAGCTTGGACGTCAATGATTGTTGGTCACTCACGGTTAGGTGAAGGTGAGACGGCAATGTCTTACTTTCGAAGCATGATAATGGAAGGCTGCAGGGTCGATAGTTTCTCCCTCAGCAGTGCACTGAATTCATCTGCAGAGCTTCCATCACTGAGACAAGGTGAGGCGATACATTCTCATGTGGTAAGGACTGGATATGAAGCTGATATTTGTGTGTGCGGGAGCTTGATAGATATGTATGCCAAGAATGGTGTTCTCCAATCTTCTCGATCAATATTTGATAGAGTTGAGAACCTTGATCTGAAATGCTGGAATGCGATGCTTGGAGGATATGGTAATCATGGCAATGCACAGCGGGCTTTTGACCTTTTTGATGGCATAGCAAAAAATGGGCTGCAGGCAGACCACGTTACATTTGTTTCACTGCTTTCTGCCTGTAGCCATTGTTGTCTTGTTGAAAGGGGAAGGTACTACTGGGACCTTATGATAGATAAAGGCTTGCTGCCGGAGAAGAAACACTATGCTTGCATGGTGAACCTCTTAAGTCGGGCAGGACATCTGCAAGAGGCTGAGCAGTTGATCAGTGGATCTCCATTTAGCAAGAAATTCCCTGAATTATGGCGTAATCTCCTTAGTTCATGCGTTACTTTTAACAATTTAAGTCTAGGTATTTATGCTGCTGAGCAAGTCTTGATATCAGAACCAGATGATAGCCCAACACTGATAATGCTTTCAAATCTTTATGCCTCGTTTGGGATGTGGGAAGATGTGTCCAGAATAAGAAGGAAGATGAGAGGAATGATGTTAGATAAGGATCCCGGATTGAGTTGGATAGAAATAAGAAGCAAAGTTCATGTGTTTTCAGCAGATGATGAATACCACGAACATGTAGAGGATGCTCGGAATGAATTGCAGAGGCTCCAGGAAAACATGAAAGGCCAGAAAGAAGAATATGTAATTTTGAGCGTGAATCCAACGAAGATTAAAATAGAAGGTAACGGAAAGTCAAAAAGAAGAAGGTATTTGTGTATGTTTAAAAATTTAAAGGAAAATATTTGAGATTCTATGGAGTAAAGGAGCCCATTACCTCTACAAGTAAAATAATCACTCTTATTGTTGTGCTGAAGGATGTCGCAATATTTTCTGTGCAGGGTTCCTTGTTCCACTAATTTTGCATTCATGGTGTTGAATTTCAATTTCAACCTTCGGGGAAACATGTGTATGGATAAATTTGTAATTATAGACACATAATTTTAACCATTCAATAATAATTATATTTTTGTAAGAAAATTTTTTATGTACAATGCTTCATAATATGATGACACTTGTCTTCTCTCCCATTTTTATTGGATTCTCAAATCCTCGAATAAGTGTCGTAACAAAGTTTTTTTAAACACCAACAATGGCTTATATAATTGGTATTCTCTTATTTTATAACACCCTTTAAATAAAATAAAGTCCTAGTTAAAATCAAACAAAAAAAGCATTACCAATACTTCAAAAAAAAAAAACAAAGTTTCCGTCACTGTTGATCAAAAATATCGATCAGCTGTTGGGCCCATGGGCTGAGTGTCCTGTTCAGCCCATCCCATTGCCACTCGCTCCATATTCCGACCAACCCCGAAGATCGCTCGCTCGCCCGTCCTCTCTCTCTCTCTCAAAAAAAAAAAAAAAAAACCGCTAAACCCCGTAGGCAGAAGCCTGAACCCTAGCGCTTCTGCCTACACTTCTCCGGCGGGAGCTGCTTCTGCTGTTCGTGCGGGGAAAACGATTTTGGTGAGTCACCGAACGTGTCCGTTCCCTGGGAGTGAAGGACCAAAATTCCGGCTCCCAAATGGAGCAGAGGTTCTCGAGCACGTGGCGGATGACCGTCAACGAGAAGAAGTTCATCGAAGATGCACTGCTCAAGGATCTCAGGATCGACGGCCGCCGCCCCTTCGACTACCGCCCGTTGAAAATTCAACTTCGGAGGTAACACGAAGCAATGATCTATTTCAGGTTTCCTGCTCTTTCCTTGCTTAGAGGAAGATGATGTAGAGTTAAGTCTAGTTTCGGCGAGTTTAGAGTTGCACAAATGTGGTATGCTTGCATTTCTTTCTTCGAGCAGTGAAAATTAAGCATTTTTGTCAATAAGGGACTGATCTTCGAGTTAGTGTTGAGTTTTTATGCGTGCTTGTGTGTGTTGGGGGGGGGGGTGGAGTGAGGTAGTTCAACGACATCTTACTGTTGAATTTGTAAGCACGTCGAATGAGTTAATGCATGTGGCTTATGTCCAGAAATGGGGCAGATTACGTTGTCCTAGAATTTTGTTTGGTTGACACTGTTCAAGCATTTATTTACTTTGTTAAGCCGCAGAACTTTGTTGGTTTGACGTAGTTGGAGTTTTCATGAACAGAGAAATTTGATAATACAGATGTGAGTGGAATTATCTCTGGGAAATTTTTATTTTTCTCTCCCAGTGAACGGTTAGCATTTGTTTTCAGTGGAATCTTATGTAGTCATGGGTTCCGTCATTACTATAGCTTCTCCATTAATGATTAGGCCTGAGTTTGCACACGCAGGGAGGATGGTTCGTCAGAGGTACATCTCGGAGAAACGCATGTGTTGGCTTATGTGACCTCTCAGTTGGTCCAGCCTTACAGAGATCGGCCAAACGAAGGGTCACTTTCAGTCTTTGTTGAATTTTCACCTATGGCTGACCCTTCTTTTGAACTGGGACGCCCAGGGGAATCTGCAATAGAGCTTGGGCGTATAATAGATCGTGGTCTGAGGTGAGATTCTATCTTGATCTTCCATGCTCCGTTTTGAACTAGCTGTTTTAAATTCAAATTGCAAACTTGAAGGGTAGTTAGACTTTCTTTAATTGTATGCTGAATTAAATGAATCTTACGAGAGAACCCAACCAGATATCAGAACACAGTGATAAGAAATGTTGTTATATTATATTGCTAAACTTTTCTTGGTTGATCAGTAAATTTCATTTTTCTCTCTGGAAAATCAATTACAGGGAAAGCAGAGCAGTGGACACGGAATCTCTTGCTGTTGTTGCAGGGAAATATGCTTGGGCTGTTCGTCTGGACATCCACATTCTTGATAACTGCGGGTAAATATATTAATTACCTAGACCATGATTAACTGTGTCAACCTATGGTCTAATATATTTACCTGTTTAGGAATCTCATAGATGCAGCTAATATAGCTGCTTTAGCAGCTCTTTTAACCTTCAGAAGACCTGAATGCACAGTGGCAGGAGAAAATGGCCAGGAAGTTACCATCCATCCCCCAGAGGTTGGTACTTACTGGTTCATAATTGATTGTTGATGCTACTGCTGATGCAATGTGATGCAAGTTCCATAGTCTATGCCTTGAGTAATGCTTAGTGAAATTGCTCATAGTGAACCATATGCTAGCCTTGTTGCTACATTTTCTCCATTAAAATTTTTTTGTTCCTTATACCTCTATTATGTTTTTCTTAATAATTGAATGCATTTTACAGTGTACATTGATAAGGAAGAATAGTTTTGTCCACTATTTTCTTACTGTATTTTGACAGACCAGGGAACCACTTCCACTTGTAATCCATCACCTTCCTGTCGCTGTTACCTTTGCATTTTTCTGTGAAGGAAATATTATGGTAAATTATTCTGGGTTTTATTTTTTATGTTCTTTGTTATTTTTAAAATTTTCTATTAAGATGAATCTCCCAAATCAATTATCATGTTTTATACTTTTATGCAGGTGGTGGATCCATCCCACAGTGAAGAAGCTGTTACAGTTGGAAGGATGACCACTACTATAAATTCAAATGGTGATATATGTGCCATCCAAAAGGCCGGAGGTGAGGGTGTTATGTCAAGTGTGATCATGCAGTGTCTGCGCATTGCTTCCATTAAAGCTGCTGATATCACAAAAGAAATTAAAAATGCTGTAAGTTTTTCTCATACTAGCTTACTTACACAGAGACAAAGTAATCAAGGTAAAAGGTAATCTCAAGACGACATTCCTTAAATATACCTAAGGTGAGAAGAAAGAGGCAAAACAATTACCTCATTGTACATCAACGACAACAGCAATCTTAGTCATAATCCTACTAAGTGGGGTCGGTAATTGCCTAATTTAAGTAAGATGATAAATTATAAAAAAAAATTGAAAAACATAATTAGCATAACAATAATGATCCATTTGTTGAACTAGGTTATGGTGTTATCAAATTCTATAAAAACTATAATGCATAAAATGTAAAATATGTCAACATATTTTCTACATCAAATTATTGATACCTTTTTTATTCATACTATACAATAATGAATATTTAAAAATTTTTAAAAAATAAATAGGACTTTTTACATTATATGTAATTTCATTTGCATGTGTGGATGGAAAATATTAAGAGAGAAAAATTAGTGTTCCAAAAAACAGAAAATGGATATAGCACAGGCACTACCAAATACCAACTTTGATAACTTTTTGGCATATTTGAGCCTTTGTGAGCAAAACAAATCCATCCCTATTCCGAGTAGATACAGCTTCAAATCTGCTCCAGTTAGGCGTATTTTCTTGATTCTGATGGTGCTTTATGAGATTGTCTTAAGCTCTGTCTTTTTGAGTATAACTAGCATGGGACCCTAAACTCTTCTCCTTGTTGGAGCTTATCAGCTTTGAGTAGTTGAATAATGACATTTTTATTAAGGCAGGCACCTAGTGCTACATAGGCAGTGTGTAATATCTGGGTGGTTACACACCCATTGTTCTATGTAGGCTTTTTTTATTTTGATTATATGTTGTGGATTAATTTCAGATTTTATGTCATCTTTGCTTGTTTTGGATTTTATTCAATCATGTATTTACTTCTTCACTTGTATGCTTTTTTTTTTGTTGTCGTTATATTGTTTAGTTTATTTTCAGATTTTACATTATTTTATTTAATTAAGACTTATGTGCATAAGACGTTATTTCTGTTGTGTTTTTGTTTTCTTTAACTAACTTTCTGAAAGTTCAAATCTTATTATTTAAACTTATGTATATCCTATAATGTTGATGTCCATTTAGAAGTTATAACTTTATATTGATGTTATGATTTTAATGTATGTTTACCTTGATGCTAGGGTGTTATTTAGTCATTAAAGTTAAGAATAATATTAGAAGGCATAATTGCATTTAATAATATTGCTACCGAAAAATTGAATTTAGTAATATTTAATAATATAAGTGATACTAATGCTGAAAAATATATAAAATTTTATTTTTTTCAGTTGATATCTACATGTTTAAGCTTACCGCTTGGGTGCCTTAAATAGGTATGGTAATGTAAATGTTCCATGCTTAGGATGAAATGCTAGAATGTCAAATTGTTAGCTTGTGTTTTTTTTCTAGCTTAGTGATCTCCAATTTGAATTCTAAGTACCTCTACTGTAGTACTTCACAATTATATTTGCTGATGTGATATTGCAGTTTGCAGAATAGATGCTCATTTTATTTCTTCTTTGGAATGGAAATACGTAGACAATTATACCATCTGCTTAGTTCCCAATTCTGAATTCCGCTCTGCATTTCTTTGAAGGTAGACCTATTTGAACAGGAAAGGACTCTCAGAAAAGTCAAGCGACATTCATCAACACCTGTCCTTGAAGTTGATGTGAAAGATGCTTCGATGGTGGGCAGCATTGATGAAGTTACATCACACACTATCATGGCGGTAAACAATGAACTAGATGGGATACGTGTAGCTGAACCAGATTCATCCAAACAAAAGGGTAACTGTGAATGCAAGCAAAATATCAAACCTGTGATTGGGCAAGCTTCGGACTGGTATATTCAAATATATATCATACTTCTGTGCTACATTCAAAGATTGATCAGGAAGTCTGATTAATGATTCTTATTAATATGTCCGTTGAATCTCTACTTGAATTAATGTTTGCCGTTTTTGCAGGGATCCTTATTCAAAGATGTCAGCTTCAGTACTTCTCAAGCGATCTCAAGATTCACCTAGTATGTCTTTCTTTGTCGATTGCATATTTTCATCATATGCATGTAGTGCTACGTGTTTGTATCAAGTGAGCAACAATTTTTGTGTAATATGGTGATCAATTTGATTATATACCTAAAACCTAATACCTTCTTGCAGCCTCCTTTAACTTGTATTACAATTCCTTTTTTTAGTATATATTATATATATTTATATATATAATTATGTATAGTTTTAACTCTATTATTTTCCAAATAACATTCAGATACATAAATAATCCTAAGATAACATCAAAATATAAAGCATAATAAGACTACTATGTATATTTCATTAATATATATATATATATGAATAATTATGTATATTTTAGTAGTATTCCATAAAAAATTATATTAGAGTTTTTTTGCAAGAGAAAATATTTAAAACCATATTAAACAACTAGTTGCTATAAAAATCTGGTCAATTAAGATATAGGAGCAGCTAAGGTGTAGTCGATTCACACCTTGACCCTTAAAAAGCTTGATCCATGATGGATTTTCTTGACATTACAACAGGTTTACAAAGTGCAAGCAATGAACAAGTGGTTTCTGTTCAAAAATCGGAGAACTTTCCATCTGAGGACTCTTTGATTAACCCGGATGGTGCCATCGCCATGAAAGTGGAATCATCCAGCATAAGCCAGAAAACAAGCAGCCCAAAAAGTTTGACAGATGCTGTTAAGCCCAAAAATAAAAGGAAAAAGAAAAAACGAGAGGCCAATGATGGTAATAAGTAGATTGAGTGATGCAAGCTCCAGAGTAGATGACCCGGTATTTTCCAACTTTTTAAGTAGAAACATATTGATAGTCTGTTTCCTTGTAGGTTTTAATTTGTCGCCCAGTGCAAGATGAACTGAGATTGGTACATAAAATTTTATTGAAATATATGATTAATCATTTGCCAAAAGGAACTGTTACATCCTAGCTGTTTATTTAGGGACACTTAGAACGATCGAAATCTCCAATGGCATTTTTTACTGTTCATGAATGATATTACGAGTGACAAACGTCAAAAACAATAACGTTCATTCTAACATAGAAACATATGACTAAATATGGTCATGTGTAAAAAGTTAGTATCACAGAAATGACAATGTTTAGATGTATGAGTGTTAATGTCATGAATAAGTTAAAAAATGATTATTGGAAGTAAGAGTTGTATTAATTGAAGATAATATAAGAAAAATGATTATAAGCTTAAGTGATCTAATTAAATTTTTAGGAGGTTAAATGATGCATTAGTTGGAGGAGAAACTAAAAAAAGTAAAGAAATATCTAAAATTACTTGATTAAGAATAGTCTGAAAAGATTTAAATTTATGTAATTTAATTAAAAATTTGATCATAAATAGAAATATATGGAAGAAAATGATTCATATGATCAACTTAACATGGTAAGATTATGACGTAGGTTGTTTTCTTGTCGTACATATGTATGCATGCAAGCACGATTAGCCTTTCAAAATTTATTTTTTAAAATTTGGTTTGCATAAATATATGGCAAATGAACGAAGAAATGATTCATCTACTTTAATTGTTTAAGGTGGCACAAAAACTTTGTATTTTCATGGAAATCAATGCGATCCTCTGCCGAAGTTTAAGATACAAGTGTTACTCTTTTATTATCTATTTTGAACGAAGATTTGTTCCACCAAAGATATTTCTTAGGTTCCATCTAACATTAAAAGTGTGTTTGTACATTTAAAATGAAATTTTAGATTATAACGTAAATATGAGAATGTGAATTTCATCTAGGGATGTATGAAGTTCATTTTCATTTCGAGAAATTCTTTTATATCTGTGTTAATTATTGATAAATGACATGTGAATATTTAATAATATAATTATATGATATGTTGATTAATTAATATAATAAATTTATTAACTACTTAAATAAATAAATAAGTAAAGATAGTTATATTACATTATTATTATACATAAATATAAAATTCTAATTTTTTCTAATTCCATTTAATTCACAAAGACCTAAATTTTAATTTTTATCTAATTTCGAAACATATATACATATCTGTATTAAAAAATTTCTATTTCTATTTCTATTTAATTTTATAAAATTCTAAGTCTATAAAATTTTAACTACAGATTCTTGAAAGACATTTCAGATGTTGAGAAACATTCTATGGCATTATTTATTTCCTCCAGATGAGCTTCTCAATGGTATTGCCACTGTTTGTATATATGATTTTCCAAGGGCCGTCAAGTTCTCTGCCGAGTGAGTGCTGTGCTGGCATTTGATAGAAAACTCTGAGCATGGGGTTCTCATCAAAACCAGAGGCATCTTCTTAAAGTGGGCATACTCTTGGGAAGCTGCTCTGCACATGGCTTTCAACCTTACCATCGAATACTATTAGAATGAAATATTTTTGTCCGAAAGTGGGCGTCCAGTAATAAACGAACATATTCTCATCCGTATGCTGTAACTTTTGATTTGATGTAACGATACCCATGATGAGGTTAGCAAAACAATGATCGATAAGGTGGATTTGAAGAAAAAATGCAGGCCTTTTTGAGTTATGTATGGGTTGACAATAATCATGGATCTGATATTGGAAGATTCAAATTCAAGGATCTTTCCATTTAAGAATCTTTCGAGATCAATTATACCACGCAAGGTTTCTGATGATAATCATGCATGTGATGGCACAGCTAAAATATCTGTCGTCAACAGTAACATTTTAATTTGTCATCACGTGATCGTCGAATTTGAGAGGACGTTCGCACAGAAACCTTCGTGAGATTCCTTCGACAGATGGCAGAGGAAGTAGAGGAAGTGGAGGATAGCGAAAGATCATCAACCGACGCGGAAGAATCGAAATATCGGTCGTCGACCGGAGCATGTCATCCAGACTCTGCTCTCCACCCTCGCCTCTTCAAAAATCTGACGACGCCGCTCCTCGCCACCTCTCCTCCTCCAATGGAAGGCGGCCATCCCGACCCTGGGGCAGCAGTTGACCACCGGGGCCGTCCCATTTCCCACTCCACCACCGGCGGCTGGCGCTCCTCCTCCTTCATCATAGGTTCCAAGCTCCATCGCCACTAATTCCGTCCTCTCTTACCATCCTTTGTGGCTTTTGACGTCGGGTGATTTGCAGGAGTGGAGATTGCGGAGAGATTCGCTTACTTCGGGGTCGCTGCCAATCTCATCACGTACATGACGGGGCCGATGGGGAAGAGCACTGCTTCCGCCGCTGCGAACGTCAACGCATGGTCGGGAACGGCCTCCGTGCTCCCGTTGTTGGGAGGATTGCTCGCTGACTCTTACCTCGGCCGCTACCGCACAATTCTTGTTGCCTCCGTCGTCTACATCCTGGTACGATAAATATAACCACACAAATGGAAGAACATCTTCTTCTTCTTTTTTAACAGTGGTAATGCCTTTTTGCTTGTTTGAAACCGGTATCCATTTTGAGTGGAAGAAATAAACGAACAGTTGCATGTAATTAATCGTGCTCTGTGAGTGCGTAGTGGGGTGGAAAGGCACAAACATCGTTTTTTTCCTTTTCAGAAAGTGGCGATCTTTTCCGACATGAGAGTTGGAATTGTTCAGTACTTATCTCTTATGGATGACGTACCCAACCTTTATCTAAAATAAAAATCTCTTAGAGTGCAAAACTTCAGATATAAAAACCTTAATAGATTTGTGCTAAGGCCAACAAAGCATGCACCTTATCAATTGCAAGTTTTCTTACACAATTTCGAACTTTACTGTTCATCTTCCCTGTAGTGCATTTAGGAGAAGATTTTGGATGGTCATTTAAATTCCGAGGGACATTTAGATCTGATAGCACTGGAGATAAAGTGTTAATGTGTGCAATCATGCCCTAGCACTCTCTCTCTGTATCCGACTAATTCTCTATGTTTTTGGGCAAATGTCCCAGATTGCAAGCATAGTTAGTGTTGTGCATGTGCAATCTCATCTCCTGATATTTGTTTGCTCTTGCCTTTTTTAGTTCTTCTGTTAATGATTCTTTTTTCTCCTTTAAACGTTAGGTGAAGTCAGTGGTCATATTGTAATGGATTAATGTTCCCTGTTGAATGGATCATGCTTGTGATGCATCATCGCTCGTTCATGATTCTTACATTATGTGCTTACAGGGCTTGAGCATGCTTACACTATCAGCAGTTATTCCCCATTTCCTCAACTTGAAGTGCAATGGAAGTTCTACGGAAGATAGTGCTTGTAATACTTCTCATTTCCATATGACGGAATTCCTCTTCTTCTTTGCCATTTATGCTGTGGCACTTGCCCAAGGTTGCCACAAGCCTTGTGCACAAGCCTTTGCAGCCGATCAGTTTGATGAGAATGATGCAATGGAGAGTAAGTCCAAGAGCTCTTTCTTCAACTGGTGGTACTTTGGTATGTGTGCTGGTGCCACAGCAGCTTTCTTGATCTTGAACTATGTTCAGGAGAATGTCAGTTGGGCTCTAGGGTTTGGAATTCCTTGCATTGCAATGATCATTGCTCTCATTCTTTTCTTGCTGGGTACCAGGACATACCGCTACTACATAGTAACTGTCAAGATTCCATCAGTAAAAAATATCCAAGAGTTTCTTTCATTTGCTCGGAGGAGGAAAAATAAATCAAACAATCTTTCGCACCAGGGAGCAAAACTTGTCACTGATACTGTTGGAAATGTTCTTGAATCAATAGAACAAGATCCATCATCCTCTGAAAGACAATCCAGGTGACTTTATTCATCTCATGAAAAAGGAACTTAATTCTTAGAATTTTGATTACATTAACATGATTTTTTTTATTCTTTAGTGACATTTCTGTTATATACATAGACCAGTTGGTTCTTCCGAGTGCTTGGGTCCAAAGCAAGAAAACACGGAAAGAAAAGGCATTCTGAAGCTGTTTCCCATATGGGCAACCTGTCTGGTCTATGCAGTTATTTTTTCTCAGACAACCACCTTATTCACCAAACAGGGGAGCACAATGGATAGGAGAATTGGTCCAAGTTTCAAAGTTCCACCTGCAGCATTGCTGACATTCATTACCTTCGCAATTATCGTCTTCATTCCCATCTACGATCAGATTATTGTGCCACTTGCCAGGAGCATCACTCGTATCCAGTCTGGGATAACAATGTTACAAAGGATTGGCACTGGGCAATTCCTTTCGTTGGCTACCATGATTATAGCAGCTTTGGTTGAAATGAAACGACTTAAAACTGCCCGTGACTGCGGGCTGGTAGACTTGCCCAAAACTACAGTTCCAATGAGCTTATGGTGGCTTGTCCCTCAATATATGATATTTGGAATTGCTGATGTCTTCACAATAATTGGGATGCAAGAATTCTTCTATGACCAGGCACCAGATGTGTTGAGGAGCTTTGGTTTGGCACTTTATTTAGGTGTTTTGGGCATGGGGAGCTTCATTAGCAGTGCTCTGGTTACAGTAATTGACAAAGTGACCAGTAGAAGAGGAGACAGTTGGTTTTCAAATAATCTCAACCGTGCACACATTGATTACTTCTATTGGCTGCTAGCCATACTTAGTGGCCTTGAGTTGCTCCTCTTCTTACATTTTGCAAGATCATACAGGTACAGCAGGAAAGGGTAGAAATTGCTAGTTGGTCGTGAAAATATAATAAATGAAAGCATTTCGTCCTGTTTTGTTCTTATGTAAAAAGTTTGCTTAGGGATGCCTGTTGCTGGAATCTACATCGTAGAATTCGATATTGAATATTCTTAGCATCATCTGGTTTATATTAAAATATATTGGTTTCTCTGAATCCCAAAAACCTTGTACCCGTTGGTCTTCCCACTTTGATAGCAAACCCAACATGTCTCAAATGTGAAGAAAAAAGACTGTAGGACAATACAATTTGATTGGATCAATTAATTTTTGAAAAACAAATTTTATAAAATTGAGTGAAATTTTGCAAGATTATATTTAATTTTTCATGAATTGAGAAGAAAGTTAACAGTTAAAGATACTGAAAGGTCGAAGCTAAAACAGGGATTTGTATTCCTGGGAAGGTACAGAAATTAATTTGGAAGAAATTCGTATTCTTATCTATTATTGAAATTATGGTGTTTAATGTGAAATAGAGGATATGCTTTCATGTGAATATGCATTCCTTTACTTTTCTAAGGCATCAGTAAATATAATGATGCTTCTTTTCTTACATCTTGAAGTTTTAAAAGAATCGACAGGAATCTCTAACCAAAAGCTTGTTATGCTTATTTTATTTAAATATTTTATATAAATTAATGATTTTTACAATGTCAATATTTTCTTAAGATTTTTGTTTTTTTATGAATATAATGTATACTTTTGTTTATATAAGATATAAGAATATTTTAGTATTATATATTGTTATATGAATATATTATAGTAAAATATAATATTTATCTAAAAGTGCATAGTTTTCATATCAGTCGCATTTTTCATCAATTATATTATATTATACTTGGTAGTAACACATCAATTATTAGCAACATACCCTAAACCCTCGATTTTCAATCACGATAGTCATGATATGATTATATCATAATTGTAACACAATTAGTACTCAATTCAATGGCTGTCATAACGGTACTATAAATTTGTCCTGAACGGGTAGGTGCTTTACTTTTGTAGGTGCCTTGCATCAGTTAGCTGTTGCACTGTTTCATATACAATAAATTTGTTTGCAATAAGACGTTTTCCTTGTGCAGGGAATTGCCCCCGTAACAGTACAGGGATTCTGTACTGTCGATTCAAGACAAAAAAAAAAAGAAGATTTTTGTCATCTGTAATCATTTCTGAACCTCCTTCGAAACACGTGAACAAGGTGATAGAGAAACCCAAAATAATTATTGATTCATGGACGTAATGACAGCTGTAATTACACATCGCCTAAAATGATGGTCTAGAACCAAAAAAACCCTAATGGCTCCTGCAGTATCAGAAGAATGAGACCGCAAGACACACCGCGCTGCTGCAACGTAAAGATCTCATAAAACGTAATTCATGCCTTCATGAGGATAGGCTGGTACGCAGAAGTCAGTTGAAAGAAAAACAGAGTACTTCAGGTCTAAAGCCAAAAAAAAAGAAAAAGAAAAAAAAAACAATATAACAGAGCATAAGCAATGAAAAGGACAATCCTTCGGCTACTTCTGCATGTATGCTGGAATTTAAAATGGTTGCTGTACTCCGTTTGGGCAGTTTTGATGCTTATCTTGGCGAACTTAGGCCATCACCAGCGATTCAATTCCAATTTAGCCCTGGGGGGTCAAAACGAGATTCATCAGTATTCTACAATCCAGAATTACAAAATGAGGGTGCTGACATTGTTGACAAAGAGAAAGCAAGAGAGAATATGATAGTTGTGAAAATTACGCACAATGATAGGGGTTTGCCTGTAGCTAGAAACCATAGGTTTGACAGCAGACAGTTGAGGCTTGTCCTTCGAAATGGAGTTCCCCATAATTGCCTCAGTGGTGCTTGTTTGGTCAGCGTCCTCATGCGCATATCCAGGCCTCATCCATATTTTTATGTTACCCTCACGGCAGATGGTAAGCACAGATTCGCTTGTGAATGTCAACCCAGAGAGCGGTTCCACGTGTGAACGATGGGCGACCAGGGGTGTGAGTTTAGGCATATCCCTCATGCTTGGAGCAGGTTGAAGCGTGCCTATTGGCCATGTATTATCCCATTGAACAGAGGGACTTCCACTGCTAAATGTAGGTGATCCACCAGCAGGCCGACGCAGTGGAACGACAAGCTCATCAATTACTAGATCCCAGAGAAGCAACTGGGTATCCTGTTAGTAAATTGAAGTAAAAAATTGTGATCAGATAAGCATTACGAAATCAGATAAACAAGATGTTTCCAAAGGTTTCAGATAAAAAATTGTGATCAGATAAGCATTATAGAAACATATACAAAGATTTCAGTTTGATTTCCTGGAAATACCTGATCCAGAACTGAAAATTGGCGGTTACAATACGACTATTATTTGATTTTTAACAAAGAATCATTCCATGTGGAATTTCACTACTTGTGGTGCAAATATATCAATTGAGTTTGTCCAGTTCCCCTCCATGCTGTAAATCATGAAAACTTGGCTTTCAATTTTGCAACCATCACAAACATCAGACAAACGTCCTCAAGATAATTTTGCAAAATAACTCTTGATCAGAACATCAGTTCCTTGAAATCAGACACTACAAATTCAACATGTTCCCTGATTGTATTTCTAATTTTGTGGCCCAAATAGTCACAATTTTGCTGGTAATTAGAAGGAAGTTAAAATTTGAATTGTATGTTACCTCTTTTGCAATGTTTTAAGAACGAGGTTCAACCAGCTGGTTGGATCAGTCCAACCGCAAAGCGGAGGGACACTGGTCCTACCACCAATGGTCAGACCGGATTCACAGACAGACTGGGTGGGGCAGTTGGACTGGCAGGTCAGACTAGTAAAGCAGGTCGGTCCAACTGCTTTTGGTTAATCAGGTTATAATACACGGTTATTGTACCCCTTTTTTTTTAGGGCTATCATAAGTCGAGGCAAGGTTTAACAAAACCCTTGCACCCTGCAACCCCCCACCCCTCTTCCCTACTGTCCAAGTTTCAATGCAACCTCTGGAACAGACATAACTTCCAACGATGGTGCCAGTTACAACGGCCACCCACAAGTCTTCCAGCAATGATCCAGCTTCCAGCAAGGAGATCCAGCAGCAGTGACGGGCCTGACAGTGGTTCTGGCTGACAAGAGTCCAAGTCCAACTTCCGGTGGTATTTTTTCTTCTTTTTTTACTTTTTTATTTGAATAATAAGGCTTAAAAATCAGTTGCCTTTTGTTTTTGTGTAACCATTTTCTTTAGAATGCTTTTGAAATGTTTTTTTTATTAGAACATCATTACTTGTTTTATATAGACAGTTTTTTGTGACATTTTTTTTGGACAATCAGAATTTTTTTGAATATTCATTGTGAGTAATCATATTTTTTGAATAATGTGTAATTTTTAAAATAATTGGTGATCTAAACTCAGAATGCAAATGGCATCATCTTATGATAAACCATCAACCGCATCTTCAAGAAGGATGAAAGCAGCAATTGCTTGGGATCACATCAATATTGAATCTGATCCAGTAACATGCAAGAAATTGAAATTAACAAGCACATACCCTTGTAAGCAAGTGGTAGGTGTTGGAATAAATAAGATTAAAGAACATTTGGCAGGTATAAAAGGTGATATTACCACATGTATGAAGGTGTCACATGATGCAGGAGCAGATCCTGGACATAGAATGTCATCCTATCACGACATGAGATTGAATTTTCTCAGGACAGAAAAAGATGAAGTCACTTTATTTTTGGAATCATTTCATGCGGAATGGGAGGAAACAAGTTGCACCATCATGGCTGATGTTTGGCTTGATAGGAGAAATAGGAACTTGATAAATTTTTTGGTCAATTCTCCTAAAGGTATGGTATTCTTGAAATCAGTGGATGCAAGTGATCTGATGAAAACTGTGGAAAATATATTTGGCCTTTTGAAAGAGATGGTGAGCAAAAAATGTTGTTCAAGTTGTGATTGATAATGCAGCTAATTATGTGGTAGCTAGATGACCATTGGAGGCAGAGTTTCCTACGATATTTTGGTCACCTTGTGCAGTCCATCGTCTCAATTTAATCATGAAGGAAATCAGTGAGATGGAATAAGTTAAAGACGAAGTTAGATGTGTTTTGGTGATTACTGTGTTCATCCATAATCACATCTTTGCATCGAGTTTGTTGAGGAAAAGAGAAGGATGGACAAAGATCAATCACCCTGGACCAACAAGATTTGCTATAAGCTTTTTAGCTCTCAAAAGCCTTGTGGCACATTTGAATAATATATGAATAATTTTCTCAGAGCAATGAATTTAAAGATTCAAGATATGCCAAAACCAACAAAGGAAAGCTTGTATAAGCCTATGTAGTGGATCAGCAATTTTGGAGAACTTACAAGATTGTAGTTCATGCAATTGAGCCTTTATTTTGAGTTTTGCAGCTTGTCGATTCTGATAGGCCAGCCATGGGTTACATTTATGAGGCCATGTATAGAGCTAAAGAACCTATTAAGAAATTGTTTGGTGGCAACGTAAAAGGCTATATGCCTTATTGGAGAATTATTAATAGGAGTTGGGAAAATCAATTGCATAAAAATATCCATGCAGCCAGTTATTGGTTAAACCCAAATTCCATTACAACAAAAGAACATTCTCAAGGCATCCTAAAATTCAAACTGGACTCTATGATGTCATAGAGTAGATGACAAAGGGAAGCACATCCCTTCACCAGAAAATCATAAAGGAGATAGAGATATTTACATCTCAAGGAAAAAACTTTGGGAGGAAATTGTCAAGAAAATATTTAAACACACAATTTTCAAGTTAAAAATTAGCATCAACTGGTACGGTGCATGAAGCAGCAACAATTTGTACCTGACCAACAGAACCAAAGCGATACACAACAGATTCCACCGAATCATCTTCAGTTGGTGCAGACCAAAAGGAGTCAAAAGCAACTCCACTAACCTGAAAATCAGGGAAGAACAAAGAAATGGTTATCATATATTTTAAAACAGAGAAATAGTTATTGTATGGTACTCCATTGATACAACGGTACAGAAGCTCCAGTGAAATTCATCTTCAAAAGAAATATACCCATGAATTGTGGCCCTCTCCCCAAGCTACTATCTTCCGCTCATCCATGCTCCAAACTTGTACAAGATCATCTTCACCTCCTGTCAGAATGTATTTTCTATCTTGGCTGAGAAATTTCAATATATAATCAGTGACTGACGGTCAACTATGTTCTAGATAAGTAAAAATAAATTAAAAAATCAACTGAAAAAATTTATTTAGTAGTTAACAAAAATATCAATACACACCGTTTTGAACTTAACAATATTTAGCTGGAAAATTATATATTCCTCAAATATGGCTTAAAGATGATCAACAACATGCTAATGACATTCATAAGTTGATGCTTACAGAAATCCAAAAAGATAAAAGACGAACCTAATGAACAAAGCCCTCACTAATGTGGGATGAGTCTAGGCCCAGGAAGGGTCTAATTATATACAACCTTACCTCCATAAATGGAAAAACCATTACTTAAAATTTGAACACATATCCTTAAGGTAACAATGAAGCAACGTTACCAAAGCACCAAGACTCACCTTTTGATGTTTACTGAAGTCTATACATAAAAAATTCTCCAAGATAATTTGTGAAAATTCGTTTTTTTTGAGTGGTATAGCATGCAAAAATCCACTTTCTATTTATGATACTGTCCTTGACAGGTTGAACAACCAGAAAAGGGGTTTTCATTGAAAAGTAATGGCCAAAGCACATCTAAACATATAAAGGAGACAGTAAAAAGGAAAGCAAACAAATATAAATTTCGGAAAAATGGTCATCAAAGGAAAAAAAACATCACAACTCTCACCACTAAAAATAACAAGAAGCCTAGCCATAATTCCACCACATGGGGTCAACTCTCACCAATAACATCAGAATAAAAACAATATTTGGCATTTAATGATTTTTCTAATGATACTGTTATTAATTGTCTGAATAGCTTTATTTTGTTTATTTGCGTCATGTAACCCTTCAACCATTTTGGCAACTCTTTGGAAAGTAATACACCACAAAAGGATTATGTGGTATACTATTATTGTAATTGGGCCAATTTCTCTAGAGGCACCTGTAGAGAACTTCTCTAAAGGTGCACTTGTTTTTATTATAAATACAAGCAATGGTAGAAGTAACCATAGATATTAAGTTACTAAATGACTACAATTACATGATAATTTTTTTTTAATCACACAAATATCAGCCCTTGATCTAAAGGTTAAAGATTTCTCTGGTTTTTGTTAAATTTCAGTCACTGATTGTTTAACCAAAATAACTTAAAGAATATAACTTAGATTGACTTGAAATTTTAATACATAGTAAATTATAACCTAGATTAACTAATAATATAATTAAATTTAAATTTTAAAAGTTAAAAATAATAAAATCAGAGGCACCTCTAGAGAAGTCCTTTACAGGTGCCTCTTGAGACACTTTTTGTATTGTAATTTTGGAGAGAAAAAAAGCAACCGTTTAAATGCTGTTCAAACATTCTTTTTAACACAAGCCTTTTAGTTTTTCAGAAAAATAAGGTAAACAGTCTGAAATAAAAAGCCATTTTCCTAATTTTGTAAAGAAAAATGTCATGTTCCTCATTTTTGGTCAGTTAAATGATCATTTTTATTTTTTCGATCTTTACTTTTTGAGTTATTATCATTGACATGATTTTACAATTTTGATACCATTGTTTATAACTTGAAAGAGTCTACAATACTTTTGAGGATACTGTAAAATTATCTTGGGTACCAAAAATTTTTGAATCTTGATCATTCATTCAAATATATGGATGGTAGTTATTTCATTGTGGGAGACATTATGAGTACCATAGAATTTTCCTTAAAACTTTAATTGTGTTTTTTTTATATTATGTTTATGAATTTGCTTTTTAAGTAATAAATGCACATATTCAAAGTACGTTTCTTAATTATATTATAAATGTAATTGAATTAAAACCTTTATCCAATTAATTTACTAACAGTGAGGATTGTATATATGTAACTATATTTATATTTATTTCGTTTTAATTTACACCATTTTTCAAAATCTCCACTTCAAAACCTGTTTTTGTCAAAGTGTTTAATTTGCAATCTGTATAATGCCCATTTTCCCTTTTTTACAAAATTGTGTCAGATAGAAAAACAAGTTGGAAAAGAGTGAATAGTTTCATCTTCTCTTTAAAAAAAGCAGTTTCATCTTAAAGTGGAGGTTTACTTCCAAAAGAGAGGAATGCAAACATAAAACTGGCAACATTATGCACAAAAGTGCAGGAGGCAGATCCAGAAAGCACGACAGTGCCCTATGCTCCAAAATTGCAGTTAACTGGACCTGTTGTCCAAAATCATACGAAAGATACAAAAACCATCCCAATGTACTTAACATCCAATAATTCAAAAGAATAATCCATCTCCTGTTCTTTTTGCATTGAGTTATTCAGAATATATTTCTCATGTGCATGAAAACATGATTACCCAATGGAATTTGTCACGAATGAGAATTACCCTGGGTAATGAACATAAGACTGATAGCAAAGAAATCCAAAATATGTAATTAAAATAGAATGATATTACCTCCATGCACAACATAGCAAAGCCCCATAATAACTTTTACCACCAAATACTAACTGCTCCTTTGTGTAGTCAAATACTCTCAGGTAGCCTGAAGCAACATTGCCCCGGTTAAAAAAATAAAAAGAGAACATAAACAAAGATGAAAATATGAAAATGTCATGCTGTACAAAATTAATTCTATGGGTAAGCATGAAAATGAAGAAATTGGCTTTGTTTGTTCAAGAAAATACCATCTCTACCAACAGTGGCCAGATAGGCCCCATCTGCTGAAAAGGAAATGCTGTTGATTGAACATTGGCATACATGCCATCTAGCAACAGGATTACTCTGCAAGAGGAGAAGCAACATTTATGGATCTTCATTAAAATTTATGAAACCAGAATCAATAAAAAAAAGGTTATCTGCAAAATACACATAAAGCTCATAGCTTGGCAAGTCTCCTTCATGAGTAAATGAAACAAGGAATACTAAATTACTTACAGTATTAGAAAAGAAGTTGCCAATGAAGATGTAAAAGAAAAAAGTTCTACAGTCCAATGCCTGAATCCCTAAGAATGATTAATAAAGTAAGACCACCACAACTCATCTCAAGTGGCTGGGTTCATCCCCCAACCTATGATTGAAAGTTCAACTCCCCACACTCTCTATACGCAAGGCGAAAAAACCCCCCATTTCAGATACAGTTGCAAGACTCAATCCCGCATCCTCAAGTTGTGCAACTGCTCTGTAGCCATTGGACTATAACCCCAATGAATAAAAAATAATAATAAAGTAAGAAATGACTAGAACCTCTTATTACATGGGACATTGAAATTCTTTTTAATTATTGTTCTATATAAAAGAATAAGGAAAACCATCTGTTTCACCAAAACCAAGTTGACTTATGAGACATCTAAAGATCAATAGTCGCAATCATAGAAAATGACTAAACTTCTTCAAATTTTAATAATAAATATGCATACCTACCCTTGTATGAATATTCTATATGATAATATAATATTTTATAATTAAATAAGTTATTTTTGGAAGAAGGATTTTATAGCCCATGTTAATCTAACTTCTATATATATATATAACTAGCCATTCTTGTATCTATATCATTTACACATGTCATTTTGATTTAAAACGATACTCATACTGATATCCATGGCTTTTAAATTAAAATATCAAGGTATCTATTTCTGCACATGCCTCAAGACTTGTACAGTTTACCAATTCTCATACCAAGGCATCATAGGTTCTAATTCTTCTAAATCTCTGATACACTGATGCGTCATGTTGCCTACTCTTATAAATACCAAAGTTTTTTCAAAAACAAATTGAACTGGCTGATTGAACTGTTTGAACCAATAAATCACTCCCAAAATTGGTTGAACCAGACAAAAATGGTGACTAAAGTGAACCAATGTGAACCATTTTAAATCAAGTTAAAGCAAGAATCAATCAGTCCACCCAGCCATGGTCTTACCGCTGATTTAACCATTTGGACAAACTAGATAAAGAGAAATCTGTCTTAGAACCAAGGTACCTAACTTGATCACTCAATGTCATCACTCATCAGTAGGCATTCCAACATCTTTAGCAATGACAACATTTAGCATTTCCCACCATCCCTAACAATGATAATGTTTGAAACTTCATTTCTATCTTTCTCAACTTTCTAGCATCTCCGTTATTCAATTTCAAAATAAAAACTCTATGTACAGATCAAATGACAACATTTAGCAATGACAACATTTAGCATTTCCCACCATCCCTAGCAATGATAATGTTTGAAACTTCATTTCTATCATTCTCTACTTTCTAGCATCTCCGTTATTCAATTTCAAAATAAAAACTCTATGTACAGACCAAATGCCACTAACTTCTATCGTCCAGAGGAGGCAAAAGGTGTGATCAATGCAAAATCCTACATCTTAATAACCAACGAGGGCTATGACTCCCACCAAATACCAACAGAAATGAATTTCAAATGATTAGTACTTTAATAGTTTAATTTAACTTATCAAATATGTCTCACACTTATATGATGGAATATTTTATACTGGGAATGATTTTAATTTTATATCTTTATAATATATAGCATATACAAGTCATATTTTCTTATGTTATATATTGAAGAAAATCAGTTAAAATGTTGCATCAGTTGAACCAGGCACAAGGCTTTCCAATTCATGTTTTCTAAGTTTTAAAAATATTGATGTCATGCTGATGTCAACAATGGTTTAACTATGGTTGAACCAACGGTTTAACCATGAAAATTGAAATGAAGCAAAACCTATTTGGTTTTGAAAACATTAATAGATACAATACAATATGGGTGGTCATGGGTTAATACGTATCAAATACTCTTCTAGAAGTTTGTGGCACAATTTGTAGTTGACAACAAGTTAAGGTGAAGACAATGGTAGTATTGAACCAAGTGAGAGAATCTACAGTTGTGCTAAATTGAAGGGGTAGTGTGTTGTTTCTTGCATTGGATCAGAGGGAAGACAACAATAGCACTTGGATCTAACAAGAGGCAATAACAAACAAGTGCAAGATTAGATGGGAGCAGTGAGTAGCATGTGATTGTACAAGAGAGAGAGGAGGAGGTAGGATTTGGTAAAAAAGATTTGTAGTTAGTATAATATGTTATAAGCAATACGTTACATGTGAAATTAATTATTTATAATGTGGTATTTATTTGCAGTCAACATAATATGTTATATGCTGAATAACTAAATTCTGGTCAAAAAGGGTGTCTATAATCATTGCAAATCTAACTCCTTTCTACCTCTCTAATTACCACTAAAATCGTATAATCAATAGCTTTAAAAGAATTTAAAATAGTATCAAGTAAAAAAAAAGTAACAATGGCAGCTCAAAAAAATTAAAAATGATCAAAAAATATTGATATTTTTCCTTGATATTTTAATATTTTTGGATCATTGATACTATTTTTTATTGTTAATATCATTTTAGATTTTTCTAAATCTATCAATACTATATTTATGTGATTTTAGTATGTAAAAATGGTGTCCTGCATTTTAAGAAAATGAAACACCCACATTAGAAGCCATGTGAAATTAGTGATTCATGTATCTGTGTTGCATATACATGTCATTAAAAATTATATGAAATATTAATGTCTTTTAATTTAAAAAGTGCTGTATCATTTCAATACTCACACTTGTAACCATACTAAGGTATCATAGATTAGAACATTTGATATAAAAGAAGCTACCATGAAAATAAAATGTAGAAAAATTGTTAAACTTAATGATATTCCTCCTATTAAAGTTTGAAAATGCACAAGTGAAGTAAGGATTAGATGGTTAATTAATCTTTTAATATAATTTTAAAGACCAAGAATATGTCAAATGAATGGACAAAGAACACTTTAAAGTCTAAATTTAAGAATAAGAATAACAACCAAAATTATAAAAGTTATCAATATATTAAGTCAATATATCATACAATGAAACTTTGGAAGGAATAATTAAACGCATAGTATGGCATATAACCACATTCAATGGAAGCTATTTATCTACTCAAGTAATTAATTGAAAGCCTACATCTAAGAAAAATGGCTTCCATATGGTGTTCATTGATTTAAAAAATGTATAATGAAGTGTCTAAACATTTATCATGGAGGGAATCAGAAAGACGACATTGGCTAGGTTGGTATTATCAAAAATACGTATAATAAAGTATAGTGCAAAAACTATAAGAGAGACAAGAATTTTCATTAAACATATGTTTACACCAAGGATCAACATGTCCCTACCCTATTTTGGTTATGAAGAAATAACCATGAGAATTCAAGGAAAAATACTTCATGCACATTATTAGGGTACCAATTAAAAAAGGAACTTGATATGTGATACTTGTTATTTATATCAAATGTAGATTTAATGTAATTAAGTTGAGTGATATTGTCTTAGAATTTTGATCATATTTAAAGAACCCACTTAGGCACACCTGCACGGAATTGAGAAATGATTTGAATAGGATCGAGAATTACATGACTGAAGACAGTAAACAAGGGCCTAAAGTTACGTAACTAAATAGAAAATATAGCACTTAACAGAAACAAATGGAGCAACTCATCTACTCCACACAATAGGATTGAGGCATTAGTCGTTGTTATTGAAGATGCATATGTCACTATTATTAATGACACCTAAAAGCTTTAGTTGCTTAAAATAATTTAAATTACCTTAGTGGACTTAGCATGTGCAACACTAAACTGTGTGTGATCCCTGACAACAGGAAAGGACGAATCTGCAGTACCTTCCTTTGCCTAAACAAAAGGTGCATCTCCATTTAGGTTAGACATAAATTACATAAGCTTACTGCAGTGCATCACTATATTTTAGAAAATCAGGGCAAACCTTATCATACACGTATAGATTTCCATCGGCATGAGCAACCACAAATGAACCATCACCACGAGGGACCCATGCAATGCTTGTGCACTGGCTGTAAAAGAAGAAAAAATTAAAATAAAATAAACAGGGCAATGGATTGGAAAAAAAACAATATGTGCAATCTAGTTTAGAATGTCACAACTAGAAAGATTATGAAAGTTGAGAAATATGTTTTCCATATAGGTTTATTATCAAATCCTATATTTTCGTGTCCTGGACCAAGCATTCCAAAAAGCTTACATCTTTAAGCAATGATTGATTCTTGATTCGGGTAGCACCAAACATATAACCAATTTAACAAAACATGAAAGATTCGACTGAAAGCATCAGACTATTCTCATAGAGCTATTGCAATGGCATTTGCAAGTAATTCATAAACTAATTGTAACTTTATAAGATTCTTGCCCAACAATGAAAGTTGGGTTGAAGTTTTAAATGTGTCGAGGATGAAGGTTGTGATGGTAACTTGTATTGTTCAACGGACAAAAGTGACTAGAAAGGTAAACTTGCCTGCTATTAATGGCACCTTCCTTGTTATAATGCTGAGCTCCTATAAGCTTCCTACTTCCATCTTGCAATTGATGTCTTAATGAAACCGTATATACTGTACATCACATATTAGCATGCAATGACAATTTCAGAACTAGATGCCATAACACTGCATCAATAACAGTAATTGAAAATGATGAAAAAGCAAAATAGATATCTCACCGTCACCAGAATTCAAACCAAAAACCAAATCATGCCCATCCTTAGCTTCTGCATCAAAAGCATGACACATGGGGTTGGAATTGCTAAAAGGGATGGACTTAATTGGATCCTGTGACATACAATGGCAACATTGGAGTTATGGATAAACGGAGAATACAAACTAGACAGAAACGCCCACATCGAGGGAACTAAAACCAAGCCAAGAGTATACCTTTTCTTGTGAGTTGAAATCGCTGATGAAAATCGTGTCCCCGACATTGAAAATAATGTACATCCCTTTACCATCGGAATTAGCAGTCTGCAGCGAACTAATCGGTCCCGAAGACGCAACGTTCCCACCAAACCTACCACTAGTGGAAACCAACTTATTCACTCCGTTCCCCCCAACAAACCCAAGCGCCTTACTCCCGTTCCCCGCCCCCCATAACCTCGCCAACCTATACCCGCTGCCACCGGAAGTAGACGTCGGGGTAGCGGGCGCCTGAACCGCCGGCTTCTCCTTGAGATTCGCAAGCGTAACCTGCAACACGCCAAATCCAACAATCAAGCTCCACGCATCAAAACCATTCCGAAAATACAACGTTAGCGCTCACCTGCGACACAATCTTGCCGTGGGAGGACTGGATGAGGTTAGTCTGGTGCCACTTCTCGCACTGGAGGTTGTACCTTCCCTCCGGGGTCTTGAAGTGTGTCTTCAGTCCCGGTGACTGGGGGTTGATGGACGACGACGACGCCATGGCGCGAAGAATTCCTCAGGGCTTCCGATCGATATCCCCCTTTCTCCTCATCCCCTGGCAACAAATACTGTTCTGGATAGAAATGTCTACCCTCCGCGAGAAGGATTCCAAGCTCAGAGACGAAATCTTCTCGGTGCTCCACTTCTTTCTCGTTCTCAACTGTTTTCCCTTTTTTTTTTCCTCTGACCGAGAAAAAGAAGAAGAACGGGGAGAGAAGGATGGATGGATCTGTGCCTCGATCGAACGTGTATTTGGAGTGGAGAACCGCTGGATCAGTAGATCTCGCAAGGGATATTTTTGATGAATGGTTTTGATTGCTCGGATGGAAAATAATATTGATTGTTTTAAGTAAATTTATATGGTGTCCGACTCTATATCATAAAATAATACTCAATAACCGTTAATTTATAATTACAAATTTCATTGTCCATGCCTTTGAATTGATGGGAAGGTTTAAATGGTCTGGCACCCATCAAGAAGGAACCATGAACACGCTTATTTTATTGGCAAGAGATTGGAAAAGGATCTTTCCTCTGTAATTTAAGTCAGGAAATGTTTACTTTTGTTTTTATAGATAATATTTAGTATACAATTAAATCTTTGATTTTTTCAAAAATATTCTGTCATTCAAATCTTTTGTTTTCTTCTTTTTAAACTCGTCATTCAACTCTGTTGAAGCCCACACGAATTATAATTAACAGTTAGTTTCCATATTGTGAAGATACACGTTTAGTTAATGAAGTACAAGCTTAAAAACAATATTAGTTATATCACCAATTTTTGGTAGCATCCACTGCAATGCAACTGCAAATTTATCTTTTATGTAGAGTTACTCTCTTTCCCATTCCAACTCCATTTTTTCGCATTGACCAAAAAAAACTTCATTTTTTCCCAGTAGCAACGATTCTCTGGAATGAGCCAACACTACACGGCAAGATCCTCCTCCATGGTGTAAGTTTTCAAAATTGTCAACAAATACCCATAGACATTATTTGGGAAAAGGAGGGATTTTTCCGCACCGAATAAATCGTCAGGCACCAAACATGATTGGAATAGGGAATCAGTGCATATGGTTTAATAGAAGTTGATCAAACCATTAAATACGTGTTGTTTTACCCTTCTCTCTGACAAAAATGTTAAATAAAGGACCACCGTCTTCTTTACATGGATAATTAAGAAGTGGTCAACACAAAGAGACAAAGCTAAATGGGCAACAGTTTCTCAATCTTGCTTGGCATCGGGATGGTACTCATCTCTCTCGGTTTGGATGGAAGAGCTACCAGACGCATCATCTCTAGGTCTGGGCCGTGAATCAGTAGAATCAAGTGATGCCATGTAAAGAAGAAGCATTAGAAGCACGACCACAAAGGCAATCATGTATAGTGTAGTCTTCTGTGTAAGGAAACCAATAACAGATGGTTCCTTAAGTCTTTTATGAAGTAACTTTCCATCCCTATATGCTTGAAGGAACCAGGTTATCTGAGAACCGTGATCACCGTTATCATCCAGCGATCCCAAATCATTGTCCTGACAGAAAAAAGGTAATAACAAACCAAATTGAGCACGTTATTAGTTAATGGGTGAGAAGACATTTTCAAGCATGCAGCATGTTTCTATTGGTTGTCACAATTAACAACAAAAAAAAAAACATACACCATCTGAAAGCTAATATGGGTGCTGAATACCGCTGGTCTGCTTGGCTAATACACAATTGATCAGGATCAAATGTCCTGTACCAAATGACACATAACTAAGCATCTATCCGCATGGCCTCTGACCTTGGGAAAAAAGAAAAGGAAATTGCCACCTTTTCAAGTTTAACATCAAGAACTTGCAAATGCCTGGTCATATTTTCCTAGGTAAACTTGCAATATACAAATCCATTCCAAAATAGAAAAACTAATCCCAAGTAACTTTACACTAAAGTTCCAAGTGTCGGGAACAGAGAACTATACCCAAACTAGTCCAATTCTCAAGTCTTTAAAGACTTTAGAAGCACTTTGTAATAGCCAAATTCATTTCAAGCATAATTCAACAGCTAATTTCAAGGGTTTTTTTTAATTCAAAATTTTGAAGTCTTGAAAACCATGCTTGATACTTATTAAGAATTCAGGTCTAAAAAGCAATCTGTGGCAAGTTCTCTAGAACTAAATATTGATTGAATTTCTATGTGGATCAAAGGTGTGATCCACTCAACTATAGAATTTTTTTACAAGGAAAAAGCAAAAGCAAGAATCTTAAGCCCAAACATTAAATTCTGCTATTCAGAATGAAGCTAAGATTAACATTTCATTACTAATTTCAATTACTACTGCTTATTGGCAAATTTACAAAAAATAATCATGGATCAAAAAAGAACATATGAATAAATGACACTTACAATGTAGTATTCCTCTCGTCCATTCCAAATAACTATTTTAGGATGTTTTGCCTCTTTAATTTCAAATGTATGAGCAAACTCTTCCCACTGCTTCAAACCAGCATGCGCAAAAACTAAGTCACGGTTTGCAGAGGCAGCAGCCTTTATAAGTTTAATCAGTCTCATTGTATCTTCACTAAACTGATCATCCACGAAAGTCAGAGCAATTTTTCTTTCGTCATCATATAATAACTTCAATGTCTCATAGTTAATGGGAACCACTAAAGGAAGCAGGTTTTGCTGTATATATTCCTCTGAAAACCTTCCTACAAGGTCCAAAATCGCAAACAAATAAATGCACATTTTCTCAGAAGTACTTGTTCCGATGACATCATTTCAAGTGTCAAACATATTGTGTACAAAAAGACATAATGTAAACACTATTTTCAGGAAATCTTCTAATAAAATGTATATGTGAAAAGTTCAAACAATTTGAAAATTTTGACTACAAAATAAATTAAGTATTTGCTGATTCAAAGCTTCAAAGTAACAATCAGTTTCCTAAATTTACATGATAAAGATTGTGATACATTTCTCTAGATGGATCTTGAAAAAGAATACTTTTCATCTGTTGCTTTTACTTTTTACCATTGATGCAATTATGCAACACAACATGGTTCAACAATGGACAACTGGTTTTACAGCTGCTTTCAATGATGTTTATTGCAGGAAAGAGTAGTAAATTATCCATCACATCTAAATTACATTGTCAGTCACCTTGCCCACTCATCTCTGGCTTACAGGAAATATGTGTTTTGCTAAGTGAACACAACATGTTGAGCAGTGAAGCAAATAAGTGAATTGCCTTTGAAACTGTATAGCTGCAGCCAGCTGATTTACAGATGATATAGACTTAAAAATAATGTATACCATGAGTTCTATTGTAGATAATGTTGGCATTAATACCATCCCATAAAATAAAATATTAAAAATAAAAAACATGATCATAAAAATCTGTATACAATTACCGTCAAAGGGTCCATAGAAAACACTATGTTCATTGTACTTGGGATGAAAGGATACCAATGCTGGAACTTTGTCAAAGTCATACTTGACCATAACTTCCTCTGAGAAATCTTTTGCCACAGAGAACCAAGCTTTTGCCTTGTATTTTTTGCCAAAAACTGATATGAAGGATTCGTTCAAGCCAAAGCCAATGAATATAGGAAAGTCCGTGCCAACTTTTTCAACAAATTCATTAACGGCGAAATCTTTCTCAAGAATGGCAACATCAGGTGCCGTGAACTTTCTAAGCTTTTGTACAATCAATTCAGCTTTCCTAGGACCTGTGTAATTTATTGGGATTCCATGTATAAAGATCTTCAATGTGGGATAACCACTGCATCAAAATAATTAGAAATAGTTCAGAGAAAATAATAAGACAATGATCAAATCACAGTGAGAACGGCCATCTGAAAGAGTTAGAATGAATATATAAAAAGAATAAAAAAGATCGATACATTAAAGATAATTTTAACGTTAATTCGTTCTTCTAACAAGTAAAAGGGACTTACTCAATTCCGTACTTCGATGCAAGTTTGGTGTATTTGTCAGCGTTTATTTTAGCAATCACTACGGGCTCTTTTTGTCCCGCAAGTATTGGTGCAGCCTTGTCTAACTGAGCGTACAAAAAGAATAACATATTTCCAATGAGCCAGAATGAGCTAAACGAGAAACGAGGCAAGGTTATGTTTGACATGGAAAGTGACGAACACAATACATAAAAGTATAGATTTTAAATAAAAGATGGGTAGATAACAACCAATAGCGCTCGTAGCAAATGTTCCAATTTTTTACCTTTCCAGGGCATCTCAGAAACTCACGTTACACAAGTATTTAGCTCATTGCCACTGAGCCATGGTTAATTATTTTTGAGCATATAAACCATAGAAACTAGAAAGACCACCCTGGCCTCCGTTGTGACTTTCTTCTTTTTCATTTTAATAACAGTAGTAAACGCATGTTCTGTTTTTCTCCCATTTATCCAGCCTTTTACTGGAATATGGGTTCATGATTCTCATTCGCCATTGAGCACCATCAAGATTCAAGAAATTCCCTAAATTAAAAAAAAGGTATTTAATTTCACCACGGTCCTTGCTAGATATTCTTAGTTCACCAAGTCCCTCATCGAAAAGTACCACGAAATGGATCGGGATGAAGTGAAGAAGGAATTAGTAGTAGATTTCACAATCTAAAGAGAAATCAGGTATAAGAAGATCACGGATACCTCAGGTGCAAGCCGCTTGCAGTGGCCGCACCAGGGGGCGTAGAAGTCGACAAGTATGAAATCGAAGGACGAGATTGCAGAGTCGAAGTTGGATTCGTCCAGCTCCAGCACTGTCCCATCGACAGCGAAACCTGCGGCGGCGGAGAGGTTAGGAGCGGCATCGAGCAGGATCGAGGCGATGAGGAAGTGAATGAGGAGTGACGGTGGCGGGTGTGGGAGGCGGTGGTGCGCCATCGCCGAAGTCGTCAGACGCAAATCTCGTTCCGGGTAGTGGACAGAGGAGGTACCGAACGGAAGTCGTCGTAGCAAATCTCGCTCCGCAGGTGGGTCGGGCGGAAACTGGGGAAGCTATGGCACGGACGGTAGTGGCGGAACTTGGAGGTTGCGAGTTCGGAAGCGATTAAAATTAGCGCAAAATAATAAACTATTTTTTAATAAATAAACTATAATAATTCTATATTATTCGTAATTTAAATTAAATTTTATGTAATTAATATTTCATGCTCTTCATGTATGTTATTGTCAATTAAGTGAGGTTCAACCGTATCAATCTGATTTAATATAATCAAGTTGCGTTATTAACTACTCGATACGATTAAGTGGACCATGTCGAACTATTATTTGGCATATTCAGATCACGTTGACATAACCCATCAGATTGAGTTAATGACACATCGACTCTACGTTGAATCTACTTGTTGTAAGTTTCAAATCTTCACTTCCTTCAATCTTTAATTACGCCTTTTAAGGTAACGGAGTTGTCATAATTATAAAGAGGAATTTTAAAGGTCTTCACGATCTATTGCTCTGTTGTCAAATCATATTACACGATATTTGGGAATGTGAAGGTCCTGCATAGTGCTAACCAATTAGAGCACGTTTAATCAACCAATCCGACTTCCGAAAACTAGGTCTATTAAGTGATCTGATACAAGAAAAAAAAAAAAAAATATATATATATATATATATATAATGCTGGATTGGTTGTAATTTTCGGCCTCTCAACCTGGCCTATCTCCCAGACGAGCCGGGTTGGGCCTGAGTTTGGCTCATGTTTACCTTTTATATTTTCTGCGAGTGCACTCTGTTGATTTGAATTTGCGACATTACAGATGATATATAAGATTATGTGTGTGTTTTATTAATTTTTTATTTTTAATTATATATTTTACTTTATATGTCTATACGACTAATAAAATTAACACGTATAAATAACGAAGAACTAAATAAAAATTTATTACTGTTTCATAATATTATAGGTTTCTTTTATCTTACCTTTTGCTCTTTAAACTAAATATTACGTACTGTGCACATATATTGTTACTCTTTATTCTTTTGTCTGAATTTTTATTTCTTGAAATGATTTTCCGGCCGATGATATTTCCTTCTGTAATTAATTCCCTTTGATTTTTTTTCTTTTTCCGTAGATGGAGGATCAATCATCTGGGCGGTCATGGAGGCATCAACGTCTTCCTGAATTTTCAAAGTGTAACCATTTTAATCAAAAAGTTCACCTTAAGGAGTAATAACTACTTTTCTATAATTTTAGCACTTACGATTTAAACATACGACTTTCTAAAATATATACACTTTTAAAAAATCAACGTTTTTTGATGTAATTTACGCGGTGCTTCGACGAAGACCGCAAAGTTAACATTTAATCAACGGCTAAATCACGTTTTAAAGAAAAAGGTCGAAGAAGAAGACACGACACGTGTCGCCGAGATGGACTGGACCGGTTCAAAGGTCTTCGGTGTACGGCGGTGGCTTTGGGAACATTAGGGTCATCCTGTTCAAATGTCAAGCCATTTAATAAAAATAGTTTAATCGATTAAGATTTAAATTTTAATAAATGTAAAACTATTATAAAAAGACACTCATGGATAAATGAAGAACATATCATGTAGAACTATTCATATAAAAGTTGTACGAACCATTTGATTGGAGAACGGAAGTATTGCAACATTCTGGTTTCGGAATGTCATAGTTGGATTGGTGTCGTCCACGTCATTGTTATGATATCGTCATGTTATAACTATAAAGTAATCATGATGTAATTATGACATAGTCATGATATAATCATGTTGTAGTTATTAATAATTTTGTTATCGACTAAAATGAAACTGAAGGAAAATATGCTCATAAGATTTTATTTTCCATATAAATAAACAACTCATTTAAAATGAACAGTAAAAATCGCAGGATTTTATGTTCTTAACTCAACGGCAAATACCACAGGGACATAGGAGGGTTGGAGGTCACAGATCCGGCGTTTGGTGCAATAATTCCATCGCGTGATGGATTGGACGGCAACGGCGGCGCTCACACGCCCTCACCAATGAACGGCGACGGCAGGAAAAGGACCGGGCCCACTACGGCCTGTTCCGACGAACACCACGCCTTTCGGCATTATCGTCACCTAACAACCGCCACTATTTCAGACCTTTTTTTTTTTTTTTTGAAACGATTTTGTTGAATTATCTGTCAATAATCTTTCCATTGAAAACGTGACAACGTGGCAACACCAACTACAGACGTTCGCATGTATTTTGGTGGTAAAAAATATATATTCGAACTTAAAAAAGTGGTAACACCAATGGCACCATCTTATAATGACAAATGATAATGATTATTTTTGTTTAAAATTTAAATCAAGAATTTTTCATAAAAATAAATAGAAAATCAGTTATATAACTTTATTTATATGACTGATCATATAATTTAAATCAACTTTAATAATACAATCGGTGAAAATAATATATTCTTAATTTTTATTAAAATTGAAATTTTGATAAATGCAGAAGTTAATAATTTTTAAACAAACTGATTATACGCTATTTCGCAGTTGGCGATCACTTTATCCGAATTGTATTCTCACCTACGTACGTCCACTCTCCTCCGTCCCAGGCCATCGCTTCGGTGTCGTTTCAGGTCAGATCTGCTGTTTCCCTGCTACGATATCATTCTGATGATTTCGGATTCTTCTTCTTTTTCTTTTGCCGTTGCTGCTTCTGATGTGCTGATTCTAGCGTTTATCGTAGATTAAAGAGTAGCAAGGCATGGGGTTTATGGACGGAACGGTGGGGATGAGAAAGGTGGGATCTCATTCTTCGCTAGTGGAGGCCGACGACTACGAGCTCTGCCGACTCCCCAGCAAGCCGCGGCCGATGACTGAGAAGAAGAGGTCGTTCGACGAGAGGTCTCTGACGGAGCTCTCGATAACAGGGAACCTGAGGGGAATCGATTCGTATGAGAACTTGTTGTGTTCTCCTGTCGGGGGGCCGCGGTCGGGCTTTGATACGCCCGTGTCTTCATCTAGGATTTCGTGTGAGCTGCACCCTATGATTGGGGACGCTTGGAAAGCGCTCGAGAAGTCTGTCGTGCATTTCCGGGGGACGCCCGTGGGGACCATTGCTGCCTTAGATCATCAGTCCGAGGAGGTTCTGAATTATGATCAGGTCTCTTTGTTTCTCTTCAGGTTTGATTTCATGTTTATCTTTCAAGCGCAGTGGACGAATCAGTGTTTGTTGATGTTGGAAGTCAAGGGGGAAACTCTATCTTGAACCGGGGTCCTTACGGCATATCAATGATATCATGTTTCCTATATAAAAAATCCGTAGATGTTTTATCTAATATGATAGAGGATGGCTATAGCCGTGGTTAAAAACGAACCATTCTAGTTAGGGTAGATAGAACATTCGTCAATTAGCTCTCTGAATGTTGATCTTTGTTTATTTCATAAAAATAGGTGTTTGTCCGGGATTTTGTACCTAGCGCACTTGCCTTCTTGATGAATGGGGAACCAGAGATAGTGAAGAATTTTCTTCTCAGGACACTCCATCTTCAGGGATCGGAAAAGAAAATTGATCGCTTCAAACTTGGAGAGGGTGTTATGCCTGCTAGCTTCAAGGTGCTCCACGATCCTGTTAGGAAAAAAGATACAGTAATGGCAGATTTTGGAGAGAGCGCAATTGGAAGGGTTGCTCCTGTTGATTCTGGGTTCTGGTGGATTATTTTACTTAGAGCATATACAAAGTCAACTGGGGATTCATCTTTAGCAGAGAGCCCTGAATGTCAAAAGGGGATGCAACTTATTTTGTCATTATGCCTGTCAGAGGGGTTTGATACATTCCCAACTTTGCTATGTGCAGATGGGTGCTCAATGATTGATCGAAGAATGGTAAGATTATTGTGCTTCCGTGTTATTCGTATTGTTAATATATTCGAGTAGAGTTTTTTCTTAGTTTCTTTTTGAATAAAAACTTAAAATCAGTAGAATCACTACTTATTGATTTATTCAATGGAATTTCTCTATCAAAATAAATCCCCAAATATTGAACAGGTATTTGCTATTTCTCTACCGTAGTGGTGGTCCACAGTGAATGCCTAATATTAATCAATGTATCAAACAAAGGTCAATGACATGGTTCCCTTGATATTGGATTGTTATGAACTATGAAGTGTAAAAGAATCTTATTATAATTAATAAGGATCATTTGCGCAGAAGTTGCATTCAGAGATGGCCTTTTTTGTAATTCATGGCATGCCATCTATTCCTTCAGATTTTTTATATAGAAATTGGATATGATCTGTTTATTTCCTAAAGAATTGGAACAATGCCAATTATTGTAATTGAGCTTCATCACTGAAATAGTTTTTTTTTGTCTGGTTACAAATTTACTGATAAATGCAGTCATGCACAAGATTGCAATTGATGGATAGTATTTTTTGACCAACACAAACACTTTTAAATGGCACCAAAGTTTATTCTTCAATATTTGACTCTATTTTTGGTTGTCTGTACATCTTTTTTGCATGTCATTGACATTCCAGTTTACCCCTTCTGGTGGTTAAGCTGGTCGGTAAACTTAATCTTTCAAACCTATAGGGCACGTGCTTTGTAGTGAATTAGTTTACAATGATACCTTAAATGCAAGGTAGAAAGAGATGGGGAATACTGTATCCGCAATCAAGTAGATGATCCAGTTATTTTCCAATGATATGTTGAAAGCAAATGAGAATATTTATATCAAGTAGTTGAACTTTGATTTTGATTTATATCAAGTAATTGAACTTTGATTGCAGTTTGATGGAAAAAGCAAGCATGTTGAATATTGGTGGAATGTTTGTGGAAGCTTAGTAAGAAGCGAAATCTACAAAAAGGACAAAATCCATGAATTTTTGGTACAAAATTCTAGGACAAGTTAAAATAATCAATAATATACATTTAGAAAAAATAAATTTAATTTCTAGGCATTTAAGAGTTAAAAAACAGATACTTCACACTATAGAATACGCAAATTTATTTAGAATTCATTAAAGTTATGAAAATAAGTTGAAAATCATTAAAAATAATAAAAATTATACATACATGTTCACATACATGCAATTTTATGTCAGATCTACGTGATAGAATTGCAATAAATATATGCAATCCTAATCCATGTTAGAACTTAGGAGTAATATTGGATTTAGGTTTTGATGAATCTAAGCATAAGAAGATAAGGTCTACATTAAAACATCAAGGAGAAGTTTCCTGTACTCTTGTTGTTTGTGAACAAATGGAGGTTGTTGGAAAGAAATGTTGCTAGAGAGGAATGTTGCTGTCGGAGTAGGGTTGCCGGTAGAACTGAGGACTTCTAGTGGAGTAGAGAAGGGAGAGGGTAAGAAGAGAGGAAGACTGGAGGAAAGAATTGATGTGTGAGAGGCAAGCGTTCCGAGTCACAGAAGGTTTCTGCCGTGACTCTTACATTTGTTGTCGATAATTATATTTTTTTAAAGTTTCTTCATTATAATGTCTTCACACTTTGAGTTTGTTTATTTTGTGAAGTCTAGTGTCCACATCTGGATGCTATAATGCCTGTTCAAACTTCAAGTGATGCTGTTTTACTGTTTCTTTTGTCTATTTATCAGTTAATGAATAATTTCTCCTATTGAATTCAGTATTTACATGCTTTTCTGCTTTGAACCGATTTTGTAGGGCATATATGGGTATCCCATTGAAATCCAAGCTCTTTTCTTTATGGCCCTTAGGTGTGCTTTGTATATGCTTAAGCACGAAGGAGAAGGGAAAGAATTTATAGATAGAATAGTGCAACGGCTGCATGCCTTGAGTTATCATATGCGAAGTTACTTTTGGCTTGATTTCCAGCAACTTAATGACATATATCGTTATAAAACTGAGGAATATTCTCATACTGCACTGAATAAATTCAATGTTATTCCTGATTCAATCCCTGACTGGGTGTTTGATTTTATGCCCTGCCGTGGTGGTTATTTTATTGGAAATGTTAGTCCTGCAAGGATGGATTTCCGATGGTTTTGTTTGGGCAACTGTATTGCAATTTTGTCCTCACTGGCTACTCCAGAGCAATCCATGGCTATTATGGATCTCATCGACGAAAGGTGGGAAGAGTTGGTTGGAGAAACTCCTTTGAAGATATGCTATCCTGCAATTGGAAACCATGAGTGGCGGATAGTGACGGGTTGTGACCCTAAGAATACCAGATGGAGTTACCATAATGGAGGATCTTGGCCAGGTTGGTTGGTCTTCAATCCATATATTATCTTCTAGGTTTCCATTACGTTCTTTTTTTTATTTGCAACAAAAAGCCTTGATCCTTTTAGAGATTTAAAGAAACCACCTTGCAATTGGGAATTATGTATATAAAAACATAGTTGATGCCAGTATCAAAATGACCGACCTGGTAATGGATATTATTCTTACAACTTGCATTGCCTTGTGTTCCACCTTGTTTTCCACAGTCCTCCTTTGGCTGTTGACTGCTGCCTGTATCAAAACGGGTCGGCCTCTGATTGCTCGTAGAGCCATTGACCTTTTGGAGAATCGCCTCCTGAATGATGGTTGGCCTGAGTACTATGACGGGAAGCTTGGACGGTATGTTGGAAAACAGGCCAGGAAGTTCCAGACTTGGTCGATTGCTGGTTATCTGGTAGCCAAGATGATGTTGGAGGACCCCTCGCATCTTGGAATGATCTCTCTTGAGGAAGACAAGGCAATGCAGCCTTTCCTCAGGAGATCAGCCTCCTGGACTAGTTGAAAAGGTGCTTCTCCCCTGAAAATTAACACTGATGACGACGAAAGGAGCTAGATTATACCATATTTGGATGTTTGGTTTATTTGCCTTCACTATTTCTTTCATGATTAATCCAAAGCTTCGGCCTACTGGCCCGTATCAAAAAGCTGTATATGTACAATAAGAGTAAGAGACGCAAGCAGCATCTCAAAAATAAAGGTGCAGATCATTTTTCCCACAAGTTCCATGATGTAACCGGACTGACGTTGAGGCTGTTTCAATCATTCAGGCCATAATTGCTTGCCGCTTGTAAGATAGATTATTGTGAAATAGCCCAAAGGAAATGGTTGTCTGCATCATCCTTCGATTACATTATTCAGTCCGAGATTCACTTCATTTTGTCTTCGAACTGCTTGGATAGGTGAACTTGATTGGTCGTACTTTAGGATAGAGTTGGCATTATAATTCCACATGAATAATTTTTCCATATTTAGCCTTCTATTTCCTCTCCTTTTATCTTTCTCTTCAGTTTTTTACATCTAGCTATGATTAATAAAACTTAAATTATGTCTATAAGGAACACTAACATCTGGATCGTTTCTTGAAAGAGGGAAGTAAGAGAACACGACGCATGAGAGTTTTGAGGTTTTTGTGTTTCATATTGGTCCAAGTGGATAAAAGAAAATGATTTCTTGAATTCAAAAGGTTAATCAGAAAATCACATCCAGTTGTCTAGTCCTCTTGTTCATATCAAAACGCACTTTTTCAAAAGAATGCCCTAATCATAACATTAGTGATGACAACTAATCTTGAGGAAGTGTTTGCTATCCAATATTTCAATCATTGTTGGAAAATGCATTAATTTCTTTAAATAATTGTTATCAAATTTATTATTTATTTATCAATTTCAACTCAAAGTAAAAGCATTGACCGGAAGAAAGTTAAATTTCGCAACTTTTTTTAAAACACTAAGATTAAATGATCGTAATTAAATGGACCATAAGTATGCATTTAGATGCTGGTCCAACCGAATAAGGTTGGCGCGATGCATCATAATTATGCAAATTTTTCAATCATTTAAAATGATCATTATTTATTTTTCTTATTATTCAGATGATCTTCAACATGAATGGGATTGGGATTGTGTTTATTTTGAGCCAGGCACAAGATGACCAACTATTTTCTACAAAAAAATCAAACATAGTTATCTTATTTATAGAAAATGGATTCTAATATAATTTCATTTTTGATTATTCAGTTTTAGTGAAATCATTATGATCATTACTACATTCACCCCTAGCATACCAACAATTGATACTGCAATTAGTCCTTTCTACCATAAGATCTGTGAGGAACGAAATTTTATATTTAAGCCTAAGAAAACCATTACCAATTAAAAATCTTCTAGAAAATTAAGATAACATCCAATGGTGGGATAATTTATTTGAATCTTCTAATACATCGTGATTGAAGAAGCCATGATTTTAAATAGAGGTAAAAATAATACCATTAAAAAAGACATCCACCTTAGCATTGAAGCTCTTGTCTCTTTGGAGCTCATTTGCCTGTGAGTTTTTGCCTACCTATATGAAAGGAAAATTTTTAGATTGAGAACTTGCTAAAAAATTAATGTTGAACATACTGTTGTAACTCCTAGTTGGTTATCATGTAACAAATACTCTAGTAATTACCAAATGCATTTATTTTCATTCTTCAACTTTTTAAAAAAAATCAATTGTTGCAAATGCCTCTATAGACGCAAAGCGTATTTCTTTTGCTAAGTAGTTACATCGGTAATTACTAAATACGTTAATCTTTGTATTTTCACATTTTGAATAATCATTTACTGAAAATATGAAGGTTTTTGAAAAGTGCAATAATTTTTGTTTAATGAATCTGAGTATATCCTTTGATAAATTTGATATTCACCAAAGTCATACAGTTTCACGATGTGAGCTTAAACTTCAAGAATATGAAGAATTAGTTGTGATGAAAAGAGTGAGACATGCATTAATTTTCTAGTCACTGAAAGAAATGCCGAATTCAGTAAAATGATCGTTTAAATATGTATCGATTGAAAGAATAAAAGACAACATATTATTAAACATCCATTCACATATGTAATTAGTAATTATAGAAAACATTTGGTAATGACAAAAGCCACATATAACAATAAATCTATAACATTCTGCCATGATCTATCATGTGTCAAGCCTGTTTGATTCAAATTATTGTCATGATCTCACAATCACGTCGTCCACGAAAACGATGATCTCCAGCGAAGGAGAATATGATGATTTATTTATGCAAATGGTTCTACATTTCTTAATGACAAAAACAAGGTCTCATCTAAATAAAATACCAGAATACATCGCCCAATTATCTTTTCTATTTATACAGAGCTATAGGACTGAAGTAGTTAACGAGCTTCAATCGCAAAAGAACACTTGGCTTGGATAAAAAGAGCTAAATTAATATAAGTTTATAACGTTCTAATACTGTTGTGGATGGATAGAGAAACTGACCTTTGCTAAGGTTCAGAGCCGTCGACAACAAAGGTAGATCACCAAAATAGGTTATGCATGACCTAGGAAAACAAGGCATTAGAATCTATTTAGAACGAAGAACCTTAGGTTTTGGCATTGCCTTCTTCTTCTGCCGGGCTCTGTCTTTCTCTTCTTTTTTGCGCAAAGCTTCTGCACTGAGCTTTGCAGAAGCCTCTTCCACAAATTTTTTCTTCTCTGCCTTTCTCTTCAGCAGTTCTTCTTGCCTTGAATTCAATAGCTCACGGTATGCTTCCTGAGCTGCCTTCGCTCTAGCAGCTTCGGTTTTAGATCGTACCTGCATAACAAAGTGGAAAACTGACTTCATTTCAATGATCATTTTTAGATTTTTGGTACCAAGTAACAAAGCGATAACTTCACCTGTTGGCTTATTTTATAGCGACCAACTAAATCAATGTAATATGGCACGAGGGCCATCAACCTAGTCATGTTAGCCATGCTACTCCGATCTGGAAGGGCAAACTTGAACATCAGCATTTTCTTTTGGGAGCCATAATGTTGGTCAGAGAAATGCATTGAAATGAACCACTTCCCAACTTTTTCAAAAGCCTTCTCACCAAAAACCTGTCAAGAAAATAAAATCAAATCATAAGCCTGTCACATATAGTGACAATAAGAATAGACAGACGTAGCAATTTAATGAACCAAATGAGGGTCATAAAACAAGGAAAATGTAATAGGCATAACTCTTGTCATCTATCATTGATGTTGGGTGGCTGGGCAAACCACCCCAATATAGGTGGCCAACCAGACCAGCTTCCCCACAAATGTAGAGAGGCTCAACCTAACAGGTTGCCTCCACACCAATCAACTACTTGAGTTGCATAGATTAACTTGCATGACCCCTATGTCCCTCATTCCAACAGTATGGGCAGGTTGGTCAGGACGATTGTCCCATTCATCCTAGTTACTTTATTTGTATGGTGAGTTTCCAACCATCCTTGAAGTGGCAAACCAACAAAGTTGGCTAGGCCAAATAGGCTTGGCAAGCGAATCACCTTGTCATGTTGTATAACGTAAGTCTTGTCCGTACAGTATAGTTGACGAATGGAACTAGTGTGGCTACTAGCTAGTTGTACAGATGCCGAACTGTCATCCATGCATTTGTCATCACAAAGCCACATGGTTAAGCAAGAATCGTTGATCACCAACCTCATTCACTACCATCAATTTTCCATAGTCAATGCAGCATTACAGTACACTTTTCCAACTTCAAAACCTAATCTACCTTCATTCATTGTACTTTTGTGATTTAAGCATTAGATGGAATCTGATTGACACCAATCTGATTGGTCCAGTTTGTTGTTTTGCAAATCGAGATCCTTGACCAACTCAAGCATGTTCAACTTTGTGGGAAGCAAATAAATCATATTAATTCAAGGGAAAGCTGATGAATTTAATCATAATTTGACCTTGAATTTTTTTTGTCCATGCACAATCTCTCACAAATATTCAATTAAACTAAAAGAAAAGGATATTATGGTTTCTTTAGCAATATACCTTCACTACCAAGAGACGTTGCAAGACCATCCATCCAAATACATCCATGCTCACTTTCTCTCTCTTCTTTCACCTATTTTTCTTTAAATTTCAAAATTTATAACTAACTATTCCTATTTTCAAATAATTTTTTTCTCTCCTTTTCACCTCTTAATTTTATGAAAATTTCAAAATGATTTTTATACAAATTAAATTCTATATTCAGATTTATTTTTAACGTATATAGTATTGCATATGCTTTTCAAATTTATTGAAATGGAAAACTAACAATACAAAGTAAGCATGTAACTAACTTGATAAAAGCCAATGTTTCATATACAAGTCTAAACATCTGATCCAGTTTAAAATCGTTAAATGCTCAAATACAGGCATATACTGAAAATGATTCCAATGAAAAAGTGGTGTGAGAAACTTCAATTGATATAGTAAAAATATATTTTACCGGTTGCTATCATGGAAAATTAACTCTGCAAGGTAACTGACAGGTTTGATCATTGCCTCTGAACTTCATTTACTTTTCAAATGCTAAATGGAGAATTCAACCACCATGTGCAAAAGAGCTCTGGGAGAAAAAATGGAATAAAGCATGTGCATGAACTAGGGTTATGAATAATATGTATAGATTTCACTTGACCATTAGTTTCTGCTGTGTTGTTGAGTCGTAGAAATTTTTGCCTTTAAAACATGATATGATCCATGACATAAACTAACTTACAAATAAATTCAAAACCAAATGTCTGGGCTTGAAATCTAAAATTCATATCTAACCCTGTATAAAAATCACAGAATTTGTTTCCACCTTTTTCATTGATTTTGTATTTCCCTTCACTCAAAATACAATCTCCATGTCCTTTCATTTATCTAATTCCTAAAACACCAGATTAGCATTTGTATGCTGCTTTCCAACATCTATAGTTGAGTATGAGGCAATGAGGAAGGCATTGTCAAAGTCTATGGTGGGGTTTGTACACTTGAAATTGAACAAAAATCAATTTGAATTCTATCAAATTCTAGAACAAGGGGTATTTATACACTTAGAATTTTAATTTCAAAAAGAAATGAAATTTTGGATTACAATATAAACACAAGAATGTGAATTCTTATCTAAAGAGGTGTGAAATTCATTTTCATTTTCAAAAATTTTTGTATGTCTCTCAATTATTGATAAATGATATATAAACATTTAATAATATAATTATATAGCATGTCAATTGATTAATATAATACATTTACTAATTAATTATATCTTTATTAATTACTTAAATTAAATAATTACTTTATCAATTAATTAAAGATAATTATATTACATTATTATCATACATAAATATAAAATTCTAATTTTGTCTAATTCCATACTATGCACAAATACCTGAATTTCAATTTTCATTTAATTCCTAAATGTGCACAAATACCTATATTTTAAATTCTGTTTCCATCCAATTCTATAAAATTCTAATTCTATCAGAATTTCAATTTTATGTGCACAAACAAACCTTATGTGGAATCATTAGCCAATTATCCTAAATTTCAATGCCCTGATTTTCTGTTTTCCATTGTCTTTGTTCAAAAAAGTGTTTACTAAAATTTGCTTCAATATTATTTCATCCTTTTCTGAATATAAATTTTTGACCCACTACCTAGCACAACTATAATTGTCTATTATTTTCACCACATTTAAGCCATTTCTGGCCTTGTTTATTAAGTGTTTGATATTGTGAAGAAATATGGAAAGCAAATCAATAAGATCAGCCTTAAAATTTGCAATTTGAGATAACCAAAAACTACATCTACTCTATATATAAATATAATCTCCTCTTCTCTCTTCCAAATGCAAGGAAGTAGGATAATTCAATCTACCATAACTCTGAAATGGTCCAAATTTTCCATTTATACTCAAGGGGGTTTCTTATTGATTTTGATGAAAATTTAAGAAATGCACTTTAGAACTTTTCTAATGATCTCAAATAACATAATTGAGCCAAAAATGGCATTTTTACATGAGTAAACACAACTTTTTACATTATATGCAGTTGCATCACCTCTATCCTAAACAACTGCTTAAGCAATGACCTATCTAACTCTTTTTGGCATGCCAAGATATATATGAATTTAATGGTTTTGCCCTTCTTCTAGCCACAAACCAATATGCCTATTCAAATTCCTGATGTAGGTTACTCCAGTATACAAGAAGCATATTTCCACGAATTCATTTTAATCCTATACAGATTTTGATCCTAGAATCGCCATTTATCTAGTCCACACGACTTCACAACTGGAATGTCTGAATTTTTTTGATAAGATATTGGCACATACATTACAACGGTCTAGAATAAAGAGAGAAACTGAATTATAGTGCTAAAAAAGCAAGCCCCAAATATCTGTAACAGCCAGCAAAAGAACGAACATTAGAAAAAGAGTGAAATCTAACCTGATCAAGTGCAACCTCCGACAGCATATCACCAGCGACCTCCTTGGACTCGGAAACCACGAGCAACTCCTCCGGCACCCACTTCCTCCCGGAAGGAGCATTGAGAATTAACCCGGCAAACTTCTGCAAGTCACTCTCTTCCTTGTACGTCGCCTTTGCGAGCTTCTTCCTCGCCAATGCAAACACGACATGGTCCATGGCATCATCATTCATAACAACCTCAAACGTGATTGTCTCCTTCTTCGACATCACAAGATCAACGATCCTCGAGATCAGGTCATGCCGACTTTTCAACTCCAATGTGGCCAACAAGCTTTGGCAGTATCTCCTTCCGCTGGCGTAGAACTTGAACATATCCTGCCCTTCCTTCAGCAGCAAAGGAGCGTCATTCCCAATCCCAGTTCCCAGGAGGCTAAAATTCTTCTCAAAGACTGTGCCCTTCTTCGCGAAGGCTGCTGCCCACGACAATGCGATGCTCTCATTTTCCGTCCTCCCGGTGAAGAAATTCACAGCGAAAGCGATCAAAAACGCCACGAATGCGATTTCCATGGGATACGATCCCGGGAAGGTCTTCGGCTTCGACTTCGGCTCAGACGGTGCTTCGGTAGGTATCTGGGGCGTCTCCGCCGCCTGCTCATCGAGGGTATCGTGGATCTGAAACGGAATACCTTCGAACTCGTCCTCATCCCACTCATCCGCAACTGACGCCACCGGAGGCGGCGATGGCTGCGATGCGGATTTCAGATCGGACGGGTCCGGGGGCCCGTGGCGGGACTCGGGGGTGAAGGACTTCGTTGTCGGGGTAGCCGGAGTGCTGTACGAGGCGAAAGGCTCTGACTTGGAACTCTCGTCGTCATCGTCTTCGAAGTCGAAGCCCTCGAAGTCAGCGGCGAGGACGGAGCGGCGAGAGATCTCGTGTGTGAGGAGAGAAAGGATGGAGAGGACAGCAAGGAAGCACCAGATGGCGTCACCGCCACCTCCGCCAGAGAAGAGGTGGAAAGTGGCGGCGCGGACCCAGCGGCGGGGAGACGAAGCAGTGCTTGTCGCCATTGAGCCCGCTGGATCGTGTGCAGATAATTGCGAGCGGTGGGGGGTAATTTATACGAGCGGTGAAAAAAAAAACGAGAATGAATTTAAATCAGTTTAATTTTAAAATAAAAAAATTATGTACCTAAAATTTTAATTTTAGTCAGAAATCAAATTTTAGATTATAACGTAAATGCGAGAATATGAATTCTTATTTTAAAAGATATGAATTTTTTTTTTTTTAGAAAATTCTTATTTAATAAATGATATATAAATATCTAATAATATAATTATACGATATACTAATTAATTATATTTTTACTAATCACTTTAAATTATTTAATTAAATAATTACTTAATAAATTAATTAAAGATAACTATATTACATTATTATCATACACAAATATAAAATTCTAATTCAATCCTATACAAAAACACTTGAATTATAATTTTCGTTTAATTTTTAAAAATGTATAAACAATTAAATTTCAAATTCTATTGAATGCATTTTTAGTTATAAATAAGTGTCAAGGATGTGTCGAGAGATACTTTTAAAATAATATTAAAAATAGACAAGTTACAATATTTTGTTGAAAATAGATTAAATTAACAAAGCACATAAATACTAAGGTAAACATCAAGATTGTCAAAATCTAATCATAAAGACTACTAAAATATGATCACGAAGAACGTCAAATGTAGTCGTAATAAGAAATAAAATTCCACCGTTCGCCACCATTGGTCATCCATCGTCAACCAACCACCGTCGAACACCATCAAGTGGTGTATTAAGCGAGGTTGCAACCTTCTCCCAACGTTAATCGTTCAACGTCTATGCATGTATTACCACCACGGTAAATTATGGAACATGTTGAATTAGCAAATGTTGAAAACTTGAACGAGGGTATATTACGACACGTGGAATAGGAAAATCAAATATGTTATTTATTGATAACAACCTGGAATATGTTATTATGTTTATTTCTCTTAAAATAGATAATAATGCCCTTACGGTAGGAATTTAAAAAATGGAGATTTGATTATCAAAAGACTAGAAGTTTTTATATTAATGTTTTATGCAAGATAACTTAAAATGCAACAAAGACAAAGTGTTTGTAAAGCATGTGAATAACATGATTATCATCATGACTAAGGATTATCTACCATTGAAACTCCAATTCCAAGAAAACTACAGGTGACAACTATTTTTTCATGGTTTTACTACTAAGTAGTTTGGATATAGGTCTAAGAACCAAAAAAGAGAGAAGTTGAATAAGTAGTTCTAAGTCAAGCCAAGAAGTATAAGGAAGGAAAGAAGCATGTGGCCAATTTGACTATTTTAAAGCAAATTATCTCAAATAAAGGCAAAGTCCTAAAACTTTTTTAAGTCACAACTTAAAAAAGAAGCTATTCATTGATGCTGTGGAATGCAATAAATTTGTGATTTCAAACTCTAATGATTAATGAGACTTGACATGTCAAAAAAAAACAAAAAAAATTGAAATCCTTTGCTAAAGTTCATAACAACACATTTATATAGATAACAATATTATCATTTTGTTGCTACGTTAATGAAAGATAATTTAGAAGTTTGGTTTTATAATAAGTGTCTATTAGAAAAGATTGAATTTTTTTTTTAATATAAGTTATTATGTATCAGAACACGATCCTTTTTTGTGTTTTTGTAATTGATAATAAAGTGAATAGTGTAGTTATTTCTTTTGTTCATTATTTAATTTACGACATTTTAGATTAGTACATTGTCAGTGAATTTAAAATATAGAATAAATGGTAAAAATAAATGTTATACTTGGTATTAAAAATTTAGAAATGGAACAATATCAATATTAGTTAGTTAGAAAAATAATTAAGAAAATTAGATGGGGTTGCAAACCATAACCCAAGAATTATTGATTACCCGGGATGAATGGAAAATGCAGGTTGAGAACGTAATTAGTCATCTCTTATCATAATGTATGATGTTTGTTCCGATTACATAACCGAAGAAAATGCAAGGCATCAAACAATCATCATTCAGGACAACCACTTCGTTAGAGTTTCAGGGTTGGTTAAGTTTGACGGATGAAGGAGGCAGAGAACAAGAGGCGTTCGCGGTAAGAAAAGTAATTAATAAACACGTCAAGGGCCACCAGTCTTGTCGGCGGCGTCCACCTTCCTCCTCTTCCAGCGGCCGTCGCGGAATTGGATCCCACTCCCACACCCTAGCCTCCACCTCATCTCCATCCACGACCACCTCTTCCTCTTCGTCGGCTGTCCACCACCTGCACCGCACCCCACCCGCTTCTCGATCTCCTCCCTCATCCTACCGCACTCCTCCTCCAGCCTCCTCACCCTGTCCTCCATCTCCCCGGGGGTACTACCGCCGCCGCTCGTCACCGCCACCACCTCCTTCTCCTCCTCTGCCTCCCCAGCACTGTCGTTGAGGGACACCTCCTCGAGGTCCATCATGGCTTCTGCTATCGCCTCCTTCATCCGTAAGTTGCCCATGAACAGAACCTGCGCCACCTTCCTTATCGGCATCCGCTCGTTCAGCGTCGCATGCTCGCATGCCGCCATCGACATCCTCCTCACGTCCAGCGCCCTGCACACGTCCTCCCTCTCCGACTCCGTCATGTGTCCGTGTGCTCGGAGGTACACGTCCACCGCGTGGTACGCCTTGTCATGGATTCTATCTGCAGTTGTTTCAATATACATATATATAGACATATGGCGAAATAACGATCGATCGATCGTAATTCGTAAACCAATTATTGATCAAACAACTAGGGTTACCTAAAGGATGGAGCATGGCCACCAACATGCCGAGAAGAGAAGTGAACGTCTCCTTCTTCAGATCGGGGTCCTTCGCCGCCACCGGCAGGAAGTCCTCCACGAGCTCTGACACCGCCATCAGCTCGGACTCGTCGACGTTGAAACTCTTCTTGCTATAAAAATCTGAACAGAAATGGTTCAGGATCCTCCTCACACATTCGAAGTCATGCATGGCATCAGACGTGTAGCCGTAGGAAGGTAAGATAAGGTCTTCTATTTTGGCTTCCGCCAGTTGCCGGGCGATCCTCTGCTCCAATCCGTTTCGGCACTCGACGGAAGCTTGAAGGTACAACGCCGACCGGAGCATCTCAAACAAGCACTTGACGTGTAGTGACCCTCTTTCTCTCGGCAGCAGCTTCTCCGTTGCTTCAATCACCTCTATCTGGCGGTTCTTCTTGTACACCAACGATACACCGTCGTCCAACTCCGGTGCCGGAGCTCTCTTCTTCACGTACCTATATATGGTGATTTTTTTTGAAAGAGATACATGCATCATGGCCATTGGTACTTGATGATCGATTATATATGGTAATAAGGTACCTGTAGAGGCACTGGGCAACTTGGTCTTCCCGTAGACCTGCTTGGGCCACAGCCATCATGGCCATCACGAAGAGGTGAAGCTTCAGGCTGGTCAAATCCTCGGTACCCCACTCGGCCATCAACAATCTCCTCTTCGCCTCACCCGTCGACGAAGCCTCCATGGGGTTCATCAGCAGGCACGGCTTTGCCACCACCTTCTCGGCAATGGAGTCCAGCAGGACCTGCAGGAGGCCGAGCTTTTCCGCCCGCTCCATGATTGACTCGATGGACTTGTAAGCCTTGATGGTCTCGTTCCAGTGGGGGAGCACGTTGTTGTACATGAAGGTGAGGCACCGATCGAGGAGGTTGCCGGGGCTGTGGTCCTCGGTCATCTCGAGGAAGGCGGTCAGGCAGGCGACGGGCGCGACGTTGGACGCGGTGAGGGACCACGGTCTTCCGTGGCAGAAGTCGGCGACGAGGGAGAAGGTGCTGCAGTCCGTCGGCATGTCTGCGAAGGTGTGGTTTGTGTTGGTCGAGAGTTGCGCGAACTTGGCCGATTTGGATGCCATACATCTCTGAACAATGAAGGAGATTCATGTATATATGTGGTAAAAATCGATATTTGACGATGACCAGCGACTACCATTCTACCAATGGATGTTGTCGTCATGATCGGTCGAGGTTACCTTGTTGAGATGGAAGGTGACGCCATGGACGTGGACGCAGACGTCGGGTGTTGGTAGGGAGAAATTGAAGGACCTGAAACAGGGACGTTAATATAACATATATAATTAACGTGGCAAATTAAAAAGATACGATACGATCGAGTGAGATGAAATTAACGTTAAAGTTGGTCATACGGTCATACCTCTCTTCCTCCTCTGGGCCATCGTCTGTAACCCCTGCACTTTCCATGACTCAAGTATTTGGGATTCTTCTCTTTTGCTTTCTCCCCTGCTTCAGATCGAGGAAAGGGAGGAGAGAAAAAGGAGGAGGTGCGAGAAGCACAAACGGTAAAAATATGGGAGACTGTTAGGAGTGTGAGATATTCAAGGATGATACTTGTTCGATCTGTTTTCGATTTTAAAACCGCGGAGGAAAATTCTACATTTTTGGAGAAAAAAAAAAAAAAACTGATAATAGAGCGCCAGCCGCCAGGTCGGTCGGCCTACCGAGTCTCCACGGTACGTACGGGGACTCCACTGCAACGGGCGACTCTTGGTGCTTATTATTATAAGTTCACCGGTTTAATGAAATTTTTATTTTTAAAAAATGAATATCGATCATTAATTCAAATGTTCACAAATTCACCAGTTTTCAATCAATTTCAACCATTTATTTTCTAATCAAGATATTTTTACGAGTATAACTGAAACTAGGTTAAAATCAGTTATAAAACTTAATTTCCATGTAATGTATGCAACGAGTCAATGAATCTTACAATTTTCTACCACTCAAAAAAAGAGTCGTAGTTTTTTTTTTTTTTTCTATTCCACAATATTTTTGCTTTTCGATTCATAATTTGAATTACTCTAGATTGAATAATTATATGATTATATTTAAATTTTTAATAATAATAATAACCTCTAATGAAGTTCTATAACAATACGTCCGGGGACAAGGTTTTTTATATTTTATTTACAATGACAATATCTTCCATTGAATTTGAATATAAGATCTCTTCATTCATAATAAAATAAAAAATCAATTATACTATCTAGTGAAAGATCGATCATGATGGTCCGCATCAAATATCATCTATAACCACGGCCAGCCTTTGATAGTTTAGGCTGATGCCATTGTATATTAGAACATTTTACAATTAAAGCACAAAGGTATATTTATTGATTTCATCTATACCAGAAGTTTTTTCTCTTCCGATATGCATCACAAGAATTTATATTCTGCACCACTTTCATACGATGGCCATTGTCCGTCGACCTGTAGTTCCCAACGGTTTTAATTTTGGTAAGGGCACCATCTACTACTTGGTCTTCCGAACCATTTTGATAGTTCTAGCGTTTGCCCAATACCTTGGGTAAAACATTGCTAAGTCTCCTCTTCAATGCGATACGGAGCACGGAGCCAAGAAATGGCCATGTTGTCATGATGGCAATATATGCAAGTAGCCACATTGAACTCGATGTCTGTCGAGAAAGCTGGTAAAGTGTCTTCTTCACTGGAGCAACCAACTCGCGGAGATTATCGACACAGTTCTCGCTACCTGCCTTTAATTCGTGATGTTGGGGAGGCATGGGATCTGCTGCTGTGCTACTAGGAATCTCAAGTTGTATCTCGTGATCTGCTTCACCTTCTCGATCGTCCGTGTGTTGTTCAGCAAACACTTGACTACTGGATATGTCTTCTGGATTATTGATAGTTGCTCCGTCGTTGCCAACAGCAGCCAGCCTTCCATCTTCCATAACGTTTACGTACGGAGCCTTATCAATTTCAGAATCAAGTGAAGAACGAAGCCCAACGACTGCTACCTATAAAATTAGTGTCAGACATAAATGAAATTTAGGCTGGTTCTAAACTAAATCTATGAAAGAAAACTTGAAGGTTGACACCTTAAAATGAAATTCACTGATGATACAACTAAATACCTTCTGCCCATGCATGTGGGGGCTATCATGCAAGACCTTCAGGAATTCCTCAACAGCTTCCACCCACCTGGCACAAGAAAAAGGTTTTAATTGCATTTGAAACTAATGAATTGAGAAACCACCGAAATCATGGCATACCACAATGTATTTGCATTCAGTCCTTGGAAAAATGCAAGGTGCCCTCCATGGGCAGTTGTGGCCAAGACGATATTTTTGTTTCCTCTGGCACAACAAGAAAGTAGGCCCAAGGACACTTTTAGAGAAAAAGGCAAAGATATTTATGGAGAATCAAGGCAGCAATACCTGCACTCATCCCATGGAATGGCTTCTTTTGTGCAAACAGGATCATCCAAAGCACTAATACAAAGGAGAGGTATTGCTACATTCCCCACATAACTAGCACTACTGCAACAGCGATAATAGGTATCCACAGTCTGGCCAAAAAATTTCACTATCATCAAGACCTTTGGAAAGATTTCACTGATAAAAATAAACGCAAGCTTACTACCTCATATTTTGCAACAAGGCGAGTAGCATAATTGTCAAAATCCCGTACTGAACGTGACTGTCGATAAAGAAAACAAAAATCAAAAGAATGAATGAAATATCATGAAACCAACAGGCAGTATGCACGATTCAACATCACAAAAGAAAAAACTTAAATCTACAATACATATGGAAATGCTTTATACGTTCAGAAATAACAAAAACAGGATAGTATTATTTGTGAAGCCAAAAGAAGGACTCATATTTTTGTCGCCACTTGATGTCAAGATGTGGTGCCCTTTGTATTTCTAGAAATAATGAATATAGAATACAAAAATCACAAAATGATGAAAGGTCAAGCCATGCTCATTTTATATGTTCCACGCTCCAGTATATGGATTTTTGTGCACCGTGCATAAAAAAGATGCATTCTTGTCCACCATGTGAGGGAAAAGACGTACCCTCTTGATACCTTCCCAGTCTGCCAGTCGAGATAATACAGGTTGGTGTCTGTGGGAAATTCAAAGCACATTACTCATAGGCACGTGGAAAAAAGAAGTCATATTAAAGTTTTTCTTGACGATGTCCATAAAATGAAGAAATTATGGCAGCAAAATTTTAATTTCAACAAAATGACCAATGTTGAAAAGTTCTACCAAAATAGCACAGAAACATACAACTGGGCATAACCTTTGAGACCAATTGCAAGAACCCGGTCATAAAATCTTTGCACAAGCTTCCGATTAATGAACCTATCGCAGACCTGCATATAGGGCTAAATGATAATTTACCATGACAATGGGCAACAAAGAACATTGCGAACATTAAAATTTGGTATATATAATGTGGACTTATGGCTGAAGGTCAATGCTTGATTGCTCAACACCAACCATACACCTCATTGGGTACAAGCAGAAAAAAGTTGGATGGATGGGAAATATATTTTCTACTGTGAAAGAAGGCATTTGTCAAGACTACTAGGTTTACTTCCAACAATCTAATAAAATCAATATAAGCATAGTTATTTTCGAACAACCAACCACTAGGTCCCAAGGAGAGCAAACAGATACTGCACCAGCAACAGGAGTATTTTCTCCTTCTTCTCCGAGATACTTGACCTGCAATCAATTTATTTGTTTAACATCAAATCACAGGCAGATATATATTAAGGACACATGCAAAAGAGGATAGTTCTAAGTTTACATACCAGGATATTGGCACCAATGCTTGTCCCAATAGCAAACAAGGGAGCACCGGGAAACTCTTGATGAAGATGGTTTATTATTACCCGCACATCTTCAGTCCATCCAGCATTGTAAAGACGATCCGACTGAAAAAATGAGATAGATTTGTAAGATACAGGTAAATTATTCAGTTTTGTTGAAGGTTTTGATATCTGTGTAAATTGTCTTAACGTGTTTCAGCACTGCAAGAGTACCTAATTATGTATAAAGAATTGAGAAAAATAGAATAAACATGAACAGAAGTATATCAATAATGAGGGAATCAAAGAATATAATATGTATGATGAAAAGAAAGCTACCGTTATAGAGATTCCACCTAAGCCCCGATGATTACCAACAACAACATTCCATCCTTGCTTTGCCATCCTGTAAACAAGATGTTTCACATACTGCAGACAATTTACAGCTCATAAGAAACAGGATGCTTATGCTGAATGAATTATAATATCAAATTTTTGATAAGCATCAGCACACTGAAGAAGCAGAAAAACTCATGTCACTATGAAAATAGAACCACAACACTTACAGAAGAAGCAGAATCACTAGTCAGTCCAGGGACCACTACAACTACAGGGGTTGTATCTTCTTTGGTCATAGCCTTGTTTAGGTTGGATGAACATCCTACAACTGTACAAAAAGTGAATAATAGCGACAATTAGTGTATTGATGGTATTAGCTTAAAGAAGTGCATCACAGGTATTTAAGTTACAACAAATTAATACAGGAAATGAACAAAATGCTGCCAATGGTAAGACGCTGCACTGATATATTGCTCAATATATTTCAAATATGTTGGATTCATTCAATTTAGCACATGTTATCAGTACAGAAAGTACTCATCAGAATGGCCAAATACAAGTACTTTGTTGCATGTCACCATTAAAGCTTTCTAGCATAATCATGACAATTTCAAAGAGAAATAAAACAAAATGGTTAGACCTCAGGCCATACCATCGGAAGCCAACATCCAATCAAGAGCAATGGTTCCACCATCAGGTGCATGGAAAATTTGCCTAGAAAACGAAATGAAAATTTATTTAACAAGAAAATAGGGCTTCAGACCACCAAGTTAAGAATCTCACAGAAGTCATATGGATCGCATGTTTTAAAGCAAGTGATGAAGAGAATGCACGTTCATTTGTTAAAAAGCTTAAAATGGAAAAACAAAACAACTCGACATTTTCCAGATTCTACATTAGAGAAATATTCCCTCCATCGTCCGTCTCAATAAATTCTTAAAAAGAGAGAAAAAGAAAAAAAACATTTATTTCTCTGATGCCAAAACTAGCAGCTTTAAGAAAAGCGATCACTTAACATTAATGTAACTTGAATTCTGACGAAAGAGTCGTCCATGAAGATTCACGAGTCCTTGTCGCCTTCAGAAAGAGCAGGAGGACTCCAGAACCATACCTTTTGTACCGAAAAGCCGGAGGATTCCCGAAAAAATTGAGGAACGCGGTCTGGAAATGTGGGTTCGACAGCCACGGCGTAGCCAAGTACCTTCCACACAGAAGATCCAATCCAGTCCGATTCAATAAAATAAATCGAAATCTATCCCAAATCCAAGTAGAGAAGGCAAAAATTTCTAACTTGTCACTTACCTTCCGCGTAGTGTTCGGCACTTGGAGACGACATCACGGTAGATGGAGGAGGCGGGGCTGAAAGTGAGTCTGACCCTCCCGCCCTTGTACCCGGACACGAGGTCGTCGAGGAGGTGGAACTCGAGGAAATTATAGAGAAAGACGGAGATGAGGAGGAGGAGTGCGAGGAAGTAGTGGGCGGTTGGAATGACGGATGCGAGCTGCAGCAGCAGAGGGACGATCATGGATGCGTCGGTGTTGGCGTCAACGGCGGACACGTACGCCATTGCGATCGCAGTAGAAGAGGAGTGGACGGGGAAGGAAGTAGGGGGGAATTCGTGGGACGCGTCGCTTCGCAGTAACGTGTCGGGAGGAGAACTGGCTCCCAGCGCCTGGACGTCGTGAACTTTAAATCGTATTACTTTTCGAGAAGTTTACGGTGAGGGAGATTTTTAACTATTTCGACGTGCTTCGTTGTCAAACGGAGAAAATTAAACGATGAACATCGTTCGCTAGGGTTAAGATTCGGATTCGGATTCGGACGAAAACTGCGAATATTGTTATTTTTAGATAATTAAGTTATTTTAATTTAATAAAGTAAATTTATTTTGATCATAAAATCTTATCAGTTCTTTATTTTATATAAAATCGACAATATTAGGGATACTTTTTTAGTTATTATAGTCCCTGCTATTAATGTTATTGACAATATTAAATTATTTGTCATTATCGATCATATTAATGTTATCAATACCATGATAATATTCCTAATCATCTAGAAATAGTATTTTAGATTTAAATTTAAGTAAAAATATTTTCATCTCGAAACCAATCAATAACGAAAGAATAAATTACGATATTACAAAATTTAAATTCAACTGCGTTAACAGTGATGGAGGATATTTACACATTAATACTGTTTCGGGATTTCCTTTTTATCTTGTAAATGTGTTACGGATGACATGTGCAAATCAAAATTAGATGTTTGATAAAAAATTTAACTTAAAATTAATTAATTATAAGTGAAAAGAGGTTACAAATTTGATTTTGTATTTACATGTATGGATGTTAATTTTTTTTTTTTAAAAAAAAAATTTAATCCTCTTATAATTTATTTATATATCTATAAATATCAACGGATAATAAATATACACGAGTATTACAGTGAAATCTCTCCTGCTATCTCCACGCCATCCCATTCACCTGTACCCTTCACTGTCCGTTCCACAAGATCATGTTGGAATCACCCATCATGTCTCTCCCCGTCCCCTCCTTCCACCACCACCACCCTTATCTCGTCTCCGTCCCCAAACCCAATTCCACAATCCCCATTTCGTTCCCCAAAAGGTCCCATTTTAATCCAAGGCCTGCCGTCACGCCAAGACCGTCGACGCCTACCACCGTCAAGTCCTCACAGGGCAGGCAGAAGAACAACAAGCAGAACCCTCTCCCGAAACCCAGATGGGAGAACGCCCTCCTCGCCGCCGCTAGCCTCTACCCGGTTTACATAACCTTTGGAGGCGCCGTTGCTTGCGTAAAGCCGGCCGCTTTCTCGTGGTTCGTCGAGAGGGGCCCTGCCTCATACAGCTCCACGTTGGGATTTATAATGCTGGCCATGGGACTCACTCTGGAGTTCAAGGACTTCTTCTGCTTGCTCAGGCAGAGACCATTTTCTGTGAGTTAGAATTCGGTCGGAATTTGGCTTTTTTTTGTAGAGAACGTAATGCAGGTCCTCTTTAGTTCATTAACCTTCCGCCATTAGTGAAATTTACATTAAAATCGTAGCTTTACAGGATTTCATTTCTTAATCAGAAAATGATCATTGATGCTTGTGTTTAATTGTCAATTGGAGAGTGGGAACAGATGCGTGAAATGCTGATGTTAGATGTTCTTGTCAGTTCTAGGTTCAAGGATAGCTTACATTAAAGGATTACACACAATTCGGTATATTACCACCTTTAAATGCTACAAATTGAATATTAATGAATCATGTTCTAGTGAACTTCAATTGATTCGACAAATGCAATTGGGTTTGGTGGGAAACAGTTTAGAGTTTTAGGGGTTTGGATGTCCTATTAAAAACTCCATAGTTTTTTTAATGCGTGTTCCTTAGTGGACTCTTCTGCACCATTGTTAATTTCAGCTGTCCAGTGAATTGCATTTTGAAAACTGACGCTTTCGTCCATGGTAATGGTTTTGGTTCTTAGCCATAGGGAACTTTTTAATCTCTTTATGCAACAGTATTTCTCAGGATGCCCGCCCCTTTATTCAAGTTGCAATCATTTTACATTTTAGAAAAAGTGTCCATAAAGGTGCCTCTGGTTTTTTTTTTTTTCTCCCTAAAGATAACTTAATAAGGGACTTAAAGAGAGTTGTTGGTTGCAAACCGATGTCTCTCATGCTTCTTCTTCCTTCTATTTCACCCTCACATTAGCCACCACTCCTCAGTTCTCCCTTATCCTCTAAAATGCACCAATCAGTTTAGGTGATTTGCTTGTATCCTTAGGAGACCAAAGAATGCATTAATTAGGATAGAAAAATTAATCAGTGCAGAAAAAATTAAAACAAGTAAAGGTAGGCTTAAAACTAACAGGTTAGGAATTGTAAAAAAAGATTTAAATGTATGTAATTTAACGAAAGATTAAACAATAGATATATATACTTGAAAGAAAGTGATTCATGTAGCCAACCTCACATGGTAAGATTATGATTATGATTGTTATTATTGTGTGTATCAGTACCATTACACATCGTACTTTGCTGTTAGCTTATGATTATTTCTGTATTTGAATGTTATTTAGGAAATAATAGATTTAAAAGTAAATATTGTTATAAAATATTTATAAATGTATATAATATATGCATGAGAAATGAAAAAATGAAGATTTAAATGAGTGCCTAGGTGCTTTATGCCTTGGCTTACCACCCAAGCACCATAATAACTATTCTATTGAAGATCTACAATGATCAATACCACTGAAGTGGCATCATTGCTACCTAAGAGTTGCTTGCTTAAAGTTACAATTCCAATACGATTCTATCTAACATGCTTTTTTTCTTAATTTTGCCCAATCATATTTATGGAAGTTGGTTGTTTTCTTCATTTTCAGTGACTATTTCTTTTGTTTTTGATAGATATTATTTGGATGTGCCTCTCAGTACATAATTATGCCAGTTTTTGGATTATCGATTAGTAAAGCACTCAGACTTCCACCATCACTTACAGTTGGCTTAGTTTTGCTTGCTTGTTGCCCTGGGGGAACTGCATCCAATGTGGTAAAATATACCATTTGTTTTATCTTGTTCTGTTTCAAATTACCAAACTCAAATTCCTTGTCAGAATGAGATAGGTTTAATCTTTGAATCTACACAATTATTCGACCTCCCATCAATATGAATTCCAAAATTCTGAACATTATTTTTCCCTGATAAATTTTAAGTTGCCAAGTATCGAAATGCAAAAAAGCAGCAGTTAATCTGTTTCATCAAATAGAGTTTCAGGTGACTTTGATAGCACAAGGGGATGTAGCACTGTCCATTGTGATGACTTCATGCACCACTCTTGCTGCTGTTTTTCTGACCCCTTTATTAACCAAAATTTTAGCTGGAGCTATTGTCCCTGTGGATGCAGTGAAGCTTTCCATAAGCACCCTACAGGTAAAGTTGATTTTCTGTAGATTCTACCTTATCATGTGAGATCTTAAACAATTTTATTTGCAGGTGGTTGTTGCTCCCATCCTGATAGGCTCGTACATGCAGAGTAAATTTCCAAATCAAGTGAAACTTATCATGCCATTTGCGCCACTTCTTGCTGTGCTAGCTTCGTCATTACTTGCAAGCAGGTCAATCTGGATTTGAGATCTTTCTTTTCTCTCCAGACTGCTTACTTTTTTTGTAGACTAATATTTAGCTATATAAAAAAATATGTTCATTGACAGTGTATTCTCAGAAAATCTTGTCCGTATAAAAGCATCTTTAATTAGTGCATCAAATGGTTCAGATATTAGCCAAATTGCTGGCGTTGCAGCAACTTTCTCTGGTAATCTAGGAGTTGTGATACTCTCTGTGATCCTGTTGCATTTTATGGGGTTTTTTGTGGGGTATATACTTCACTTTCTTCTGATATACTTCATTTATTAGTTAGAACATAGTGATTGAGTTGTTTGGTGCCTTGTTGTTAACCTCTGTTGTTTTCTTGTGGCAGGTACCTCACTGCGGCTATTTGCGGGTTCAAGGAAAGACAGCGTCGGGCGATCTCCATTGAGGTACTGTGTACTAATCCAGTAACCCTGCTTGTTAATGTCCAAGCAAGATCGACATATACCAAATTTAGCATAATTTTCTCAAAATGCCCTACGTGGTACTGTAAACTATCTTTTTGTTGACTTCTCTCATCTGTGCGGTAGCAACTTCTTTGCTTTTACCACCACTATTGAATTAATAACTGAATGAACCCCCTAACGCATAATTTTTATTGTTTATTAACTCAGGTTGGGATGCAGAACTCATCATTGGGTGTTGTCTTAGCGGTTTCCCATTTCACCTCCCCTCTTGTTACTCTTCCCTGCGCCATGTCTGCTGTGATCATGAATATCATGGGCAGCTCCCTGGGCTTCATCTGGAGACATGTTGATCCTCCCAACGACAAAAATTGACCTAACAGCTCAATCCAAAGCTACTCATCTAAATTTCCCCTGTAAATGAGAATCTTCATTGTTTCTATTTTCTGTTACATGACCTGTGAATTCGGTTTTCTTACAGCAATCACAGAAAATTTTCACCTAGCTGGGGGGGTCCTCCTTTTTTTGTGAATATTTTGCTTGGTTTTTGTTGTGACGACAATTCAATATGTGCAATATTTCTTCTTCAATGTTTGCGGTGGACCCCTAAGGCAGAAAAATTCACTACGGTTAGCTTTTTTTGTTTATCTGTCGGTGAAGCCTATTGCACGAAAAGAACCAATGAAATAGAAAATCTAAATGTAGGGAAGCTTTCTTCTTCTTCTTCTTCTTCTTCTTCTTCTTCTTCTTCTTGATATTGATGGCATTTTTGTCTTTGAATTTTAAGTTAAATTTTTTTTATAAGGAAAGAAAATCAATTACGTTGTCTATGCATCTGAATGATGATGCAAGAAATGGATTTCAAAGTTCTGTGCTTTCTAGTTGTCACCACCTCGTATTCTGGTGATATTCTTTCTCACAGGAATCCTCTCATTATAATGTTGTTTTTCTTTAAATCAAAGGATGAGGATTATCCCGCGCGATCCTCTTCTCGTAACGTTGACGATGGTCGATCCATCCTTCTCTTCATCGGAATACTCAACAGTCACCTTGCATGTTCGTTCTGGACTTTTTTTTGCCCGAAACAGTTGTATACTTATGTTTCTATAGAAAGTACAAAAGAAAAGAGAGAGAGGATATTATCGACATCAAAGACTTGAAAGAAAATTTATGATTGTAAAAGGATTAGTTATTACTGTACAACGAAGGACGTCTACCATAGAATATTAACGCTGCTTTAAACTTTTCAAAGAAGAAATTTTTTTCCATCTTTGTCCTCTTTTAATTTAAGAGACTTTGGTTTCTTCCAAGTGCTGACCCTCTCAAACAAAAGAACACGGTAACGTGAGCTGTAAAACCAATTTCCATGTGCCGACGGATTATGATGTGATTTTTGATTCCCTTCCGCGGGATATCGCACGTCCTTTTCCCCGACACACGGCTTTTGGATTTGATCTGTGGGCGACCCTCCCTTGTACTTGAATTTTTAATAGTTTTTTTTTTTTTTTAAGACGTTTGAATCGTTGATCTTGACAGGATTTAATTAAATTCGAAACCGAAGGAATATACAATTTCCCTGTGTACTTAAATTCTTAATGGTTGAATGACGGTAGTTTTACGCTTATTAAAGTTTGAATTACAAGTGCTAATACCTTTGAAAATGATTAAAACGTGTTCGGTTAGAAATAAACAAGCGATTTGAAAATAATCCATTCGAATAAACGGTAAAAGAATGAAAAAGCTTTTATTTTAAAAACGTAATGTATCGAGCAAGCAATGTGAGAATAGTTTTATTAAATAATCATTGAAATGAACACGTTAAATACTTATTGGTTTTGTCAATATTTATTTCGATCGTATCGAAACGCAACTCATTTTAAAAATAAGTTTGACCTGGAAAATCTTTCTTTAAGTGCTCTCTCTATTTTCAGGACGAGCGCTTATTTTGATTGTATTTAAAAATACTTAACTCGAACGTAACTTATCTAACGACAGGATGAATTTTTTTTTTAAAGATTACAGAATATGAAAATCGGTGTGAACTTATCATGCATTTATCTTATTTACATCATCAAACAACTATTTTTGTTTTTTTTTTTAAAAAAAAAAAATCTTCCATGAAATCAAATAGACACTTTGTCGCCTTTTTATGACAACAGATATTGTTAGATTTTAATGTTAAGATCGGTCAATTACTTATAACACGAGCGAGGAAACCTTTGTTCACGTGCAAGAGTGGGGGGGCCCACCCAATCTTATTTTTCAAAAATTTTACTTGTTAAAACTGGGACCCAACTGTTTCATGTACGGTGAACTATTCTATTGTATTCAAGTCACAGACGACAACGCGAAGAAAATATTATTATTATTTTTGGCCCGAGCGATAACAAAAACATCAAATGTTCGACGAGTGGAAAATATTCTAATCAGTGATCATGCGTAGATGATATACTCTTTTTTTTTTTTTTTTCTTTCTTTCTTTCTGTACACATTTTTTGTAAGGAAGGGGGAAAAAATTCACAGCACTTGTGATGCAAAATGCATGTACCTTATCAATAATAACTATTATTATTATTATAAGATTTGGTGGAAATAATCAATTAGAGCACTTGCCCAGCTCACGGTCTTTTTAATTACTAAACCCATGGTCGTCGATGCATCTTAGTGTGGAGGCTTCTTTTTTTTATAATAGTAGTATTTTTATATTTTTAAAATTTAAATCTGTAAAATAAATGTGTACTCATTGGAAATCGGACTTTCAGTAATGTTTTTGGTAGGACTTTAATAAGCTAAAGATGCATACGAACCATTTTATATGATAATATTTTACACAAGTATCCGAAAATCTAAAATAATGTCGTAACAATTCCAAAACCAACAAAAAATACAATGTTGTTGAATTATTTTCATATCACTAATGCTATCAAATAAATACATTATTTTTAATGTAAGTAATAAAAATATCATTCGTTCGATGTCACGTTTTATTTTGGCAATATCATTCGCATGAATAAAAACACGTCAAAACATCAATCGACAATGCTAATACTAACTTGTTAGGCAAATAATCAAACGATTCGTTGATCTATCATCCAGACAAACTAGATTTTTCTATAATCTAAATGTGAAATAAAAGCTTTTCACGTACCGAACGACGTTAGATCTGAAGTGACCGATATTTTAACGTCTTCTGCCAAAAAAATTGCTGAAACCTTTGGCCGCGGATTTCAGAATCAAGTAATCGTAATATAACCAACAATTAGAAAAATAGAATCTGAGACTTTTGGCGGAATTTTCTATTTTCATGCATCACCTTAATTATTTTTCTTGCTGGTGACAATAAATTTTACGTCTATTGAAATTTAAATAAAATTTATAAAATGACGTCATCACTTGTCAGTCATCGACCGGGCTTCTGCGATTGTTCTGCATCGCCTTATCGCCACGACCCATTCCACTCTGCACCTTCCGCCATTTGACCAGAGATTCCATATTTCCATAGATAACCCCTATCTCTCTCTCTGTATATATATATATATATATATATATATATATTTATTTATTTATTTTTTATTATTATAAATTTCGGAGATAAATTGTGCTAAAAGTTGAAGCCGAGTCCAAAATTCCGCGTCAGGCCTCGTTGGGAACGGTAGATAAACATACCATCTTCCTCGTGGCAAACATGGAACTGGAACAGCCTTCATTGCTTTCTGGTTAACAGGAACCTTCACCATTTGTTACCAGTCAAGCCTCTTCCCCCCACCTCTTCTTCCTCTTCCTCTTCTCTCGTCGGAGGGAGAAGGAAAAGCTACCTTTTTACCGGACAACTCCCCAATCTCATCAGGCCCTCGGTAGAAACAGATCGCAGTCCAATCACACCGAGATCACCTTTTTTTTTTTTTAAGAAGGCAGGCCTCCGCCACTGAATCGATCAATCAATCCCAAGTGGGTAGTCCTCAAAATCCGCCAAGGCCGCATTCCGCCATCTCCCAGCCTGCGATTCCCAAGTGTGTAGTCGTCAGAAATCGATGATGAAATCCAAACCTACCTCCGTCCTCCCCTACAAGACCCCCAGCCTCAGGGAGCTCTACCAGCTGGGGAAGAAGCTGGGACAGGGGCAGTTCGGCACCACCTACGTCTGCGTCGACAAGGCCACGGGCCAACGCTACGCCTGCAAGTCCATCCCCAAGCGCAAGCTCCTGTGCCGCGAGGACTACGAGGACGTGTACAGGGAGATCCAGATCATGCACCACCTGTCCGAGCACCCCAACGTGGTCAGGATCAAGGGGGCGTATGAGGACACGCTGTTCGTGCACCTCGTGATGGAGCTCTGCGCCGGCGGCGAGTTGTTCGACAGGATCGTGGCGAAGGGCCACTACAGCGAGAGGAAAGCCGCCCACCTGATCAAGACCATCGTCGGAGTCGTGGAGGCATGTCATTCGCTGGGGGTGATGCACAGGGACCTCAAGCCGGAGAACTTTCTCTTGCTCAGCGAAGACGAGGATGCTGCGCTCAAGGCCACCGATTTCGGCCTCTCTGTATTTTACAAGCCAGGTGTGTTTGAATATGTCTGTCTATAAATAAATGCATATATAATTATATAAATGAACATATAAATAAATAAATAAACATATACACACACAACGTGTGATCCTTATTCCTTTTAATCTTGTGATTTGTTTTGGACCTGTTCATGTTCAAGCTCCTGGAAATTCGAGTTATGATATTTTGAAGGGCAAAACAGATGAGATTTGAATTCTAGTTGGCATACATTTCTTGTGGATCTCTACTGTCTACCTTATGTGGTCTGAATTTTTTTTTGGTGGGGGATGGGAATATCAGAATGGGGGTTGGTATGGACCTGTAAGGTCACCAAAAAACATAAAATGGTAGGGGGTTTTGTTCCAAAAGAGAATTGAAATGGTATAATATACCATTTACTTGAATTAATTGAATTGCTTTTTGTTTGATATACGGCTCATTTGATTTTCTATGATATTAACTATTGACCACTTAAGTTAATAGAATAAAAGTCAAACACGGTTCTGACTGAAGGAATTATTTTCTTAAATGGAAAGTTCAATGGTACCCAACAACTCTATTGAAAGGATGTAATTACAATTTCTTATTTACAGTTACAGATGTAACTAACTGTATATGGTTGAGATTTGAAGTTCCCAGATACAAAATATAGGGCTCATGTGAGCGCAATAGCCACACCCTTGTTAAATATCTTGGTATTCCTTTGAACAGTTCAAGTGCAATTTGTAGTTTGATTCTTGCATGCACTTGAGGCAGATGCATTGTTTACTTTGACCCGTTCCCATATCTACCAACTCCATTTTACGATTGCTTGCAGGAGATACATTTTCGGATGTGGTGGGAAGTCCCTATTATGTTGCTCCAGAAGTACTGCAGAAGCATTATGGGCCTGAGGCAGATGTATGGAGTGCTGGTGTCATCTTGTACATCTTATTAAGTGGGGTTCCACCTTTCTGGGCAGGTATAGATATCGACTAGTAATTATTTCCGAAAATGGTCGACTTTGTTTGGGTACTCGTGAAACGAGGAAAGATCATCTACGCAAATTGTTGGTGGTAGCGATAATGTGCTGTTAGTGCAATGCGATTTGTCCATGTGACTTCAAATACGGTTTTTCTGATTTGTCATTTTGCAACATCTGTTATAATTCAGAGACGGAGTCGGGGATCTTCAGGCAGATTTTGCAAGGGCACTTGGATTTTGAGTCTGAGCCATGGCCTACAATTTCTGACAGTGCAAAAGATTTGATCCGCAACATGTTGAGCAGGAATCCAAAGAAAAGATATACAGCTCATGAAGTTCTCTGTGAGTAATCCTCACTGTTGTTACTATCACTTTTTTTAGGTACTTGGGCGTTAACGTCGTATTCCAAACAGGCATGTACTTTGATACTGTTCTCTTTAATAACAACATTGTTGATCTCTTCTTTGACAGGCCACCCCTGGATAGTAGATGACAACCTTGCCCCTGACCGTCCTCTGGATTCGGCTGTTTTATCACGTCTGAAACATTTTTCAGCAATGAACAAGCTAAAAAAGATGGCTTTGAGAGTAAGAATGATACCATCAAAACATTATAAATAAGGGGATTCTGGATTATATCAATTGTTCTCAGAAACCGTGTCTTTGCTGTTTCCCTGCAGTTTATTGCAGAAAGACTGTCAGAAGATGAGATCGGTGGTCTGAAGGAATTGTTCAAAATGATAGATACAGACAACAGTGGGACCATTACGTTTGATGAACTAAAAGATGGTTTGCGAAGAGTTGGTTCGGAGCTGATGGAATCTGAAATCCAGGCACTTATGGATGCGGTAAGATTAATCTGTTTGAGGGCTGAGAATTTTGGTTTTTTATGGATGGCTGCTTCATTTCTGGTTTAGAATCAACTTTGATCCACATGGACCATTTGACAGGCTGATATAGACAACAGTGGGAGCATAGATTATGGTGAATTCATTGCTGCTACAGTACACATGAATAAGATGGAAAGAGAGGAAAATTTAGTTTCAGCCTTTTCCTATTTTGACAAAGATGGAAGTGGTTACATAACCATCGACGAACTTCAACAGGCATGTAAAGAGTTTGGCCTCAGCGACGTTCATCTTGATGACATGATTAGAGAAATTGACCAGAACAATGTAGGTGTCCCTGATCTGCACAGATTTCTTGTTCCATGTTTCAGTTTAATTAAGAAAATTCCGCTCATCTTTTAAATCTCTGTCTAGTTCTTGTGCGTGATGGGGTTGCGGTTTTGATGTTGCAGGATGGGCAGATTGACTACAGTGAATTTGCTGCCATGATGAGAACGGGCAACGGTGGGATAGGAAGAAAAACTATGAGAAACAACCTCAACGTCAATTTAGGTGATGCATTCGGGGCTGCAAAGGGTGTCGGCAAATCATAATAAAGCTACAGTTCCTGCAAAATAAGGTTTTATGACTAATTGCAGAGGAGTTTCAGGTAGAAGTTGAAGCATAGATTGTGGTTGGCTACGGCAGATCTTCAAATGGAATTTTGGTTGTTAGTCATATAACTAGTTTTCTTTACAAGCATGGATTGCAGTCAACATTCTAAATGTATCTTGAGCGCTTAATTGATTCTCGTTTCCTCAAGAAATCTGTGCAATTTCTAGGGTACTTGATGTTGTAAATCATGTAAAACTGATGGAGTTCCCCTACGAGAAACAGAGTTCTAGGGTACCCTGAAAATCCACATGTGATATTCATTGGTGAGTCATGCGTTGATTCCATCTCTCAACTCAAGGAATTGTTGTGAAAACACATTAAGTTCCACTTCCATGTGACAATGCAAGTAATGTTTCTTTCACTGAGAAAGAAACAACATATTAGAAAACCAAACGGAACAAGTGTTTTTATAAACAAAGATGAATAATAGACCACAAGTGGTTGGGAAAATCCAAACATTTATTATTCCATTCACAGAAGTTCCAGTATGAAAATCACAAGCCACATGCCATTCACAGAAGTTCCAGTATGAAAATTACAAGCCACATTAAGTTGATGAAATGTTCGAAACCATCAACTTCGATGTTCTATATATTTATGGGAATTACACTCAATCCATACACGCCAAACAGTTTGTGAAAAACCAACATAATGTTCAAGTTCTATTGTAGCTCAATGCTCCAGAATCCCCTGAGTGCTAAAGGAGTGCCTTCTTAATGTAGCTCAACGGTTCCACTGGGCACCACCTGAATAACACCAGGTTTCTCTGCCAAATAAGAAAAGATTAGATAAATGCAAGTGTGCCCAGATATTTTGCCAAATCCGACAAAAAGAGTGATATATGATCTGGTTTCATTTTCTTCAAATAAAAATACTCATCCATGAGTAACTTCAATACTTAAAACATGACATGAAATGTAAAAATATAGATGGGATACTTTCCCATACAGTCAGTCGGATAATCAAGTTTAGAGTGAACTCCATTCTAAAACCCAAACAAGAACGCTATTCCTGTGGCAACATCTTTCTTGCATTTGCCTGGAATTCACCTTAGCATGAGTTATGGCAAAACCTCTCTGCTCATGAATTATGTAACCATTGCACCTTTTACTCTCGATAGGGTATGTCAGGCGCCTTCCCTGTTGTTTTATGCAATCACATATCCCTCCTTAACACGAATCATTTTTCCATCAATAGAACCTGATGCTTTTTTGAGACTATTAGTGTCTTCACCTAGATTCAAATCGAAGATCTCTTGCTTTGCAATAGAGTGGAAGATCAACTATATTATCCAACAGTCAAGATCGATAAAATCCGATGTTATTAATGGGACTCAATAAGCAAGAGGTATATCATGGACGAAGGAGAGCCTATTAATAACTCTTGTTTCACAAAAGCTGTATCTGCTTCCGAAACTGGAGCTTCTAATAATTACATGGTATGCTACAGGCTACCTACCAAAATCCAATGGGGAAGAGTATATGTGCTGACTGCTGCTTGAACCATAAAGACAGTAGGAAGTTAGTGCCATATGATACCTGTAATGACCTTATCCCAATTGACTCATACCAGTCTGAAGACTAACAACTATGGAGCTGAAATGTTTAAGATGTTGAGATAATAGATGATTCTTAAATTTATTTAACTAAAAAATTTCTTAAATCTAAGCAATGTGAGACCAAGTCTTAGATGTTGCAATTGGCTTAACTCAGTGATTCAGCCCCTGCTGTCTAAACTCCAAGTACACAATCATACCTTTTAAGGTGCCTAGGCATCTCATACAAATATTAAATTTTTATTATTATTTAAGTATATATTATATATATATTTACATATTTAATAATAATTATGTATAGTTTTAACTCTATTAATCCTAAATAACATTCAAATACATAAATAGGCATAAGACAATATCAAAATACGAGAAATGATAATACTAATATGTATATTTCATTAATATACATAATTATATATTTCAATAATTATGTATATTTTGGCAATTCTTCATAAAAAAAAATATATAAGTTTTTTGCAGGGAAAAAAATTTAAATTCTTAAAAAAAATATGTTTAGTTAATCGGATCCAGCAGAAGGTGCGTCCAATCAAGATAAGGCAAGGTATACTGCCAAGGCATGACCAACTTTTGCCTTAAAAAGTATGTGTACAATGTACGATTGGTCTTGAAATTTTCCATTTAATTGAGTTTTTTTTATCACATAAACTCTTGACGAACAGTTACTCTCTTGATGCCACGACAGGTGCATCATTTTTATCTCTTTTGATGAATTTCAATTTACCTCTCTTATTCCGAATTCTACTTAAAAGCTCCACATATAGAGCAGAAAGAACGTCTATTGAGTCCAATTCATCTTACAGAATCACTGAAAACAGACTAAGTTCTAGAAGCACAAAATCCGCATTTCATAACCACAAATCGATAACCAATAAAAACGAACGAAGAGAAAGATCCTCACTTTGCATTTCTTCCACTTGTGTTGGAGTGAGTTTTGCGGAGAAGCCACTAGCGGCAGTCTTGTAGCTATAGAGCAGATTTTCCTTCGCCGCATCGTCGCTGGCAACCACAAACGAACACACAAAACAAGAAAAAGACATTAAGCTGCACTAAATAAGCGTTAGGCATGACCCTTAAATGATCCGTATTCCGATCACCACCAACAAGAACAAAAAAGAGAGGAATTCAAAAGGCATACCTCCCGAGAACAGAGGCGAGTGTTCTGGTGTGGTACGCTTCAGGCTCCTCTCCGTCCGGCCTCTCCGTGTAGATGATATACACGGAAGCCTGCTCCTTCGCGTCCGCCGTTGCGGCCGCGCCGACATGACCCGAAGGCTTAGTCTCCGCCATCGCGAACAATCTGAAGGCGAGGCGAAGCGGCGAGTCTAATCACCCCCAAATGTCAAACCAATTCGAAAGGAACGAACGATATGTACGATTTTCTGTGGGTTTTCGTGAATAAAAAATTACGATGAAATATGCCGTCGCTATAAAAAAACAGCGAAAAAGGCAAGGAAGCATAAACGAGAGAAAAGAAAATCCAAAATAAATGTCACCCAAAAAATAAAATTAGACGATACAGCAAAAACAATAATCAACTATACTGGTAAATGATAATCATGCTGCAAGCCATTGTAAGAGGAGATGAGTCCTTTTTTTAGATAATAATATTATTATTAATGTTTAAGAATAAAATTAATTATATGATTAGTAAATCTAATATATCAAAATTAGTTGATTGATCTTCATTTGATTGGAATAAAAATTTGACAACGTGCCTGTAGCAATCTAAAAACTTAGTCTAGGTATGCTCACCCATCATTTACTTGTAGGGACCAGAATTGCACATTCAAAGATTTTTTTCCCAACGATCGATGAATCCAGCTTTTTAGATTTCACTATTGGATTTGTTTTCAAGGATGAGTAGATCCGTATTTCATCTCATTGAACCGTGAATTTTGCTTATTTCTGATGATAACGTTTTCATCGCTAGTGTCGTCGCTACCGCCACGCTTGTTCGTTTGGAACACTTACACAAAGACCATCTTCCTGTGCTGGCCACATTTTATCTTCTGCGATTAACCATCACCTTTCTTGCACTTGATTAATAGAATCTCTTCTTTCTAACGGAGAGAGAGAGAGAGAGAGAGAGAGAAAGTTAATTAGCATATCCAGAACTCCTTGCTCATGCGTTTGTAAACTAATAATAAGATCAGGAAGCTGACCACAAGGGTTCCCTAAAACATTGGGTTGAGCTCTTCTTAACATAGATGATGACATGGTTTTTATGAACGCACAAAAAGAAAAAGAGAGAGAAATGATGAGATGGTTTTTGTTGTCGTTTAATAAATAGTTCTCCCTTGCCTATAAGATTGCGGTGAGCAGGAAATATGTCTTTCCCTTGTTTCGAGGTGATGGAACATTAGTTTTCATGATACTCTCAAGAAAATTAAAATCTGTAAGGTACTTGAAATTAGCTAATGCGTTGATCGATGCAAAAACAGAGAAGGAAGTCGAGGAACGGCATGGTTGGTGAAATTCCGAAGCTAACGTGAAAGATGTCACAGGTGCCGTGCAGTGCAGTTTCATATCTTGTCAGTTTCTCAGTTTTGTGAAGTTTACATTTTTCTTGGCATATGGTTTCTGAAACTACCAAGACAAACTTTACCGGGTAAGAATTTTTTTAAAACAAAATAATCAACCTAGGGTCAAAAATCCAAACTCAAAAACTAATAATGCTCCTAAGGTATCATTGATCTTACCATTCATTACGATGCAACTGCTTGCATGTACAGATCTTTAACAAGACATCCACCTTTTTCTTCAAGATCTTTAACTATCATCTTCTACTGCAGCTGAAGTAATTTATATAAGCATAATCACGTGGAACAAATTATCATTTTTCAATATACTGGAACTGTTAGTCCACTGATATACTGAAATAATACTACTGTCAAGAAATTAAAAAAATTAAACACAAAACATGTAAATTAAGAGACAGCACAACAAGTACGACAGTTTTCATCAACCAAAGTTGTTTTGATTACCGTCCCCGCCCTTTTCACTGTCGATTGCAATGCATTTGACTTTGTCGATCTGCCGAAATGAAACAAAAGTAGACAATGAATTGTCTAACAATTGGTTGGTTTTACGTGATGAAAAAAGGAAATTTCTCATTCAACAACTTACACCAGCATTTCTGTCATTGGTTTTGCAGCATTGGAAATTCCTACAAAAGGAAGAGAACCAGTTTATATGTAGATCTCGTGCTTATTTTACTCTTGATACAAACTAGGAAGAATAAATTGGTAGTGCAAGGGAGACTATCCCAGTTCCTTGGTGTAAAATGCTTGCCTTTGGAATGATGGATGGTGGGTATAAAAACTAGTGGTCGGTTCGTTGTTATCGAGAGAATTCAATAGCAAATCATTCTTTACTGCAAAAGAGACAATGTTGTGTAATCTGATGCTCATTTTCTTCTGTCAAGCCAATGCTTATACGGTTATGTGCGGCTTCTTCACACGAGTAGGGAGCGCAGTACGCTGGAGGGTTCGGTAAAGAAAAAATCAACATATCAGGCCAGTAAGTTATTGCAGTTGGCGATTAGTTGCGAGAAGAAGCATTTATCTTTTTTGGTTGTTTATGTTACAAAGTAACTGGGTTTCAACACTTAAACAGTGAGAATTATTATTATTATTATAGGCATCAATGATGCAGTTTATAACTATGGAACTTTTGCAGAGAAGTAGATTAACATTATAGCTTCATCAACTGAATAAGAGTTCTTGTTGTCCACTTGTACTTTTCTAACATATGCTGCCTGATTTTTTTAATCGCCTAGTGTATGTTTTGTCCTCTTTGCTCATGGTAGTAAACCACGGTTAACCTCACATATAATTGTTGCATCAGCTGCAAATGGAGTTAGAATAGAAGTCATGTCGGCAGAGAACCTCAGGATCAAGTTGCTGAAGAATAATTAAGTTCCTTTTTTGGTTTTCAATTTTCCAAGTTGGATTATTCGGTAGTCTGTTTTCTAATGACCGCAACAAATTTCAAATTAGTCAGTGGCTTAACCAGTAGTCGTTTTTTAATTTTATCATTTGCTCTCAGATGCTAGGAACTCTTCAAGCTCATCGGGCCACTTCATAATTTTCCATTAAGTCTAGATATGTGATGGAAAAGTTGATGAAGTTGAAAAGTCACCAATTAAACGTTTTAGGGAAAATCAAGTTCAACAATTAAACGTTGGCACCTTTCATAAAAAGATAACGAAGGTCGGTATGGGTAAACTTAGATTTGAAATAAAAAGATATTAATAAACGTAGGAACTATTATTGTTGTGTGTGTGAGTGAAACCATAGAATATTTCAGAACTAGGTTTATTATGGTTAACAACCTTTGTTTCTCCATCCCATGTTTTCTTCGTTTTTCCTTGCTGTGGGCAAAAATAATCGTACATATTCCCCAAAAATAAATATATTATGTGTCCTTGTGGTAGACAGGCACCTGCAGGATTATACTAGTAAAGATTTGTTATTATTACCATCTTCTATCTACTTCCAGAGAAACGTATCAACATGGATCATGTATACATCAAACACCAGCTAAAATCTTGTCATCTAAGTGAAGACAACATAACCCGAACATCTGGAATCTTCCTGTACGTTGCTTTTTTATAATGACTGATATTTAAATCAATGAGATTGATTAGTATTGTTACTTGTCTTACTTATTAAATTATCGTAATTGATAATACTGTTCCTGAATTTTCGTTCATACATTGCACCGTAGTCAGCTGCCTCCGCCAGCATTAATTCATGGAACTGATTTTTAATTAGATCGCAAAAGAAGCGGTAAAGGTTCTGTCGACATCGATAATACTTTTATCCAAGTTTAAATTTAAATTTAAGATTGTCCGTATTATCTGTCATGTCAGGGTCAATTTGTACGAGAAGGTAAAAAAAAAAAATAGCCTGGAACTTATGTTTAGGTCCCATCACGTACGTAACGCCTCTAAACCTATTTCCAAACACAATAATAATAATATAATAATGTACATTGTCTTGAACAAAAATTCAAAACAATTTAGCGCTTGGTCATAAATTGGAAGGAAATGTCGGTCATGTCTTGGAGTAATCTCCCCATCATCTGATCCTCCGCCTCCTTCGAACACCTCGCCTTTGCACTTTCCGTCCCTACGCAACCCAACCAAAAACGTACGAGTCGTCGGCGTCAAACTCCCCTAAAGAAGGGAAACTGTAGAGGTAGAGATAGAGGTTGCATACCGTAGATCTTGTTGGAAGGCAGACAGCTGCTTTCTTCGGCTTGAGCAGTTGGTCTCTTGAGCGGGCAGGACAGGGGCAGCACCGGCAGCTCGTCGCAGTTGCAGATCTCGATCATGTACCCGTCCGGGTCGTGGAAGAATAGCTGGTTCACCTTAACGCCGCCTTCCTCGACGACGGCAGTTACGTACTCGACCTCCAGCTCCCTCAGCTTGCGCATGACGAGCTGGACGTTGGAGCACTGGAAGGAGATGTGGTTGCCCTTGGGGTTTATGGGCCCCTTCTTCCTGGGAACCTCCTCCGGGGAATCGCTTTCCAGTAGATGGATGCCAATCCCATAGTTGAACAACCTGCGATGGATTGAGTTTAACAGGAATCTTCATATCGATCGCCATAGTTAATTAAACATATTCATGCGCCGAGGATGGAAGCGAACTCGATCAGGACGTACCAGGCTCCTTCGAATTTGAAGGAGGACGGTCTCCTGACAAGGACGAACCCAAGTACTTCCTCGTAGAACTTGACTGATTCACTCACTGATCTGCACACAAACGAGACGTGGTTCAGTGACACCAGTGGCAACTTCTCGGCTCCCTCCACGCCCATCTCTCTCTCTCTCTCTCTCTCTAAGATCGACAGGCACACAGCAAGAGGAAGGAAAAAGGAAAGGGAGGGGACTCGTGAGATCTATCTCTTGGTTGAGGTTAGTCGGAGGCGAGGACCACCCCCGGGTGTAAGATTATATAGAAGGCGGTGGGAGGCCACGTCAGTACCACGTGCTTGTCAGGGACCACTTGTCACCTCCATTCGGCTGCTCGCCGTCTTTGGTCTTATCTTGAACTTCTTCAGGACCGTGATCAGTGTTTTTCCTGTAAACGTACGTAAATTCACGTGTGTGTCGGTGAGACATACATAAATTGGGTGGATAGCCAATGGTTTACGGGTTGAGTTGGTAGAAGGAAAAACAAGTCTATATTACTTGTCACTTACCTGGACCGGGTCGATGGGCGATCATGAAGGCCCATGGCCCAGGTGTGTGACCTCCATTGCACATGGGAGGGGTGCATGCCTAACATCTCCCCAAGTGGGAGAGTGCACGTCATAATTTGTTGCCGTGGGGGTACGCGTTCGCGCGGCCCCCGTCAAACAAGAAGAAGAAGTCTATATTACTTGTCGCGGCCGTAAAATTCACGTGCACATTTATTACTTGTGATCATATAAAATAGCAGTTATCAACTTGTGATAATATAACGGTAACCCGTGTTACATATACGTCCAACAATGCCAGCTTGGATTTGTGTCATGATGAAAACGCCATCTCAGCATATGTTATGTGCATTAATTAGTACAATATTTTAGTAGTCGCCTAAGAATATTGCATTTATAATATTCATTAAACGTAATAATTGTTACCGTTATCGATAAATACTTGCTTAAATTCTGCGTACTTGTTTCCAAAAGTCGTAATTTTTTATTTTCTACACCAGCAACAAGTAGTTCAGTTAGTCTTTAATTAAAACTTGGATTTGGATTTAAGCAAAGCGTTACAACCATATGATCGTCCCAAGTTAATAATCATTTTCCAGAAAAAGAAAAAAAAAAACGTTGCCAGGCAGTAAGCTTGTGCTCAATCGACCATTATAAAATAATCCTTATACATATTTTAAACTACAATATTTGATAGGTAATTTCATTATCAGACAGAAATACAATATTTGGATTAAAATTTGAAGTAAAAAGAAGAAGAAGAAGAAGCAGAACTCGATGATGCGATCGACAGATAAGCTCCGTCTTCTTTCTCCAGAAATCAAACGCTAGACCCTGTGTAGTGTTGTGTCCCCAATCCACCCTTGCCTGACGTCGACAGAGACGTACAGCACTGGCATGTCATAGATATTTATTTCCTCGTCTCCTACGACGTCCCGTCCATCCTGAGAGGGGGGGATTTTTAAGACGAGGCAGACTTCACGAAAGGATTCTGGATGTAATACCGTGCACAAACAAAGGAATAAAAAATTCAGTATGCCAATTACATAGGAAAATGAGGCAACCGATACGTTAGACGAAATAGAACCCAACAAGGCAAGGCATGCGTTTGGGCCTCACACTCTGTTAAAGCTGGGCTTCCTTTCCGGCCCTAATGGATTCCATTCCGTTCGGATCTGATCATCTGAAGGTATCCTCAATTGCAGTCTGCCTACGCCGCAGTAGAATTAAATGTTGTATATAGCATTGCTTTGTATATCCGAGAATTCAAAGCTGTTATTCTACGGAAGAACGCATCGGGAAATTTTTCTTTTCTTGTGCACGTAATATTGCTGGGGATTTTCCAGACGAACGATATAATTAGCATAGTACCGAAGCATGCATGTGTAGGCAGGCAAGCGCGACCTACGAATTTTGGTTGGAAACATGAACATATATAATTGTAGGATTTTTGTCTTCATCCTGTACGTATTTATATCATCCGTTCACGAAGATATATATATATATATAGTTCCTGATGATTATTTGTTCCCCTTTGGTTTCCCTGCACCGCTTAAGCCGAGAAGGCTGCTAGCTAGCACACGTGGTATTCTCCGCTGGCATGAACCGCCTTCACGGTCCTGTCATACTCGTCGTCGTCGTCCTCCTCCTCCTCCTCCTCCTTATCCTCTGGAACCCCTGCAAAGCCCGGCACGGCGACGCACGACGGCGGTGGTGTCCTTGCCTCTTCCACTACCTTCATTATGTATTCCACGCTCTGGAGAGAAAAGCTCGGGGCAGCGTTCCTCTGGTAGTATTCAGCTTGGGCGGCTTCTGTCATCTCCCTTGGTAAGTTCTTCAAGAACCATGAATGGCTTTTTATCTCCTCCATCCTTATCCTCTATCAGCAAAAGAAGAAAAAACAAACAAACAGCATCTGAGATGAATTCTTTTACATCTCCATTAATCAAGGACTTATTTCACAATGTACTACCCTTGCAGCATTAGCAACGAAGATCCTGGACATGAGTTGCTTGCAGTCGTTGGAGACATGAACGTAGTCTGGAATCTTGTAATCAGCTGACATAATTCTCTGCAACACGGAGTTTTTGTTAATTTTTTTTTTTTACGGTCACCTAATTAATAATTGAATTAGTTCACCCAAAGCGTACGTACCATCATAGCCTTCCTGAAATTCTTCGGGTCATGCGGATCTTCGAAAGGGTACGCCCCGACCAGCATCACGTAAAGAGTTACGCCACATGACCAGACATCTGCAAGCTGTTGTCATGCATGAGGCCTCAGAGAATCCAAAAAAGAAAAAGCAGTTCATTGAACAACACATGAACTCACAATTACGTAATTGTAGATCGAAACACAGACAAATCGATGATTACTGTGGAAGCACCGTGTTATTATATTAATGTAGTTCGTCAGCATCACGTTCGGTGTTTGCCGTAATCGGCGGTTTATTATTTTCTGCAATCTCCAAGTTGCAGAATAAAATAGGTAGATAGATGATAAATCAATGTCTCTTTCTTCGATAGAAGGGTAACCGACGTTTCGGATCTCCTACGCCAAGTTTGGCATCTATTTATTTGTTTATTTATTTCTTTGTTTCTTACAGGTTGCGGTTTTTCCCCCACAAGATTAACTCAACCGAAAATATAACCTGTAGTAATTATCTATATACACTAATTTCATATTTGTCTGGAGGAGGAGGAGGAGGAGGAGGAGGAGGAGGAGGAGGAGGAGGAGGCGAAGGCCAGGCACGGGCACTCACCTTTCCGTCGTACTCACGGCGAGAGAGCACCTCCGGCGCGATGTAAGCCGGAGTCCCGACCGTCGACTTCGGCCTTGAGTGTAGCAACGACGACTGCCAAACAAATACTTTTTGGTCTCTTATTCGACGAAAACTGATGGACGTTTGGTGAACTTGAGGAAGGAAAGTCGTACCTTGGAGTAACCAAAATCGCAGATTTTCACTCTGGGAGCTGGGCTTCCGTCCAGCAACGTGTTCTCCAGCTTCAAATCCCGGTGGCAAATTTGCTAGCGAGGGAGGAACAAAGAGAAAATGGAGTTGAAACTAATGCAATCGGAGTATAAAAATGATTTCTTTGTCGGTGGGTTCTGAGTTGTGATTACCATGTGATGGCAGTAACTCACGCCGGAGATCAGCTGCTGGAAGAAGTATCTCGACTGTGGTGAACAAGCTTAATCAGGCAAAGAACACGTCCAAGGGTAGGAAAAAGAAAAATGGAGGAGAGAACAACCCTCCAGGTAAAGGGAGAGACGATTAGATTACCTCGTCCTCGCTGAATCTTCCAGCGGTACGAATCCGATCAAACAACTCCCCGCCAGCGGCGTACTCCATCACAATTGCAAGGTGTGTCGGCGTCAGGACCACCTATCAGGAAGAAAAAAGACGACATCTTTGACAGGGGAAAACAAGAATCTACGACGACAGATTCTTCCGCCGACACTCACCTCCTTGAAGCGAATGATGTTGGGATGTCGTAGCGACCGGTGGTTGATGATCTCCCTCGCCACATTCTCGCTAATCTGCAGACCATGACGAGGACGGCCGATGGAAATCAACCAACAGTCGTCGAGCCAGAAAGAAAAGGAAGGGATCTGGTGGGAGAAGGGAATCTGCACACCTTTGGGCCTCTCTCTATGTACTTCATGGCGACGAGGTCCTTGCTCTGCTTGTCCCTCATCAGCTTCGCCACGCCGAAGTTCCCAGCCCCGAGGTCTCTCACGAGCTCGTACTTGTCCATCGACCTTCCCCCAACGAACCCACCAGGAAATCGAAACGCTACTACTCCTCTGTTTCAAAACAGAGGTGGAAGCGGTGGGAAGGAGAAGGGACGGACGGAGGAGGCGTTCGCAGTTCGCTGTGTGCGTCCAATTCAATTAACAAGAATAACGATGTTTTCAACCTTCAGCAATATTCGCATATCAAAATTAAACCCAAAAATTATTACAACTATCATAAAAATAATATTTCGTGGTCTTCGTTCGAGAGATCTAACAGGAGGCGCGATGGACGGCAACAGGGGACGACAACGTACCGATGAACTGCTGCGATGATACGGTTGGCTGAGGACTACGAATCTCTTAGTGTGTGCGTGTGTGTGTGTTTTTTAGAAGATATCGATCATAGTCAAAATCTATGGATCTCACCTGCATCAGACGTACGGCGTTCCATGCATTTTATGCGGTTCCGCACATGCAAGTGTGCGATCGAGTTCATATTTCTCAATTTTCTCTTCCTTCCACATCGATCCGCGTGTGATCAATATCGAAAGTTGGAGACCTATTGGATTATTATTATTATTATTATTTGCTCAGGAGCCCAGAATATGGATCATCGGTACTGTCGGCTGATAACGTAGAGCGCCATGCCCATGCTTTTAATTGGTGTCTTCGTGATAAAATCTCGTAACATTTATTTCAAACTCTGGTGGGAGAAACCAACCACCACAACTATTAAGCTGAGAAAAGTACATTTGTTTCTGGCTCAACAAGTAGTAACAGTATTGTACTTGTATCTTGGAATAGTAGAAAATAAATAATAGTATTCGTTTAGCAAAATAATACTATTCGATTCATGTAATTCTTATTTTCAACATGTAAATTAATTAATTGTATTGTTGATTATAATACTATTTTATTATTATAAATGATTTTACATGACACTATTATTGAAGGTGTATAAAATAAGGCATTGAATAATAGATAAAGTACCATACAGATCACGTAAAAGATTGGACGTTAAGAAATAATAAGCATAAGGATAGATAATGTATGCAAATGAGTGAGTGGATGAAACGACGAGTTCAGGTTTTGGGTGAACGTGTCAGGGCAAATAATGAAAGTCAATTTCAGTATTGTTATTAGTTGCAAAATTTCGTTGATCTACTATGGATTAATTTAAATAAAAAAAAAAAATTAAAAATAGTGTTAAAGCAGATTCACGTACATTTACTTATACGATACTCGTAGGTTTAAATAAATCACAGGTAAGAAAGAATATAAAAAAAATATTGCGTCAATGAATATAAAGATAATACTTTGAATAATATACGGTAGATCTATTTACTTATTACCGATTAATTTTAAAACACACGCTATTGAATGTCTGTGAGTTAGATTATCGGTAAACCATCACTCACTCACCGATTAGTCTCGAGGGAGACGAATTCTCAATCCCCACGCTTCCCCTTTAGAACAACGTTGCCCAAGAAATTGACGAACACTTATTGCTAAAGAAAAAAAATCAATCACTCGATCCACTTCAAGCCACCAACTGATGTGACGTGCGTTGTCCTGTATACTTTGTGTGCATTTTACACAGTGACGAAGAATATATATTTTATGTGTATTTTAATAACGATAAAGATTTTTAATTATGTTATTGGTATAAATTTGAAGATATATTTATAATTGAATTTTCTATCTTAATAAAAGAAAAACGCACACACACAACAACAACCCTTATGTGACGTGCATGAATTGCGAAGCTCTTGCCGTACGAACTCCACCACATGCACCTGCCGTGTGGCTGAAAACCTCCCCCTGAAAGAGCTAATCGTGGTTTTATGATTAAATAAAAATTCTATCATGTATTTATAGTTATCTTATCTGATGATAATATTTATATGATTACTTCTAACATCTACCGTATTTATGAAGTAAAGCTTTAGATGCTAATATTGAATTTGTGTCCTTTGGTTATGGAAGTGTCTTTGTTAGATTTGAGCGCAAAGTTTTTTTTTCCTTGTCGTAGGGAGAAGATCAATCGTACCATCTTATTATTTGTTACACAAGGAAGGAAATATGTGATAATATAATAGTTCAGTGATATGTAATAAAAATCTAAAAATCATAATCGCATACACGTCCTTTTTTTTCAATAACGATAGAGTTCCCTTCCTCTACCGACCGACGGAAGACATCATGTATAGCGGAAACGACGTGTCTCCTAGAAAAGAATTTTTAAAAAAAAGAAAGAAATTTAAATTTTAAAACAGAAAAGATGAGTTATGGAGTGAGGTCTTAAATGCGTGGAGAGGGAGACGGTGATGAGTGTGGTTATTTTCGAAATTTTAATTTTAATAAATATAAAAATTAATATTATTAAAAGGGGGGAAAAAAAAAGAAGGTATAACTTTCTTTTAAATTTCTAACGATGCTGGAGAAAAACAAACAAAAACGCAGGAGATGAACGAAGAAGACAAGGCGGTATCATCGAGCTCTGGACTGCAATCTCTCTGAGGCTGCAGCAGGTGCGAAGTCATGGGAATTTAAATCTGGAGAGAGGAAGAGGAAAGAGGAAGAGTGGCATTTATATTTTTTTTTTGAATGAAGTGGCACGAAGCAAGCGCCGGGGAGGAACCCATGTCCTCTGCGCGGGAATAAGCCGACCCTGTTTCGAGAAATTGTGTCTTCACCCAACACAGGGAAAGCCTGGCAAAAGGTTCCCTACTACCACCATTACCATTATTTTTCCGTAGTCTTCCTCTTCTCCCTCCCTTCGTTCGCTGACCACTTTTCCTTTCTCTTCTTTTCGGCACAGCACTTGCAGGTAAAATAAAAACTTGTTTCTGTTTTCGTTGGAACAATCACTTATTTTTTGCTGACGGGAAAAATCACTTCAATGGGAGCTGGCGGGCAGTGAGATAGAAAACTTCGAGATCCTGAAGCACGCAAACAAAATAGGGGGAAAAGGAAAGACATTCTGCGTCGTCCGTTCGCCCATCTGTTGATATGGAGAAATGCAGAAATGGGTATCAGAAATTTTCTCATCCTTTCCATTCCTAAATCGAAATTCGAGGTTTATGATACCATTTGTGGTTTTGGGTATTAGCATAATGGAAACTTTCCCCTACTAGTAGCTTTCGTTTGGACGTTTCCGTTGCTGGCTATTCTTATCTCTTTGAAAATTTCATGTTTCATTCGTTCCTGTTCTTCTTCTTATTTCTTCCATCCCTCTTTCTCTCCCTCTCTCACCTTTTCTCTCTGTTGCCTTTTTCTTTTCTGGCGTGGTTCTCTTTCGAGATTGAAGAGTGTTAGCTCCTCAACAGGGCATATGGGTGGATTTAGTTTTCGATTCGAAGCAAAGATTTGTAGGATACGGCAATGATGAGTCTGTCGGTATTTCTCCCATTTTGTATTGAGCGGAGAATTGGTGGAATATGCCACATTATTGTATTTTTTAATCATTGCCTTTTTTTGGGAAAAAACCTAATTTTCTGCGATCTGAACTATTTAGGAGAACATGGTAGCGGCGACCAGTGGAAGAATGTGGATGGCGGCTCTTGAGACGATGGAGATTTTAAAGGGCACTTCTTGCGCAACGTTTGGTGTACACTAGATAGATGGACCTCAGGAGTTGGCCTCGGAAAAGGACGTCTCCTGAGAAAAGCCCCGTCGATACTGAAAGTTCTGGATCGGTATCCTCGGAAAGATACTCAGCTGATCAGGTTGGTTTCTTTCCTTCACTTGGTTTTGTCCTTTTTTACTTCATTGTTGTTTTACAAGCAGCGTGCGTGTTTTCTATTTAACAAGCGAAAGCGTAGAATATTATCTAAAAATATTTGCTTTCTTCATTGACAAGGACCAGAAAAAACAGTGAAATCAATTTCGTAATGTCAGTAGTCAAGACGTGCTCATCCTGCAACCATCCAATCCCCTATTTATCTGGGCAGTGACTTCTTGATAAATATATCGTGAAACATGTTTGGGGTTCTGTTGAATATATATTTAAGTTTCGTTTGTACAGTTGTTTATTTAAAAAATTGAATACCTTCTTGAAGATATGAACAAGACCAGCACGAAAGGCTCCATATCTGCAGCCATTTCTTAAAATTGCAGCCAGCTATCTCGGAATATAAATAAATGACCTTACATCAATAGGCTTAAAAGTTGAAACTGACAGATAGGAATCACTCAGAAGTCCATATTGAACTCTTATGAATACGAATTGTTTTAAAATGCCTATAATATTTCCATGTATAATGATTTTTGAACTAGGATATGCAAAGATCATCATTGAATGATGCACAATCGCCTGATGTTTCCTCCAAGGTTGGCAACCGTGAAGATGCACTATCACCTGAATTTTCATCTAAAGTTGCCAACTATGAAGATGCACAATCACCTGAAGCTTTGTCAAAACATGCCTCTTTGGAGGATAGTGATAACGGGAAGACTTTGGCAGAGAAATTATCAGCTGCTTTGTCAAATATTCGTGCTAAAGAGGACATGGTCAAGCAGCATGCCAAAGTCGCTGAAGATGCTGTTTCAGGTAATCAAGTTCTTTTTTTCCAAAATATTGCCATTAAAATTACTTTAAACAGAAGACAAACAATGTTTTTATCAGAATTGGGGATGCTTTTTCCAACCAAATTGAGTAAATTTTGGACGGTATGGTGTTATTTCTGCAAGTTGTATGTGAAAACACTTACTATTACATGCTATAGGATGTTGAGCCAGTGATCATAATGGAAAGTATTTGTGCTGTCTATTTTGATCCATATATAAAGTGATGGTTCTTACAAGCACTATACAGTTTAATCACATATTATATTAGTTGATTTGTTTATAATGCTGATGCTTGCAGAATAAAAAAGATATATACTGGTGAATCGAAAAATTTATATATTTACAGCTGATAATTTTGTTTAAAAATTATACCTGGTGAAATTTGTTGTGTTTCTTTCATTTCAATTTTTTTGATGAATATGGGAATTGCCAACAGACTCTCTTATACTTTAGATGTCCTGGTTTAATTTCTTTTTTCTCACATCATTTCGTGTACTATATGCCATCTACATCCTCAAAAACTCTTACAAATCTGCTGAATTGTCAAGTTGGTTACAGGAATAGTGATGTGGAAAATGACAGTATGCAATATTCTGTTTTGCTCAACTTTTTTCTTTCTTTTCTGTAGCACATGTATTTTTTATTGTTTGTGAGTGAACTTTGCTATTTATGTCATTTCCATTGTCATATCATGTTTTTGGTCTTTCCAAAATCTTGTTTATTTCATTCAAGTCCAGCATATCACTTATAGTTTGTAGTTTAGTTGAATAAGCAAATTATTTTGATGATGGTTGAGAATCCATTGCCCATGTGGATGGCTTCATGTGGCATTCTGGAGTATCTTGCGGCTGTAGTTTATTACTTTGGTGAATCAGTTTGTATTAAGTTAAGATCAAAACTGGTTGATTTTTAAGGAAGGTATTGTTTCTAGAACTATCATTATTCATCATACACAAGTGATTCCTTGTTAACTTGGCACTGCCTAATAAAAATACTTGCTTCTTTTGCATTTTTTGAACTTTACATGTTTTAATACTTGTAACTTGTTGCATCTTATTCATCCCATTGTTTCCATTATTGGATGTTAGGCTGGGAAAAGGCTGAAATTGAGGTTTCAAATCTGAGAGAGCAGCTGGAGGCTGCAACCTTAAAAAATTATGTGCTGGAGGATAAGATTACTCATCTTGATGCAGCCCTCAAGGAATGTGTTAGACAGCTGAGGGAAGCAAAAGAAGAACAAGAAGAGAAAGTCCATGAGGTGCTTATTAGCGAGTCCCGTGATTGGAAGTCTGAGAAACTCAAGCTTGAAAACAGAGTAGCTGAGCTTGAATCTCAGTTAGATTTCTCACAAACTGAAGCGTTGATCACTCTGAATGAGGATTTTCAATCCAGAATTGAAGTTTTGAGAAAAGAAAATTCGGAACTCAGACTCAAGCTTTTTTCTCTCTCTGAGCAACTCAAAATACAGACTCTTGACAGGGAGTTGAGTATTAAGACGGCAGAATCAGCCAGCAGACAACACTTGGAGAGCATAAAGAAAGTTACCAAGCTTGAAGCTGAATGCCATAGATTGCGTGTTATGTCTCGTAGATTACAACAATCTAATGATCGGAGAGCCTTTTCAGCATCCTCTTACGTGGAATCATTTACAGACAGTCAATCTGATAGTGGAGATAGGATGCTTGCACTAGACAATGAGCCAAGTTGCTCGGAGTCTTGGGCATCAGCTCTCATTGCTGAGCTTGACCAGTTCAAGAGTGAGAAAAATGTTGATAAGAACAGAAATGCATTCTCTGTGGAGATTGATCTTATGAATGATTTCCTTGAAATGGAGAAACTTGCTGCATTGCCCGAGGTTGATGATACAGACCCCAGATTCGATCACCATACTTGTTCTGATCGCATTACTGAAAATAGCCCATCTAAAGATGAATTTCAGCGTGCACATCAAAAAACATCTGAGCTAGAAAGTCGGGTTGAGAGAGTGGAAAATGAAAAAGCTGAGCTGGAGATTGTTTTGGCAGATTCTCAAGAGAGGCTTCAGTTCTCATGTAACCAGCTGGAAGAATCTGATATTAAGTTGCTGGAATTGCAAAGGGAGTTAGATTCTGCATATTCTTCCAAAAAGTCTTTGGAAATCACATTGCTGGAACTGCAAAGGCAGTTGGATTCAGATGGAGCTGCTGAAAACAGCCCATGTAAAGCTGAATTTGAGAATGTACTTCAGCAGAAATCATGGCTTGAAGAGAAGGTTATGAGAATGGAAAACCAAAGATCAGAGTTGGAGATTATTCTGGCAGAAACCCAAGATAAGCTTGAGAATTCTAACAAACAGCTAAAAGAAAAGGAAATTAAATTGCTGAACCTGCAAAATGAACTGGAATTTGCAAATTCTTCATGTCAATCTTCGGAAAAAGCATTGCTTGAGCTACAACAGAAATTGTATTCTAATCAAGCTGAACATGGTCAATCTAAAGCCCAATTCCAATGTGTGGTTGCTGAATTAGAAGAAAAGGTCGCTAGTATAGAAACTGAAAGAGCAGATTTGAAGATTCTTTTGGCAGATATTCAGGAGAGGTTTTCAATGTCAAATAACAAGGTTAAAGAATCTGAGATTAAGTTGATGGAGTTACAAGAGCAGTTGGATTCTGCAAATTGTACGAAGCAATCTCTGGAGGACACATTAAGTGCCACTGAAAAGGAGAGAAATGTAATACAGACTCAGCTAGACGATGCTGTTGATGAGCTGCAGAAGCTCCGTTATGAGGTGAAGTTGTTGGAGGAGCAACTTGAGAATGAAAGAGTTTTGGCAAAAGATCTGGCTAAGAAGTATCAACATTTGGTAGATGAAACATTGAGGAGGAAGCGAGAAGCTGAATTGCGGCATGCTGCATGTTCAAATGGGGAATTGAAGTTAAACCAGGTACTTGGACTGGGGCTATTCTTATAACATGATCCATGCATCATATGGTGGTGTCCCTTGCTGCAAAAAAACTTTAGGAAGATGGTCCTAGTGATTATGGTTTCAGTGCCCATTCATGACCATCTATTTTGGATTTAAATGCTGTGATAGATCATTTTGTTTCTTTGACATTGTCATCCTATTTTATATGATCTACAGGAAAGAGAGCTCGCTGTTGCTGCTGGAAAACTAGCCGAGTGTCAGCAGACAATTGCATCTCTTGGGAAGCAACTGAAATCTTTAGCTACGGTGGAGGACTTTGAGCTGGATGCTGAGATGGTAGAGGACGTGGGGTTTAAGAGAACAGCTTCCAGTGACTCTCGAGAACTCAGTCCTGGACGATTCCTCTCGTCGAGTGGAACAACGGAACGATGGTCTCGACCATGCCCGTCAATGTCCCCGTCGTTCGTCAGGATTCCTTCCTCAATGCAGTAGCGGCAGAGTGTTGGTGCCCGAGAAAATTTGTTTAGCCGAGCGTGTGAGCAGAGTATACTACAGATAGATTTGATGTTTGTTGTTTCAGACCTGTAAATTTTAGATCGAAAGTGATTCTCGTGATCATTTGTGATTTTTCCATGGTGCTGGATAAATTTGAGGAAGCTTCAATGGAAAGAAATGTAAACTTAACAGTTGAATTAACCTCGTTTGGGTCATGTGACAACCCATTACGTAAGGGATATTTTGAGCAGAATCTTGATTGGTCCTCTCCAGAGTCTTGTGAGGGTTATTTGCCAGAAATAGATTTTAAGCCTTGTGTGGTTACGATTCTGTCTCCGCAAGATTTGCGGAAAATCTTATCTAAATGATGATTGATATATGGTAGTTTTTGTATGGTATCGTGTAATTTATTCTTTCAAAATTGTAGAATCAAGGAAAATTCATCATTTTTATTGATTTTGCGCATTTCATTCCCTTTACATTAAATTCGATATGAAAATTCAGACAATATCAATCATAAAGGGTAAATTTCAGTACCATCACCTAAAATCTTATGATATTCATCCATGTAAAATCATGATGCTACAATATCTAACTAAAATTACATTATTGCCCTCTTCCTCGTTAGAATAAAAATTACATAAAAGAAAATGGAAGAAAGCTGTGTGCGAATAATAGTATAACACCTGTACCCTCAAAACCATTGGCTGGGTAACGTAAATAATAATATCTTGTTCTATCCTCAACCAATCAGAAAGTGGACAAATCTCATGCTATCCCCTCCGGTCCGACGTGTCCAGATGTTGCGAATGACGTGGCGTCCTACTCGGTCACGTTGCCCGATCTGGTGGAGGGGCGTACTCCACGACAGACGACCGTCCCTCCACGTGGCGGTTGCCCGGAGGAAGCCCGAGATCGCGGTCAACACCAGCCTCTTATCGCCAACCCAGCGGAACACACCGCTGCCCCAAAAAAAAGAAATATCTCTAGTTTATTTCTTCTTCTCGGACAGTTCGATACACCGGACTTTCTCCTCGGTCTCTCCTTTCACCGCCACCATGACAACTGCCGCCGCCGCGGCGCTCTTCCTCGTCCCCGTATCCACCTCTAGCAGACCCTTCTCCAGAACACTACCCAAAAAGGTACCCTTTGTTTTCCTCTTTCTGCATGAAGCTGTTTTTCTTTCCATTTTTTTGTGGTTTGGGCGGAGGTTGTGATCGAACTAGAGAAACCCATTTCGCGGAATTTGAAAAGCTTGTATCTTTATCTTTTAGAGTGGTGGCGTTGCAATCAGACGTGGGTTCAAAGTGCTTTCCGTGTTCGGGGAGGAAGAACTTGGTGTGGGGCTGGAGAAGAATAATAGGGCCTGGGACGCGATTTTTCAAGTGGAAGATCCTAGGCCCAAGATGGCTCGGTACAATGGAAGGTTCTTTGATGCTAATCAGGCTTTGGAGGTGGCGAGGTTTGACATCCAGTATTGTGATTGGAGGGCAAGGCAGGACTTGTTGACGATCATGCTTCTTCATGATAAGGTATGCATTTGATGTGTTGTCTTTCAATTACGTAGTGGTGATGAGCGATGTTAGGTTTTAGAGTTTCTCTTGCTTTTTTTGAATGGTTAGTGATGATGATGGCTTTTGAACTTAGGTTACTTCCCTTGTCAAGTATTTATAGAATAAGACAAGACGACTTATGCAATCACCGGTGGATCTTCTTTGTCTCTCTTGCTGGTACTACAATGGAAATGCGTGGGTGGAACACTAGTAGTTTATAATTTCGAAGCACAGGGAATCCTGGAATTTTAGTGAACTAAACAAATATAACAGATAAAAGGCATGCTGCTGACTACCAGTCCTTGTCAGCCTCTGTCCGTATATAGCAAGAGATTCATGCTTATCATTAGGTGGTCACTTAGTTGGGCCTAAACATTCTGAACGTGAGTTACGTTCTTTGATTGGAACAAACAAAATGTGTGCTGGTGATGTATCGGATTGATAGCTTGTCCTTGTAGAATTGCTAACAGATAAGGAGTGGTTCAGAATATGAGCATTAGACTTATTTTGGTTTTAGTAGTATCAGAAAACACCTAACGTAAGTTATATTTTAAAGTAGAACACTGAACTTTAAGATTGTGGTGCTACTGTTAACGTACTAATTTTTACATACTTCATTGTCCGCAGGGGTCTGCACTGTTAATGATCCAGTCCTAGAACATTGAATAGTGTTCTGATTCTTTTCTTGTATTATAAAAATGAAAATAGGAAAACTTTGAAAATTTTTCAAAAGATGGAAATTTTTTCTCTACCACCAGCTCATAAAAAGTTGAAATCCAAAAAGGAAAACGTAAAATATAGCTCAGGTATTTTGAATAGATACATTTTGACTCTGGTGTAAACCTTTTTGGATGCAGGTTGTAGAGGTCCTCAACCCTCTGGCAAGGGAGTTCAAATCTATTGGTACGTTGAAGAAGGAGCTAGCAGAGCTTCAGGGTGAATTAGAAGTAGCACACAGACAAGTAAGAAATTGAATCAGTACACCTGTACAGTTTGCACTTGAAAGATAGCGGCATTTATGTGAATTTTTTGTTCTTATGTGAATTTTTTGTTCTTGTTTTTAGGTCCATATATCTGAGGCAAGAGTAGCAGCTACATTGGACAAACTTGCTCACGTGGAAACCTTGGTAAATGACAGGCTATTACAGGATGAAAATTCTCATGACTCAAATTCCAGTCTTATGCCAAGCACTTCACAAAAGATCTCAGGTACCATGACCAAACAAGCAAGAAGGACCTTAAACGTGTCTGGTCCTGTCAGACCTTATCATCCATCCTTAAAGAATTTCTGGTATCCAGTTGCATTCGCCAGTGATCTTAAAGATGACACAATGGTGCGTAAACATTACCATTTTCCAGAGGCTACAAAGTCTGTTAAACAAATAGAGAATTTCACTTTATATGCAATTACATGATCCTTCAGCAGCTAGAAATTAATCATTTGCCTGTTACATGGCCCTTCTCTAGATACCTTTCGATTGTTTTGAGGAGCCGTGGGTTATTTTCCGTGGGAAGGATGGAAGACCAGGTTGTGTGCAGAATACTTGTGCCCACAGAGCTTGCCCTTTAGACTTGGGCTCAGTGAACGAAGGCAGGATACAATGTCCTTATCATGGTAAGTGAGATTGACTAGAAATAGAAATATCCACTGGTTGGTCTTTTTATGTCAAATAAAACTTTTTTTTTTACAAAGATAGCCTTAAGTCAGTTGTTCAAAGTTTGGACTTTATCAGTGAGATTTCTGTGGCCCCCCTATATATATCCTTTTGTTTTGAATTAGTTGGATATAATAAAAAGTCAGTTTCATGTATTCATACATGTTAGTGTTGAATCTTGAGATAATTAAAAAAATAAACGAAAGATAATTGAAGAAATGCAGATTCCTCATATCTTATATCTAGAAAAATATTCTGTGGATTTTTTGTTTTTAAATGGTCTTAAATCTGTGGCTAGAGTCATACACCATTTTGGTAGTTCCACTTCTTCAAATGATGTTTGTGTACATGGCTTGAATTTTAGGCTGGGAATATTCTACTGATGGAAAATGTGAGAAAATGCCATCTACGAGAAAGATGGATGTGAGAATCCGTTCCATACCATGCTTTGAGCATGAGAACATGATTTGGATCTGGCCTGGAGAAGCACCCGCAACAACCATTCTTCCTTCTTTACAGCCCCCTCCAGGATTTAAAATTCATGCAGAGGTAGGTATATGCACTGACCATTGTATAAATCAGGGTACCATGTGACATGCTTAGGCAATATTTTGCATCTGATCTTTCACATTAAACAGTCAACCCTACCTGCTGATCTGTAGAAATCTTACTATGGTGTGTTGATGTTACAGATTGTAATGGAACTTCCAGTAGAGCATGGACTTCTCCTTGACAATCTTCTTGATCTTGCTCATGCCCCATTCACTCATACGTCTACATTTGCCAAGGGATGGAGTGTTCCAAGGTCTCTAGGCCATGATTAATGAAAATGGAATAACAATTTGCGATCTATTTTTCTTTTTTCCCTGATCAACTTGTATTTCCTAATTTTCATCTTACTGCAGCTTGGTGAAATTCTTAACTCCTGCCTCAGGCCTTCAAGGCTACTGGGATCCATATCCAATTGACATGGAATTCCGACCCCCTTGCATCGTCCTGTCTACAATCGGCATATCAAAGCCTGGCAAACTGGAGGGTAAGAGCACCAAGCAATGCTCAACCCACTTGCACCAGCTTCATATTTGTTTGCCTTCTTCCAGAAACAAGACACGGCTACTATACCGAATGTCCCTAGATTTTGCTCCCCTACTGGAGCACGTTCCCTTCATTCATATTTTGTGGAAGCATTTTGCAGAACAGGTATCCCCCATATTATTGGAAGTTCATCTTACTTATCTGTCTTGCTGTATACATTTTGCTTAAATGATGGCCATGTCATGTTATGTAGTTTCTCTTGGAAACAGAGGCTCAAGTAGTGTTCATGGATTGATGTTATTTTCACAAGATTTTTTCGATAATGATGGGTGTTCATCTGAAAATTTTTCATTTTCATTTTGTTTCAATTGAGCTGACAGTGAGATTTCCACTTGCACTTGCATTAAAGAATTGCCACCTTCTGCATAATTAATTGTTTGCCTGTTCTAAGAACAACCTCGGGGCAAGTGTTTCAAAATTACTGGATTGATATCATGGTTTAAACTTAATTTTTCATGAAACTTGTATAGCTTCGCATTTGCACTGTTGGTAAATGAAAGCATGTTTCTTACCTTTTGCATCCTCCTCTTGCAGGTCTTAAATGAAGACTTGCGTCTTGTTCTTGGCCAGCAGGATAGGATGATCAATGGTGCAAATATTTGGAATTGGCCCGTGTCATATGACAAGCTTGGCATTAGATATCGTCTATGGAGAGATGCACTAGAGAGGGGAGCAAAGCAACTGCCCTTCACAAAATGATTCATCAGAATTCTAGAACAGTGTCTCTGATCTCATCAGCGTGTAAACTAGTGGACGTTGGTTCATGGTACTCAAAGAGACTCATGGCCATTGAACCCATGAGATGCAGCATTGAGCAGAAAATTCGGAACTTAATTAAAGGCGGTGAAAAGGAAGAGTATTCTTTTCCCCCCTGCTTCTCATTCTTGTACAATAAACTGCACGCCAGTCCTGTACCATCACACGCAACATTAGGTTTGTAAGTCGGTTGTTTGGTGTACAGTTCTGATAACATGTTTTTGCTTCGTTTTTTCCCTTCCTCTCCTTTTCTTTTCAACATCAGGAAAGCTTATGGGCATTGTATGATTATGAAAACAATTGAATGTACACCATCTAGAGAATTTTACATGTATTGGTATTTTGGTGATTCAGCTCACCCAATTTTATATTACCTTAAATAAAATGTAGATCTATAATACTTCGAACATCATCAAGGAAGCCATAATGGCGTTACGAGGCGCCCTACAATCATATACTAATAAAAGAAACAAACTGCAACTCAAATTAGAAGGAACTCCAGATCTAACTAGGTCAATCAAGAACTGGTTCCGCTGTGTACGATGAGTACACATATCCACCATGCATGTATTGCCATTATTATTGAAAGAAAAAAAATAATTTAAACATCTCCATTATATATTTACAATCGAATCATCACGAACTTTAGGCCCTTACAGTCATATGTCATGCGTCACACAAAGCAGACCCAGTACAAGTCAAAATAAATAAATGAAGATAGCATCCTAAGATATAGATATTACCAGATGGCATGTTTGAATACACAAAGGGAAATGAAGAACAGAAAGACAAGGATCAAGAAATATACGGTAGTAATTGCCAAGAAAGAGAAGGATACTCTGGATGGAAAACATGAACCCCACGAAAAAGAAAGAAAGGTGCAAATCCTGGATTTTGATTACAGAAAAGCAAGCCCCATGTATTGCCAAATCAGGTTGACTCCAACGAGGTGTATCCAATGAGGCGCACCCAATTCTAAGATCAATCACAACTAAAGATAGATGCTCCTGTTGTTCAGCATACAAAATACCAAAAAAAATCTACTCCTCGATTTCACAATACATGAAAGCGGAGAAAAATAAGGCAACATTCACGAAATCGGGAAAAAAAATCTAAAAATATCTCTATAAGATGTAGGAAATGTGAAATAGTTTACACACTCGAGCACCAGAAAAAAGAATTAACACGTTAACTCTCACCCGCATAAAATCTAGGAAGCATTCGATTGTAGATAAGCTAGTCACAGATGCGCACCCAAACAAATTAAAATTATTCGTTACCTGCTGTGTAAAAGTCTAAAATGTCAGGTAGGTTTACAGGCTGCAGTAATGGATTTTAGCATAAAATACAGCGGATGCCAGCCTTCCACGGATTGTATAAAGGGCCAAGAAACAAGTTACCGCTGGCTTTTAACCAGGCATGATGCAGTTGAAATATACATTTTGGTGACGAGTCTGACTTTCATTTGCTCACAACTGTGAACAAATAATATTTTTTACATGTCTGCTTTTCAGCTTACCTAAGTTCCTCACGTTCCCCACATTTCAATCTTGATTGACACAATTTTCTTTTTGTACAGTATCATCCAGGGACAAAGTAGTCCATCTTGTCCACATTAAGATTCAAAAAGGATGTCTCCACCTGCTCAAAATGAAGAACAATAACCTATAATTAATATGAAATCAAACTTAAAAAGGCTGGTATTGAGCCTGCATGAATGCAAAGAGTAACGTCCCTCGGACACCAGAAAACTACCGCTTAATGGTATGATAAACGATCAATCTGCATAATTATCTGGCTGTACTGAACGTTCAGTTTTAAATACAAGTGAAAATATTTTTATTACAAGCTGAAGTCTCTCATTGGTAATTTGTATGGAAAGTAGATATGCAAATAGAGAGATTTCTTTTTTGTTCTACAAAATCCAGATACTTCAGAGGTCACAAGAGAAACCAAGAGAACTGAAAAAGATACAACACACATACCTCTTCAAATGGTACAAAAACAAAGGGTGCAAGACCCCTCCTGTGGGAAACTGCAGGTACATCAGGATTATGTGTTTCATTTTCCTGCCAACCTTCTACAATGCCAAGCACATCTTCAGCACTATGGTGCACTTCTGTGGCATTTATCCCAGTTGTGATAAATGCTAGGGGATCCAATCGATTATTTGCTCCATTTGTTGTCCCCCTAAGCCTACAAGATATATCATGGAATAAAAGCATAAACAAGATGGATAAACAAATGGACCATAAACCTCCCAAAGGATATTGACTACCTTAATTGAATTCTCAGAAGAGTTGGTCGCAAACCTGGGTACAACAAAGCACCTTCAATCTGTCATATTGGAAATCAAATAAAATTAAGATACCAAATGAATGCCACTAAAATTTATAGTTCAGATAGAGATGAAATTTAAATGTGACCTGGTCTTTTGTTAAAACATAATCACCTCTGAAAACACGATCAGCTTTAGATGCACGAAATGTCATGCACCTGGACACCTCCTTAACCTTTTGAGAAGAGTTCTTTGGTGTAATATAAGAATACAAAAAGGGTTAGGTTCTCGATGTTAAGAAGCTTGAGTTTCAAAATAAACTACTTAATGTTCATTTAGAAGATAACCTTGTACAGAAACTTTCCACTAGGGAAAAACCTGATGTATCGGTAATAGCAAACCTGAAAGATGAGTATACAAGTTTTAGCATCGTTGACAACATCTACCGTAAATGGAAAGGTATAGAATTATAACACGAAATTTTTTTATCAAGCTGCATTCATGTTATGATTAATACAACTCACAAAATAATGAAAAGAGTGATCAATTAAAACAGCAGAAATCAATCAAATCCCAGAATGCATCAGTAGCACAAATCAATCAATAACCATGGAACTTTACCATGGTAGCATATGTCACATACCACATGTACAGGATTTGTCACTTTCCACTCTGCTATTCCAGCACGTATGTATGTATTTCGGCTAACATAAAGACCTGAAAATCAAATAATAGCAGTATCGCTCCAAAGGATAAGAAATATGATACTCGTCAGTTAATCTAATGTACTAATTGCCTGTTTTCATCATCCCATGTAAATTTTTTATTATTTAACAGAAAATAAACTATGTTTAAAAAACCAAGAGTGAAGTGGCATTTAAGGCCTATCTTTCATTTGACAAAAAAGCAAACATTTGTTTAAACATGTTTCATGACTTGCCTAGAGTTGACTAAAATGATGAAAAATTATAGTTCCTACTCCAAATTCCTAATATAGCTAGAGATGATAAACTTCATAAAATATTCAATTAAGGACCAGATGGTTTAGAGCATTATTGTATCCTATGCAAGCCATACAGATGAACGTAGCACTACATCCAGCTAATGTGGATACCAATAATTGATTTTAATTGTGGTCAACTGACTCAATTCCAAAGCACATTAATGATTTCCTGGTAGCACTAGGAACAGTATTTGTCTACAAGCCTATAATCCAACTAAAAATGGCATATTCGTTATACACAATTTTTTTATCTTAAAAAATGCATTAAAAATTCCAGATGAATCAATAATGACCTCTGTCCTCAACCCAACCAACTCTTCAAGAATCCAGGATCCTTCTTATCCTCCAATACTTCTTCATTTTATAATTCATCACTCTGATGGCAGTGATATCAATGCAGAAAGCGAAAATTTTGGTTCAAAGAATGTTATTACAATTGAATTTTTGATTAACTAATATTGTTCATATAAGTTAACATTCAACGGACCCAAGATACCTTTTTATTTTAAAAAATAGAAAATTATTTTTCTCCATCCAATTTCAAAAACATGTCTTAAGTCTTATGAATCCTACAGTATATAAGCCTCAAATAGATGAATGGTTGAAAACTATTAATGAGAAAAAAGGAACTAGTATCCATAATAAGTAGATAAATTGCATAAGATAACAATAATTTGTACGATATCAGAGGTAAATGGGATGTGTAAGAAAGGGCTACTGATGTTACCATCAGTTCTAACTCTTGGCCTTGAAAGCCACATTTTCTTCCACGAACCCTCATAAAATGACTGCACCATCCTGTAGTTCTCTAGTGCTCCAGTCACCTGATTTAATTGTAGTTAAGAGTACATGACTTCATCAACAAAAACACAAGTAAACTGCGATGTAGTCACCTAAGTTATAAGATACCTGCCAAGACTTCAGGCATGCAGCACGCCACAAGGTTGGATTTCGAATGGTATATCTCCATTTTCTACACACACAAGCTGCTCTCCCCAAGGTGTATGGCATCATTCTAGTAAAAATCTGCAACCCAATATGCTATCAGAGTTAATGATTTCCAAGGAAAAATGAGAGGATGAAGCAATATTTTAAATATTAGGAGGGGTTAGTACAATTGAGAAAGTGAAGGAATGTAGGAGTAAATGAAAGTAAGGAAAAATTATAATGTTAATAGGCATTAAGTGATAGTCAAAAAGTAGGGAAAAAACTTTCCCCTACCTTCCAAGTATAAAATGTCTCATTTCTTGAGATTTCAAATTCTCACCCATCCAAAATTTCAAGAAATCCCCAACCCTCCTTTCGAAACCCTCATCGAAAATCCCCAACTTGCCTTCCCAAACCCCTGCAAAATCCCCATGCATTCCTTCTGAAATTGTCGTCACAGATGCACCTGTGAAGGATGCACCCTATGAAGGACACACCTTGTTGCATCAGAAGTTCATGTGGTCTATCAACTTTGCATCATCCCATCTGTGTTGCACAAGGTTGGTGGAAACAACCATCGTCGTTGTGGTTTATTTTGTTTCATTTTGGTTAGGGCTTTCACTGATCTTCTTCTTGTTAGATTTTAGTTAAAGTTTTAGTTAGGATTTAGTTAGGGTTGAGAGAGGGTACTCTGTTCTAATCATTTACTTGGAATTAATCTTGAATGGAACATTACAAAATTTGGATTTTGGTTATTTTATTGATAAAGTGGTGATTATGAAATCACGATTCAGCCTAGATGAACATTAGATTACTTGTCATTTTTGCCTTCTTGGTTGGATTTTTGTTCTTTTTATCTTCTGAATTTCATTATTGTTATAAATAAATGAGTGGCTTAGTGACAATATCTAGACCACATGATCTTCGTATTCCATTAGGTACATGACTAATAAAATATGGATTAATATCTATTATAATTTTCTATTCCAATCAAATATGATTAGACTAATTGAAGTTAGTATCCAGATAAATTTTACTAAATAGATTTTGGTTATCTAAGTCAATTAAAATTTATTTGTCTATTTTGAGGTGTTAGGTATCACTTAACAAAGTATGACATTAATCAACTTTCAACTATTATTATTGAGAACTTCAACTACAGACATTTATAATTGACGATAGTAATTGAATATATATTTAAAATTATAAAACATCGACTCTCAATTTCACAAAGTTACATGTCATTTTCTTTTCAAACACAAGTTAAGATTGTTATAACATATTTCTTACTTCACAATTTTATTCATCAAACAAATATAATCAATTTACTTGAAGATCTATAATATGAATTACCAAAATTTGAAATTGTTGATGAGATATCAATTCCAGAAAAAAGAGAGGAAGAATTAAGGAATATTGTTAGAATGTCTTAAGAAGAAAAGAAAGAAAGAACTGATAAAATGTATGAAAATATTATATTATCTATGTAGAGGATTCAAAGAATTAAAATTTTTCAAATGAATTTGTATTTGAATATTATGAAAAAACTTTATAAGTATTGTCATGTTTATTTCATTTAATGAAATGTGTGAACTTTCAATTTGATTTTTTTTAATAATTTAATTATCTATTAAATATTTTTAATAATGGTATTGTTGTTATTCTAATGTTAGGAACTTGTTTAAATTAAGAAATTATTTATTTGAAGTCTGTATAATATATTCCTTTACTTTCTTTCAATTTTTTAACATGCACAAACGTCCATAAAATTTTCTGACTTTGTTGACTTTCTTTTCCTTTCTATTTCCTATTCTTTCTAAACTTTTTGAAGGCACAAATACCCCTTTAGCATAATCCAAGATCCATCCATGTTCCAAAAAAATTTGAAAAAAAGGAGGATAACCATCAATATGTGTATAAACCATAAAGTAAAAATAAGAATAATTGAATATCATAAATACACACATATTAAACGTCACCTCAAATAACAGTTCATCAGGCAAACACTGATGTAGGAGTGCTGGATCGCTAAAAGACCTGCTACTTGCACTTCCAAATGGAGCAACAGGGCGGACTCGAATTCCATATAGATCTAGTTATGACAAAATTGTACAATAAATAGCCTTTTCTTACTTTCTCGAAAGCAGTACAAAATATAAAATTCACGAGTGCACATAGTATACCATCCTTTTAATAGCTTGCAGGCAAAAGGCATGATCACTTGCTCCCTCATACTACTTTGCATGAGGTCATACAAACAAAAATGGCATTGGTTGTGGCTAAACGGATCCTTAGACTACTTAAGTGGTTTAATTCTCATTAAATCCTTTTGGCCACACAACCCTGGCCAACTCAACTACTAGAGTTGGTTATCATGAAATATGATTTTTAGTTGAAAGCAGGTTTTGTTGTCATGAACTTAAGTTCAAGTATGGCCAAGCTTCAAGGGATCATTAGACAAGTTAATAAACACTTTGTGAATAGCACATAATAAAATATCTATTACGAATTTGACTTTACTAAAATAGTAAACTTCTAAAAGATGAGAATTCAAAAGTCTAATTTGTAGTGAAATCGCAAAGCATACTCAGCCATGGCCTTTGCACGCCCATATATTGTGTGGTCCTTGAGCGACAAGTAGAGCTCGTTTCTGCAGGTACCGAAATGGCAAGAAGATCTGCGAACACAATCAATACTAAAAAATTCAGAATGAGAAATATCATGCATATAGATTGAACTGCAGACTGCATATCGACAAAGAGAACCATTATTACTAGCAGGTAAATAAGTTATCCAATGCTGTTAAACATTAGAAAACATGTGCGAAATACATGCAAGCAAGCAGATTTTCACCTCCATCCTAAGGTTCCAGAAAATAGCCCACCTTTCTAGAAACTCACGATTATATTTTTCTGCCCTGCAACTGTAAAAATATGGACACACCGTACTCCTTCCCTTCTAAAACCAGCAATCAATGGAAAATTAGTCCCTCCCCCTTCCAAACAATAATAATAGTTCCACACCGACAATATACAGAGTTTCCAATAGAAAATCCGCGATTTAATTAACAAAAATCAGCAGATACACGGTCGTAGGGTCGTACCGGAAGCCATCTAGAAGTAGATCTCCTTATTGTAAGCGCAGAGATGTCGAGGATCGATTCGGCGAAGTAACCGTGATTTTCCCTGGGTTCGGCCCTCGTCCTTCTCCCTTGGGACGTTTCGGTTCGTTTGCCTACCGCCATTAGTTTATCCGGATTACATGGAGCGAGATCCGGATATCCCGACAGCGAGGCGAAGGGAGGAGAGAGTTAACAGAATGTTTAATCTACAATAATATGTTAATGTTTATGAAAATTTAAGCTAAAATTTATATTTTGTTTGTAATTGTACGATGGACATCAATAATTTTAAATAAAATAAGTTATATGCGAAGAAGAAAATGAATTAAAAGTATCTGAAAGTTAATAGAAAAAAAATCAAAAAGTTATAAAAAATGACATAAAAAAGGTAACAAAAAATTAATAGAAATACAATTATTTGTGTATAATAGAAAACAATAAAAAGTAACAGAATATAAATTTAGTAAAATATAAATGTTTAACGTTTGTGACAAATTTATAAATAAAATATGATTTTTACAAACGATGAAATGTGATTTTTATGATTTATGATGATAAAATATGATTTTCATGATTTATAATGGTAAAATATGATTGTTAAGATAGAAGATGATAAAATATGATTTTTATGATAAAAGATGATAACATACTTATTATGATTTATGACGATAGAATGTGATTTTTAAGATAAAAAATGATTTTTATGATTTATGATGATAACATATGATTTTTAAGATAAAATATAACTTATGATGATAAAATATGTTTTTTATGATAATAAAATATAATTTTTATGGTAAAATATAATTTTTAAGATAAAAGATGCTAAAATATGATTTTTATAATTTATGATGATAATATAAAATTCATAAGAAAATTTTTGTTCAATATATAATGAAGATGAATTATCATTTTTAACTTTTTTACAATTATTGAAATTAAAAAATAAGTATTTATTTTTTTTAAGCTACAACAAAAAGTTTATCAATTTTTCTTTTACTTCCCATCGTATACAAATATTTTTATTTTCTATTATTTTACTTTTCGTTCGTTTCTTTTCTGACACGTTGTAGTAAATCGTTCTTAAATAATTATCAGTAGTTACCTGCTCTGCTTGAGTTGCCATGTAAAAGGACATATTTGTCCTTCACTCAACGTGCATTCTATGATTCTCTGATTTAACGTAGCGAGGATAGATAGGTAAAAATGCAAAATGAAAATCAAAGATTTACAAGGTAATCTCATCATGATGCAAACAAAAATACCTGAAATAGCAACTGCTCTAACTATTATTAATTATGTACGTATGGATTTCTGTAATACCAACTGCCGTATTTGCCGCCATTAATTAATTGGGCGTAAGCTCGACGTGTATGAAACATGGTTGGATTGGGCCGAACTACGAGTCTGAGTCTGAGTCTGAGTCTGAGCCCACCCAAAACATGATGAGATTGAGTTATAAGAATTAGAAAATTCTATGATTAAAGTAAACTTTATCAAAGATTCTTCATCAGCTGTCATGTCTTACGCCGATAATCTCATAAATAATTACTTATAATAATTGAATTAGTAAAAAGGGAAACAATAATCTCATGGACGTGACACGCCACCTACGCGGCTCTATCATGCATCACCCGTCTCCTCGCCCACGACGTCCACGTCAGGATCTTCGCTTTTGCCCGCCACGGACGAATCAACCACCGCCATCTTTGCCGGCCACCGTACCTTTTTCTCGTCCACCGGTGGCCCGACGGCCGACCGCACATGGACTGAGGACTTTGAATCTTTCCGGACGTAGAAGATCGATCAGACCCCCGCCAGCCTGCGGTTTCTTCTTACTCTTAATTGTCTCAGACCAGGCCAGACCGGAGCCAGCCGGCCAGCCTTATGAGGAGGGAAGAGGTGGAGAAGGAGACAAGAGTTGGTGGTGGTCAAAGTTGAAGGCACTCGAGCACGTACGTTCTTGTCACCCATGGCAGGGCTGTCGTCTTCTCTTCCATCCTTAGAACGCGATAGAATCGTCTCCTTCTCTTCTTCTTCTTCTTCTTCTTCTTTGCCTAATTGTTCATACCTCCAGATACTGATATGTATGTACGTGCAAGACCGTCTACCAACCAAATCATATTTTTCCATGCATATATATATTGAAGGAATTAGGTAAGATCGAAGAAGAGAAAGAAGAAGTACTTGTAGGGTTGGAAAAACAAAAGTAGTACACAGTTTCATTGACAAGATTCCTTTTAAATAACAAAACAACAATTATCTGTTGAGAACCAACCACTAACCCACGTTGACAATTGGAAGAATGTAGTTTTCTATATTTACTCGTTAACCACAAATAACTATCAATTGATAACTAAACAAGGAAAGATGAAAATTGAAGAACATTTCAACACTCCTCCTGTCTTCAGACTTCACTAACACTAATCTTATCCCTCAAATGTGTAAAACGATTTGTTGGTAGAGCTTTGGTAAACAAGTAAGCTAGCTGCTTCTCTGATTTGCAATAGATAAGACTTACTTCACCATTATTTTGTATCTTTTTTAAAGCATATAACTTAATGTTAAAATGCCTAGTTCTCCCATGAAATACGGGATTGTGCAAAATTGCTATAGTAGCCTGATTATCAACATGTATCACTATATGACCTCTTTGAGATTAATGCAAATCTATAAGAACTTTTCTCAACCAGATTGCCCGATTTACTACAACGTTAGTTGAGATAAGTTCAGCTTCAACTGTGGACTGCGCCACCAGTTCTTGTTTCCTTGAGCTCTAAGAGAATGTGTCAGGTCCCAAACCTGAAATAATAGCCAAAGGTGCTCTGAAAATCATCAGCTAGTCCACCCCAAATATTGTTTGAAAAACTAGTTAGATTTGCAGATTGAGATTTACTAAATTTTAAACCAAAGCTGTCAGTTCCTTTAATATAACACAAAACTCTCTTTGTAGCTTGTAAGTGACTACAATTTGCATGGTGCACGAACCCGGATAAGTAACTATTAAGGATCTTATATTTTGATGATGATTATTATTATTTTAGTTTTTGTATGATTTGAAACTAATGTTAACGAAATTTACTTGTAACTATGTGAAAATATTAACAAGTGTAAACCTAACATAATAAGTCCATAAGGTTTAAGTAAACTCAACAAAGGTTTGTGATATTTACTTAAACGTAACAAAATTAATTGTGTTTAAGTTTTATGTGAATTTCACAGAAGTTTATAATGTTTATGTAAACTTAATAAAATTAGTTTGTTTTATTTAGATATAACTTTTATAAAGAATTTGTGGTGTTCACATAAACTTAATGGAATTAATTTAGATTTTAAACTTCATGAAGTGTTTGTGGTGTTTATGTAAACTCAACAAAGTTAGTCTATTATGTTTATCCTTATGCACTTATGTGTACTCATACTATTTGCGTAAACCTAACGAAGTTAGTTGGTTATGTTTAACTTTTACACATAAACATATGTTTGTAGACTTTACTACATAAATTTAATGAAGTAAGTTTGTTGTGTTTAACTTTTATATACATGAATGTTGTTGGATTAAATAATAAGTCTAAACATAACGAAATAAGTTCGTTATATTTAAACAAATTCTACAAAAATAAATATTAAATTTCTCATAGAATTTTATTTTATAATTTTATGATTATTATTCCACATGAGCTTCATTCAGGTTTAGCACAAAATCCCTTCTAATCATGGGTACAGCAAAAACTTCAATACCTGAGGGATCATGAATGTGATAGCAGTTATCATGAAAATGGACTTTAAACTAATGCTCCATGAGTTGTCCAACAATCAAAAGATTTTGACTTATATTTGGGACATACAAAACATTTGTAATAGTGCTTCTTTTTGTTGCTGCTTTAATGGTAACTGTGTCCTTGCCTTCAGCCACCATACAACTATTGTTACCTATCCAAACAAGAAATTTAACAGGTGTAAGGGTATAGAATAAATTTTTGTCATACGACATAAGATTAGTACACCCACCATCTATCATCCAACCATGAACTTTATGTTTTTCCTCCTATGTTGTAGCTGCACACAGGTGCTCCTCCTCCTGATCTTTATCATTGTTCTGCACAACATTAGAGCCCTTCTTTTGAATCCTTTTGCAGACAATTGCTTCATGCCCCATTTGGTTACATTTAGAGCATTGAGCATTTGGACATCTCCAACACTTGAACGAAGGATGACCTTTTTTGTTGTAGTGCTTGCACGGAGGATAAATCTTCTTTGGCCTTGATTTACTAGTGTTAACTTGTTGTGAATTCATACCTTCTTCCTTTCTTGGTTGTTTCTTCTTTCTTTTCTTGTCGCCAGAAGTTCGCACATACAGGGCCCCTTCCACACATTTGATTCTTGTCACATTGTGCGACCTTACTCTCGAGCATGTAACGCATTGAGCAACTCAGCCAAGGTGATCTTAGAAAGATCTCTTGTATTTTCAAGTGTGGTTACCAAGGCTTCATATCTTTCTAGGATTGTAACAAGAATTTTTTCTACAATTCTTGAATCAAGAAAGGGTGTTCCAAGGAGATGCACGTTATTGACTATTGTCAAGAGCTTTGCTAAATACTCCTTGATACTGTCAGTGTTCTTCATCTTCATCAACTTGAACTCGCGAATCAAATTAAAGACTTGCATGCCCTTGATCTTGTCATCATCGGCATATTTCTACTTCAGATGGTCTTAGACTTCCTTTGCCGACTTTAGCATCATGACTCGAGTAAAAATGGTGGAAGAGACAACAACAAATAAACAAGCTTTAGCTTTTAACTTCCGCATCTGTCGCTCCTTGAGATTTTTAATTTGTGCCAGTGAAGGAATTTCATAATCTTCTTCAACAGGTTCCGAGAGGTCCATTGCCTCAAGGTATGTCATCATCCTGATTGCCCATAGTTGATAATTGTTGCTGTCAAACACCGACAGTGTCAATTGTGTGAAGGACACCTCCATTTTCATAGCCTGTCGTCGTTGCAAGATCTTGGATTGAAGAAGGACAACCTCACTCTGATACCAGATAAAAGAATTAGGTAGGATGGAAGAAGAGAAAAAAGAAATATTCATAAGGTTGGAAAAACAAAAGTAATATAGAGTTTCATTGACAATGTTCATTTTAAATAACAAGAAAGCAATTACCCGTTAAGAATCAAGCAGTAACCCACGTTGACAACGGGAAGAATATAGAGTTTCTATATTTACTCGTTAGCCACAAATAATTATCAACTGATAACTAAATAAGGAAAGATGAAGACCGAAGAGCATTTCCAACATGTACATATAAGTGGGGTTCCAGGCATTCATGTACCCAAGGCCGAAAAAGTTGTTCGACCGAACCTGTTCACCTGACAAGGTTAACTGATCGACCCTGCAGTAGTACTGTTACCTGATCTCAGTCATATACATACACATTTGATCATTTAGACTGTGAGACATTACATTTTAAACTCATCTGATAACGAGTAAAAGAATTCATTGAAATTAATTTCCGTTTCTATATTCATCAATAGAGCTTGGATTTTTTACGTTCTTCTTGTCAATGAATATGCGTAAATTAGTCTTGATTCCTTGTAAAATATTTCATCCTAAAATGAGTATATAAATGAACAAAGTTTATCATATGTTAAAGTCAGATCTTGTATATTGACTTGCATATATATATGTACAAGCATCATATATATTTTCATTCGCATATTTATTCAACCTTTTTACCCTTTTCGGCTTCCTCCTCCCGTGTCCTTCCTTTCTTTTCCATTCTTAATCTTAAATAATTATATATTAAAATTAGGTGAAACTTTTAGATTTCTCTCTCTCTCTCTCTCACACACACACACACACACACACGCGGGCCCAAGTACATGTGCAACTAAAGGGCAGGAAAGTTGTTACCTTTTCCCAATAAAAGTGTAGTTAACTGAACACGCTATAGCTAATGACGAATAATATTAGTTGTGGCGCTCCATTCCATACATAGAAAAAGGTCATTAGGCCTTAGATTGATAAGCTAGGCACCAACTATATAATTAATGATTGTGCGGTATCTAGTATTGCACATGCCATGTGCTTAAATCCAATTAATTAACCATTCTGTTAGCTAATAACCAATTTATTAAAGTATACCATGTGATGGCAAGGTTGGGATTCTTTGCCCTTGACAATGAAAAAATCATTAGCGTTATTAAAAAAGAAGAAGAAATTGTTCCTATTCCTACATCACACCAACCAGAAGGAGTTGATATGATATATGGTTAAAATTATACGATTAAAGCTGAAGAGATTCATTCCTGCCGCGTTGATGCTAACAAGAGAAAAAAAGAAAGAAAGAAAGAAAGAACACGAAAGCTCGATCAAATCTATCAACTGAAGAATACATTCCAACGGATTCATTTTGCAAGGGAGAAGTATAGACAGGCAGATAGCTAGAAATCTATCCATCTCCTGGACGCCCCCATTTAAACAAGGATAGTCGACATTGAAAAATGAAATTCACATATATACACAAAGGTTGATCGATACATGTGTCACAGCTGCCTTGGAAGGTGGAACCAACGGATCAGCACCGATCTTCCACAGGCAATTCGACAGCCGCGGTGGTCCTCCGCCTGGTCAACCTCCTGATCCACCCCCTCCTCCCCTTGGCCGCTGCCTCGGCCGCTTTGTGACATGAATTGGCCTTGCTGTATCGCTTCCATCGCAACACCTAACGATGGGGGCTAAGTTTAATTAATCCTCGAATGAAACCAAAGATCTTGGATGGATATGTTAAATCGATCAGCTTCACGTCAAAACCAGCGAAGCAGTTCACGTTAATTTGTACCTGGAAAAGGTGGCCGATCCTCTTCCTCCACCGCAAGCCGCCATGGTGCTCGACGACGCTCCCCTTGCAGTCGACTGGCAGGCTGCTTTTCTGATGGGAATTGGCAGCGGACTTCTTGTCCCAAGACGCCCGGCCGTCGTCGAACTTTATTGAGATGAACGAGTCTGCAATTCAATTTACATCATACATATATAGTACGACTCGCGATTTCACATAAAAATTAATCTGAACAAACGAAGGCTGGAAATTCGGCGATATTATTAAGATTAATGCATGTAACATTACTTCATAGAGAATAATACTGTTCTCTCATGCATGTTAGTGGTTTAATTCCATATCCGAGGATTGGTTTCATTCCATATCTGACATTGGTTTCTTTTTTGTTCAAAATTTTTTTGAAGGTTCACATGCTGTCATGGGCTGTCATTTGTCCACATCTTCAAAAAACAGACCTTACTTGATTACGACAAACAAATCAAAATTTTAAACTCGTTCATCTCGTGTAAGCATGACACCAAGTAATATAAACATATCTCTGTGTATTTACGAATTTCAAACTTTTTTTTTTTTTTCTCTTGACGAAGGAAAAGACCAAACCAAACCAAACCATGCTCTCTATCTATGTCTTATTGTTGATCAACACCGAGATGGGATGGATGCTTTACCGTCAAGGCTGGCGAAGGAATCCTCCCGATCGTCGGAATCGTAGAAGTCCCTTCTGCGCCGCCACGACTCCGGCCGGTGGAGGAAGGAACCGAGAGCGAAGACTTTGGGAATAACATTAATGGTGGAGGACTTGAGGGCCACTTCTCTGAAGGATCTCTGGCGAGAGGCGTTCCTGGGAAGAGGAGCGTCACCTTGCTTTGAGGCCAAGACGAGGAGTCTCTCCCTCAAGCAAAGAGCGCATACCCCCACAACCACCTCTCCAGGGTGGAAGTAGCAGCATGGGTTTCCATCTCTGTGCAGCTCGTACATGGCTGGAATAGTTAGTAGACGGCGGAGAAGGATGGAAGAAGAGAAATAGAGGAGAGTGGTAGTGGGAGTGGGCGTGTACGTGTGCTCGTGCTTTCCTTTCTCTCTCTCGTTTGGTAGAGGGATGGTCTGGTGGGTATTCGCGTTTGCTTTTTATGGACGAAAGGTGGTCTTTGAAAAGGAGATAAGACCAGAGAGGAGGACTTGGACCATTGGACATCTTTCTGTACCCATCAATGTTCTTTGTGCTCAGGCATGTATCACATCATATATTGCCTGACAACCATAGGGTCGTCATACACAAACTAAAACCATGGCTTCATTTAGCACTATTAAGTAGTATTAATCAACAGAGTTCTTGCCGTGATACTGGTGTTTTGCCTGGGTCTCAACTATTTAGCACGGTTAGTCTTACGAAAGGCCCTGTAAGATGAAAAAAATGAACAAACATGCTACGTACATCTGATATTGGAAATGAAAACATGACTTGTAGTAAAGATTCTGCGTTATATCATCAAAAGACTGAATATCTCGAATTTCTGTAGAATGAGTTGGTGGGGAGAGTGGAAGGAAGGGAGCGCATGTGATGATGCATCATTAACGCGCGCGCGCGCCGTGACCGGTAGAAGACGAACTATGAGCTAGATGATGCGTATGGGCATACCCTTTCCTTTGTCCCGTGCCCATCCGTCCATGTAAAATTATAAGCAAGGAAGCTTGCGCACTCTTATTATTACATACGCTACTGGAGATCCCTTTGAATTAACTAAAGCTGAATAAATTAATTGACCCAAGTCCACGAATATGAACTGGGCGCGTCCGAAAACCCAAGTGACGCATGCATGACGAACGTAACAGTCAAGTATATATTATATATGCTAAGCAGTACTTATTCGAAGGTCGAGCTGATGGCAGTTTGGGATCTGAAATCATCGATCGTTGAATCAAGAACCCGGCCACCATGAACATGCCGTTACCCATGGGGAAATTAAACAAATAGGGTCGGTTGCGAAGATCTTCGTCTTCACCCAGAAGACGTGCAGCTCGATCGGTGAACGGGGAAGGAGACATGGCGATGAGAAGCGTGCAGCAAAAGTGATGTGTACTGACAGCCAAATCCGCACATGGGGTGGAGGGACCAGGGTGGACTACGTCAAGAGCTACCAAGCGCGGTCATGGCCGCTTCTCGACTTTGATTTCGTGGCAATAATATCTGCTCGCTGGCTCTCTGCCGATCGTCGATGTTGCAGCATTTGGGCTGGGTTGGCCGGGGCAGAGCTTGGCGATCGGCTTCAGGCTTGGGTTGGCTCCCAAGCTGTGGTCAACTCACGGAGAAAAGCTATTTTGTTTTCTTCTCTGGACAGAAACGGCATCTCCTGTCGATGGCGATGATGATGAGCAATGCGAAGAAAATACATGCAAGCTCCTGCCGACAGTTTTTGAGACGGAACAGTGGTAGAAGCCCGTGACGAGGCAGTGCATTTTAACTAATTAGATGCTACCCATCAATACTATGATGTTTTTTTTACAGGTATCATTAATTTTTAATTTTAATCATGTCTGTAATCATAAGATTTATAGCTATAATCAAGTAACTTCACTCTGTGCCATAGAATTTTCCTCACTTCAAACAGCATGACATGATTATTGATAGTATATGTATTTGAATGTAAGAAAAATAATTTTGTTTAAAAAATATTACCGTCAGAGATTACGGCAAATTTAATTGCAATTATTCATCTTACAATCCAATCAACTTTAAAATAAATGTTCATTTAGCCAACTTTGAATTGCAATCGATGTTATTAAGTTATATATAACCTAACTTTATTACTAACACCTGCAACTTGATAAGCTTAAAATCAAAAGACATCAACTATATTTTTTCTCAAAAAAGAAAAGAAAAAGGGGATGTTGGACTTTCCACTCTCCTGGAAAGATTTTTGAACGACTAATCACTTTTCCGTTAAAAAGAGTGCAAAATGCAATGCATTTCCCGAGGCGGCACTCCATCGACGTCTCGGTGGACAAGAGAACGAAGAGACGAGAGGGAGATCGTAAAATCTGTGACCATCCAAGAAAGGTTTTTAACTTATTTTTTTCATTTACGATTTAAATATGTTATTTTTCAAAACATATAATCATATGAAAAAAAACAACCCATGGCAGGTCAGGTCAGTACTATTCCAGCGGTCTTTATATCCGGACTACGGAAAGGCAAAGTCTAATCTGAAGAAGTAAAATTTCATAAAACAGAATATATATATATATATATATATATATATATATGTATGTATGTATTTTAACATAACAAATATTTATTTGATGCATTAAAAATTTATGAAAGAAAAACGGGATACGGTACTTTTTAAACAATCCTTAATTAACTGCTTTAATTGAAAGATGAACGACCTCGTCAAAAATATTACATTGTAAAAAAAAAAAAAGAATGCCGAATTTTGAATTCAAGCAAAGATATTATAATATCAAAAAAAATATTTACGATTTTTTATTGAAAATAACAAAAGTATTTAAGTAGACATCATAGCTGTAGGTTCCATATTCAAAAGGATGAGTAGGTTACAGGTTCCTGCAGAATGGATGATGTCAAAAGTATCCTAAGACTTGCTCTTTGACATGAATGTTAAGCTTCCCAGCTTTTCTTTTGAAAAAAAGAGAGAGGTACAGAATTCAAGACCTTTGGAACAGACGAAGCATGGCTTGAACCTTGAAGAACACCAAACATTGCTTTTACTTTTTTTTGCATCACTCCGAAAAAGGAGTAACATGAAGCCCACAGCAAGGTCAATCTCTTCCGAGACCGGCATTTCCTTTTAGTTGGCAGACTATCTTTGTGAACAAAATAAGGGGCTTGAGACCGATAAAGTACATCACTTTGAGTATCTTTGTGAACGTTAATAAATTACCCCAGTTCATGCGTAGAGCTTGTCAAGATCCTCCGGGGAATCCTTCCTGATGACTGACTTCTCTTTTCAATTTGAGAGCTACAGTGACATACTTGAAGTAAATTTTTGCGGGGGAATATAAAACTTTTCCATGCGCGCATTTTTAGCGGGCCATGATTAGAAAAAAAGACAGATTTTTAACTACAATTACCACCACTCAACTCGCAAAGCTTCACCGAAGCCAAGATACGAAATCGGAGAGACCAAATCAAGTTCTTAGCACAATCGGAATCACTTGCACATCACAGGAAGTAGAGGAACGCATCATGCATGGAAGAGGAATCGAGAATTTAATCTTTCTGTGGCACTAAGACCATTGATGAGGAATTATGCATTGATTTATCAAGTTTTAAGCGGTTATAAAGAGTTGTTTATGTTCCGACAATGTACAGCTTCATAATCCATATACATGGATTTTTGACAATCTGAAACTTTCAGTAAATGAATCAAATTACAAGACAAAAGCAACGTGTAGCAGAAGCCAGAAAGATCACTGTCTGATCGAATGCTTGGGCACATGTCTTTTCTTGTTGGAAGCAAGCCCCGTTAATGGAGGGAAATCATCATTTCCTAGCGGCGGCAGGCGTTCTTTGCTTCCAACTGCAACTGCTTCGGACATGTAGTGAGGAGGCAATGCGGTCGATTTAGGACTCATCTGTACTTGTGGCTGTTGAGGTTTGTCGGGAAGCTGCAGGGATCGAATGCCTTGAAGTTCTGGGTCGGGTTTGAAACCTACAGGAGTCTTTGCATCATCCATTTTCCTAAACGTAATAGATATCCTAGTGGGGGAGATTAAAAAAAGAGGTAAGAATCACAAAACGATGTGTATAAAAGAGATCATTTATACTTGTTCTGTTAGATTGATTGTTGACAAAATTACCTCTTTTCAGGGCAGGCAGGCACGCAATGTTTCGCTACGTCTGCTCCATTACCGTTCATGATAAACACAGATCTGCGGAATAACGATGAATCGTGTCATATAAACTTCAATTATTTTAAAATTAACTGTACCAATCTCGTAATGCGAGTTTGCAATTTGCATGAACGAAAAGAAAGGAACATGATATAGAGCACTCTCACCCCGTTGGAAGAGGTATGGCGGTTGGAGCAGAGAAATCCCCGGGTCTAACAACTTCAATATTATGCCCAAATAGAATGTGGCATTCGGACAAAAATGAAACAGTGCAGAAGGGTCGGACAAAATCATGATGGTCAATGTGAGGAGGAATGCAATCGCCTTCGTCGTAGATGTTGACAATGCAGCTGTTTGGAACACATGAGGGAGGAAGAACATGCCATCTAACCATCCTCTTGATCATCATTTTAAATAATGGAGGTAGCGGATCAACTTCCTCCTCGTGAATTATGCCCGGAGGGTTCCCCTTTTTATCCTGAATGCATATTTCATCACGTATTAGTGTTCTCTGGCAAAGTTTCAGGAATACCACGTATCGTAAACACAATATGATTCACAGTTGGTGGAATTTTGAACCTAGGCCCACCGTTGCATAGTTGTAGCAACAACCAAATTGGATCGTGACACGGCCTTTACCACGCATCCACTTCCTTGGTTCAGAGTAAGTTCTCTCTGTGATAAACCAATCAATCATCGACAGAATCGATTACTGAAACGCAAAACCACACATCATTGGAAAAGGGACAAGCAAAAGTAAAGTAATCATCTCATGTACCTTTTAATCTACCAGCTCTGCCCAACTTCTGAAACTCGTACACACAATTCACAATCTCCTCCTGCTCCTTGGCATCGAAAACCCCAGCATGAAGCTCCAGCCCCTTGAGAACATTAACCTTCCTTCCCTTAATATTTTCCATTAACACATAGTCCTTCTTCCTCTTAACATTGGAAAACCTGATCCACTCCTTCTGCTCGCTAGATGACAGATGCGCACTGCCAGCGTTCCGCTTTCCTTCATCCCAACTGACCGATGTAACCTCGCCTTCTCCGTGGCTCCTGCGACGGCCATTCGAACTCGCACCGCTGTTTGGAGTGGAAGCACTCGATGCCCTCGACAGAAACGAAGAAGCAGACGATCGACTTGGCGAAGGTCGCGTTGACGATCTACTATCGGTGAGAGTAGACCTATTTACAGAAGGCGTTGTTGTTGTCGACGATGATGGTGATGGTGATGGTGATGGTGACGGTGACGGTGACGGTGACGTCGTCTCCTTCGAGGGAATTCGAATTCCATCAAACGTTCCTGAAACTACCAAAATCCAACGACCAAGAGAAGAGACAAAATAAGCGAAATCAGACACACAAAAAAACGGGAGGAAGTGTAAGAAAAATTCAAAAAAGACAGGGCTTCTCGTGGGAATCCCTACGGGAGGAGGCGGACAAGGATCGCAAGCGGGTGAGGAGGAGATCGGAGCAGCCGTCACAGAAACCGTCGGATAAGAAGGAGTGCAACTCGGAGACCACCGCATCCTCCATGTCCTCCTCCTTATTCCTTATCCTGGGGTCTGAATTTGCTCGTCTAGATGCGCTAGGGATTGCTGGGGAGAAAGGGGAGGAGGCTACACTTCGCGGGACAGAAAGAGGAAACTGGTATAGAAAAGTACAAAACTTCTCGATCGGATTGCTGTGAATGAGACGAGTGACGTGGCAAGGCATTTATCCGCCGGATGACGTATCTACTTTGAACCGGTAATCTAACAATTAATCGTACGATTAATTAATTTTAGCGTAATTTTAGGGACCGTTGGTTTTCTGATGTACATATCTATTTTCATTTTTTCATTTTTTACAATCCAAGAGTAAACGACCAATCACTCGGACCACAGGGATGGTTGAATCTGAAGTGCACGCACACAATACACTCTAAATTCGATGAATCGAATTATATTTTATATTTTACATAAAAAAGAAATAAAATGAAAGATTCAAAAAGTTAACAAAAATATGAGTATTTGTATATAATAAAAAATGTAACAGAAAGTAATAAAATATAGATTTAATCAGATACAATTGTTTAATGCTTGTAACAAATTTATAAATAAAATATAATTTTTATAATAAAAGATGATGAAATATGATTTTTTTCATTTACAATGATAAAATATATTTTTTATGATGGTAAAATATGATTTTTAAGATAAAAGATGATTTTTATGGTTTATAATTATAAAATATAATTTTTATGATTTATGATCATAAAATATGTTTTTTATGATTTATGATGATAAAATATGATCGATATGATTTATCATGATAAAATATGTTTTTTAAGATTTATAATGGTAAAATATGATTTTTAAGATAAAAAATGATTTTTATGATAAAATATGATTGTTATGATAAAATATAATTGTTATGATTTATGGTGATAAACTGTGATTTTTATGATGATAAAATATGATTTTTATGATTTACGATGATAAACACATGTTTTTTATAATTTATGATAATAACATATGATGCATAAGAAAAAAAAGAAAAACTTTTGCTGGTGAGAATGAGTCATCACTTTTTAATTATTTTACAACTCTCCAGATCACAAAAAAGATATGAAAAAAAAAAATTTCCTAAAAAAGTTAGAACGAAAAATTTATCAAATTTTATTTATTTATTATTATGTATAAATACTTTATATTTTATCTTAACTTTCTATCGTACACAAACAACCCCCGCCCCTCTCCCCCCTTAAGAGTTTGATTTACTTTTTTTGTAAACGATGATTTGAATAGATCACATTTTTCTTAAATTGAAAAAAAACAAAATCAATCCGATTTTCCTAATTTGTGAACCAAAAAAATCGATTTGATTCATGGTTTGAGAACCGAAGTCCATCCATGAGAATATTTACTTTTTTTTATTATATATTATATGCATTTTTACGTAATTAAAGTTTAAATTTAACTTCAAATATTTTATCATTTGTGGTTTTCATTTATTAAATTGTAAATCATAAATCAAAACTAACTTTACTTTGACATAAATGATGTGATTTGTGGTCCAGGCAAAAACAAAATTTAACCAGAGCATGTACACCCTTACTTCCAACAACTGTTTGAAAATTCCTGTAACGTAATAATATTAAATTCCAAAGTTCAATATTCGAGGTTAGTGGTAAAATAATTTAGATCCCAAAGCTTAGCAGTGAAACACCGTCACATTGAAGTACTAGTTCCGTTGTTCAACAAAATGGCCCAATCGATGTATTGCAAAAATAAAGCATGCAACAGGCATTGTTGCAATACATTTATTTTATTACAACGAATCCTTACTTCCTAGGGCAGGAATTTCACAGAACCAGTTATGCTGTTACTCTTCAAAAGAAATCCAAACAAACAACCTGATGCGCCAGATTATTCACATGCAATTCTGATAGACTTCCTCAAGAAATCTGGGAATCCTAGCAAAGTAATCTTGGACTTCACCAACAGCGATCAACATTCACCAGATTCTACAACTTTTCTCCAATCCCACAACGTTCCGTCAGTACAACAACACCAGAGATTTTTAGTGAAAATGTTGGAAAATTTTCAATTTCCTGTAAACTCACCAAAATTTGGCATCAGCCGTCTTGCTTTTCAGGAGGTTAATAGGTAGCGGCGAGCTCTTAATTTCTTCCATATACATCAATCTTATGAAACTACAATTAAAACAATACTGAAACTTCTGTTGATTTAGTGGTCAAACATGGTGATCAGCTGGTAGTCGCCAATATGTGATCAAAACTGTCTTCCAGTTGTATTTCTGGGTTAAAAGAAATTACCCCATCTCATGAACATCACTGCAATAGACCGCTCTTCTTTCCCCACCCAATGGCTATGAAGTATAAGATTAGGCATCCACCGATGGTACCAAAGGTAGTTTGCCAAAATATTGAATAAGTCCGTAAATTGAATAAATCGATAGTGATGTTCATGCCAAATATACTCACGACCACAATCCCTGCACTGCAAACCAGAGTCGCAGTACTGAGCATTACTCCCATTTCAAGCAGTTTGTTCTGTTTTTCGTCCAGCATGATGTTGATATAATCCTCGGTGTCATCCACGTACTCCCTCAGCTATATGTTAAGAAAGGATAGAGAAAACACAAATTTGGCAACATTATAAGATGATAGTAAATACTGCTCAAATTCTCATGCAGAATCACACAAAATAAATTCAGCACCAGTCTTCTCTTGAAAGGAGGATCAAATTTTGATGGAACTAAAAAAGATGAAAATAAAAAAATTACATGGCTAGAAATAGATGAAAAAAACTGAAATTACATGAATCCAGGGAGTTCAACTTTGAATTCAAAAAAAGTATAACAAGGAAGCACGAAGCATGACATACCGTTGATAGCTTATTTAGTGTACCATCAATCTGCACGAAGTATGCCTCCAGAAGCATCTCTAGCTCCTCAATATCTGGCTTAAAATCACCTAAGCTTCCGTTGCCACTTTCAGAACCATTGTCGAACTCTTCGTCCCTGGAAATCATGAATGTTGATGGAGTGAGTGTATATTTTAGAAATAGAATTTCCAAATGATGCAAAGGAAAAATTTTTTAAGGCATTTAGATATGCAGAAAAAACCACATGCCAAGGCAATAAACAAATAAACATCTATACAACATGCATGAGTGAAATTTTAACATCTACATGGGCTAAAAGTGTGGCTTCACCATACTTTTCTAAAACATTTCATTTGCTTCTCTTCTATGGATGGTATTTAGTAGATATCTTGGATAAATGAAAAACAAAGGCATGTCAAGTAGTGGTGGAAATATAAATGGAAACATTGTAAAGCCACCAAAACAGTCAAAAAACTAGAATTTTAATTAAAATTTTTAGGATAAGATAAAGTAAAACATGGTACATGCATAAAACACTTATATTTAATTTTTACGCATGTAATATAATTAAAATGCTCTATACAATTGATTTCCTTGTTTGGATACATGGAAAAGACTAACAATGATGAAAATTGTCTAAAATAAAGAATTCTTGCAATCGTACCATTTTTTAAGCTGAAACACCAAAAAATTAATCAGGTTGATTATGCTGAAATTTGGAAGTTGGAACAATGTTTATAAGTATATTTAATTTTAGACAAGACATGCAAGATCAGTCATAAATCTTAAAGATCAATATATGTAAGAAACCATCAGGAAAAATACAAAAACTTAGCTTAACAATCTTTTGTTAGATACATGCAATGTAAGTATAAATATAGACATGTTATAAGCAATTTCAACAAAAACTTTAGGAAGACAAAAATTATAAAAAATCTGAACATAGAAATAACTTCGATCTAAAATTTTTATGTTAGATCTATGTACGTAATTAAATTTATCCAAGTTATATAAAATTTCAATTAGAAGTATTTAGAAACAAGAACTAAAGAAATAGAGTCAAGTTAAAATGAGTTGATCCATGTGTGTATGTGCTTCCATTTAAGCCATATTGGTCTTCTCAGGTCAGTCAACACACTGAAACAAGTTGAATATTGACATTTTACCGATATGTCCCATAATTTTTAGTAATTTCAATATAAAATCAGATATCATTTTGCTAAACTAGATTTTGACGCATGTTGACCAAATTTTGGTAGCATGTATTGATACTCAACATTATGCCTCCATGGAAGTTTCATTTTGATAGAACATATCCTAACTTTTAGCCTAATCTCAATCAAGTTGAGAGACTCACAAAAAAAAATCAAGTTGAGAGGAAAGCTAAAAAACAAAAAGTAGAAGATGGAAGCCTCATCATGATATGCTCAATTAGCTCATACATATCTGTGTGGGTGAACATCTTCGCATTGACATTATTGGGAAAAGTTAGAGCAATATAGTCTGCCAACCAATGTATGGAAAACCACATAAGTATCCTAGCCTCTCCACCCATGAGTTAGTAAGATTATATAGAAATGGACAGTCACAAATAGCCGCATGGAGCATCATGCACAATGTTTGCAAAGCATATATGAAAAAAACATGATCTAGATCTCCCCAGGTCCCATTTTAACACAAAATCTGCAATAACAAATGACTTAGAAATAATATTTTGGATAAGTTCCATCATAAAAATATTCATGGACTTTGAAAATTGGTTTTCATCCTATGATGTTTATCTCACTATATTTCTAATCCATCTTCCAAAGAATAAAGTTGTTACCCCTTTTCTCCAAGTTCAGATGAGTTTTCATCTACATCCATTCTTGAGGACCTCTCTCCAACAGATTGGGAGACAAGCTTTGCGGTTAAGTACATCTCAGCCATGTCCCTGTCATCATCCAATAAATGTTCGAGTTCATCTCTCACCTATAGAATATAGAAAAATATGAGAACAGCACAAGTTCCAAAATAGATTGCAAAGAAAATTGTATGTTGACAAAAACATGTTTGAAGGCCCACACGAAGCCACTTGGATCTGTGAACCCAAAAAAGGAAGTGTGTTTAAAGGTAAAGGAGACAAGAGGCACACCGAAAGAACTTGCATAAATAATTTCATACCTTCTGAACACGGCCTGATATTGCAACCAGCCTGCTCTTAATTTGTCTTACTCGCTCAAGATTAAGTGTGCTGATTTTGGAAGTCAGTTCATCCAAAGCTGGGTATGCTTCTTCTTCCAATGTTAAAGTCTGGAAAAAAAAAATTTCATTACACTATGATAGCAAGACAATGCTTATATGTTAAAAATACTACATTTGAAGATGTCTTAAGTTAAAATTAATATGATATAAAATATTAGCCAAAAAAACTTGACCCATGAATCCATGATTCACCATAAACATTACTGGCAAATGTGTCTTACGTTTTCACGAGTTACAAATATCACCACCATTACTTGCATGTAGTTTGTAAATAGTTTAGAAAAGCATTCTTTCTTTTGGATTTGTTCTATTATGATTTCCATTATGCTTACCTATACATGGTTACCTACGGTCATAAAGTCAGCATCATGCCTTGCTATGATTGCATTTACATGAAAAACAATCAAGAAGTTCAATATAACATTATTTTATTTCAAAAATATGTGACGCTCATCTAACTTCAGACAAGTGCTTACAAAAAATGAATAAATTCCTGTAGTCTCTGGCAACTGTGATTTTCAGTCCATTTTCTCATCAAATTTTTCATGGAAGGCCAAAAAATAGCACCACTGCAATTAGTCATACACCTTGGTAAAATGGAAAATCAAAAAAAAAAGCAATTAGAGCAACATGTTATTGGATCAATGACGCAATAGATAGGACAATTTCTAACTGGTTAAATCTAAATTAAGGAGAAAATGAGCAAGCACAGATGTCCAACTTGTTTTTATTAGTGCAAGATTGGTTGGATCCAATGTATTGAGGTAGGAAACCATGTCAAATAACAACTGAGCATTTTCATACCTTTAGTTTTTTAGCTGGATCTTAACCAGGATTTGGTAATGGATCCAACAAGAATCCGTTGTATTATTAGGGATTTTTCCAAGGTGATTGGGGCGATCACCTAGGCAACACCCAAGCACTTGGGTGGATTTTCAAGTCTGCTTTGACTCTAGGTACCCAAGCTTGGTGAGTTAGGTAGATCTTCGCAAATCCAATTAATGATCCAATTAAAATCCAATTATAATGAACAAAATATAAGAGTTTGTTAGAGTTTTTTAACTCAAAAACAATAAAAAACTTTGTGCACTCTACTCTCCCCAACCTCTCACCTCCAACAGCTGCAGTAGCCATTCCGATTCTCCAATGAGAGCTAGAAATATATATTCTGTGTATATTTTCAAAATATATCTTGCATATATAAATATTATGTACACAAAATTATAGAAACTTAATATATATATATCATAATAATAGTATTATATATATAATATTATTACATATATACATAATTAATAGAGGTGCCTAGGCATCCAATGCACCCTTGGCTAGTGCCTGGTTACCTTGCTGCCTTAACATATAGAATTTATCTTGTGTTTGTCTTGTGTTTATCTTGTGCATCCGAGGCATCCAAAGTACAAGGATTCTTAAGGCCATTTGACTTTTTATCTTGTGTTTTGCTTTATGTTTGTTTACATATTATGTTTTAAATCTGCTCATAAATATTATGCTTTAAATCTTTACAATGCTAAGTTATGCTTTGAATAATGCATATTATGCATGATATTCTTTAATAATGTTATACTTATTTGATTTTTAATATAAAAACATATCTGAAAAATATATACATCGGCTTGAGAACCTTAAAAACCTTTGATTTGATCGGCCTATGTGTAGGTTATATATTCAGAACCATTATCATTTGTCTGCTTAGAATACACTTAAAACCGCTTCTAAATCTACAGTTTAAAAAAAGAAAAGTGTTTTTCAGGACAAACTTTTCAAACAGGTCTTCCTTCCAAAAGGGTTCATCTTTTTGTATAGCAATATCTACTTTCCTGTGTTTGGGAAACCGTAGCATACTACTTTCTCATAAAAAAAGTAAATTTTGATTAAAAACTGCAACTCCAAATTAGTTCCAAATGCACTTTAGGACCATCACTTTCATCTTGTGTATCCACTACCTAACAAGTGTTATTTAAAACGTAAAAAATACTTTAAACAACAGATTTTTTTTTTTAGTTTGTGGCTACATCTTTATAGGTGTCTGAAAAACATCGTTTTGAATCTTCTGATGAAATGATCATTAATGTCATTAATTGATAGGTTATAATTTTAACTTCTGTGAAAGCAATGCCTCAACAAAACGGAAGAACACATACCTCTGATTCCAAGCACCTGCAAGCAAACTCCAGGCAAACCTCAAGTACCTTGAACTCGAAGGGCAAAACTTTAGGTCCCCCATCTTTTGGAACATCCAAATTGGAACGATGACTACCGTCTTCCAAGTCAATATGATTTGCTGCAGATGTTCTAACAGCTTCATCTTGCTCTTGAGGATTCATTTTCTCTCCCCCTGTCATACCACCGCATTCGTCCAGCGGAGGCGAGAACCAAGGATCATTGTACACGTCTTCCGCGGCCACGCCAAGATTCCCAGCCTCCTACATAAGCACTGCAACGTCGGCATTGTTCAGGAAGAGTGGAAACAGAATTTTCAAATCTACCAGCTGATTTGCGCTATCGGTCTCGGTCCACACACGTCGGCGAAGATCATGGATGAAGGGGGCGACGATGGGGTCCTTGGAATTGGGGACAAGCACCTCCGTAGCAGTGATGATAGCCTTGATGTGCTCGAGATTGATGACAATCGCTCTCTCTCTCCCAAGAATGGTAGAAGGATATGAAAGGAGCGGGTCGAGGATCCTAAGATCTCGCGCAGGCAGGCCCGTCCGTCGCATAATTGAGTGCTTCCCCACTTCCTCGAGATAGGATTCTCCATTGTCCGACACCACCAGCCACGCTCGAATCGTGGACCCCTTCCTCCTCCCTCCCGTCGCCGCAGAGGCGACAGCGGCGGCGCGGGTGGGGTGGAGACGATGCTTGTCGTGCGCTGCGGCCATGGAGCACTTCTCGGTGCTGTTGCCTTCGTAATGGTTGTGGTTTTCACGGTCAATTATGCACGTTCCTTTCCAGGGCGGATGACTAATTTGGATTCGAAAGCCTACCGTTATTCATATTTAAGAAATAAATACACAGATAATCGACATCTCCTTTTATATTATACTAGTGAAAATCGTATTCTCGAGGATCTTTCGTATTGTTAATTTATATTAAGCATATATTACTTATGAAATGAAATAAGTTTAAATAATAATAGTGATAGAAGCTACGTGTGAATGGTTTGGAAATATATATTAGCATGACAACTGTTAATGATGCCACACATAGAATTGTTTACCTGGGAAAGGCACTAAAATAAGAAATTATGTTAATTACGTATAATTGATCGAATTGTTTTTCGAATAGGAAATTTTTTGAAAATTGATTGATGGCAATCTTGATAATAAACAGACGGTATTCATTAGAATTGTGTCTATTTTAGGAAAGTTACGTCAGTCCAAGTTCTTTTTTCTTCTTCTTTATATATTATAGAAAATTTTACAAAGATTCCAAATTTAAATTCAAATAAAATTACCCCTAATTTAGAAAATATAAAAAAAATTCGATTTTTTGAATTTGAAATGAGGATGTACTTACTAGAATTTAAATCTTAGCGAAGAATGTGCAATTACGTGGTTCTAGACAACTCGACTGGTAAATTGATCGCTAGATGGATCTAATTCTTAAGACAAAAAAAAGGGTTTTGCAAGCATCCACTATTTTCGAATTTTTATTTTTGAAAATAAAATCTAATCACATCATTAATTGATTTATAATACAACCTACCATCTAATAGACCAATAGTTAGTTTTGGTTAAATTTTTATAGATAATGACAATTTGAACTGTAATCTTATAGCATGACATTGATTATGCGAATCAATTTCGTTCAGATATTTTTATATGTTATAAAATCTTCAATTAAATTATATAAATTTAAATGTTTTCTCTAGAGGAATATTTTAATTTCTCTAGAATTAAATAATTTTTTCTCTTAACTTGCAATTTTTTGCTCTTGCAAGGGTACGGAAGAAGGTTATGTCCCAACGTGTTTCATTTAAAATTCGAAGTTGATAAGTTTTTACGATTGATTATCTAACTAACATTAGCCTTCCTCTTTTTACCTACGCTTAAAATTGACCAGCTATAAAGGGATTAATCTCTATAGATGGAGCTGGTTAATTAGGGTTTTATATGGTTACCATAATTTTGTTGTATATTACCGTTAGTCTTAGCTATTCATATAAATACACTTTTTCGTAAAATCTACAATTGAAAGTAAATGCAGCTACCAGACGGTAATAATAATATTGTGAGAGAGATTCATAGGGACCGTACCATATAATTTTCATTTAAAATTTCGTCTAATTTTTAATGGTAGATTGAATAAAGATTTGGAAATGTGAGAGATTATATGTATTGAGGAAATCTCAATTGAAATAATTATGGCTAGGAAATTGTAAATATTAGAGGACCAACTAGAGGCATGGATCATAGATTAATTACGAGTAGTTCGTGGATTGTTTTCGGAAAAGGGCCAGAGACACGATAACCAGCATGCATGTATCTCTGTACAAGCTCTGCTGGTTTTTTGTCGCCGTTTTATCAATGATTCTCATAAAATGAACAGTTTTAGCATAAATAAATACATAATAGACAAATGGGAATTAATTGCAGGAGTAATTGCCATCGGCAGTGAGTAGGCGCTTGATCTGAAATGAAACACCTGTACATGCATGAAAGCATGGAAAACGTATAGAAGATCGAAGGAGGCCTCGCCGGTCACGGGCGTGGTGGGGAATTAATGGAGAAAGGAGGTAATTATCAAAACATGAAGCACCAGCCAGCCGCGAGCCACAAGATCATTCCCAGCAACTTGTGGGGAAGTGAAGTTCTCCTCCTCCATCCGTCGCCGCCGCCGCTGCAGATGAGCTTGTGGTCGTGGTACGTGCACACCGTCTGTTTCCTGCATGCAACCCACCCACCCATCCATCGATGTTAAAATGGTAGCAAAAGCTTTTCGGTACTCGTGATCATTACCTGGAAATAAAATTAACTTTTAACAAACGAACAGCAAGTACTGCCGTGACGTCCAAGTTCCGAACATTAATTGGCAAATTCTTTGGAAGGTCACGCCAGCGTTTCTACTGCATCTACCCACCATCCACGCGAGTTTATACATAAAGACTTCGAAAAGCGAAAGTTCTTAATTCACACCGCTGGTATTTTTTCCTCATTTTCTGAGAATTCAATATCTAATAAAATTAACTACTTTTTTCGGCAAAAATCCTTTGATTCAAGTTACCCCAAAAACGTTACCGATATAACTCATTCGTGGGATCATTTGATACCATTCCTAAGTGGTGTGGAAGCAAAGTTGCCTGGCCAGATCATCAGTTTGCATATATTCTTCTGGACTCCTTTCACTTTCTCGTTTCCTATGTATATATTCTCACTTGTTAAAGTATGGGTAGCAAATCAATTCCTAGCTAGAAACAGTACCGGAACGATCGATATCTCTCTCGATCGACCGACATCACAGCAAACCATTTGCCTAAACAAGGTCTCGATCCCTACGCTCTTTCTCTATATTAATTCCACGTACACACCCAAATCCATTCGCTTAACACATCAAAATCTGCTTCCGATCGAGACCAAGAAAAACAAAATCCAGCTGGTCCCGAATCAACCACGTTCCAGCGAAAAGGAAAAGTCAGATTCAATGGTCATGCGGAAGATCAAGCTTAGCAGCTGAACATGATTAATTGCAGAACAAGCTAGCTAGGAACACTGATCAAGAGGGAGGTGCGCACCTGTTGGAGCAGAACGTAACGATGTAATCAGCGCTGGAGCAAGTGAAGATACTGCTGGGATCATCATAAGCATAGCTATAAGCGGCAGGACAGGCCTGCTTGAACATGTTGGAATAGTACGTAGGTTTGCACGTCAAGGGGTTCCCAAACACTCCCCTGCAACAGTACTCGTCCGTGTCGAACACCTCGCACGCGCTTCGGCACGCCACCACCTCCTTCCCCACCTTCTCCGCCAGCTCCTTGGGGCAGTTGGGCCTCAGGTCCCCGTCACAGCCCGCCCTGGAGCAGTTCCCCCGTCCGTTTACCGGAGTCACGACGATGGGCAGGTTGAACCCGTCCACCAGGCTGACGTCGTAAAAGTCCGGAGACGCCAGCGTGAACTCCGCGAGCGTGGCGGGGGCTTCGCCCGAGGATGTACACTGGAGGGTGGTTCCACAGGTGCCTGTCTGGCAGGAGCCGTTGCCGTTCCTGTCGAAGTTGCAGCCCGTGCGCGCCCAGATCCGGCCCGACCAGCCCACAGGGGCGTTGAAGATCACGGACTGGCCGGACTTGAGCGCGAAGCCGCCTCCGTTGAACGCGTCGCCTGGTGTGATCCCAGGCCAGATGGTTGTCTTACAGTCGTTGATCAAGGTGAACACCCTCGCAGACTCCACCAGTACTCCGATGCCTATTGCATTAATTCACATCAAATCGAGTCATATATACGAGCATCATCATCATTACATGATTGTGAACGTCAGTTGTTGCATGCATGAGCCAAATCATACATATATATCTATCGACATGCATCTGTTAATTTGCATCAGGACCAATCGACGTCTGCAGCAGTGATGTGGATTTGGACCAAACTGTACGTAACACATAATCCGATCCCCTCATATGTATATATTCCATATATGAATCTGTAACTTACCAGGAGGACTTGAGGTTTGGAAGACCAACATCAACAGCAAAGCACCGAGACTACTTGATAATCTCATGTTTGACGTGGCTCTTCGATCTCTCTGTTCTTTTCCTGCAGAAAGCATGCATGAAGTGGTTCGATCTCTTCCGGAACGGAACGGTGTTGGTGGTGTGTGTGTGTGTGTGTGTATATATATATACGGTATGATTCAATAAGGTGCTGGTGTTCGTAAGTACTCACACATAATACGCGCGCAGTGGTGGCTCGATTGATGCACGGTTGCTTTTTCGGAGTAGAAAATGACACGTCGGTGGTATTTAGCCAAATCCGAAGGCATTCGGAGAAGCGCTACCTTGCTTGGATGACCAGGCGGGCAATGATGGACGATACCTTTCTCACTTGAATGTTTCAGGTATCACAGCTCATTCGAGGGCTAGCAGTGGTGTTGTACAAAGTGAGTTTGTCCTTTTTTCTCGATTACTTTTGACAGACTTCAGGCCGGGCTGTATTCATATGTATCAAATGCTACATCAATCAAAGAAATCTCATATGCACATCCATACAAATTCGTTATAGATAAAGATAGAAGAACAAAGGAAAGCATTGGCTGATCGATGAGAAAAAGATTCTACCAGAGGAAAAGAATACGGGAGAAAGCAGAAGAGAAACAGAAAAGACAGAGGCAAAAGAGAGGAAAGGACATATTCACGTGGAATGTTACATGTACATCTTGTTTTTAAATTAACTCGACAATAACATAAAAACGAGAGAAAAATACGTACGATGAAGAGATCATAATTCGTACACCCACGCAATTTTTCGCGTAAAAGTTCGAGTTAATCGGATCAAGCGGTAGAGTTTACACGTATGAGCTGCAGAATAGTTTTGTCCCCTTCGCGGCGTTCGATGAGATGAATCTTCAATTTGAAAACAAATATAGTTTATTGAATAAAGAGATAGTCTAAATACATCCTAAGACTAAATTTAGTTCGGGGTTTGTTTATTTTGTTTCGAACAAGATTGATGATCTACGACCACGTTAAAAGGAAGCAGAAATCTCAGCATCATCCACCCACGCTGCTACAAAAATCCATCGTCACAGAGGAATATCTCTCGCCAGGACAGGACGAGGAGATTATCCGCACGAACGTATTTGTCCTCCGACATTTCCACGTTGTGTTTTCAGAAAAAGATAATGCTGGTGTGGGTTTTTTACTTACGGATTAATATATTTTTCATGGAATAAATTACTGTAAGTAATCGATCAAAAAATAATTCTCGTCGCTTCCACGGTCTTTTCTTGGAAATGCGCCCTCTACGGTAAAAAAGAAACCGCCATCCCAAGAAAGAAGGCGATGTCACCATCCGTGTGGTTATACACGTCATATATTTCGCATTAGCCGTGTGGGACCCACCATCCGTCGTCCTTTTTGCTCTCCGGGTGAAAAAAAAAAAGTACCGACATCAGTACGGTGACGACAGGCAACGTTAATGCACAGTTAAGCACAATCGCGAGTGATCGTATTCACTCTCCCCACCTTTTCTTCCCATGTTCTCGACGGCAAGGACCGCAGAAGTCGTCGTTTCAAACCTAGTAGCAGCAACCGCCGCCATTTCGCACAATGTGGAGGTTTTCGATCATCCGGTGGATGATAATCCTGCTCGCGATGATCTTGAGCGGAGCAACCCACACGTCGCTTGTCACAGCAGTTGCAGGTCGGAAAGTGCAAGCTTAATCTTCTTTTGGGCTTCCGAGTTTGTAATGGATTCGGTTGCTGTTGGAGTTCTTTTGATTGCGTTTTTTATTGATGCTTTACTCCGCTGCTTGCTGTTTTGTGGTCTCTGATTTGTGAACCTTTTTGTTTTTCTGGAATGCTTTCTGTTTGATTTTTAGTAAAATGTTGTTTCTGCTGGTGGAATTCATTTCCCTTTTGTTGGTGGACGGTTGTCGCTCCAATGAGGTAGTTCCGTGCTTGAAGTTTCAGAGGGATTTTTAGCCTTATGCGCCAATAATGGTGCCTGCTTGTTTATCTCGATTCCAAAGCAACACTAACTGAGACGTTGGAAGTGTGTTTGAGGACCATACAATTGGTGAACCGCTGAGATTAAGCAAAAAGAAGCATTTTGTTGAATGTCACAAAAAAATGCAGTCGTAAAGGTGTAGGAACACATTGATACTTGTTTACCATGATTGAAGCGAGAGATGTGGGATATGTTTGTATTCCAAAACTTTGAATGTTAAGTTCGTGAAAGTTAATTTAATCACATGCAATTAGGATTTACTGGTGTTCTAGCTTTCGCTCATCAACCTTGGCCCAATCAGTTATGAAAAAGTTAGGGTGATGACTTTTCTCTGTTACAGTGTTAACCGGCAACCCATTGTGTTACCTATTTGGTAGTTTCATAATTTTAAATTATATATATAGATTTTACTTTAGAGTTTAAAGGATTTAGATTGAGTCGGTCAAAAGCTCAATACATGGAATGTAAATTCAACAAAAATAGGAATAATGATGTAGGTATATACTTAGATGACCATGAGATCCATAAAAATAAAACTTTTAAATACTTAGGATCTATAATGATTAGCAATGGTGAAATTTTATAGAATATTATTCATAGGATTAAAGTAGATTGGATGAAGTGGAGAAATGCTTCTAGAGTGTTATATGATAGGGGGATACCCTTAAAATTAAATGGAAATTTTTATAGTGCAAAAAGTTAGTGTTGTTGACATGCGTATGGTTAGATGGATGAGTGGTAATATGAAAGGGATAAACCAAAAGATGATTTCATTAGGAAAAGAGTAGGAGTTGCACCTATTAAAGATAAAATATGAAAAATTGATTTACTTGGTTTGACCATGTCTTTAAAAGAACAAAAAATGGATTAATTAGGAGAGGGGAATTAATTAGTGTAAAAGAAATTAAAAAAGGTAGAGGTAGATCTAAAACTACTTAGTTAAAAATAGTAAGAAAATATTTAAATTTATGTAAATTAACCAAAGATTTAACAATAAATAGAAATATTTGAAAAAAAGGGATTCATGTGACTGACCCCACATAGTAAGATTATGATTTAGATTGTTACATATATAGAGTTTACAAAGAATCTCTAACTTTTCAACCTAACCTTAACTTTATAGATATTATCTAGTCTTTTAGATAAGTTAGGTGTGATATATTTGAATGATTAAATATATTATATATAATTAGAAATGCTTTATTGTTAAATATTTGTCTAAAAAATATTGTATCTACCACCTTTAGCAAATGTATGAATTAAAATAACGATTATGTCATTTGTTATTTAATTTAATCAATAAAAAATCTTATATTTTCTATGAAAATAATTAATCTTAACTCAAAAGTTCATCCATTTGACTTATTAACCCTAACCATTAATTTAAATTAGGTTGGGTTAAGGTCAATTGTTGAGAAAAAGTGGGTTGTGATCTAACCCATTATCTATTATCACAAGATGAGTGAGTCTTACATGCCTACCTATAGTGTTGTTCAAATTGGTAAGTAAAATAAATTTGAGAAATGCAACTATAGTTGATATGAGGAATGAAACAAAGCAGACCCTTCACAAACACATGGGATTGAAAATTGCTTGTCTTCTATAATACACAAGTTGTTACCTATGAGAGTGTGGGCCTTTCAATTAGGCTTTTTTAGTCTTTTTATAAGATTGAATGAAACAAGTATTGTAACATTAAACATGATTGTTGCAACTTGTGATCCTTTTAAAATGTAAGTGTTGGTGTTTATTGTATAATATTGTATTAGGGCCCATTACAATCCACTAGCCTTGTATAAATTCTCTTGTCTTAATGTAATTACACAACTTAATCCCTAAGTAATCTCTACATGGTATCTGAGCTTTAGGGTTTTTCTTTTCTTCTTCTACTACTATCATTTGTCGTCTCCAGGGATCATTGGTTGTCTACCTACATCAAGGGGTTGCTGTCTTCTCTAGGTTCTTGTTGCTTTTGATGTGTTGACCTTTTTTTTTTTTGACAGACCCAACTAAGATTGAATGGATGAGCAAACTAAGAGCTATTGAGGTTAAACTTAACCCCTCTAATTATCATTTATGGGTGTCAGCATTTGAGATATTTCTCGCTGCACACACAAAGGAACATTATTTTCACGATAATTTGTCGTACATCAAGGTTGCTACCTATGCTACTTGGTATGTTGCAGATTGTATCGTCATCTCATGGTTGATTGTGAGCATTAACAAAATGATTGCTCACAACATCTCTCATGTCCATCTTGCCAAAAGGATTTGGGAGACCTTGTAGGATATGTATGACAATGACAGCAATATCTCTAGGGTTTGTGAAGTGTATAAACAACTCTTCACTCTACATCAAGGCGATTGATTGGTCCATGACTACTACAATACTTTGAAATTTTTTCTTGGTGAGTTAGACTTTTACCAACCTTTTGTCATTGATTTACTTACTCTGTGATGCTATTGCAAGGAGCTCGCCATCACTATTTTCCTCACTAGCCTCAATTTGAACCTCTTTAACCCCATTTGCAATCATATTCTTGGTGGTGATTTTGTTCCATTGCTTCAAATCATGTTCAACAATGTTCTTTAGGTGAAACTGTTGTCACATGTCTCTATCACTGAGTTGTTGACACTCTTGTCTACCTCCAATGAACCTGATCGTCGCCCAGATGCTCCTCCCTCCTCTCGTGGGAAAGGGTGGACTAGTAAAAGCAAATTTGGCCCCTATGAACACTATGACAAATGCAATCACATGTCTGACTGCTATTAGGCAAAATTTAGGCACTTGGTTCAATTGCCTACCTTTCCAGCCAGTCCTACTACACACATTTTTGTTGAGGTTTTTCCCAATCTTGACCCTTTTACGTAGAAGGTTGTTGTGATTTCTCAAAGTGATTATGACAATCTTCTCACTTTTGGGCAAAATAGAATGCTACCCATGCCTACCTCTTTGATATAGCCTCCTTTTCCTTGGATAAGACTTAGGTGATTGGTTCTGATGCTTCCCAATACATGTTGTGTACCAAAACATTTTTTACACGTTTTATTGAACTATCAAATTATCATTCAGTTGCTTTAGCAAATGGGCATACCTATATAGTTAAAGGTCAAGGTGATGTTTCTGTTATCACTTATCTTGCTCTTCAAAAAGTTTTATTTGTTCTTGATTTTTCTAATTGTCTATTATCCATTAGTACCATTATTAAACAACTTTATTGTTATGTTACCTTCTACCCTTTTCATTGCACACTTTAAGATTTGTAGATGGAAAGGAGAATTGGTTTGGGTCATGATTGTGGCAATGATGTTTATGTCTTGACTAAAGATGATATACCTCAAGAGTTGGCTTCTCTTGTGACCTCATGTGATTCTTCTTTGATGTAGCATTGTCATTTGGGACACCCTTCATTTTGTAAGCTTCAAGATGCCCTTTCATCACTCTCTCTATCACCAGTTTTCTATCAATCATGTATTTTTGGAAAACAATTTCATTCATCTTACAAGGGTTGTAATTTATTTTCTAGTTTTAGTCCTTTAGAATTCATTACTTGTGATATTTGGGGTTCGTCTCATCAAGTGTCAATATCTAGATATCAGTACCATATTGTCTTTGTGGATGAATTTTCTAGAGTTTCTTGGGTGTATTTGTTGAAAGATTAACAAACTATTGTTGATGTAATCAGCACTTTATTTAATAAAATCAAAAATCGATTTGATATTATTTTTAAAATCTTTCGTATTGACAATGCTTTAGAATTTTTTCAAGCTAATGTTCAAAAGTTTTGTACTAATTAAGACATTCTTCATCAGACCACTTGCCATTACACATTTCAATAGAATGAGAGGGATGTTGCTTGTACCCTTATGATTGAGATACATGTTTCCTAGTATTTATGGTCTAATGTCTTCCTTACTGTTTCCTATTTGATTAATAGGATGCCCTATTCCTCCTTAGATGGTGAAATCCCCCTTAGGTGCTTATGTCCTTAGGGGGAGCTTTCCCACCTGCCACCTCATGTTTTTGGGTGTATTGTATTTGTTAAAAAAATTCCTCTTACTTTAGATAAACTTGCTCCTTAGTCTATTAAGTGTGTTTTTGTTAGGTATTCACATACCTAAAAGGATTACTGCTATTTTCACCTATTTGCATGTTGTTATATTGTTTCCTTTGATGTCATTTTCCTTGAGGACATTTCCTTCTTTGATAGGGCCTCATCTTTGTCTTCTTTCTCCTCTATTGACCCTATTCTTATGTGTTCTTATCTTTCTTTGGTGGATGTTCCTCTATGACATCACCTCCATTATAGGAATATCATTGGAGGCTTACAACAATGCCAACGTTACTCCAGTCGGTCTCATCCTCCTCTACAAATCCCCCTCCTAATGATTTGCTCCATCCTATCGTTCATAAAAAAGGTACCTATGCATTTGCTAAGAATCCCATTTCTTCCTTTGTATCCTATGATCATCTTACCCCCATTCGTCGTCATTTCTCTATTTCCCTTCTATCTAAATCAATTCTTAAGTCTTATCATGAGGCACTTACCCTTTTGCATTTGAAGCAAGTTATGAATGTAGAGATGTAGACATTGGTTGACAGGGGCACATGAATGCTCATTTCTTGTTCAGATGATGCACCTATTGTTACATGTTGTTGGGCTTATATTGTTAAACGGAAGGCCAATGGATCTATTGAGCGATACAAGGCTTGCCTTGTTGCATATGAGTTTATACAAACCTATGGTGTGGATTATGTGGAGACTTTTTTACTATTTGCTCTACTCAAGAACTCCATTCAGGTCATTTTTGCCCTTGTTCATTTTTGTTGGGCTCTCTCTTAACTAGACGTCAATTGCTTTTCTTTATGGTAATCTTGATCAAAAAGTCTTTATGGAGCAACCTTCCAGGTATGTTACTTAGAGGGAGAATACTATATGCCTGCTCCAAAAGACTATCTATGACCTTAAGCAAAGTCTACATACTTGGTTTGCCAAGTTTAGCTCTATTGTATTACAACACAAATTTAGGAAATGCCCTATTGATCTCTCCATTTTCATTAAGAAAAGCCCTATTGATCCTTATAGGTAATGTCATACTTGTCATATACATTGATGATATCTTGTTGACAAGAAGTGATTTGATTGGTATTCAGAAGACTAAGTCCTACTTAGAAAAACACTTTAACATTAGAGATATGGGCAAGCCTAAATATTTCTTGGGTATGGAGTTTGCCTATAAGAAAGATAAGTTGTCACTCTCTCAAAGGAAGTATGTACTAGACTTATTGGAGGAGATTGGTCTTTTAGGGTGCAAGCCTAATTGTACACTAATTGAGCAAAATCTTTCCTTTTGGGACAAAACTTCTGAGCTCTTTTAAGACATTGGCAGATACCGTAGATTGGTTAGCAAACTCATATATCTTACTATTACATGGTCTAATATCTCTTATGTTGTTAGTCTCCTAAGCCAATTCATGTAAGAACCTTGTAAGGTACATTGGAATGAAAAGGGAATCTAGGAAAAGGATTGATTTATGCTCCTCACGAACATCTACATGTTGAGATATACTTTGATGTAGGATACAGTGGAGATCAAGATAGACATTCAACATTTGGTTACTACACTTATATAGATGAAAATCTTGTTACTTAGAGGAACAAGAAATAGAATGTTGTATTCAAATCTAGTGTTAAAACGGAGTATCAATTTATGTCATAGACAACTAGTGAAATGATTTAACTAAGATACTTGTTGACTGAACTTGGGGCTCAAGTTAGACTTCTAATGACATATATTGTGATAATCAAGTTGTTATCTATATAGCCATCAATGATATATTTCACGAGCGCACTAAGCATATAGAAATATGACTACTGCTATGTTAGAGAGTGTGGTAGCTAGGGTCATCTCCACTCCATATACTTGGTCTTCTCAATAGATGATAGATGTTTTTACAAAGGGGCTGAGTGTTAGTATTTTCAATGATTTTTGTAACAAGTTGGGACTATTTGATATATGTGCTCCAGCTTGAGGGAGAGTGTTGGTATTTATTGTATAATCTTGTATTAGTGCCCATTACAACCCACTAGCTTTGTATAAATACTCTTGTCTTAATGTAATTACACAACTTAATCCTATGTAATCTCTTCAATAAAGATAAAAACGAGAAAAAAAAATATTTAATGGTAGTAGGAGACAATCTTCCTTGATTTGAATGGCAAATGATGCACAGTAACTCAAAGATGATCGCTTGGCTGAATCCAGTCACTTTTTATGCATTATGTTTAATCCCTCGACATTTCCTTGCCTGGTGGACCAGGTTCACTACCTTCATCATTGAACAATGTATCTACATTTTTCTCAGATATTTTGCTGTGTAGGGTTTTTTTGTCACCAATGCTTCTGACAATATAGAACAGTTGTGTTTTTGGTTGGCATTACTCAAAACCTTAAGCTTATTTTGTTGGTGCAGATTGTCCCTTGGATTTAAGTTGGTCAAACTTTACTCTAGCAAGTACTTTGTGTTCCAATCCAAGTGAAAGAGGATTATGTTGCCGTCATCTCAGTGTTTTTGTTGCAGTTTCTGTTGCCCGATATGCAAATGTAACTGGCAAGCTAGGGGTTCCACCTGCATTCTCTGCTATGTGTGTTAATTATGTATCTGACATCTTAAAGTTGCATGGGATTCCATCTGATGCTATGATATTTTGTGGCCTTGGATCAAAAATCTTGGTTACTTATGAATGCAAGGGGAGAACAACCATTTTGGAAATGTTGCAGTCTCCCAATTTCAATGATGTTGTGAATAACTGCAACATACCACTGAATTCAGATTTTAGATGCAGAAGATGCTTAAATTCTGCTATTTTATACCTTCACCGTCTTATAGCATCCGATGATAATGTTACTTTAAGCATTTGTCGTGATGCTGCTTTTGTTTCTCTAGTAAACAGTGGTGACCAGTTGTCGGCCCTTGATAAAGCAAGTTGTTTCTTTGGAGTTGAACCAGACATTCTTCCAGGTATGAATCCTTTGTGTTCACTGGTTCCAGATATTAAGTTATGAGAGGATTGTCTCTTTGGATGTTACTTTGTGTTGGTCATTTCCCCAAAGACTAAGATCTCATTCGAGAAAAACTATTGCCAAAATCACTACCTAATTACTTGAGCTTTTCTGTTCTTATGTGAATGTACGTTCTGAATTCACACTTTTCATCATGTGCACTAAATTATGTACCTAATGGAGGTCTATTTTAGCCATAGTAAGTATGCCATTGAACTAAACTGTTACACATATTGGAAATAGAAAGAAAGCATAAATTGCCCATACAGCCAAACCAGTATAGTGATTTTTGTGTTGTTCACTTTTGTTTTTATTATGATATTGGTAATGCTTTTACCTTAATTTGTATTTAAGACATTTTTTCCTCATGGGTTTTATAAGATAAGGGAAGATTAACTGTGTTAACTGCTGTTGGTCATTGAGTTTTGTTGAGTAATGTATAATATATTTTTTTAATAGAGAAAATGTTCTTATGGTAGCCAATGATATTAGTGCTGTCTATTAACAGATTCCAATAATATACTGCTCTCTCTGCATTGTCTTTTGGGATATTTTATTTTGAAGAAAAAAACTTTTTTGAGCTATATTTTCTTGACTTTTTTATTTATACATTCCTTTGAAATTTCAGGACTGTCTCCCCCATTGCAGTCAATTAGTGCTTCCCCTGGTAGTATACCCACTGATCGTCCTACTCAAAACCTGGCTGGCATGTCCACAAAGAAGACTCACCAACACTACAGGTTGACATTAATTCAAACCATCGGAATTGTTGTTACCGGGGTTGCGCTTTTACTCCTAGTTATACTGCTACTGCTGATTCGTAAGAAAACTAGAGAACTGAAGGCTGCTACCAATTCAGGTGGAACATCTTTGAATGCCTTTCCATCAACTCAAAAGTGTCAGGAAGGTTTGAATTCTCTTTTATTGTGTTTGTAAGTCATTAGCAAAAACTAAAATACAAATAAGGAAATTTTGTTGGAAGCTGCTCTTTTTGTCTGACAAGGACATGTTCTGTTAATGTTATTTCTGTGAGCAATATTGAGATGGAAATGTTTTCTTGGCACACCTAAGGCTGCTACGTAGCAGTAATCCTCAAAAAAATGTGCATTGTGCATTATTTTGGGTATATTTTAGTATGATCCATCACCTTTCTATGAAACAGGGAAAATTTGCCCATTTGAGGAATATAAACAACATTTCCCCTATTCAGAATTGACGATGAATAAATCTTTTCTTGCCATGATTATACTTCTATGGATGTTGTGTGTCGATCGTTCTTCACTGCATCACTGCATTATATATATGTTGTGTTAAAGTGATCAATATCAAGTGCGGTAGGAAAGAGTTGATCAAGTGCTATAATAACATTATTTCTTCTTACAATTTTAGTTCCAATTTATCAACCACTCATAAAAACATTTATATCTTTTTGTTTGGTGATTCTACGCATAGTCGTGCAGATATTAAATTTATGAGTCCACCAACTATGTTCAAAAGGTTCAGTTATATGGATACAAGAAATGCAACTTGCAATTTTAGCTCTGTCATAGGGAAGGGTGGATTTGGAACTATCTTCAAAGCACAGTTCGAGGATGGCACTGTGGCTGCTGTAAAACGGATGGACAAAGTTTCCAAACAAGGGGAGGATGAATTCTGCAGAGAAATGGAACTTCTTGGTCGGTTGCATCATCGCCATCTTGTTTCCCTTAGAGGATTTTGCATTGAGAAGCAGGAGAGGTACAAATGCATATTTTTTACGTGAAATGATTACATTCGATTGTAGAAGATGATCTTACTATCCTTTTTGCGCCACATTTTATTCAGGTTTCTAGTGTATGAATATATGGAAAATGGGAGCTTAAAGCATCATCTACGCTGTAATTTACATAAAATTTTTCTGATTTTCTTTCAATTTTTATTAAATTTATTCTGCTCATACAATGATTATTAAATTTATTGATACATAATTTCTTTTATTTCTGTTAAGCTCCAGCAGCTATTCCTCTTAATTGGCAGACAAGAATGCAGATTGCTATTGACGTTGCTAATGCTTTGGTAATCTTTGTGATTATATGTGTATAACCTTAAAGCTACACTGAACTTAGCTATCGTCTGAAATTTCAAACACTTTAGCAATTCAACTGTTTAATGCAGGAATACCTCCATTTCTTTTGTGATCCTCCTCTCTGTCATGGAGACATTAAATCAAGTAATATTTTATTAGATGAGAATTTCACAGCAAAGGTGTGATACTTTTCTTCAGTGTGATTCTTTTTGCATTTATTTGTTAATGAGAGAACTGGCTTCTTTTATTTTTCTGCAGGTTGCTGACTTTGGTCTTGCGCATGCTTCCACAAATGGTTCTGTCAACTTTAAGCCAGTGCATACTGATGTCCGGGGAACACCTGGTGAGTTTTATTCATTTATATTAGCATGCCATGTCAAACATGGATGAAATCCAAACGGTTGGCTATCATAACCAGAATACCAAAGCGATTGAGTCATACTCAATGCACGGAATTGTAGAATTTATTTCAATCCATGCAAATTGTACTTCCTTGATTCTGATAATTGGCCTCAAATTCTGCAGGATACATGGATCCTGAATACATGGCAACCCAAGTTCTCACAGAGAAGAGTGACATATACAGTTATGGTGTTTTGCTATTGGAGCTGGTGACTGGGAGATGTGCCATACATGATAATATAAATCTGGTTAAATGGTCTCAGAAATTCATGATTAACTATACCAAGTACCCTGATATGGTCGATCCTCTGGTTGCAGATCAATTTGACTCGGAACAGCTTCACGTTTTAGTAGAAATCATACAGTGGTGCACTCTTTCCGTAGGAAGAGAAAGGCCATCAATAAAACAAGTTCTCAGATTACTCTATGAGAAATTCGATAAAATACCTTCTGAGCATCCAGTTTCCTTGAGTGAGAACATTCAACGTAGTTATGAAGGATCAAAGGACAACAGGGATACATTCCTCCAGGGTGGGAAGATCCTTCTAAATGGTGATGCAAGGTGTCTTTTGTCTTCTTCTAGCACATCAAGATCTTATTGTAGCCAGAGCTTCTTACTTGAAAGTGTATCAACACAATCCCCTCCAGTCAATTTGTAAGATTTATCTTACTTTGACCAAGCTACAATTTTGGCATGGAAATAATGCCATGTGTAGAATTCCTAAATACAACGGCTAGTCTGGTAGCAGAGCTTTCTCCGTCAAGAATTTGGAACTGTAGTTCTCCAAGTAAAACTTATCGGGAATTGCATCTCAAAAATCGTCTTATTTTTGCGGTTGTATTCTTCATGAGTTCATTTTTGACCTGTTTAAAGAAACTTGTAATATATTCCATTTTCTGAAAAATCGACGTGTTCAGTTGCGTTGCTTTTGTGGTACAGCAACTCAACCGATATCCATCTTGGCCGTGAAGGAGTACAATGATCTCAAGTGTCCTGCAATCAAAGCAACATCTGTGTTCATCCATTTCCAATGTTATGGCCAATGGGTCCATGGGAAACTACTTGCCACCTGCTTACAAGCTGGCATTTCTTGTTTTTCCCACTTGTACCTAAATTTAAAGGGTTGTATTTTACAAAATATATTTCTCCAAACTTGTCTCCAATATCTGCAGTTGAGCATTCGATTTTCAGGTTGTGTCAACCGCATTTCTAAATTGCTGTATGCTCTTTCTGTAATCAGATGATGCTATTTAATGTTCTGTTCTTCCGCCGTTGGATGTTCTGTTCTTCCACCGTTTGATGTTCAGTTCATCGATGATATTATCTCACCAGTAGAAGGTTTACGATAAATTTGTGAACCAAACATGCGCATGCTTGTCACAATGGTATGCCTAATTTGTACCAAGCAACGCTGATATTAGTTCGTTGGTTTCTGCCTGCACTAGAAAGGTTTGGTCTTGTCCATGTATTTTTCACTCTTCCATTTTGACAAATACCTGCTTTTTTATAACGATAATATTTGTCTGGATTAGAATTCAGAACGTTTTTCTTCACAAAGAAGTGGAAGATCAATTTTTCTATTCCGTTGCCATGTGACAAATTTCTACTTTATATAATATAATTTCAATAGCTGCTCAGTCTAACAATGAAAGATCAATGCTGCCGCTCCACTTATCAGAGTTCTTGCCAATGATGTCTACCAAACCAGCTTATGTAGCTCTTGGCAGCCATCCTTGATTCCTTGTAAGTGACGTCCTGGTTCCAAAATAGATCTTGTTTTTCTCTGTTAATTCTCTTGCTATTTGAGGCAAGGTTTTTTTTATTTTATATGATGATGGCGTTTTTTTATAATGACAATGTTTTTGCTTTAGATTTGAGGGTATTTTTTTCTCATATTGGGGTGGAAGATCGATTACATTATTCTATTAGTTTTTAGAGGGATGGACGGTATCTCTAGCTGAGTTCACAAAACTCTTTTCTTGCTGTAAGAGTTTAGTAGAGTGAAAAACCAATTACATTGTCCTTTGATGTGAAACTTTAGGTAGATGGTTGCCTTGTTCCCTTACTCTTTTTATTGATAATGTTTTTGTATAGATTTGCGTGTAAGATTTTCTGTGTATTTCAAAAAAAAAACTTTGCCATAAAAGATCATATACCATCCTCTGTTGGGTTCTTGTTGCTTTCTTTTCTGTGTTTTTTTAACATGCATGGCGTGGGTGACAATGAATTTTGGCATCCATGATTTTGACCGGCCAGCGTTTAGTGTGGCCATGATGCAATTAATATTTGGTACTCAATCAATCAACTGGAAGCAACCAAGAAAGTTAAACGGTGGTTCTTGGAAAAACTGGAATTCGCCAACATCAAGACCATTAACCTGACGAAATTCTGATCTTTGGTTGTGGTGTGCAGGTGACAATAGATTTCTTTTAATGGTATTTTTTGTCGTATGCAGCCTTTCCCATTAACTTAAGTTTGCTTTAAATTTGTGCAGCAAAATAGGCATGCCTTCAAGTTTTTATTCAGATGACTGAGCAACCATCGATCTTTTTTGATATCGAACCAATAATTCTATCAAAAAGTCTTGAGTGCACATGCAGGGAAAGTGGGCAATGATAATAATATTGCACCATCCATCCTAGCAACTACCATCACTTGGAGGAGTATTGGGTTTGGGAGTACCATTTGATTGGGGTCAGCATACCCACCTTTTATAAACTGCCATCTGATCTCCCAAGTTCAGCCGTTCCTTTCCTACTTGAATAATTAATAATATATCATCGGCATTGAGTATTAGTAGTAGCCCGACTGGGGGGTGCATGTGCACTCATTAGAATTAGTTTGTTGACCGATTTTTGTTGGCTTGATTTTGTTTAAAAGGTTACAAACAATAGTTCTATTCAATTCTACATGTCTAGAATTATTGCCAACAACACGAGAATCGGAATCTATAGCTATACATACAGGAAGCATATAATAGATATAAATTAAGGCATGCATTTTAACAAGACTTGTATGTGTTTTCAGGAAGCTAGGCCTTGTATTGTTGTGAAACATAGATTCTATCCTCATTTTCTATTCTTCATTGTCAAATATTTTAATTTATGATATCATCGACTGATCGATCTTCGAACACTTTAATTTATGATATCCCGCATCATCATCATCATCATGCATGGTATCCCGCAAGAAACCTGTTAGATTTCTTGTCGGATGAAGAAGTTGGATGGCTTCCTTGGAGTAAGGGACTAACACAGGCATTATATTGTGAGCCAACGGTGGCTTGTTTAATAGTAGTCGATCTCCATTTGTTTCACAAGATTTACAAAAAAATTCCTGAATTCAAATGTAAATTAGAGTATCACCGTTACCAACATCACAAACAATTGCAGGCCGTGTGGTTGTGTGACTGAATCTCACCAGGATGGGGGTGCACCGATTGACCCAGCACCAGCAGCAGCAGCACAAGAAACCCTCATCGTAATCACTCCAATACAAGCCAACCGCAACTGCAACTAGTGTAGTGCAAGATTGTCCTCTTATTGGTCCCGTGGAGAGAGAGAGAGAGTACAATCAAACAGTTGTAAGTTCTAACTAGCCGACGAGAATTAGAAAATAATATCTTTATAAAAAAAGCGATTTTAAGGAATTGAATTTATGTGTCCATGTTTGTCAGTTTGTGTGGGTTTTTTTTGAAAGGTATCAAGTAATATTATAATATATCACCATTAGGGTACCCCTTTTCTATACTTTTCTTTTTACCGATTCCAATTTTCATACATACGAATTTCCAATTTCAATTTGTCATAATCTAAGCGTCTGCACCGGACCTACCACGTAAAAATAAAAGAGTACCATTAAACATATATAGAAATTTCCTATAAGAACGCTCTCGCTCACTAATTTCCTACCATCATGGCTTATCCTTCATGCCTTATCCATGCATGGCTGCTCTTAGCCATTGCCATTCTTCCCCAAACCATGATCTCGGCCGACACATTCACGTACATCGTCCATATGGACGATTCGGTCATGCCGAGCATCTACTCCGATCACCGGAGTTGGTACGGCGCCACCCTCGCCATGGCAAACCACCCTCCGCTTTCCGACACCAACTCCGCCGACCCTGAGGTTCTGTATGTCTACAGAAACGCCATTCATGGCTTCAGCGCTCGTCTCTCTCCGTTGCAGCTGCAGAAACTTCAGAATTCTCACGGATTCCTCTCTGCGTATCGAAACGTCCGTGTCAAGGCCGACACGACCCATTCATTTGAATTCCTCCAACTCAATGCCAAGTCCGGCATATGGGAGGAGGCTAATCACGGCCAGGGCGTGATCGTTGGGGTTGTCGACTCCGGCGTTTGGCCGGAGAGTCCGAGTTACAGAGACGATGGTATGGACGAGGTGCCGTCCAGGTGGAAGGGTGTCTGCCAGCCCGGTGCTGAGTTTGAGCCGTCCAAGTTTTGCAACAAGAAGCTGATTGGCGCAAGGTACTTCAATAAGGGCCTTATCGCCGAAAACCCCAACAAAACCATCTCCGTCAATTCCACCCGCGACACCGACGGCCACGGGACTCACACGTCATCGACCGTCGCCGGCAACCTTGTGGACAACGCAGGTTTCTTTGGGTACGCCACTGGCACGTCTAGAGGTGTTGCCCCGCGTGCCCACCTTGCCATGTACAAGGTGTGCGTGCTTGTGTGTGTGTATTTATGTGCAGAGATCCATAATTCATTCACTGACACCCAAACCTTTTGGCGGTACAGGCCCTTTGGGACGACGGAGGATCGGCGGCCGACGTCATTGCTGCTATTGATCATGCCATTGCCGATGGCGTCGACATTCTATCGTTATCTCTGGGAATCGATGACCTTCCCCTTCACACCGACCCGGTCGCCATCGCGGCCTTCGCGGCGATGGAGAAGGGCATCTTCGTCGCTACGTCAAGCGGAAACGCGGGCCCGCGCCTAAGATCACTCCACAATGGAATCCCGTGGACGCTGACCATTGGCGCCAGCACCATCGACAGGGAATTCTCCGGCAGAATTAAGCTCGGCGACGGCTCATCCATCACCGGCACGTCGCTATACATTGGTACCATGCCAGCACCCAAAGGCACACCACTAGTCCTGCAACAATCCTGCACCAACGTCACGGTGCTGAAGAAAGCCGGCGACAAATTGGTGGTATGCGATAAAATGAGCGATTCCTTCGATTTGATCAAGGCCATCCAAGCTGTTCGTAAGTCAAAAGTCGCAGGTGGCATATTCGTCGCCGGCGAAGCCGACCTCCAACTATTCGAGATTTTCGAAAATCCAGGGGTTCTGGTGAACCAGCAAGATGGCCAAGTCATCGTAGAAAACGTCAAAAAAGCCTCGAACCCAACGGCGAGTTTGAAGTTCCACGAGACTTTACTAGGAACGAAACCGGCACCGATCGTGGCGAGCTTCACCTCCAGAGGGCCGTCGCCGAGCTGCCCGAGCGTGCTGAAACCAGACCTTGTGGCTCCAGGATCTCTGATCTTGGCTTCGTGGCCCCCCAACACTCCCGTGGCTTTGGATGGTTCCCGTGAGGTACACAGCAGGTTTAACGTGTTGTCTGGGTCGTCCATGGCATGCCCCCACGCCGCTGGGGTGGCGGCGCTGCTTAAAGCAGTGCACCCGGACTGGACACCCGCCGCCATAAAGTCTGCCATGATGACCACCGCCGACTCAACCGACAACACGGGCAGTGCAATCAAAGACCTGGGCAACCACGACGGTGGAGGCAACGCAAGCCCACTGGCCATGGGCGCTGGCCACGTCAACCCCAACAAGGCCCTGGATCCCGGCCTCGTCTACGACGCCGGAGTGGAGGACTACATGAGACTGCTCTGCGCCATGAATTACACGCAGAAGCAAATCAAAGCCATCACCAGGTCCTCCAACCACAACTGTTCGTCTCCTTCCTTGGACCTCAACTACCCATCTTTCATCGCCTTCTTCGACGCCTCCCCTGGTGGTTCTGTTAGGGAGTTCCACAGAACGGTGACCAATGTTGGGGAAGGAGGAAACTGGAGTTACAGAGCAAAGGTGTCACACATAGAAGGACTAAAGATCAGCGTGGTTCCGGATAGACTGGTGTTCAGGGAGAAGAAGGAGAAGAAGGAGTTCGTGGTCAGGATTGAAGGTGGGGTTGTGGGTGGTAGAGTTGTCCATGGCTCACTGGCATGGGTGGACGAACAGGGAGGGAAGCACGTGGTCAGAAGTCCCATAGTCGCAACGACGCTTAGTTCACGGCCTCTGTAAGACTGTAACCGCAACCGTCGGTGGTGGCCGTCGCCGTCGGCGTCTCTTACCACGCTATTTCTCAACTCACGTTCACAGCCTTTTCACCCACATTTCTAATCCCGTGACTGCCAAAGGAATCAAGCTACAGCCACCGTGAAATAGACCCGTCGTTTTCTCCGAATCAACAGCTTCTTTTACGGATCCTTCAGTCACGTTACTCTGTTTAGAATGCATCTTTCTTTATTCTGTTTTGATTTTAGAATCTTTCTTTACTACGTCTTAAAATCGAGAAAGAGCAGTGCAAAATCGATTTTTTCCCCCCTATATTTTACAATTTTAGTAAAATGAATCACCAGGTACTACTTACCGTTTATAATGGTGACCAGGTAAAACGCACACACCCAATCTCAAAGGAAACCTCAGAATAAAATCTTTAAACATACACCAAACCAAGCCATATCATTTCACGACAAGATCTTTCAATGGATGCGTTTGTCTTGAACGTGTATCCAACATCTGCTATATATATATATATATATATATGCAAGTTGGAACAAGCGGGGAAGCTTCAAACAAACAATACAGCTCATGGATATCGAAATCAGTCTACCTTTTCTGTCTGTCAGGCATTCTTTTCCGCACCGGTGAGATGCCGACGTGTCCGGTGGGCATCGGCGTCGTCAGCCATCCGATTGCCTGTGACGTGGACAAAGTTACTGTCGACCAAGCACATGCGGCCTTTACAACCTGGAAGCTTTTGTTCTCGCTGAGACGTATTCGTGCTGGGCTGTCACAGAGTTGTTCGTGGGCATCCGGCCCATGTTCTTGGGCCCCCGTGTCTTTCTTACTGGGCCTCCAGGGCCCCACGCCCTAATCGGATGAGTTTTTGCGATTTAGAAATGAGTTTTGCATAAAAACGTACCATCATCGTACGGACCGATCGGTTCCTTGTGACTACTACCGATGACATGTCACAAGCATTTGTAGCGCTTCCATTCTCCCAAGGCCTGCAAATGTAACAAGAGGTACTAGAACGAGAGGTAAAGGGGTAGACGAGGGATCATGGTTTGGTAACAATAGGTACTAAAACGAGAGGTAAAGGGGTAGACGAGGGATCATGGTTTGGAGTGAGAATTACGATTATGTCATCGATAATATGTAGAGAATTAATAATATGTTAGTCAAAAGTAAAGATATAAATCCTACCATCGTCAATAATATCGGCAATGGTTCAAGCTTTTTAAATCATAAGATCTTGCGCCCAATACACTACGAGCAATTCATACAATTTTTAGGAAAAAAAAATGTTTTTTATTTTATTTGGAGAATCAACAAAATGCAGGTACATGCTGCAAGTGCTTCACTTAATATGATAGATGAATGGTAAATATCTTCAAAGTTCAAACCTAGTTTTTTGGGGGATTTTCCTTTCTTGCATGTCCTTGCGAAAAAAAATTACTTGCATCTAGAAATAGATTTTTCAACGATATGCGAGGATGGCATGTAAGCAACTCAATAATATTTTGTGTGGCTGAAATAACAGAGTTCAGGGTGGTATCTAACACTATCACAATATTCTCTTATTTTGGTTTTTCCCTTTCAGGTAACTCTTATTTTGTTCTTAAAAAAAAATAATAATAAAAAATCCTAGGCTTAAAATGCATATTGGAAGCACTCCTACTAAATGCTAGTAGGTTGTCCTCGTTCTAAATCTTCGGTTTTGTAATTTTTTCCTTCCCCAAGCAAAGATGTATTTTTCTCTCGTATAATCTATCTTTTATTTTATACAATAATAGCAGGCATTCTATAAAATGCCCTAGTCTACAAAGGACCCCAAAAGATCCTTACACAAGCCAGATTCGAACCGTAGAGTACAAATGAAAAGAGAAAATTGAAAAAACCCCAAAAGCGCCACTGTTTTTTGTCATAGTCAATATATTTTTTTAGATCATATACACTAAGAAAATCTATGTTAATGGTTGTGCCGAAAATTTAGGGCGAATAATATATTAATATTGATATTACCTAAGTAACTGTGTTGCCCTTCTCTTGTCACTTCTTCTCTTACCAAGAGCAGACTTGCACAAACAAAAGAAATCAACGAGGTCACGGTCATTTGCAGAAAGAAAAAAGCCCAGAACTGCTAGCTTCCTTGGGACGATGACATCGCTTGTTGAGCAGCAAGCAACAAAGGAGGCACAGACAGATATATATAAGCACCAAATTGAACAGATACGGTTCTTATAAGCTAAGAAATATTGGCAAAAAAATACTAAGAAACAATGGCATCAACAGCAACATCTAGATCACAAATCACAATGCCATAAGGAGAGACGGGGACGCAAGGTGGTGGAGGAAGGCTGCGGTTGTGACGGCGGTAGACCAGAGACGACGGGCATCACCTCCTGCAGCGAGCGATGGAGGAGCAGCCACGATGGTAGGGACGAACAGGTCCTCTAGCGTGGTGGCAGTTGTGGGTGTAGTAGGACCTCCCTGACCTTGGGGGGCAGGGGACTCTGTTTGCGGACAGAGCACTGTAAGAGATGAAGAAGTGCATCCTCCACAACAGAGCTCTCCTGTTGGTTACGCCATTTCCCACTTCTTCCTCTTCTTCTTCTCCCAGATCTCCGAATGGGTAGTTGGAGGTGGCGGAGGTCGGCCATTCCAATGAAGGGTCTCTCATCGGCTCCAGTTTGGTGCTGGTCACCTCCATCTTTGCTTCGGTAGCATGGTCGGGTTGATCACAGAGCAAGCAGACGAAGAGGAGACAGAAGCAGGAGAAGGTGAGAGGAGAGGAAGCCATCGCCATGGAAGGAAGGAGAGGAGGTGGGAATGAACTCAGTAGCAGTCAGGACCGTGAGCAGTGTGGTAAAGTAGCCCCCCCACATGGTGCACAGACTTCAAGACAATAGCGAGTAAAGAGACTTGTACTGAATATATTTTTTTATTGTGACACTTATTTTATAAAAATAATAATTATACCATTTCGGTCAATTAAATTATTATCTGGATGTCTAAATCATGTTTGGGTTAGGTCTTATCTGGGACGGCGAGAGATTCTTGACCGTCTGATGGTGAAGGTTTGCTGATTCAACGGTGAAGATGTGATGCAATGGTGATTAGAGAGACAAGGCGGGTCTGATTCACTCATTTCAATGATGGTACGGACCTCGTAGTTACGGAGAGGACGAGAGAATGGTGGTGGAGAAGTGGCAGACGGATAAACGTAAATTTATCAAGGGCTATCGAGTACTAATTTACATTTTTGCCATTTTCGACAAAAACAAAAACAAAAAAAACACTTTTTTTTTTTCAAAATCATTTTTAACAGTCCGCGTCATTATTATCGTACCGATTTTTCAAATAAAGTAATTTTACAAGTAAACAGATAATATTTTTATATTGGTTATGTTTTTCACTTTTAAACCTTAAATTTTTCCCTTGTAATGTCTTGTTAAATAAGAGAGGAATGACCGTGATCTGACGTGCTGGAGAGCAATAATGACGATGTCTTAGATCCATGTTCAAATGAAGTCACCGTTAACAAGACGCTCGCTCGCTAGCTATATGGATCGGATTCCTTAGTTTTATGATTTAGGAGCTTAAACAAAACAAAAAACAAAGAATAGGGTGACAAAAATTTCTTCCGAAAAATACTAATTATGGATCATGAATTTCATTGAGATGAGAATATTAATGGCAGGACTTACCATTTATTTAATTTACGACGACAAAGCTTCGTGAGAAGCCGGCAATGCAGGCGGCGGCGTCATCGCTCATCCAGCAAGGGAGAAAGCACACAGAATGCACGGCTGCCGTCGATTGCATTCCGCTGCACATCAAAGGCACGCGTGCTTTTGTTGGAATAAGGTCTTGGGCGTTGCTCGATGCCTCAGAAGGAGGCCTCAGCGTTCCATAAAGCCATGTAGCTTGCGGTGTCTGGTCCACACGGGAAGAGATCGAGTGCATTAGTGTGCCCATGGCAAATGATAGGACGAAGGTCACCGCCTCATAGGCTAGAACCCTGAATACAAGAAACGTAGGTACATGCATACCTCGACGAGGAAACGGGGCCTCAGCCACCTCCAGTCCCACCCTAAAAGGGCCCCAGGACATTAGGGGAGCCGGTCCAGGAATCAGATGCTGCTCCGTTGAGGCGGGAGGAATTCACCGGTCCGACGAAGGGAAGGCCGATCTGGGAAAAGCGAAGATCATTATTGATGTCGGCAATTTGAGTCCGGGAAGGCTGGTCTGATGATCTTGGTCACGAGGGAAGGAAGAGGAAATGAGACAGGAGAAGGCTCGCCGCATGTATTTTTTTTATAACGATAATTTTTATATTTATTAAATTTCAAACGTTGTTCTACTTTATTTATTCCTACTCCGCTAACAACAGTCCATCCAGCTCAATAAATCACTACGCAAAGGTACCAATTTTCTGACGCTCCGTTCCAGTATTGATTCTGGGGCGGAATATATGCGAATATCGACCACTTGCCTGCTTCCATCCTTTATTCTTCTTATAGGCTTCAAACCATCGGCATACCCAAAATCGCTCATCCTGAAAACTACGTGCGACGGAGAACGCAGATCACTTCCCGGGGTTACCATCGTTATATACCCGAGAAAGGCAAGAGAAGCAGCGGAACGACAGAGAGGCTGAGGAGAAAAAGAAAAGAAACCCTCAAAACTTCGTCTTCACCTGACCCGATGACGCATGCGAACCGGCAAACGGGCACGGTGAAGTGGTTCAGTCAGCAGAAAGGGTTCGGCTTCATAGCCCCAGACGACGGCGGCGAGGACATCTTCGTCCACCAGACCTCTATCCAGTCCGAGGGCTACCGTTCACTCTCCGACGGAGAGGCCGTCGAATTCTGCGTCGAGCGTGGAGAGGATGGTCGCACCAAAGCCGTGAACGTCACGGGACCGGACGGGTCGGCCCTTACCGGTGGTGGATGGGGTGGGAGCAGGGGGTCTGCCGGTGGTGGCTATGGTGGGGGATTCGGATGGGGGAGAACTGGTGGTAGAGGTTATGGCAGCGGCGGCGGCGGCGGCGGAGGGTCGTGTTACAACTGCGGAAAGTTTGGACACATGGCCAGGGACTGTCCAGATGGAGGCGGCGCTGCTGGTGGTGGGAGGTACGTGGGTGGTGGATGGGGTAGATATGGAGGCGGAGGCCGTGGCGGGGGAGGTGGTGGGTGCTATAATTGCGGTGAGCAGGGGCACTTTGCCCGGGAGTGCCCAAACATCAGGTGATAATCTTGAAGCATAGAACCGTTAAGCGATTGGGTATTATCATAGAGCGAATGTTTTCCCTGATAATGGTCGTGATGTTGATATTAAAATATGTTTTTGTTCGGTACTCTACTTAAACAATAAGTTTTATTTCTTATAGGGATGATTGAAGTCCCACTCATGTAATTCATTATCTGTAACCACTTCATATAATGTCAGGTCGTTATGATTACTTATTTACAATAATAAATCTTGCCGGAAGAGTAACAACAGAGAATCACGACCTGAAACACAAGACAAGCCCTACTATATCCATAAATTTCTTTAACTAAAATCCGTGCGATTATTTTTCTTGGGTTTTATTAATAGAAAAGTATAAGACCACATTTACACAAGAAAATATGGCTCTGCAAAGAGATAGATACCAACGAGCCGAGAAAAATAAAAATCTTGCGCAAATCAAGATGATTTTGATTACACTCGTGGAATATATAAGGATTTGAATAGTTGGTTCCGGTGCTAGAAAATGACCATTTAACAACTAATCTCTCTCTCACTTTGGAATGTAAGGAACTAGAGTAAGCACTGAAGGTCAGGTCGATGTGGCCCGAAGAGGTAAAAGCTAACATATCGGGCATACCATCCACCACCCAGCAATTGGTAAAGTACTCAAGTAGCATCGACATGCAGAATACAAGTATAACCATCACTTGACAAATCTCATAGTTGCTGCTAGTCAAACAAATGTTATTTCCGATACAATATGAGAAAAAAACGTAATACCACAACTTAACTCCAGAAAATAGAAATAATAATTCCACTGTAGAAATGAGAGATTAAGTCTTCAGCCTACAAAAATTCTTACTGGGAATATGAAAATAACTAACCGCCCTCCCACACTTTATTCCATGGAAGACGGAGCGGCACCGCCACCGTAACCGCCTCCACCTCTGCCAAATGCAGGCCTGCCACCAGAGCCCTAGAGATAACAAATACAATGAGCAACGTCAACTCCACCATATTGCAGAATATTAAATAAACAACGAAATGGGAAAAAACATTTAAATTCAAATCCTTAGGATTATTTATTGTTAAACATACAAGACGAGTTTTTCAGCAAAAAACGATGAAAAATAAAATGGCAGGCAAACAGAACAGAAAATAATGGCAAACAAAATTTTCGTAAACTAATAGAAACATCAATTGAGCATTTCAGGTCTCGAAGTATGGGAAGTAAATCTGAAACAAGCTCTTTATATATCATGAATCCTGTAGAGTCTGAAGTCCTGAGTGATGAGTCACAGATATATGCTTCTTTGGCAACTACAAATCTCTACAACATTTGGGTTTCATACTTTGAATTGTCTCATACATCCGATTTCATTTCTTTGAAAAAATTGAAATGCCAACAATCAAAAACAGAAGCACACTCCAAAATGATGAAAAAAGGTAATCGGCCATAATAAGACGCAATAATTTATCTAAAGTCATCAAGCCTGATTAATGGTCCTGTCCTATTTCACTGCCCTATCTAATCTCATGAAATGGTATACATGGTATAACAAAGATCAACCTCGTACCAACTAAAGCATCAAGCATTTGATGGATTTCCTGTCATTTTGAGTAACTGTCATTATAAGAGTAAAAATTAAGACATAAAAGCCATTTCGCCAAACTCTAAACAAGCGAAAATTAACTCTTGCACGGCTGGAATATAAAACCACCACGACCACCTTAATCAGAAAGACTGAACCTCTATCATAAACGGTGATTTTCCTACACTAGATAGGCCCCTAAACTTCAAATCAAGTATATAGAGAGATGATGACTTTGGGAACAAAATAAGAGTTATAGATGGTACATTTGTGTACGCATGCTAGTACGTTATTTTACAAAAGAGAAATTAAGTATATATTCATTCAATTTATAGCATCCCGGTGGATCTCAAGTATGAGTAAATACTTCGTGCATGCATTATGTACACATTTCTAAACAAAAAAGGGTATTAAACTCGCAAGTTCTTATCAAAATCAAAGCGTCAAAATAATCCATCTTGGAGAAAAATAAACCATGGTTTACCCTGAACGACGGTTGGAATTCGGGGGGAGCACCACTCTTGTCACCAAATTCACCTTGCCCACCACGAGGACCGCTCCGGTACCCATCCCTATCGCCGAACCTTGGTCGATCACCATCAAACCTCGGAGGACCCCTACAAGAAATCGATCCATTCGATAACAAGCAATCAACAAGTAACATCAGAAAATAAACGATGTGCTACATTTATACACACCTGGGACGGTCACCAGGAGGGCCACCCATGGGGCGAGAGGGGGGGGCCCTGGAAGACTTTTTAAGCGTGGCCGGCACGATCTCAGAGGGGAGGTTGAGGTAAGTGCGGAGGTACTCGATTCCGTCGTTGGTGAGGTACCAGTAGTAGTGCATCCATGCAAATGTCTCCCTGACGTACTCCCTTGACTTGAAGCTCTGCATCAGCTTTATTACCTGAAGGTTCGGCACGTCGATCAGCGGGTGCTTGGCAAGGTTGAAGTCCTTCTTCGCGTAAAGAACTCCCTCTGCGAACCCACAAGAAAAATGAATGAATTGGAGCGAAAACGACAAACTGAACACAGAAAACACGAATCGAAAAGGCGTTACCTTGGAAGAGGTACTTGCAGATCTCATTGCGGTTCTTTTTCGAGATGATCTGCAAGACGGAGAAGTAGGGGGAATCGTGTGAGGGAAAAAAATTAAAAAACCGAAACTTCCCTTGCTTCGTGTTACCATTGTCGATCGAGGTGAAGCGGAAGAAAGAGAGACGGCGTCGGAGAGCGAGAAGGAACCCTGAAACGACCGCTTCTACGGAGACAGCAGAAACCCTAATCCATGAGGATGCGGTAGTATTTATTTGTACGGTTATACCTTAGAGATGCATGTGGCGTGTGATCCTGTCCGTTGGATTAGCCGCAGAGAGGGTCGCGGGCCTCATAAAACGTGAGCGGAGAGGAGAAAAGCCCGATATCAATATAAATCGGCTTTCGCCTTTTTTTTACAAAAAAATTTATTTTATTTTTTTTTTAAAAAAATAATTATTATTATTTAAAATATTATAATTTTTAATTAAATAAAATATTTTTAAAAATGAAAAACAGTGATCCTATCTACAGTTCCATGTATAGAGTTGGTCGGTTTGGGTTTTTTTTTTACAATTTATCATCTCATTTGATAAGCATACAAAATGCTCTATCTACTTAAACAAAGTATGAAATTCCAATGATCTTTGAAGGAAAGGACTTGATATGTTTCAGGAGAAGGGAGCTTTCTGCATGCCATCACATGTGAAGGTTAACAAGTAACAAGGGGGGGCCTATTGTACAAGAAACATGAGCATCTGAATATTTTTAAGTATTTTCGTGGCACTCTCACCGTGCAAGAGAGAGGGGTGAGAAAATCTGTAGTGAACATTGCAGAGTGAGGAAATGTTCTACATGTTACATTGTCACCATGTCAATATGTAAATAGATATGCAAGTAACTATATATTCATTCGGATTATCACTTAACCAGCTAATAATCTTTCTAACAGACAAGACAGAACCCTTGCTATTCCACTCCCAAAAGGTAACATATTTTTATGATACAAAATCTACAAAAAGAATCCTTCAGTTCAGATGCCCTCATCCAATCCTAGGCTATGCGGCAAGCATTCAGGTTAAATTACATTGTAGAATATAACTTCGATGGGGGCACGAATAGAGGAGTGTGGCATCCAAGGGTAGAATATACATGTCAGCTGTCTCTGATCAATTACAACTCCTCAACCAGAAATCAGCAAGATCCAGGCGTGCTTCTCACTCTTGGAACAACAATTTATGCTTTGGCATCTAATGCTATTTTCCCGTTAACTTTTTAGCTTGATTATGTGGTGTTCTCCCAGGTCCTCCTGCAGCTCGACGATCCTGAATCAAACAGGAACAGGTTTCATTGTTGAACACGGAAGAAAATCATACCGGATCTACGAGAAGAGAGACACCCCAGTGATAATATCTCATTCATGAGAACCATCACTCGGGTGGTCATTTTTCACCAATCAATACAAAAGCACACGGCATTGTTTGTGCATCAAATGCATGGAACATTATCCATTAGTTGACACGGAGTACCATTATCAGTATATGCAAAGAGCGTTATTTCCAAAACAACAAGAGAGCATGGAAAGAAGAAAATCCACTTTCTGATGCATTTTTAAGTCAAAGAATTACCGCATATTTCAACAAATGCAAAGCCAAATGAATGGGAAAACCATGTAAAACAATGAAAAAATGCTTCTGCATTTTCCGTAGAGAAAAGGACAACTTGTACTGGTATTTTCAGGACGTTTAAAAGCAGTATGTTTTGTTGTTTTTTGATTTGTAAAATAGGGATTGCAATCAATTTGCAGTTAGTTTCTCAGAGGTAATAGCAGATTCTTAGGAAAGGTCATTATCATGAATAAATAGCCGCTGATAACCAAAGTTTGCTAAATAGCAACCACTGCCATACTTACATCCCTATAGGGGAAATCATCAACTTCAAGCATGTGTATCACATGAACCATCTTAGGCCTCTTTGTTGAATCAGGATCCACACAGCGCAAAGCTACCAGGAGTGTTCTTTTTAGAGCCCTCGAGTTTGGTTTCTCTGGGAGTTTTGGATCCAGCACACCCTCAGAATTCCGGTTACTTACCATCAACTTCATCCAGTCTACCAGATTGACCTGAAAATCTTACCATTGTTATCAAGCACGTCAAAAAAAATATATGCACAAATGCAAACTTCTTCCAACCTCTTCTGGAGGCCTGCTGTAATCAACTGGGATCCTTCCTGAAATAATCTCCATGATGAGAATCCCAAAGCTATACACATCACTTCTCTCATTCAACATACCAGTGCTAGCATACTCTGGAGCTACATAACTATGGATGTAGGAGATTATACGGTAAACTCAGAATGATAATCATGTAAGGTAACTTCAAGATGAAAGTTTAAACAGTAGATAAGAGATTCAACCAACCCAAAGGTTCCCATCACACGTGTCGTAACGTAGCTCCTCTCTGAACCCAAGAGCTTGGCAAGCCCAAAATCTGAAACCTTAGGATTCCAACTCTTATCAAGCAAAATGTTGCTCGCTTTTATGTCACGATGTACAACCTTTGGTTCAAGCCCTTCATGCAAATACATCAACCTACAAGCAAAAAGATCGCACACCAATGTATCGTCAAAGAAAGCCAAAACACAGAAATGTAAGATAGAATTCAACAGCTATACAAAGGCACGGTACCCCTTTGCTGTTCCAAGTATAATATTCATGCGGATCTCCCATGTAAGGGGGCTGTGAGGCCCAACATCGCCATGAATCCATTGTTCCAAGTTCCCATTGTTTAGATACTCATAAACAAGCATCCTAACACACCACAGAATGAAAAATTAAGAATCTCATCTGAACCTTTGTCCAGCTTGTTTGTTACCAATGTGTATCTTAAAGAAGAAACAAGGAGATCATACATCCTTAAAATTAAGAAGGTAAGATTATCTATTACCTATGAGCCCCTTCAGCACAATAACCAAGTAACCTCACTAAATTCTTATGACGAACACGACCGATGGCTTCCACTTCAACCTTGAACTCCCTCTCAGCTTGGCCTCTAAAAACGTACGATTCCATTAAAATCATGCTAATTAGCAATTTAACATGGAAAATTAAGTCTATGCTTAATGAAGCAACACTTTTCCAGTAGAGATTACACGACATGGCAATAAAAGCGAATGACCGAAACATTACCTGTTATTGAGCAAATTCTTTACTGCAACATGTGTTTTATCCTCCAATACACCATGGTAAACAATCCCATAACCCCCTTCTCCGAGAACGTTTTCATCAGAGAACATATTTGTGGCAACCTCCAAGTCCCTAAGAGTGTACCAGTGCCCCCAACCAAGATGTGACACTTCTGGTACAACCGCGGGGACCTGTTCCGCCGATCTACTTTCAGCACTCCCATGAGAAGACCCACCTCCGCCTCCTCCAACACGCTCCGGGAAAGTGATTCGGTGGTCCTTGCCAATCTCGATGTGAATCTTCTTGAGCCCAATCGGGCTCTCCTCCTCCAATGGCTTTAGAAGCGACTGCCGCTCCATGGAAACTAGATGATGACCGGATCCCGACAACGGCTTCTGAAGGGCTTGGCCAAGGGTCTTGGGGGCAGATGCGCGAGACGGCTCGACCCAGATTTCCGGGATCTCCTTAGATACGTTGGGTATGGAAGACCGTTGTGAGGGCTTGGAGGTTTGTTGGATAGAGGTGCTTGAGCTGGTTCTCCTCCTGGATGTGAACCAAATGGAGACGAGAAACAAGAGCAGGACAAAAGCAGCACCGACGCAGATGCCGACAATGGCCCATAGGTGGAGACCAAAGATGAAAGTTTTCTCCGACAGCTGTTTGTTTAGCATCGCCGATTCGTCATCCGACATGGTTGTCCTAGCTCCCGACCGTAGTTGACGACCGATGTGCAGAAAGAAGGGGATTTTTGGGGTGCCAGTGATGCAATTTCGAGCCTCTGTGAGTGTGGGAAGGAAAACGATGGGAAAGGATTGATGGGTTTGACGTGGGGGCAACAGATCAAGCCATAAGTTTTCGTCCAAGAAACAATCTTTTAGGAGGGAGTGATGGAGTGGGAGTGTGGAGAATTGGAAACTGGGCGAATGTCATCACTCACCCATGGATCTGTAAAGAGGAGGAGGACGGAACAGGGAGACAGAACGAGGGAAAATGCAATACCTACCGTATCGGTTCTCCCACGCGCTTGTTCATAGAAACGGAGAGAAACGGGGAAGGCAAGAGGATCGACTGAAGTCGTAGAGATGACATCGGAGGTACCGACGGAGGCCTCTGCACTTATAGAAGCATGTGAGAGTGGAAGTAGAGAGCATGGTATATTTTCTTCGTTGCAATAAATATAGCAGCTGTTATTATATTGTTTATTTATCTTGGATTGTTATCAGATAAATTAGAAAGAGAATCGTTTGTTGTCTGGGACGTTTCTTACAAAGTATTTAAATCGTGACTTGTCTTGGTAACGCAGGTGAGTCATCCAATAGTTGTTGACCTTGTTGTATAGTTTAGATACATATTTATTAGTTCTATCTTCTTTCTCCACGTAGTTTTATTGTTACTTCAAATGGCTATCGTATTTTCGATTTAAAAATTGCGTCAATAGGTCTTGAATAAAGACTTGACTGACAGTTTGTGATGGTTGTATGTCAATTACTGGATTGATATCACTGAATAAGTGGTTAGAAAATTAATTACTTTTATTGATTTATAACAGGAATACCATTAAAATAAATTTTCCGTGAAATTAAGAATCAGCAGTTGCAACTGACATGTCAAATCGATAATGTTGGTAAATGTTTCAATTTCCCTACCACGGCACCACAAGTTGGTAGAGATCGCGACTGTGTTTTTTTTCATAAAATGGTAGAATTTCGTCTTTGCAAGAAAGTTGCGAAATAGTAGAAATTTATTCTTTAAAAGTACGTGGAAGTAGGTTTCAGCTGAGTGATGTGAAACTTGTACGTTGAGAGGCATTTAAACGAGGGAGTAGTGAGAGACTATTTTTTTTTCTGGAAACGTAGTCACAGATTCGAAGTTCGAAAAGTTATAAAATAAATGGAATTTGATCTTATATAAAAAGAATGAATATCTGTTGTTAATTAATTTTAATTTATATTAGAATTAATTCTCCTTGAAGGTTATTTATGGTTATATAAAGTCAGACAAAAAGAGGGAGAGCATTGAAATAAAGATTACAGAATGCAGCTGTCATGGTCGTGCTGGTGGGTGCCTCCAGAGTAGGCAGGTCATTCTTCGAAGGTGCGGACATTATTGCGGGAGCAATGGATCGAAACTTTCCGGTGCTCATGACGTATGAGCAGAAGGTGGTAGGGTGATCGATCTGAAATGGTGGGCTGTCAGTTTGTAGTCATGCCTAATTGGTTGGATTGGACGCGCTCTCTCCCATCTTATCGTCCGTCCGCAAGAAGACGAGAGAAGATTAACTTGCTTAGAGCATCTTACATGAGAACCGTCGGAGCAGATCATCATCTTATTTGTGTTTTACGTACGTTAAAAAAGCAGCAATTTTTTCATGCCAATATGCCATCCATCTATTATATATACCATTGGTAATAAACACTCCTTTCTTTTTCGGATCAGAGAAGACAGAAATTTCTATCCTTTCATTTTCTTTAAATAAAAACAAAATCCTCTTGCTATCGCAATTCACCGTATGCGGTCTTTGCATTTCTCTCTTGGCATCGCATTTTGCCTTCTTCTTCTTCTTCTTTTTTCTACACTTTCCATTTATTTAAATACTAATAGCATAAAACTCAAACTCAAGTTTAACTTAATTATAAACAAACTAAGTTTGAATATAATTTTAAAATTATTAAAATAAATAAGTCAAACAATATTAATTCCACATGATTGCCACCGATCTACTCCCTCGCTTGTGTTTGTTTCGGAGAATGAAAAAACGGTTCAGAAAATCTCATCACACAAATTACAAACAACCCAACGTAAAAATTGAAGGAAAGCTAGAACATCTAATATAAATGACCTTCGATACATGTTTTTTTTTGCTATGGCGAGAGGCTTCATCTTCGCCAATTTATCCACACTTGCTACTTACTGGAGCTCCCCAACTGGTGCCTCATTAAGCCACAAGAAATGAATGAATTCGTAAAGCTTTCCGCTAACACTCACCTGAAATATTGCAGCACTTGTTATCTGTTGAAGCCATACTATTAAAGTGTATGCGACACAGCGTAATTCATTAGGTGTGTGTTTATCTCTCTAGTTGGAGGATAGCAAGTTTTCATACCAATAGATGCAAAAATCTTATTACTCTTAAAACATAGTATGGAACATCGGAATTCAAAACCTTGTATGGTGTTGGATTCAATCTTCTCATGTGATCGGGACGCATTTCACTCAGCTGTTGCATGCAACGTTCTCTTATTTCGCCGAGACTAGGAAGTTCACTTGATTTGTCTTGAATGACAAAATTAATGCCTCGTAAGTTTGAACATAAAGATTTATTTCTGGAGTATGATAATACACTGTTAACAATATTTTCAAATTCATACCTAAAACTTGAGGCCAATAACATTTCAAAAGCTCCTCAACTCTTTGTGGTACAACATATGCCCTCTTTGATTCATTAAATGGATGTCGACACAAAATCCGCTCAGCAGCCTAGAATTAAAAAAAAAAAACAAATGTGTTGATCAGTGTGTAGAAGTAATCAGTACGTTGATTACCAAGTACTTTTTCTAGTAAATGATTTCTATATCAACTGTTATCTTCCAAATAAAGTAACAAGCACGACATTTCGACAACTAAATATTTTAAAAATTATTTCTGTTACCCGAAAAAATGGATGGTTATGAAATAACTGCAAAATAAGAACCTAATTGTGCAAAATGGATGGTTATGAAATAACTGCACACAAGGACCTTTGGAGGTGGTTCATCCTCTCCGATCATTATGTCTACTAATGGGAAGCCTTCCTTTCCATATAATCTATAGGATCGTTTCTTGCATGGAATGGAAACCTGAAATACAAAGTAACATGCCACGTAGATAAAATATATAAAGGATAAATCACAATCTTACAATACAATCCAACCTTTGTAACATCTTCAGAAAGTTTCATGCGAGGTTGATTATTGATCTCAACAAGTTTGAAAACACAACCAAGGGCTGCTTGAGCATAACATGTGACAAGATATGTACCAATTCCAAAGCAATCCAACTCATGGCCCTGCACATAAACCCATTCCAGACTTGGCAGAAAATTGTAATTGAGAATATCAAGAGATATTGAAGTTATAATAACAACAATCGGTCAATGTCTTAATCCTTCTGCATGGGATCTATAACACAAATTCTCTCTCCATCTATTTCTATCCAAGAAACATCAATATCATATTCAAGTAACGATATCACTTGTCAAAACCAATCAGCCAAGAATATCAATTCTTAGTTTGAGTATAAAAACTTAATCCAACAACCTATAGACATCCAAGACAACTTTGAGCTCATGACAAGATTAAGAGAACTCCATTTTAAAGTACAACACATTACAAACCAAGAATTAACACATTGAAGAAAAGATTGAACTGTGCTAGAAGCATCACGAATATGGAAAATTTTACCAAGTTTCACAAATAAAGAGCAAGACAAACAAATATGCTGGCTAGAAGTCCAATGATTTTATGATGGCACTCATAAGAATGAGAATGTTGTCTAAAAATGTAAAAGTGAGAATGTAAGCTTTGCAAATTCTATGCATTTTACTTTGCATACAATTTTGCATTTTTTATGCTAGTGAGACACTCATTTGATAATTATTAAAGTAGAGTAACTCTCTATCGAGACATGTTAAAGCAAAAGAATATGAAACCCACAAGGTCATCTCTAGGAGTTCTTGCCTGTTTGTTCAGAGCATCAAGAGTTTCTTCGTTGAGATCATTGCTAGCTGTAATAGTTGTTTTTCCAAAACCTGCTATTCCAAACTCCTCTTCAATTGCTTGAAAGAACCTCCGAGACTCTGTGGATAAGTATGCTAAGTCACCAGAATCCAACCTGATTCCAGATGCTTTATATCTAGATTGAGGGTAATTTGCCTATGTGAGAAAATGGCTTCCAATGGAAAACTTCAAACATTTATTAATGTGATACTATCAAAATTCCAGAGGCTAAAACTTACCCAAGATCATTAAGTGCCAAAGCTACAGCACAGAAATTAGGCAATCCACTTCTTATAACCTAACAAGTAAAATGAAATATGAAAGTATCAGCGTTACAATATTTTCAATCCAAGCTTACATGTAATAACCTAAAAAAGAGCATTAAAAGCATTACAGAGAACAGTAAAGTATGTGAAAAGTGAACTGGAAGAACCTGTCTTTAACAGAGAAAAGGACCATTTACTGTTTTCTTCACCTTGTATAGAGAAAATTAAAAACCCATTATCTGCTACATCACTACATGCAAACCCCAACTCCCTTGGGTACTCAGTTTACATTAACAAAACCACAACTCTCTTCGGTTTCCATTGTCTCAGCTCTCATTCTGATGCTCAATTTTCGGTTATCAATTCCAATAGAAACAACTTCACTAATAATCAAACATGCCACTTTTAATGCACTCAATATCCTGTAATCAATACTCACTTTATAACAGTAGCAACCTAAACTACATATTGAATGTTGATGACAATTAGCATACAATCTATCTATTATTGAAAAAAATAAAATAATAACATAGAAAATGAATTGCGTATAAGCCTATCAAATGACCTTTTCAGTGACTTGGTAGAAAGACAGACAGCATATCATACTTAATTACTGACATTTTCTGCAAATAATATTCACCTTTATGAAAAGTCATGCTACTTGTACCATAATCTATCTTTATAAAAGAAAAAATAGATGAGAGACTGCTCTGCCACCAAGTATAGTCTATGCGCATAAAAGCAAGATGTAAGCAAGCATATCCAAGGAAAGAAGTTACAATAGTGGTGCATCATAATGTTAGGGGATTTCAGGGACGCATAGGCTCAAAACAAAACCAGAAAAAAAATTGAGGCACTGCCAGAAGGCAGAGTTAAATGCCATGAAAAATAACATTAAGATTATACTATTTAAAATGAAAAGCTACACAAACTGTACACTTACATCATATGTATCAACGAGTGCTAAGAAATTTTTTGGGAATGCCAAAGCATATGATGTGAATGCTGCCAACTCACTTTGATTTGTCTCACCAAAAGTGTCTCGCAATGATTTTGTTCTCTATAGGTAAAAAAATTGTTAAATTTTAACAAAAATAGAAAATCTTCAAATTAAAGAATATCTGTAGACAGTTTGTGGATGACAACAATATCATTTTCAAAAAACAAGTTTTCAATTGCCAGCATATAGGTAATTTTATCTTTTAGGAAATGTAGAGATGTTCATTGTCACCAAAAATATGATGTCACTTCATGAAATGTATGTTAAAAACGGTGCTTTAATAGTTTTATGGAAATCTCATATATTCTCATTTCTCTAAAGAAGAGGACGAAAATGATATCATTACACAACATAGTCTTGGAGGCAATGAATGTAATGGGTCCAACTGCTTAACAAGGTTGTACACCAGGTTCTCAGTTGGTATATTTAAAACTAGATGTGAACACAAATTTATATAAATATTAACAAGAAATAAGACATTATGAAAAACAATCATTTTATTGTAACAAATAATAGTATCTACCCATTCCGCAACTTGAACCATAAGTATCATGATAAGGATAGTGTCCTTAAATTAAAAATATGTTCCTTTTATATCAAACATATGCTGTGGAGATTCCCATCCTTCTAGACATTCCATATGCTTGGCATTGACATGCCTGTGGTTGTATGAAATGCATCAATATAAGCATTATGCTCCCAAGGACTTTGATTATCTCGTTTCTAGCTACAGTCATACAATAACTGGGGTCCATAAAGCTCATATGAAAATGCATATGAAAGATTCCAAGTGGAGAGGATGACAATGGAACTTGCTCATGGAATTGTCACCTGAATTTTGCTGAGCCAGGTCTGCACAAGTCTAACAAAATCCTTGCAAACACTTGAACCATCATGACTTCGAAGTGCCTTGTCTACAATTTCATCAAGGCTCTATAGACATAAGCTGAATCATTTTAGCAAATTGAAAAATTGATAATACTTGGAAATTTATATGAAAAAGTGGTTATTGCTCAAACCACATGGAAGATTTTGAAAACTCAATTTGCTATCAAATTGACAGGAGAAATCAATTTCATCAAATTCTTAATCATGCAAATAGTGACAGGAATGTTATGAACAGAAATCTGGTATGAAGAATTAATCACCGCAGCCCATAGACCACAGTACAGTTCAGAAGAATGGAAAGGAAAATTTGAACACGTACAAGTCTAACATATATAATTGGTTACAATTATGTTGTTTAGGGTTAGGTTTCATTCTAGATGGTTTCCATGAAAGGAAATTATATGTTATTTAGGTTGAATACTATGAAAGAGGAATTGAAGAGAAGGGTTATCTTAAGTTAGGCCATGATATCATGTGATTTGGAGTGGAAAATTCTTCATTAAAGAGAAGGGTTATAGACATATAAGGCTAAGCCTCATGAACATCCACATACTGACTACCAACATACATAGAAATAATACCAAATAAGCTCTATCATGTTTATATCAAAACACCAAGCCTTCTTAGGCACCTCAAATGCCTTATTATAATTATGGTTTACAACAGATATGTACCATTGAAAAGGGCATTCTCAATCAAGCCTGTGCAACAACTTCTAGAAGAGTAAGGGTTGTATCAGATATGAAAGTTAAAAGCAATCTCCTTAATACTAATTCTAAGATTTTACATAGCTATTTTTTATTTTTGTTCTCTAATGGTTTGTTGATGTTGCCTTTCAACATGGATTCACAAGTATAGATGTAAGGCAAGAAATAACAGGTTTGATGTCATCTTTATATTATCTTCTTATAGGAGAGGTCAAGAATGGTTGTTCCATGGCCATTTGAAACAATAATCTTCCATTTACATTTTCACATATTGGTTGCAGTGCTGTAAGGGCATGGTGTTCAGTTAATTGCAGTGTTATCAGGGCGTGGCACCTAGTTGCCTCAGCCAAGTAGGTGAGGCAAGGCAAAAGGCCCCCACCTAGGTGCATGTACAGGCACTGAAGTTCAATCAGGAGAGCATCTTGGCCTCATTTGAGTGCTTGGATGGGGGCCTCCCGCCTGGGCAACTCTTCTGCATGTTTGAGGTTTGTTTGGTTGCAGTGCTGTAAGGGCATGGTGCTCAGTTAATTGCAGTGTTATCAGGGCGTGGCACCTAGTTGCCTCAGCCAAGTAGGTGAGGCAGGGCAAAAGGCCCCCACCTAGGTGCATGTACAGGCACGGAAGTTCAATCAGGAGAGCATCTTGGCCACATTTGAGTACTTGGATGGGGGCCTCTTGCCTGGGCAACACTTCTGCATGTTTGAGGTTTTTATTTAAATAGGTAAATGGGTTAAAAAAACCACATTACTCATAGAGATAAACCCTAACCTACACATATTATTCATTCTTCTTCCTATCTCCTCTAAGTCTCCTAAACCCTAGCACAATGTCAGCCACATTCCAATGACATCCATCACCATCATCACTGCCAACCAGCTCTAGTCACCATCCCCCAACCACCACCATGTTCTACTGACCTATGTGTTGTTTAATCATCAAAAAGGGTATTTTCAGCGATTTTTCAAGCATTCAACAATTAAGAATCTCTTCTGAGGTATCTTGTCTGTTTGTTTTTTTCAATTTTCATATTCTTCAGTATACATTTTCTAATTTTGTCATTATTTTTTCCTTTTTCAAATATATTTTTACTGCTTTCATTAATTTTTAATTTTAGTAACTATTACTTATTTTTTGCCTTGACAACTATGGTCAGTTAGACATTTGCATCCTCACCCAACTCTTAAAATGGCTACCCACCACAGCTCATTTCCCCCAACCCAAACCTCTTCATTTTCTTATTATTCTATTTGGTAGTAGGCTGTACTATAAGGTTATTTCTACATTTTCCATAATTTATAGGACATCACCATTACTTTTGAAACAATTTCTTGTACTCCAACATACTAGTATTGATGTTTGTTGCATTTTTAATGTCATAATGATCAAAAATTAGAATAAATTATTTGCAAATGTGTATTATTGATTACTTTAGATTGTCTAAAATCTTTGTGCCAAAATTAATACACTTTTTGTGGACTTCTGTATTTTTCAAAAATTTCCACCACTTTTCCATCAATGACTGACACATGTTGATTTTTCAAAGGATCAAAATTCTGACACGTTATCAACGTTGAAAACCTTGAGTGCAATGTATGCTTTACTGATATAATCATTTATGCCTAGTTGGGAGTCCTTGGCCTTTGAGCTTTATTTCTTGTTTGGTGCAAGCTCTAGATAAAATAATTTCAGCACATAATAAACTTCTACTACATCAATATATGATTTTGTCAACAAAAATATTTGCCTATGATTCTTGCATGGGTACATTAAGAAAGGATTTTCTATAATTCTTGTATGCTTCTTAAAAGATTATTAAGTAATGTAAGATATCAAATCCAAAACAGTTAATACTACAATGCATAGTCTCTCAATAATTTAGAGCATCATAAACGAAAAGTAATATAATATTGTCAATATGCTATAAACACAAACATTGTGCATAGGGAGATTCTAACCATAAGGAAAATATAAAAGAATGGAACAAGCAGTAAAAACCTAACAGTTTACCATGAATGAGCTAACAAAAGCATGAGAATGTGTTCCACGGAGTGGTATCCCAAACAACCTTCCAGCTGAAACATTGCTGTGAAAATTGAAAGGAAAAATTCATGTCAGAGAATAAGCTTGATCTGCTGCTGAATTTTTTGCTTTCCAACAGAAATAAGAGTTTACATTCCATGACCAAAAGAAACTTGAAAATAATTGTGCTGCCAATCATTTTCAGCAAGAACATCCAAATACAACCTAAACTACTGAGATTCACAACATACTTTACCAAACAGAATCCACAAAGATTGGGCCACTAAAATATTTATCATGGTCGTTATGGAAACAGAGGTTCAATTACAAACCTGAAAGCTAATTACCCATATGTTTTGTTCTTTACAACACTGGAAAAGTTTATCATGGAAAACATGGCAAGAAAGGTCCAATCACAACCCCCAAAAGGTAGTTAATCCTCATGTGCTTATGTTTAGCAAATTGGATCAACCTTTCCACGATAATCATTTCCACTACATATGGAAAAATACTTGGAGTTCAAAGATAGAAATAAAGCAATTCTCATGAAGATTTGTATTGCCAATCCTTCAAACCTAATGGAAAAACCCAATACACAAAACTCCCACCAATGAAAGGTCTAAAGAAGATACGATCATAAATAGTTTTACCCACAAATAGAGAGATTGTTCTCTAAAATTCACATTAACGACAAAGTGGAGATATCTTACACTTTCATCCTATAGCAGCAACAACAATCACTGCCCTAATATCATTATATGGAGTTATTCACAAAAATCCTTTTCTTCCATTTAGTTCTATCAGTCACTAAATCTTTGTTAAATTATATATTTTAACTCTTTCTTCACTATTTATAAACAAATAAATTTTTCCCTCCTCTGCATCTTTTAGTTCACCTACATTACGTAATTAATTAACTAGGAATAAGTTACCATATTGTAGGAGACAGATTGAACTGATGTAAGTGGCAGGATGTTCCAAGAGGCTTGCACAGATAAATGGAGATTGAATATAAATTAAATTTTACTAAATTGTGAACTTCATCATCAGATTCGATCTTTTATTTATAAAATATGATCTTTTAGAACAAGTGTAGTTATCATAAAGCTTCATGGTATTGTTCTGAGGAGAGGAGACAGAAGTTCTGGGGCTATCAAAGCATGCATTTGACAGTAAATTTTTGGCCTTTTTGAATGTTGTAATCAATAGTCAATCATTAACCTAGGTCAATGAGAATCAACCAAACATTGGCGATTGTCAACAAAAAACGACCAAGTATTAGTAATTCTTGCATAAAGTTGATTTTTTGCTTCAAGAACATCAACCATGATCATCGAGAATTAATTTGCAATGAGTTTACCACAGCTCCCACACCCATATTTCATAATAGATTTGTCAACAAAAATATATAGTCCTGAAATCAAGAACGTACTAAAGGTTGTCAATCACTTATAAATTTACCACCATTTCCCATTCATATTTCAGAGAAAAATAAAAAAGGACTTTTTATGCAACTTCCACTTATCTCATATAAGTTAATTTTTTGAATTATCTTAAAAATAAAAGGAAAATAAATGGTTTTTCCTTAAGAAAACAGACCTTGTAGCATCGAATCCACCTATATAACAATATTTTGATGCACTTATCGCACCATCAGGGCCCTACACATAGACCAAGAAAAATGGATGCTTAATGGTATATATTCATTTTGTCCATAGAGAGAAAGAGGTAAAAATTACTTGAGCTCTTCGAAGACCAAATTCAATTAAAATTTTGGACTTCCCTGCAACAAACCGGTGTCTGGAAGCATTTGTAGCCACCAATGATGCATAGTTAACAAGATTCACAAATGGAGTCTCCAAAAGTTGAACCACCTAGTAAATATGTTAAAAAAACAAGTGCATTTAAATTATGTTGCATGTTTGCATTACAAGAGGTCGTTGAAGTCAAGTTATCAAGCCATGTTCCACTTGTTTTAGAACATATTCCACTTTTTCATGTTGTTTCCATATTAAAAATAAGGTTTTCCTCCATCATTTCTAGCTTAATCAAATTGAATAAGATATATTCCTCCAAAGTGTTGCATTAAGCAATCATCAGATGGAATTGGTTTTTCCAGTTCTAAGACAACCGAGAGGCTTTGCAATTTTTAAGTGAAAAACGAACAGAATATAATGGGGCAATTTAAGATGATGCATCTTATGTCACTATTGTTTGAGTTAACAATTTATTTTGTATTTATCTTCTACCAACGTTTTCTCAGAATCTGATTGAAATTCACTATTTAAATGGTCTTCCACAGAAATAAGCAAAAATAATGAAAAAGGGATCAATGGAGAACCAAAAGAATCTTATTTTGGTACTAAAATATGAGATTTATTTGTACAAACATGGAACTAAGGATTTCCATAAATCGCAATAACTATATAGCTATATATGCTATTTTCTGATGACATAATTTTGATTAACGAAAGTAAAGTAGGAATTAGTTCTAAATTAAAATTATGAAAATATTCTTTATAGTCCAATGGATTTAGATTGAATAAGTCAAAAACTGAATATATGAAGTGTACATATAACAAAAATAAGTATAATGATGAAAGTACACAATTAAATAGTCATGAGTTTCATAAAGGTAATTTTTTTAAATACTTGAAATCTATGATAAGCCACAATAGAGAAATTATAGAGAATGTTATTTACAAGATTAAGGATGAATGATGTGGAGAAATACTATTAGAGTATTATATGATAAAAGGATACTATTAGAATTAAAAGGAAAATCCTATAAAACTAATATTCACTAAATTATACTTTATGATTCAGAATATTGTATTGTAAAGCATGATCATATGCAAAAAATTAATACCATAGAGATGATAATACTTAGATGAATGAGTGATAATACTATAAAAAATAAGCTAAAAATGATTTTATTAAGAATATAGTAAGAGTTGTATCAATTGAAAACAAGACTAAAAAAAATCAGCTTATGTGATTTAGTTATATCCTTTAAGGCTAAAAGACGCATTAGTTAGAAAGAATAATTATTTAATGTAAAAGAAACTAAAAAAAGTAAACTATTTGATTAGGAATTGTAAGAAAATATTAAAATTTATGTAATTGAACTGAAGATTTGACTATAGATAAAAATATATGAAAGAAAAAGATTCAAATCTGTTATATGTAATTTTAATATTTCAATCTTTCATGATAACATTGGAAACATAAAGCAAATATCTTATGACAGAGTCTGTGTGTAGGTTTCAAGTATTAGGTATTTAATAACCCAAAAAGAAAGGGTAATCCAAAGGCAAAGGGCAAATTCCACTTATGGAAAATACTCCTACTCCACTAATAGTGAAATTTATTGACTGTTTAGAAGGAAAATAATATCATTCCAAGAGAATCGCCAAATTTTTGTACTCAGAGAAAAGGTCAAAAAACACTTTTACATACAGCAACAGGGCCCTCAACCCTCATCAGTGGGACTTTTGGAAATACAACAGAACCTTCCGGGATAGCATGAACCTCAATATCAGAACAGTCAATTGTCGTAAGGTAATGGAAGAACCCATCCTGAAAAAGGAAGAGTATTGAATCATACAAAAGTGAAAATAATATATAAGATCAAATTAACAAATTCCATCAGAATTACCACGTATAAAAATACGTAATAACGTCATTGGAATTCATGAAAAAACAGTTCGAATGACTAATGGACTTGAACAACATCAGAATCGTCCAACATAAACAAAGCAGACCTCGCAGTTAGGCATGGCGGAACGCAAAAACAAGATATCCTCATCCGTTAACCTGAAATTCGCAATCAACCTTACACACTCCTCGAGCCCCGCGAACACCGTGTACTCCCCACCGAAGGGATTTTTCCTAAAAAACAAATCGAAGCTGCAAAAGAGAAAGCAGTCGTCACCACGTCGTCGTCGAAAAAAGAAAACGGGGGACCGTCTTCTATAATTTTTTTTCCCCTCGGGAGAGGAGTGAGTAGGGAGCAATCGGCTCACACGGCGCGCTCGAGGTGCTTCCCGGCCTTCCAATAGGCGTAGGCCATGGTGAACTGGTAGAGATCGGTGAGGAGAGAGGTCACCATGGGATTCGTCGGCCCCGGGACGGCGCCGCCGTCTCCGACACGGCGGCGGTCTACACTGTCGGGAATCCCGTTCGTCCCGGCCATCCAACTTTTTATGGCTCTGGTCTCCTGGAAGAGGTAGTCCGAGTATCTGCCGTGAGATTTAAATACGTGTTTCGTTCCATGCTCCCGAAGTATTTTAATTTTCGATTTGTTCCCAATTATTTTAATTATAATATATTTATCTAATTGCTTAACTGTAATAGAACCCTTTTTTTCTTTTCTTTTTTTGATAATAAGATAGATAATAAACACTGGCTATACGGAGATAGTCAATGGCAAAAAGTTCACGATGTACGGAAGACTTTTGAACTTCATCGGCCGTTACTTTTACGCTTAAATATCAGTAGTTAAAAATTAACAAAAATTTGTGAATTTCTATAAATTAAGGATCGATACATATGTAATTCAATAAAAAAATTTAACTTATATTTGCAATCATCTAATAATAAAGTTTATACCGTCACATTCGCTTTCTATATTTTCATATATATATATATATATATAATATTTGAAAGATTAATTAATATCACCATTGGGAATTAAATTTTTCTCACAACAGGGGAAAAAAAAAGAAGTACAGTGAACTTTCTGTATTTATTGCAGAAGAAGTCTAAAAATATTGTTTACAATTGAGAAAATGATGTTGAATGAATAGTTTGGACCATAGAAGTCTCCATCAACCGTTGAGATAACGAAGATGACCTGGGTGTTTCATGGGCCGAGACTCTCCTTTATGAAAAGGGCCGAACCCAGTCCATTTTCCTGGGTAGCGCATGGTTAAGGATCTGGTCGTTATGCATCCCCTCCAGCCGGACCTAATCGGCCATAAAAAATCCGTTTCTGCTTGTTTTAGATTCCTGCGCATGACGACAAACGCATGAGAAATCCAATTTACAGGTCATTGTTTTGTTTTTGACGCAGGCAAGTACTTTTAGCGTAGTTATCACTAATGCACTCGGCGTTCTTATTAGTGTCGATGGAACGCAACGCGATCGTTCGCGAGAGGAGGAAATGCTGTTCACCGCTGGCAGGAAGAAAATTGGGGCCCGAACTAAGGACAAAAGGGCCCTAACAGCCCACTACCAGGTGTCGGATGTTCGTTTGGAGTGGGCCGAAGAATGGGCCCATCTGTTTGCGTAACGTAGGCGCAGAAAACATCGTTGACAGTGGACAGCACAACCGCACGTACGTTCTGGCCGACGGAAAGCGACGCCCAAACGACCGAACTTTAGTCTTCTTCTTCTTCTTTTTTAATTATCTCATAAATTTCATAAAATATTTTACATTGAATTTTTTTAATCATTTCTTGTCGACCCACACCGTCAATTACTTAAGAAGGATTTGTGTACATTTTCTGTTGAAAAATAAAATGATAGAAATGATGTAAAAGGAAAATAACAGGACGCGTGACATAAAAAATACGTTTATTTATACGTCAAAATGAATGATAGGAAATCTTTTTTAAGGTGTGTTATGTAAATGAAGAAAATAACAAGGAATATATTATTTAATGATTTTTAAAATATTAAATAGTAAATTGAAATGATAATTTAACAAAAATTACTATAAATTTGAAAAATAATATAATAAATATTAATAAATTATGAAATACATATGTCATTTTTCCTTGTTATTTTTGTTTTCTTCTCGTTTATTATATTTTACTTTTCTTCGACCCACCCCCATCTCCTTCTTATTGTTCTCATTTTTTTTTCCTTCCACCCCCTTCTTCTTCATCCCCAGCTAATGTTGTCTCATTCCTTCTCCAACAACAGCGACAAGCGGCAGGGTTAAATGGTAGAAGGAAACTTTTCTCTGTTTGACCTTTTATCGTTTAGGTTCGAGTGGAGTGTCAACTTTGAAGGTAAGAAAACAACAGGGCAATTTTCGAATGTTCGAAGGCAACGTGATTGGCTGATGGACTTCAAGATAGATCGCAAAAAATTATGAGCTTGGAGAGTTGCATCTAAGTTTGTTCACTTCACCATCAATTAGACGCCGGATGAATCGAGATTCGTGAAGTCTAAGTATTTTCCTATTAAGGAAATTGAGGGGATCTTTTGTACAGATAAGAGTAACGATGAGAAATGTTCTCTTCTTTTTCTTTTCCAATGTTACTTATATGCACAAACCTTAATTAATTGTAAAATGAAAATAATCCGGTAAGCTTGATCTTCCCCTTGAACTCACCCACCTTATTGCCATGAAATTGAATCAATTTACGTAAATAAATTAATATTTTTAAAAATTAAAAAGTTTAACCTTTTTTATTTCGCATCTTTAATTTTTTAAAGTCGACATGTAAAAAAAGCAACACATATATGTTTGGTAATAATTAATTATCGGAAAGTATCGATCGATATCTTGCCATAACGGCGTAAATCAGGAGAATCAAGCACACGTCAACCAGGTCGCAGCTGTCATATAAATAATCTATTCCAGCGGTGGCAACGCGAAAGAATGCTTTCTTTCTCTTGGTTGGAATTATAAGAAGGAGATTTATCTCCGGTCGATTCATTCATGGTCTGCTCCCTCCACCCAAGACACGTCATGGAACGTGAAGGGACTTTCTTCTTATCCAAACGCCAACCAAGAATTCTCCTTGTGTGCGACACAGGAGGACTCTCTTCTTCCATATTATTATTTTTTTTTTTATTATCAAGGATTCATTCAGCCCCATAAAACCAAGTCATTAATCAAGTTTTAATTTTTTTTTTTTTAAAAAAAATGGTTTTGGCATTGAGATGGTTCGGCAGAAGAGTTCACAGTTTTCTTTGTATTTATGTCAGAGCACAGAAATGTTTTTTTGAGGGCATTTTTGTCGAAATCTAAAAGGTGAAACGCGTGCCTCCAAAAAAAAAAAAAAAGAGAGATTTTTTTGGTTCACTCCGCACCACTACCAGTCACCAGCAGACAAGATATGATTAGCGTCGGTCGTGATGGATGGTTGTCTCTCTCCAGTCATCCACTTGGACGATAATAATAAAAAAAGAGAATATAACAAGAGAAGAAGATGGAAGCATTCCGATTCCTTTGACCACCGCCAGCCACCTTCGGGAAAGGAAACCCATGTGCGACTGCGACCGCAAAAGTGAGGTGAAGCCCGACCGCCCCACCCCGGCACGTCTTCGTGCCCTTGCTTGGACTGGGATGGGAGGAGGGTTCCCTGCATGCACAGTGAAGAGCAACGCCGTCCCAAAATAGGATGGACAAGATTTTCTCTCCCAGTGTCTGTTTGCCTTCAGAGAACCAGTCCATGAAAGCGGCAGTCCATGTCTATTAATGGACCGATGGACGCACCATTCCCAGTACGCTTGGTCTCCTGCCGCCTCGACTCTCTTCTCAGAGGCACGGAATTATTTATATTTCCCATGGAAATGGATCCACCGTCAACTTGTTTTTGACCACCAACGATGAAGATTACAATAGAGATCGATGGATGGAATCCACCAATCATTGGGGTTCACATTCATAATAGACCTACCCCCCCCCCCATTACAGCGGCGGAAGGAAAGAGCAAACGTCGGGTCTGCGGTGGCGTCACAGGCACCCACATCACAATCCACTCACTCGTAACTTGTAATTTATGAACTCGGGGACGGAGCAGAGCAGTCATCTCGGATATACGTGCCTTGCTGGACGGCCGGAGGTGGTCAAAGATGGACAACTGGGAAGTGGGAACACGTGGATCGTAAGGGGGAAAGAAGGCCCCGGCCCGGGATGTTGGGTTGACCGGCGACACCAGGTGCCCCGGAGGGGGCCACGGCAGAGTCCCACTCCTCCCATCCCTCGTGTGCTCCCGAAGGCCGCGTGCGGCAGGTGGCAGGGCCGTGCCGAGCGGTGGGGACCGGGCGGAAGGGCCGTCGATAGATCGGATACCCACCGGTGGCTACGCTGGTCTAGATTGCTGCGACGGTGGTACCGGTCCTGGTTTTCCCAAGAAAAAAGGTTGCAAAGTATCCATTGGTTCAAGAACTTAACCAGCGTTTGCAACGATGGTCAGAAATGCGTGAGTTGTTTTGAAAATTAACAAGGGACCAACAAGATCCATGCGCTGAGTGATTCTACCTTTTTAAGAAAAAATAAGAATCTATGGAACTTAAAAGGAAGGCTAACAATGTTTGATTTTTTTAAGTCCATTTATGGTCGTAATTTAACGAACGATGATGTTTTAATTTTCCATTGATAATGGTTTGACCATCGAACCGGTTTCGTTCAACTTACAAGACAAATTTGAGCGACAATGGATGGTATGAATTGGTTTCTTTTCTCTTCCAAGGTCTTGAAATTAATCGTCCTTTATTTAAATTTAGATAAAACTATTATTGATATAAAAAAAAAAAAGGAAAAATAAAAACACCCAACACACGCTTATTCCATTGACAGATTGCATGTTCTTCTCAAGCCAACAGAAAATGGTGATGTTATAAACCTAACTATAACAATTTAATCAATCACAAGCAACGATATTCACAATTTCTTTTAAGGTTCAAATCATGAAGAACACTGAACACAGAAGACACTGTAATTATTGAAATAAATGATGAATGTCCAAAAAGAAAAAGAAAAAGGAAACATAAAATGGTGTGTATATTAAAAAGTCCCCAACTGAACGAAGTACATAGGGTCGAACAAATACTCTCATCAAAATCAATGTTGCTAATATTTACTTATATACAGATAAAAATATAAATAATTTTAAATTTCTTTTTGTTAAATTCCTTGCAAAATAAAATCGTTGCCCACGTAATTTTTTTTGTTTTTTTTGTAAGAATTGTCCACATAAAATTTACGTGCATGACCTGTAAGACTGGGGCCCAACAGCTCCCGAACACAGTCCGTGGTGGACCGGGCCGGAATATTTTCCCCCTAAAAAACACACGAATATCACCGTCACGCGGCTCACGCCCAGGCTTTCCGACGTCCAGGAAAGAAACGGTAGAAAGAGAAGGAAAAAGCTTGATTTATGTTTTATACATATATAACATTCGAAGGAAGAAAAAGAAAAGAAAAAGGGAGGGGTTGGGAAAATAATAACAAACACAGAAGGATCACAGGGAAGGGTGGTCAATGGCTCGAAGCCCAAACAGGAACCAGCTCAGAAGCCGCCGCTGCTGCTGCTGCTACTGCTCCACCGCCCGGACGCCTTCCACATCCGGCGGCCGTTGGGACACACAAATAAATCGTAAAAGCCATTTATTATTAATAATAACGGAAACGGAAGTATCCATAAAATAAAAAACATTGAAATTTCAGAATCCACCCCGACTCCGCATTTAAGATTTTTAAATTTGAATGCAATGCCCCTTCGTGTTCCAGGCTTTGCACGTCACACGTATGGACCCGCACGTGTGGAGGTCATCATCCTCCACGTCCTCCTTCCCCAAGGACCCCAACTCCCAACCACGCCACCCGTCTATATAATAATGAGAGGAACGAGCGGAGACCTGGACTTGGAGAAATATATAGAAGAACGGAAGAGCGAAGAAGAGAAAACGCGAAGGAAGGAAGGAGAGAGTGATTTCGTAGCAGTTGTAATGCCGGGCAGCGTACCACCGGCACCGTTGGACCTGGACGGCGTCCAGATACCGTACCACTTCCGGTGCCCAATCTCACTCGAGCTGATGCGCGACCCCGTCACCGTCTCCACCGGTCAGACCTATGACCGCTCCAGCATCGAGTCGTGGGTGGCCACCGGCAACACCACCTGCCCCGTCACCCGCGCGCCGATGGAGGACTTCACCCTCATCCCCAACCACACCCTCCGCCGTCTAATCCAGGAGTGGTGCGTCGCCAACCGTTCCTCCGGGGTCGAGCGCATCCCTACCCCGAAGCAGCCCGCCGATCCTGCCCTCGTCCGTTCACTCGTTGCCCAGTCCTCCTCCACTGCCGCCACCGTGGAGTTCCGACTGGCTGCGTTGAGACGGCTACGGTCGCTCTCGCGGGATTCCGAGAACAATCGGCGGTTGATCTCGGAATTCAGGTCTGTGCTCGTGAGCTTGGCGTTTGGCGGGAAGGTCGAGAAGGATGAAGATGACGCTCCGACGACGTCGAATGATTTGAACATGGAAGCTTTGGCGGTGGCATCGGTTCTCCCATTGTCGGAGGATGAGAGCTCCACCGTCGCCAGCCGGCCCAAGAGGTTGACGTGGCTTGCGGAATTGCTCAAAGCAGAAAGTCCCATCGATGTTCGCGTCAACGCAGCTGCGATGATCGAAGCGATATCCACGGGTACAAGAACCCCGGAACTCCGCGTCACGATCGCCACCTCCGCCGGGATTATGGAAGGCCTCGTGGCAATGATCGGTGCCGGCAGCGTGAAGGCGGCGGCGAAATCGGCAATCCGAGCTGTATTCTCCCTGTGTCTCGTGAAGCAGAACCGCAGCCTCGCCATCGGGTGCGCCGCCACGGAGCGACTCGTAGACCGAATCGGGACAGGGGACCTGGAGAAGGGCGACGTAGAGCGAGCCCTCGCGACGGTGGAGCTACTTTGCAGGTCGGACGGAGGGTGCGACGCGGTGGTGGCGATGGGAGGGACGGCAGCGGAGGTAATGGTGAAGGTAATGACGGGAAGGTCCTCCGACAGGGCGGCGGAGCACGCCGTTGGGGTGACGCTGGCGGTGTGCGTGGCGTCCGAGGCGATGCAGAGGGAGGCAGTGGTGAGAGGAGTGGTGCCGCAGCTGCTGCTGATGGTTCAGGGCGGGTGTACGGAGAGGGCGAAGAGGAAGGCGCAGGTATTGCTGAAACTCCTCTGGTCTTCCGCTTGGGCGACGAAGTGCGATTCCACGGCGGCGAATTCCGACGCGTTCCAGGTGCTCCATCAGCCCACCTTCCTCCGCTACTGAAACTCTTCGTTTTTTTTTTTTTTTTTACCGGAAAGAAGGAAATTTTGGTGTTTAATTGGCATTTTTTTGGTGTAATCAATTGATTAATGATAAGAAGAACAGAATTCGACATTAGTTTCAGATGTATGTATTCTTCTTTCTTCCCAGCCAACAAAGAAGGAAACCGAACCTTGTTTTATCTGTATTTTGTTTGCAAATCGCAAGAAAAGAGAGTTAGTTAGGTGTTGTTCTGAATCTTGGGTAAAATGAACATTTTCCATGGCCTTGGGTTGGGAAGATAGAGAATGAATCGGATCTCCATTTCTCTTTTACGAGACCTCCTAGAGTTGTGTTTTCTCACAGGAGTTGCCGAAAGAAAACGCTAGATCCACTTGCTCTCCGTATGGTAGTGAATCCAATGGCATTCTTTCCGTAGGGTAGGGAAGCCTGACACACTCATCAACGGACATCTGGTGGAGGGAGGAGGGGAAGGAAGCCTAAGGTCTCAAAAAAAGGTTCCCAACCTGGGCGGAACCAGAGAGCCGGCCACGAATGTTACAATAATACATTCACAGCTCATCACCATGCTCGGGACCAACAGCAGAGAAAAAGAGCGTAATACGTGGGGAGGACGTCTAACTTTGAACGAGAGACTCCTTGAGCGGGGTGTGACCGTGGTTGATTGATTATTCCACCCATTGATGACTGCAATCCAGCATTGCATGCCGTGTACGGAAGAAAAGGGAGGATGTGTCGTCCATTTTTATCAGAATTAGTCTTCCACTGAAGTTTAAGTTTTGATTATGATAAAACCATTATCAATGTGAAAGAAGGGTGGAGAAAACGGTACCTTCCTCTCTGTAATGCCTTTGATGGTTTTGTTAACGGGGGATTCTGATCGATGTTCTCGGTCATAATAAACTTACCTGATGACTGAAACTGCACCGGGTGTGCATGTGACTGGTGCATGGTGGCAGTTGAGCTTGATTGCTTGCCAGCTATTAAACATTCACAAACACCTGTTCTCGAGATTTCTGTCCGATAATTATATGCTTTCCAGAAGATGATGGTAATGTGTATTCGAATCTTTTCACCAACTTTCTTTTACCAAACATCGTTTTAACCAACTTTTAAGTGATTAAATTGACCAAGACTACGATGAGATTACGTACTTTCCATCAGAGTTTAAACTTTCAGCGTCTACAATTAATTTCACGTCAAGTCTTATGCAATTGCTTGCCATGATTTCTAGTCGATTAAAAAAAATGTCACTTTTCTCTATGTTAGAGTTGAAGATCAAATACGTCGTTATATACCATTGGTTTGTTTGGTGGTTATATGAAATTGTTGATCCTGAATTTAATTTCATATGGTAGAGCATGTCTTGACCAGAGAATATATGGAACCATACTTCCTGCCAATTATTTCCTTTTTTGGTTGCCAAGTTTGGCTGGTTTACTGAACGGTCAAGTTGAGGGGAATGGGAGATGCAAACTTGTGGTTTGAACGAGAACATTTTCATCAGATGGCGATTCAAACTTTTCTGAACTGGAAAACTAACCTGGCTTCGTGTATAATCATGGGATCTTTCACTTGTTGATCAAGGGAAACCCATGTGGGGGGTCATTAAGTTAGCACTTACCGTGGAAAATAACCAAACACTCGTTGCATCTCTTTTCTTTACCTGCAAGCAGAACAAGGAAAATATGAAGATTGCATTCAACATTTCCAAGTCACCTGGGTTCAATAGGTTTGTGCTAAAATCCCATTTCCTCTTTTCTCTGTAGATTCAATGAGAGGAACAAATCCCTGAACTTCATATTTCTTATCATTGCTCTCTGTCTATGTACAGCTAATACCCACAAGCTAGGGCAGGAAACCAAACATAACAAACGCCCCCTAACTTACAGAAAGCATTTTGCTTAGTCAATGGAGAAAGATGGGGAATAGAATCCTATACCAGCTTTCTAGGACAAGGCATCAAAACCTACATGTTTGGAACTATGCGTAGTCTGTGGACTCCTTGAATGCCTCTGGTGGGTAACAAAAGTTAGAACCCTACAATATTAATAAATAAAATTGGTGGGCTATCCTAGTGTTGGAATCACATACCAACAATTCAACATACCCTTTGGAGGAGGGGGGGGGGGATCCACTAAGCTGAAAATGATGGGCCAGTAAAAGATGGAAGGGAATCATCTGAAGCATAAAGGTCTGAATGAGCTCCCAATTTTGTCTTCCATCCTTCAAAAAGAATCTGCTCACATCCTAGTCCAAGAAGACATGATGCAGTCCTGCTAAAGAAAGCGAAGGGGAAAAAAAAAGGGAAAGGTGAAGGATGAGCAATGTTGGTATGAGATGGAAAAGGAAAAGGAAGAAGGTGCCAAGAGTCCCCCCCCCCCCCCCCCCCCCCCCCCCCCCCCCCCTATAGAAAAGGGGGAGTGGTCACTGCTGGTGGCCTCTTGCCCTAGCCGTAGCAGGGTTGGGCGGTGGTTGTCACATGTAAGTGGAGTGAGACCAAAGGGGATCACATCACATGAGTGGTGGTCCTTTTAGTATGGTTGGGTTGAGCTGTTGTGTGGTTCACGCATGAAAGCCACCCATATCCATTTCTTGTCCCTCAACTGTATTACGTAAGAGCTAAGAACCCGCTTCCTGCTTGAAAAGCATTTTCTTCCATAGCATAGCTAGGTTTCAATGGTAATGTTATTTTTAGTGAAAGGTGGTGACCATGATTCCACAAAACAAGGTAGGGTAGTAATAAAGGTCTAGTCATATTCATGCGTGAAAGGAAAAGAGAGCACCTTCTTAATTCGTGGATGGATGACAAGTGCATACCATGAATATATTCTTCTCCCTATCAAATTAGTCTAACTCAGTTATGAACAACACAGCCCTCCAATTGGTAAGTTATACGAACAAAGGATTCACAGGCATAACAGCTTACCTTTTAAGGGAATAGAGATTTTACAACCTCGGTTCTATGGCTACATGAAATGCTGCGGATCGTATGCTGTTACAGTCGTGATATGGATTTCCATTTACAGCATGGGAAATTTTTTTTTAAAAAAAAACAGCAAGTATGGATTTACTTAACGTGCTTGTGGCCCGGGATAGAGAGCAACCTTGAGGTTTATTTGCTGCACTCAACAGGGGAGGAGGGCAAATAAACAATTGGTACCCGTAAAAAATTCCTGCCTGTATACAAAATTCAAGGCAACATTGTGTCCCACGACAAACTAGTACAAGGGATTATCTGTAGTTGCTCGGATTCATGATTATTTTGCATTTTCCAATTTATGTATTTACAGACCACATCCCCTGACAAGTTCCGGACGTTGATCATAAGCAAACTAATACTCCAAAACTCTAGCACTGTACCAATATTATTCGTCACCCAAAGCCAGTTCTAGTGCGTAATCATCCCTTTCCTGCAATTGGAGAGGACAAAAGGAAAGTATTGGTGCTGTGACAATTAACAACGCAATACGAAGTCAATGACATGGTTGTAAGAATTCTCCATGAGATGATAATCGTAAAATTCTGCTTTCTATTGGTATGTCATTAGCATTTGCTTACAATTCTGCTTCCTATTGGTGTATATATGTTTGTTTAATGTTTGCCGACCAGGGCTTTCGGTTCAGTTATATATTTTAGCTCCGTATATAAAAAAGAAAGCAGGCTTCATAAACTTACAATAGGTCCTCGTGCAAAATAACGTCCAAATTGAAGCCAGTAAACCTTGAAGCAAAAAACAAATTGATATCTCGATAGGTATAAAAGAAAAAGAAATATTTATAACGATTCACCTTCCTGATTTAAGTTAAGTACTACCTCATCTTCATCCTGAGTCTCGACTTCTATGTCAGAAGTTGGGAAGCTGACACAAAGCAAAGCATATCCCTAAAAAGAGGCAGAACGGGTTGTAATGAGTTGAAAAACTACGGCAATCATCATATGACATAACAATAAAGTCATAATCAATTGCTAAAGATAAGCGACAATGAAAACAAGGCATGAATTAAAATCTTACTAGGAAAGCGATGGCAGATTCTTTGTAGGCAAAAAGTGAGTGATCCTTATTAAGATGGATAAAGCTACTAGAGGGGAAAAAATACAAATTGCACTTCTTTGGGAATGTATTTTAGAGTTTTGGTCTCCTTTGGACTGCGACTAAATCAGAATCCCCAAATTGGCAGGGCATGTCAAGTCTTCAATTTTCAGACTCTGAAACATATGCTACACGATTCTAATTTTTAAATATACTTGATGTGCTACTGTGCTTACAGGAAAGGATTACTTTATAATCATATACAAAGAATTGCTACGAGTGTAGGGGACCAATATGTTCAAATAAAGACTAAAGTATCTTTGAAGTTGCATATCTTCATATGCTGCTTGCTACCTACTAAATAAGAGGGAGAGACAGGGAGGGAGAGCAGATTTCAATTCTTACATCAGAAATGGTTCTGACCTATGAAAAGTCCAAACAAATATGAAGAAAATGACAACATGGCTCCATCAGCTAATACTACTTCCAAGCTCGGCCTAATGATCCTTAGTACCGTTTTGCTCTCTAGTATTATATAATTCAATGACAAAATACTGTCCAGTATAATCATTGGTCAATATTTGGAGAAATAAAAGTATTAAATAAAATGACCAATTCATGCACAAATTCAACACAATTAACTAGCTAGCCAGACTAACAAAGTTGATCTAATGGAATTTCAGTTTTTAGCCCATGGTGGTTGGCAAATACTTTAAGTCCATATTGAAACAGAGATTTCATATTCAACCATTCCTATATGATCAAATTGGCTTTGATGCAAAATATGCACTAATATGCGTGAGACACAGCTCCAATATGCTTATCATGCCATGCCAGAATTTGTTTAATTTTTTATTTAGGAGACAAGCCACAAAAGGATGAGATACCGCACAAGATTGGGAGACAGCGATGAAAAAACTTATAAATTTAAACACTTGTATCTGATAAATGAATAAAAATAACTAAAATATGTACTAATATTTTACTTTTATACTTGAATCACTAAAAAGGTAACGTCCTTGCTTCATCTTTGTACCTAAGAAAATAAATATGTAGACTACAAAGGAGAACAATAATTCTAAAGAAAGGAAAGTAGTCTAAGAAGGTCAATAGACTCAATAAACGAACATCTGAAATGACCTCTGCAACAAAATGTTCAAAACACTGAGATGCACTAAATGAAAGACATAATAGGAACATATGCCAAGAACAAAGGACTTAAATGAGGGCTACCAACACACTTGTCTTGCCAAAACATAATCCTAGCATTGCCACCAAAGATCCCATACCACTTCTTCTAGATGATATTCACCCACAAACATTGAGGATCCTCCCTAGCTCCACTTAGATTCTTTAGCCATTTGTAAAACAAAGCTAAATTTATTAAACATCACCAGGAGCAGCATAAGACCATAAAATGGAGAATGCCATAGCAGACAATTCTAAGGAGATGACATGACTACAAGAGCGCAAATTGCATATTGGAATGCAAGTGATCATTCCCAATGAAACATGAAAAGAATGAATTAGAATATGCAGGAAATTCTTTAGAATTACATGATTAATGGCACTCAAAACTATGGACACCAATTCAGTATAGATTAATGTCCCTGATTCAAAATGCCGAGGATATATAATCAATAAATAATGTATCAAGCATACAGCATCTGAAACAGATATACAGGATAATAGGCACATGGTGGAGGTGTTGACGGTATGATTTAAAAAAGGTAAATCAGACAATCACTTTTGATCTGAATATTCAGCCTGCAGAAGAAAGTAATTTTTCAATGAGCAGAAACAATTTATTACCTCCAGGCAACAAAGGAGGAACCTTATGGTTTCATCAACCAGATATCCATAAACAAGGCGTAAACAGAAGCTGATATTAAACTTACCTTTGATTTCAATTCTGCTGAAATTCCAAGAGCTGCAGGTTGTCTGAGCTGCCCAGACTTCACTCGAACAGCACAACTAGTACAGCATCCTGTAGGTGAACAGCCGTTATTATTTTTTCAACAACCAAACAAGGAATATCCTTGCAAAGATGATGAGATAAAGATGAAAACAATAAATGAACAACAAATCTAGGAGCTAGGGTTGAGCCACAACGAACATGCTCAAAGGATCTCAAAGCCCAAATCTACTACAGCTAATATTACCGCATCATTATCATTACATTATTCGGATAACATAACAAAAATGAAATGACGAAATTGGTAAAATCAGTTCTAGGCCCCTTTTATAATTCTATCAAACTGTTACCCATTATGATGAAATGGGGAATATTTTCTAGAAATGAAGGAAGATAAGCAAGCTTAAAATGCTAGAAAATTAACAACTGAACTTAATCATCTGAATGTAACTGATTTTTGCAAGCTCGAGGCAATGAAAAATACTCATCGTACTCATTATCAACAAGGAAAATCTCTGCATCATGCAAATAACAGAAGTATTTGTTATAACTTATTGTAAGAAATTGTAACTGGACCTATTTTTGTGTTATCGGATTTTACTTTATTTGTTGGGTCTTTGATCAGTTGGGCCAAGCTTACATTTATCTAAATCAAGCTGTGCATTTTTCATGATGAATGGATAACAAAATGTACTCCCCTATGATACCCCAATGCCGACCTATCATACCCATGGCATATTGATATTGTATGAATGCTACACTCCAACATTGTGCTTCCCTATATTAGTTATAACTTGAGCAATTATTTGCACTGTTCTGTGACATAATCAATATTGATTAAATATTTGATCAGAATTTTGCAATAAACGTGCTTCACCGTTAACATTTGATGCATGTAGGGTATATAAGTATAAAACTATTAGTTATCAACATATTATAATTAGCGTTTTAAATTTTTTTCGTCTTTTGAAGGGTAATGGGTGGATCTCATTAAATGAAATAGATTTTTTAAGTTACTGTTGTTTGCGTTTGCTTATTAATTATTTTATAAAAATGTCATAACTAATATATCTACATTAAAGCTCTGCTGTATTGTATCCATATCATTAGAAATAATACTCATATCCGTTCATTAGAAATTTTCAGGAATCCACATTTGTAACCAAATATCATAGCTTCACTCACAATGCTCAAAGTCCTTAAGTTTTCTACATTGTATAAGAGTGGTTCAACTCTACCCTAGTGCCATCTACACATGATTAAGCTACCAACGTGTTCTTGAGAAATAATGAAAAAGATTATTGAAAAGGATCAAGATGATGGGCATGCAATACAATACTTTTTAGCAACGCTAGAAATTAACACAATTGTAAAAAAAAACACAGGGATCAAACTCTAACAAGAATAACAGTAAAAGAAATCCAAGAAAGGAAAGACGTGCATCCATTGCAAATATGTTGGACACACCTCAGCAAATGGTATTCGGTTAGAATGCCTTGAGTGGAACCATATAGAAAGGTTTGCAAGATGAAGAATCAAAGCTTGGGTACAGGCTAAAAGAATTATCTGCTAGTGATAAACTCCACAAGGATTCCTGGTAAAGCCCCCAAGCAATCAGCCAACAGCAAATAACATCATGATGGAGAAGCAATAGGAGCTAACCATATGAGCAACACAACAAAGTTTTGACACTCATTAGCAGCATACCTAAGTTTTTACCAACCAAAGGTATGTTTTGCTCTATCTTTCTCAAACGGATAGTTGGCATTTACAAGCATTTTCATTTCTCTATATAAATATGCTATTGTCATTCGTTTAGGCTCTGGTATGTTGGGTGTAAGAATGTGAACAGCCTGATGATTGACTATAATTACACCAAAATCTGAACAAGATAAACCATTCATATGTTCTGTGAACAAGGCCTGTGCACAGTGCTGATCACATTACCGATACTGTGGACTCATAGGGAGGCTTCTGCACCTACCACCATACTGGATCTTGCTTATTCCATTTAGCTTCTCAGGAACCTATGATGTCTCATTAGTCATTACATTGTGGTATAAGGACATCAAGATAGATCAAAAAATCATTAAGACTTTTTGTTTCCAAATTTGATAAGTCGTTACATTACCTTGAGTCATAAAGTTCACTACAGATCAAATTTGGCAAATAATAGATTATTCATAGATTAAGAATTTCAAGGGAAAATTAAGAGAAACAAAGCATAAATTTTTTTTCCCTATAGTCTTGACTCTTTAGGTATTAGGCTGAAGGATTTTAAATTTGTAAATTATAATAAACAACGTATTAAGATGTAAATATACATAAATATCCTAAAAGCATGGGTGAACGAGTTTCGGATAACTCAATAATCCTTACCCGTACCACATCTAGGCATAGGTAAAATGGGAGATGGGGCACAAAACCTCTACCTGTACCCTTATCAAAAGGGCAGTATCGAGGCGGGCGGTGGATAGAAACTCACATCATTTACAGGCCTAGTTGCTTTTGTTTTCTTCCAACCTAGAACCGACTACAGAAACATTTTCTTGAAAAGATAGAAAATGCGTCGTGATGGCAGCTGATGGACAAAATGGCAAGTCAAATAAGCAAGGGAGAAAAGCTTCCTGCTCTTCAGGATGTCGGCCTCTCCACCCTCCACTGCCCTTTCGATTTCTACCCTTCCTATCACCTTCAATATCTCCGCCCACTTTCCAAGCCCCATGCAGAAATCCACTGATCAGTGTTGGCGATCACAGTTTATTGACATCCTCAACATCCATGACCTTTCTCACATCATTGCCGATGATTATCAACCACCTTCCCAACCCATGGATGGCGAACCCCCCCCTCACCTCAGTATACTCGCTGGACTAGTGAAAATCGGTTTGTCCTTAGTCGGATCAAAGCCACGATCGCCCCCGTTAGTCCAGACCATCATCCTTTCCTGTTCGTCAGTGAAGGACGCCTGGCAACTCCTTGCCAAGCAACTGTCTGTGGTGTCTAAAACCAAATTCACACTCTCCGTGATCAACTGCACAGCCTCAAGAAAACCGACTCCTTCTTAATGGCAGATTACCTCCTCAACGCCAAGACTCTTGCTGTGTCTCTTGTGGCTGCTGGTGCTCCTTTTCCCAACTCAGACCTGATCAAGTTTTATCACTGATGGTTTGGGCCATGAGCACAAGGAGTTCTTAACCTCCTTGCATTTCAAGCCCTTCACCAGTTTTGATGATTTCTACCATCTTCTGCTCGAAGAGGAGTATCTTCATTAATAAGTCTTGGCACCAACAGCTCTCGCGGCCAACTCCCAGCCAGGCTCCAAGCCGCCACAGCAGTTCAGGCAATGTGGCCACTACGATCACCGCAATCGTAATGGTTGCTCAGGTCATGGTGGATGCCATGGACATCGTGCCGGTCCTCCGCAATCGCACGATCGTTCTTATTCCAACTGTGGGCAACCTGCGCCGATCTACCCGGTGCGTGCTTCAGTTTACACCAATGTTCCCTGCCAGATTTGCAACGACATGGGACACACTGTGCGGGTGTGCAATGGACGACGAAATTTTGCCTACTCCACCGGCGTCATTGATCAGTTCAACAACATGACTCTCAACAACGAGTGGTGCATTGATTCTGGCGTGACCGAGCATATGACGCCGAATCTTCAACAACTTCAACACCCATGCCCTGCACAGGTAGAAGCTCAGTTCTTGTAGGCAATGGGCAGGGGTTACCCATTACTCACTTGGGCTATAATACCAAGTGAGAAAAGGTTGTAAAGTGTGGCTTGATGAGCCACCGCCAAACATTGTATTTATAATCAATGATGAGTATATGAAGAGGTGTCAATCATAATTACACGAGTGGAGAACAATAACAGACGTGGCGTTTGCAAAAATCAAGATCAAGGAATAAAACACGTGTCACAAAGCAAGAGATAATTCGCCAATCATTTATCCAAACAATGTTTACGATTGTTTGTTTGTAAAACTAGATTGAATGAAAACTCTACCATGCCGACAAGCGAACGGCAGCGATATATCCTGTGCCTCGGCTGTGTGCAAGATATATTGATCCTGTACAACAAAACCAACAATAAAAAAAAAAAAAACCACAACGTTTCCTGAAAATAACGCCACGGCTCCAATAAACGACCAAAACCCACCTCGGGCACGCGGAACTGGTGCACAAGCCCTCGTTTCCGGTCGCGGACGGTGACCATGTGGGTGGGGGTTGTGGGAGAAGAATACGGCGCCGGGTCAATCTGTTCATACTGGGGCTGAGAAACCCTTGCCGAGCAACGAACTCTGGAGAGGGTACGAGGCAAGTAGCCCAACAAAACCCTCGGCTTACAGGGGAAAGGATTGCAGGGGATTCGGAGATCCATCACCGGATGTCGACGGCGGAGGCAACAGATGGTGTTGGTTGGGAAGAAGCAACAAGTAGAGAAGGCGGAGAACGTTAGTACACCTTCGGCAATGATATCTCGATTCCGATTTCTTCGCCCTCGCTATCTCTACCGCGTTCGCGCTAGCCGGCGCGATCGGCACAATTTTATCTTGTGTCTCCGGTGGTCCAGTGTCCGTGACCGGCGCGAAGCGGAGGGAAGGATTGGAAGCAGATATGATATTATCCGGATCCGGGTATTAACCCGATAGAGGAGACGATCGAGATCCGTTCAAGATGGCAACTATTCAAGTCTCGTTCATGCATGGTCTCACGAGAGCCCAGTGCTTTCGGCAAACAGTCATCCGGATGTGTGATTTATTCCATGATCGATCGATGATGGCATGGTACCAATGACCTTTTATTTTATTAAAAAGTAATAGATATTAAATTATTTTTATTTCATGCATGGCAAATTGGTTACCGGCGGCATTTGATCTACGTGAACTCGTAGACAGCAAAATTTATTCCCATACGTATATGGGAGGGCAATAGAAACAGACAGGAATGACAAATGGAAGCGGTACTCGATTTAAGGAGAAACTCGTTGAATGATGTCCCCAGCCGCTGACTTGTAGAGTTCTTCCACTGCCGCCGCGTCAAGACGTCGATCGGGCCCTTCTTTCGTCTGCACGAACAAAGAACATCAATTCTAATATAATAACATTCCCACGTCCACTAATTAAACTAGTGTTAACCACGTTACAAAGGCGATTAAGCTGCTTACAATGACATGGATAACGCATATGAATCTGAGCTGGTCGGAGCAGCACTGGGCGGTGACCACCTCCAGCTTGTGATCCTCCAACACCTGGAAGATGGACGACAGGACTCCCGGGCATTTCGCGCCGCAGATACTGATGTGCCCGTTGGTGCCGGCGACGCTGAGGACCACGTTGGGAGACGACCACGTCTGGAAGCACGTGGGCATCGGCAACGTTTCTGGTACTACACCTGACGAAACGCCGTGTGCAGAAACAACAACTAATTCCGCCGCCGCCGCCGAACCGCTGTTCACCTTGTGACGATCGACGAGGATTGCCTCCCTGCCGGTCTCCGACGAGTCGACGGCCTTTCTTCCCCCTTGCTTTCCCACCTTCTGCCTCAGAAGTTGGATCTTGTATTTCAACGTCTCGATGTAGTTCACGGCCTCGTCCACGATCGAAGATTTGTCTGCCTGTCGACACACACACACATATATATATATATCGAAGATCATGAAACAAAGCCAGCACTTATCATGTCGATCGAAAGCGTCGAAGACTGACAGGAAGCGCCTCACCGGATCGATATTTAATTATCTTGATGAAACAAGAAGAAAAAACACACCAACTACGACACCAAATTAACGTTTTTTCTCTGAATAAGAAGACATCATCATTAAAATTTAAATTCTAATGATGACAAAATCAAATTTAATTAGATGAATCATGTACGTACGGATAGAGTAATTGTAACTGAAAAGATTAGTTGACCTCAAATTAATGACTGCATCACGAGTTAAAGAGATGAAATAATGAAACATGCGCGCATTTGATATGTACATGATAATTAATTTAATGGTTTCGCCCTTTCCATTAATGCAATCTGCACCAGAAATTATTACCGAAAAGATCTAATTGTTATCGGACATATTATTTATACGTAAGTTCAATTGCACGCACACTCCCAACGGTAAGAAATTAAGAAATAAATCAACTGCATGTTTAATTAGATCAGCTCTTCGTGAAGCGAAAGGAAAATTCCAAACCAGCTAATCAGTCGACTGTATATTACTTTTTTCTTTTTTTGTTTCGTGTTCATGAAAAGAAATTTGACATATAGATGGCTTTGTATGGTACATGTATATATATATATATATATGCATAGGCATATCGTACCTTAGGAGGGAGATGTGGGAGGAGAGCATGAAGGTTGGTGAACATGTCCTTCATCTTCTTCCTCCTCTCCCTCTCGGTCCATATGTGCATCTGCTCATTCTGGTACTGCTGCTTGTCACCTGCAAGGGCGCGTCTCCCACCTCTTCTCGCCCGTCTCACCACCGACGTCGACGCTGGATTATCAGCGGCGGATTCTATTACCGTCTGCTTGCCACCAACCTTGTCGACGTTGTTGTCACCACAAGACCGCGATGCTGCACCCACCGTGTTGAATTCACCATCACCTCCTGCTTGAGCCATGTCGTTGAGAGAAAGAGGATGGTGATGTAGATGAGGAGAGGGGAAGAATATATTATATATAATATATATAGAGATGGAGAGAGAAGGGTCGATGATTAGGGTACGTCTGAGAGGAAGGAAGGACCCAACACATAATCATAAGCACACTCGCCGTTACAAATGAAACGTTCCTTTGGTGGTTACTGTCTGAGGGGCTGGTTGGCGCCGAAATTTCTCCGTCTGGGTTTTGTGAAATTCATTGGGTTCTTATCGACTTCCTTAATTTTACAAATACATACGAGAGTTTTCAGGGCTACGGTTATTTTTTGTTTACATTCTTACACTTAAATATATTAACTTAAAATATGTAAAAATTACATCTAAAATGAACATTCATTATCGATAGATTTGACGTTGATGTGTAACTTAAAACATCTACGGTACATTTTATTATGATTGCCTGCAGTTCTATTTTTGTCGAATTTTGTTTAAAAGCAACCATGTCGGTAATTTTTATTAGAATTTAAGATGATCGTTGTAAGAAAAAGCTTAACGTGATCAAGACGCTAATTCTGCACTTAATGTAGAGGCGTTTTAATTTATTGATCCGCATGCAGTGTTGTTCGGACAACTGTACATGTTATTCAAATCCAATGATTCAAGAAAAGAGAAAAAACGACCATCTTTCTTTCAAGTATTGTTTGTTACGATTCAATGAACATTAATTATGAATGTTTGATTCTTTTTTAGTATTGTTTGACCGTAACATTAAGATATATTCGGACGATTATAATTCTCATGTCATGTAATGCAATTCACTTGAATTATATTATTTATTTACAATTGTATAATGCAATATTGTAATGCAACACAATTGAATCAAGTTGCTTAACCAAATCACAAGGTTTCACTTTTCATAATTATAAACTTTATAATTGTATATGCAATATTGTTGAGACGTCGTTCTGAGCATGACTTTAAATAACGAAATTGTTATTTTTGTAATTTTGTTATCAGTTATTTATATTTGATTAAGAAAGGTTGAAACTCAATTATGTAATGTAACTACACTACAATAAGTTTACAAAACGACCAAATAGAACTTTAATGTGACACAATTAAACTACATTATGCAACAAAATTATGATGTTTGATGATTAAATGTAAACTAATTATAAAATTATATGAAAGATCAAATTATAAATACTTTGATCTCATCTTTAATTAGTGGAATTATGTCTCAAATAATTTAGTCTCTTCTAATCAAATTATAAAAATTCAAATACTGTGATCTAATTAAAGAATGTAATTAAATTATGTTATATTACGTAAAACTTATGGACAACGAAACATACTCTACCTTATGGTATATTTGGTTATACATAAGCGACAAGTAATGTAATGTTACGTATTCGTATTGAATTGCATTTCTTAATTGGATCACAATATTTGAATTCTATTGATTATAAGTTTAAACATTTAATTATAAGAAATTAAGTTCTTTTAAGAAATCACCAACTAAATACGAGTTTAAATAGTAAACTTGATTAATTTTTATATACTTTTTATAATTAATTTATATTTAATTATAAAATATTCTAATTTGATTTTATAACGCAACTTAATTGCATTACATTAACGTTACCCTTATCCTCCATGAACCAAAAACTTGTGCAAAGATTACTAGATCTTCTTTTAATACTAAACATGAACATTTTCGTGGAGAATGTCACGCTACCAGATGAGGAAATGATAATTATTGTAATATTTAAAAGAATAAATAATAATAATAATAATAATAAACACATGAATTTTTTTTTTCTTTTAATATTATAAGATTGATAAATATTAAAAAAGGTATAACCTAAAATAGAGACATAGAATCACATGATGAATTTTATACGTTAGCATATACCATGTTTAGCTACCTACAGTTGCATTTGACCCCTACAACAAAGTCTAAAAGTCACATATCATTTTGTGGGTAGGATATTTTGATATCTTAATGTCTTGAGACTAAGTTAAGTATATCTTATCTTAATTGTATACACAATACTATAATATTACACTTTTGTGATCAAATTTTGTAACTAACAAATTTATTTATTATATATAAAATTTGTACATAGGTCACTAGTTAAAATCACATGATGGTCCTTGAGATTTATTATATAATATTATTATTTATTTATAATATGGTCGTTGAGATTGATAAATATAAAAAAAGTCCTAGAGGTTTCGCTCACCTAAGATTGGGTCCAATCACATCAGACATGGAATAAAATGGGCTCAGTTGGGGTTAGGTTTTGTTTGACGTATTTATTGATAAGTCACCTATTTATAAAAGGTAAGGCACACATGGAATCAGAAGAATTGGTTAACCATATAAAATCAGTCCATTTTTATGGTTTGGATCAAAATTGTTTATATATGTCGAGATCCAGGAATCAAACCAAAACCGATGAAATTTTGAATGGTTGTTCAAACTTATCAAATTTTAATCTGGCAAAAATCGAATTAAACCATATATACACTAGCACTTGATAAACAGATTAATGACTTCTGTTCTACCAGAGAACGGGATAGATTTGGCTAGGAACCTTTTAATCTATCCCATGTTTTGCAACCGTATGTGAGATTAATTATTAAGGATTCAATTCTAATTTAAAGAAAACCGAAAGGAGCAAGCAATTCAAATCTTCCATTACAGAAAAACTTCCTGGACTTGGCCTTCCACTCCACACCTCACGCAGGCGCCATTTTGAAGCTCGGTTCTCATTTTCAAACTTCATTTCTAATCGATCTTCTCAAAATCAATCGATATTAATCCCCAAGCAAAACGGTCTTCCTACACCACATAAGCATCTTCCTTTCCATGGTAGATTTTCAATTCATGCCTTGTGCGCGACTTCCCCCCTCCCTGATTGCATCATAAAACCCAACTCGGAAACAAGCACCAACAACTAATCAAGCCGTCATCTATCAATCACTTCTTTTATCTCCTCTGCTCGTATCCATCCATCTTCACCGCACGGTTCACAGACATGAAAAAATAACAGGTGCAATCACACCAACCTGCATCTTATCGAAATTCTACAGTTTAGTATCGTTTTTTCTGAAAATCGGGAAGGGGAGCCAGTATTTCACAGTTAAGCGTGGGACTAAGCTTGAGTGGTTCTAGAGACTCACGACCTTCTATAATTACAAAAAAAGACTCGTTCAGCTAATTGGGTTGATTCCAAGTATTTAAAATCCCCTGAAATAACCATCAAGCAAATCAACAAGACAGACAAACGCAGAATCATCGCTAAAAAACCTTCACCAGCTGTTTGTTCTATCACATGCCTAAATTATCATAGAGGAAAAAATCTAACAAGTAACGAATATTAATTATGATCGACACCAGGAAATAGGCCCTGAAATGCCAAAGAAAGTTCTAAATCACAAACTATCATGATATCAGGTAAATAACGAACATGTAAGTGCTTCATGAACCACGAAGCCTATTAATTCCTGTGTGTTCGTTTCACAAGTCTTTTTAATTTGTTCCTCGTTCTGCAAAAGAATGTACGGCAGCACTGTCACCTGTGCACAGCCGAGAGAGAGAGAGAGAGAGATAGATGCATGTCCAAACTTACGGTAGATTGAGCATCGCAACCACCTCCGCCATCAATGGCCTCTCCTTGGGCGAGCTTACGGTACACTTGAGGGCCACCTCGAAGAACCCCTTCACCTCCTCCTCCCTCACCTCCCCCATCTCAGGATCCAACGCCTCCTTCCACCTCCCCTCCTCCGCCACCATCCACCTCACCCACTTCTCCATCCATACTTCCTTCTCCTTCACCCCCGCCTGCTCCTCCACCCTCACCCTCAGATTCGGCCTCTTCCCCGTCGCCACCTCCAGCATCATCACCCCAAAGCTGTACACGTCGGCCTGCACCGTCGCCTTCAGCAGCCCATCCCTGTACTCCGGCGGCATGTACCCCATCGTCCCCGCCACCTGCGTCGACACGTGCGATCTCGATCCGTCCATCGTTCTCGCCAGCCCGAAGTCCGCGATCCTCGCCTCGAAATCGGCGTCGAGGAGGACGTTGCTGGACTTGATGTCCCTGTGGATGATGCAGGGCTTGCACTTGTCGTGGAGGAAGGCAAGCCCCGCGGCGACGCCACGGATGACACGGAACCGGGTGGGCCAGGGGAGGGGGGGTTTGCCCTCGTGGAGCCACTGGTCCAGGCTTCCGTTGGGGAGGAATTCGTAGACGAGGAGGCGGTCGATACCGGAGACGCAGTAGCCAAGGATCTTGACGAGGTTCTTGTGGAGGATCTTCGCAAGAGTCTCCATCTCCGCTGCGAACTCGCGGAATCCATGGAAGGCGTCGGGGGAGAGCCTCTTTATAGCGACGGTGCTGGAGTCCGGGAGGACGGCCTTGTAGACGAGGCCGAAGCTACCGTCGCCGATGACGAGGTCAGGGGAGAAGTTGCGGCAGGCGGATTTAAGCACGGACATGGAGAATTGATCGCACGAGTTGAAAGAAGAGACTTCCATGGGTGGGGAAGGGGAGGAAGGGGGAAAAGACCGGGACTCGATCCACTCGGAGAGGCGGCGACGGCGGCGGTGATGGGTGAGGAAGTAGATCATGGCGAAGACGAGAGTGACGAAGACGAAGCTGGCGGTGGCGGCGATGATGGCTTGGAGGAGGGGATCCATCAGAGGTGGAGAGTGGGAGTTGGTGATCGAGTTCTGCGTGTTTGGTTTTGATCCGGGAGTTTGACTTCATCGACATCGTTGGCTTGCTTTTGGGGGGAGACGAGTCTTCGGATTCGCGATAATGGACTAGAGGATGGTGCTTGGAAGGGAAAGTGAAGCTTGACATCATTGTTGTCTTTGACCGGAAAGAGATAGAGAGAGAGAGAGAGAGAAAAAAGCTTAAAGCTTTGCGCTCCAACCTTTTTCCGTTTTGGATGACAATTAAAAGAAAGAATTGTCTTTTGGTAGAAATTCTTATTTTTATGATTTCTATTTTTTTAACTTTTTTTTTTTTTTTTCTGTAAGTCATAAAAAATTTGGTAGTATTTACAATAATTTATATTTTCTTGTTTTTTATTAAACCTTTTTCTTTTACTTTGATACCATTAATGTTACACGTTAATTATAGGTACTTATTAATTGTATTTTTTGGGCATGAGTTTTATTTTCTAATAAATCATAATTATAAGACCATTCTAGTGAGACTTTTAATGGTATACTACGAACCTTTTTTTTGTTTTTTTATCAAATACCATTTTTGGCCATGGCCAACTCTCCTTTTTTTCTTTTTTTCTTTTTTTGCAATGTTCTGGAAGTTGTAGATCTAATAGTCATGACAAGTTGCATTATTGGAGAACACTGCGATGATTTGAACACCTACTCTCTTCTCTTGCTCCACCTATGGGCCTCTTCTTCTTCCCATATGCAATATTGAAGAAAATGGATGACTTCTGTTGCAATATTTTATCAAATGCATGTTTTTTTTTTTTTTTTTTTTAAAAAGAAGAAGAATAAGAAAATGAAAAGTGACAGATGCCTTTGTTTTGTACATGTGTAGTTGGATGATCATGGACATATAAAGAAAAATTTCAAATCTATAATTGTTAAATAGCTTGGCTCAATTTAAAAAACATTGCTTTAATGATAATAATTAAACCTAGTGAATTCCCCATTATTCCATACTTCAACTGCAACATTTGATCAAACGCATGCTTCCTTCTCAATAGAAAACCCTTAATATACGACAAGATATATATGAGCAATGTCTCCAGTTAGATTCATTCGGTCATTACCGTTTTTACATGTCACGCTGTCTTGTGAAGGCATTTGGAGAAGTTCATTGGCTACGGTGACTTCCTCGAGTTCATCGGCTTGAAGAGAGCACCATGAAATGTATTATATGATGTACACTAAGATAAAATATCGATACGGTATGGTAAATCCTTCTAAGTAAGTAGTTCATAATGTTGGTTGTCGTAGAAGTGACGTCATTAATAATACGTTAAGTACACATTAAAAGGTACGTTTCAACATATGTAAAATGATACTAGACACATTTATTAAGTCAGAATTTAAAAGAAATGAACATAGTCGATGGGTTGGTCACGGTCACAAAAATAGGATTACTTCCAAAGTAATTGCATAACATTTTTGAAAAACAATAAGTAGATATATGCATTATGTACTTGATACTACTGTTATTGAATGATTGTCGTGTATAATAATACGTCTAAGGAAATCCTTACATGACGCCCTTTCATTTTTCAAAGAAAATACGAAATGCATACCCTTTTTTTTTCAAAATATACGATAGGAGCACTGAAGATGTAAAACAAACAACCCAAAATGTTTTTGGTGAATATGACTTTTAACAACATGAGATTTATTTTTATTTACGCTTAACGATAAGAGTCTTCTTGTGAGTCCTTTCGATAACTTTTATAATAAGCTAGGTTTATTCAATCTTTTAAAAAAGTAAAATGTAATTTTACAAATAAATTGATATCACTTTTGTAGACAGAAAATTTATAGTTGAGAACTATACTGTCAAATGTAATTTGAAAATTTCAATCTTAAACTACGTAGAATTATTTTAAGCCAGCCTGCACAAATATTGAAGTCTAAGAATTATTTGTAAGTGCTACCTAAGATCAAGATTATATATTACATCGCTTTAAAAAAAAAAGGAAAAAAAAAAGGAAATAAATTATAGTAGTACCATTTCTAATATTAACGACATATATCACAGACTATTTGTCATATCAATTATTGACGCTGGCATAAAAAACTATTATTACTGTCGTTACCACCTTCACCACCCTTTTCTTTCTCTTCTCGTCTCTTTGTCGAGATCCCACGACCATCGTCATTTTATTTTTTTAAATGGATGGAATCGTCCCAATCCTTTACGACGATAGTTCGCGGAGTCCGCTCCAACCTGCTCGTGAACCGTCCCCGGACCGGTATACACGTGTCTTGTTCTTCGGATACTGCGGTCAACCATTTCCCATGCTCACCGCGTGCACGTACCTGTCATCGGATATGGCATCTCGCCGCAACCACACCGACCGACACGCGCTTTTCTTTATCACATCAGTTTATTTTTACATCGATAATGCTTTCTTTCTTTTTTCTTCTAAAATAACCGAAAAGCACCGATCACGCCATCTACTCTTGTGATTTATTTATTTATTTTTTTCGTAACTAACGAGAGGTTAGATTAAACAAAGAGATCTATGTGAAGTTACAGTATTATAATAAAGTTAAAGAAAAGCAAAAAAAAAAAATATAACAAACAGAAATAAAATATCTTAAAAGTAAAAAATCTAAAAGGGATAAATAATAAGGAAGTCAACATTAAATATCTTCTTTCACATCAGCTTCATTCGACTGCTTATTTTAACTAAATTTTTTTCATTATTACTAATAGAGTAGAAATCAGAAAGACATGACAGGGAACGGTGATTCTCCCAAAAGAAGCTTGTGATTTATTACTTTACTACATTGGTAGATGGGATATGTAGACCATAGGTGGACCGCCGCGGATCAAGGCCCACGAAAGAAGTAAAGTTGTTGCATGGGCTGAGCGAAGCTGATGTGGGCCCACCTTTTCTTGCGAAATAGAGTCCATTGGGCCACTCCATCTCTGATATGAACCTTTGCCCGCTGGAGGGCTCCCAATCTCTATTATATTAAACGAAGATCGGCCACAGGAAATACTCTTCAACTTGGAAGAAGGTTTACTTTTACAGAGGTGGAGATTCGAACCACCAAGCAAGCTATTTTCATTTCTTGATAATGGATATAAAATAATTTAAACCTCTTTCATATCTATAAGTCTCTTAAATCAATTACCAGGGTTTTATCGGCCTCTTTATGTTTTCAGAAATCCGAATTCGAACCCATTCATCGGAATTCTATCCTCCGCGGATCACGAAATCAACGGCCATGCATTCATTGAAGGTTTTTGCTCGCTCACGACATCACGTACCCCTCGCTCCTCCTCGCATCGCCGTCTTCCTCGACCTGCTTTCAGGCGGCGAGTGAGGGATTTCGGCCGGTTCCGACAACTCGTCCTGCGCGGGAGGAGGCTGTCGCGACTCGCGACGGACGGAGAGGGGCCCGAAGAAGTCGCTGGTGGCGGCAGCACGCGGCGCCAGAGGTAGAGAAGGAGAGGCTCCAGTTGTTGAGGTTGGACGATGCGATGCCCGGCGGCAGCGGAAAAAACTGAGCAAACGGTAGTCGCCTGCAAGACACGGGAGGGGCGTCAGCGGCGAGACTAGTGGGTGGATCGATCCTTTGGACGGATCGGTCGAGCCGGAGTGACATCGAAAATTCAGGTGATTTTCGTATCGACCAAACCCTAAACCCTATCGCCGATCCAGATCGATTTTTAAAACCATGCTTCCGTCTCCCTCCCACTTCCCACCTTGTCTCCTTTCTTTATCATTCTAGCAACAATGTCTCCTTCCCAAACATCAGACCATCTTCCCTTTCTGTGTACCACGAAAATCATCCTATTCCTCCATTCTGCAATGAACCTTCTAGTGCTTCGGTAACTGAAGATATTTTCCAACTCCTTTTCTTTTCAGGGAAGGACAGAAAGTTGCTTCATTCTCATTATTGAGCAATGGGTTTACTCTCCAAATGCTCTAGAGGTACTAAATTCCTTATATTTACATCATTTTTGTCATGGTCTGGATGCTTGTAATCTGCTTGTTGGAATTTCACTTTCCTGTTTAGATCTGTATCCATGGATACACCAGTTAGATGACATTATCACGTGCAACCGTCTCATCGATTCATGTGCAAAAAATGAATATATGCGGGCCTTCTTTCCATGAGGCGGTTCGAAATAAAATGCACATTATTTTGCCATAAAAATCATCTGCTTGATGTCTCTACTGATTAATCGTCTTGGATCATTGTGAGGGGAATTTCAGCTGGTCATGCTATAGTGGGAGCCATCAGTGCCAATTCATTTGGCGTTTTGAGATCGTCCAAGGAGACAATATTATCTGCAGCGAATACCGCCAGCATCTTATGCCAGGTATGAATACTCAACATTCATTGAAGACGTGCTCGGAGTGATGATATTTAACTTAAATCAGCTTAGATATGCTCAGAACAAGATTTAATATGTGTAAATTGAATTGCTCCCTTAATGTAAATCATCAATCGCTTGATCTTTCTAAGATCGTATTTGAATTTTGAAAACACACTCTCGCAAACACTTATGTTTTGATCAAGAAAGCTTGGTAGGCGCTTCAAGGATAAATAATGTCCTTTTTTCAACGGTTCTTTCCGTCACTAACTCACCATTATGTACCAATACGATGATCTCAAATGTACTTCATGCCATCAGTGTCTCCTTTGTATAAAATATGATTACACTCCGAGTTTTTTCCTTTTTCTATTAGATGTTCTTAAATTCACATGGATCACATTCGACGTGAAGAAAACTAAGTCATATTTCACACTTACAGCAACGAAGATCTTTTGTGCAAATGAGGACGAACCTCAAAGTTGCAGATAACTCCGGTGCGAAAAGGGTGATGTGCATACAGGTTCTGAAGGGGAGAAAGGAGGGTGGAGTCCTGGGAGACACAATAGTTGCATCTGTAAAAGAAGCATTCCCACGGGGGAAGGTGAAGAAGGGAGACGTTGTTTATGGTGTGATCGTGCGTGCGGCCATGAAGCATGGTCGTTGTGATGGCAGTGAGCTCATGTTCGACGATAATGCTGTTGTTCTTGTTAACAAGCAAGGGGAACCCATCGGTACTCGAATAGCCGGACCCGTGCCGTATGAGCTGAGAAGGAAGCATGTCAAGATTTTGGCATTAGCGGGCAATATTGTTTGAAAGTAAATTTCTTTCTTTTCTGGACCACGGTACTCTGTTTGTTTGCTCTGATTTAATAATCCAGCGACAATGACTTAGAAGTTCCAATATTTCGATGAAGAAATTTTTTTTTTTAATCTTTGCTTCTTTGTTTACTTTAGTTTCTATTCTCTTGATTTCAAAATACAAACGGATCTATGAAGGATAAGATTGAATCACTCAGATAAAGTAGAGAAGTTTACTTGGGCGTGCTTGGTGTGAGCGTGGAAGATTGGGTTTGTGGAGAGGTAAGTCGTGCCAGATTGTCACAAAGGAGAATAGGTTGGCGACGAAGATTTCAAGTTCATTGAGGACCGATTAAATCCATATAACTTCAACTGCAACGTTGGCGTTGGTATGACATTCTAATTTTGCACTCGATCGAGCAAACAGTTTACTGTTTTTTTCATCTTTGAGAGGGGGTTACTTCCAAGTTACCCAATCAACATCAAAGTAGGCAAATGAGAATCGGTGTACCGAGTTTTGACATATGTAAAATAGACTTGAGTTATTGGTGGTTTTAAGGTACCAAAGAAGTCGTTTCAATTCATTCTAGTGCCCGGAAGAGGGTGAGTGTATCATTTGGGTTAATTTGTTTACAGGAAATGCAATAATATCCAAGCAGGCGACGAGCACCACAATGGAGACCTCCATTGATGCGATGAAGAGAGTGGCATCATGGAAGGGCTGGTAGCTACCATGCATAGAGAGAGCTTGGGTGATGGACGTTGGAGGCGAAATTGGTTGAAAAGATAATTTCGTCGATCGAAAAAGAGTGATACACCTCTTGGTTTCAATGTCACAGCATCACAGATGATATCATTAGCTTTGCTTGTTATCGTAGAGATATCAACATCGTACTTAGGTCTGAGGTTTACGATAATCAAATCTTCATCGTCGATCAATAAATTAAACCAGAGGCAATAGATTTCACTTCATTCGCCCTTCGTTAAGGGTGCTGAGCCTGAACTCAGACTTAATAGTGGAAAGATCTTTCCTTTTAGTGAAAAATAATAATTTCTTAGAGTATCTTTCGTAATTTCCTGAGTCTGAAAGTAGTGCTAAACATTCTGAACCGTAAACCTTCCAACTCCAAAGACTGATAACTATCGCTCCTTTCTCTAACAGCATTTATTCCAAACCTTCCATCTAATAAAGACCAATCTTGAGAGACAATAAAGAAGATGGGGGAATCAACCCTCCCAAAGCAATCGCTAAGCAAATGAGCCACGACCACCGAAAAAAAAAGGGGGAACACAGCGATGGTAGCACAGGTCCTGCTTAATGGGATGTCACATGCCCCTTCCAAAGCTGCAAGATCCAGCTCTGCCCAAAATCTGGGACTCCCACCGATGACAGAGAATTACGAGAGGTGCGTGTTTGCTCGTAGGATCTCACTATTATAATCCCTTCTCCTACTATTTCCTTTCATGAGTTGTCTACTCTAATTTTCCATTCATGTATATCAAAGAAATCACTTTAACTTCATCCTAAAAAATTGTGTGTTTGCTTCCATCTTATATACTTCTGTTATCAAACATTTGCTTCTACGTCGATTGTCAACCCTCTTTCTCTCCCTTAAATTTTTGAAGAGCTTCATTTCAACTACTTTACTGTTTGAAGATATTTACCTTCATTTATCATGTTTCATCCTGACCATCACAAGGTGAACCTTAAATTTTGTATGAACCTATCACAAAGTAAAAGAAAATTTATGATTAATTTTAAATGACTTGTATTCAAGTTTTATTTAAATGTTTGTACTTTACTTATATTTATAATTTAACTTAACAAATTTCAAATATCTTTACGTAAGATTATTTATCTTTCTTCCTTTTTACCTTTTGGATTGCACACAAATCACGAACAAGACGGTCAACGTTCAACACATGCGGTTATTTTAACCCTTCCTTCTTGACTTTCGTCTTCTGCATGAGATTTTATTATATGTCCAGAACGTAAGGACTGACTGATATAAACGATAACCAATGCTTTCACGAAAGTTAGCTCATGAATAAATAAAATTTGGAGTTAAAGACGTAAGGGTGCATTTAAGAATACATGGTAAGTAGATTTGAAAAGCTTTTTAACTTATCATGATGTAATAAGACATGAAAGGTGATTTAATTAAAATGATTTGCTCCGACCATCTCATACAAATGTAAATTACATGTATTTTAGAAAATCGAAAATGAATATCAATACTAACAAGCAAAGCTATAACTTCGTTTTCGTGGTGAATTAAAAGGTGTGAATTCAATAACGCGACAATAGGGAAAGATTCAAAGCCGGAATAATAAGTATTGTCATAATTAAATTCTCGTATGTAAACACACACACACACACATATATATAATTGAAGTTTTTCTAATAATAATAGTAGTTACTCCCAAATTTAAAATTAAAACTTCATCCAAATAGATGATCTATTGTGTTATATGCTGTTATCATCAATCAAAGTTTGACGTGGCAATGTAGCTAATTTTTCATATCAAATTCCCCACAAATAGATTGAATTGGCCGATAATAATAAGTCTTTGTTTACAAATAGATTGCATCTTTCTGTCAAAAATTCAAGGAAAATTTCTTCGCTTCATGAATTTTTTTTTATATGTATATTAATAATAATTATTATTTGAAATTACTTGTGAATTATAAATTGAATCATAATAGTTAAAGCTAAAATTTAATGATATTCACAGTATTAAAATACACGACAGTGACCTTTCAAGAAAACAACAATGAAGTACACACGTGGAGTGAAGTTAGGGTAAAATAGTAATTCTAATCGGGTTTTTTTTTTTTTTTTTTTTTTTTACAGCCTACATCCATGGGAAAACCCGCTTCTAAATCTGCAGTTCCTTCCTTTATCAAAAAAAAAAAAAGGCTTCTGCAGTTCACGCTCCCACACCTCCTCGGTCCTCGTGCTCTTTGCCCTTCCTCCGTCTTCCGTCTCTCTCTTACTCTTGCAGCTCGAAGAAGTTCTCTTTTCCAAATCGATCTTGCCTCGTGAATTGACGGAGGAGGGGCGAAGACGAGTAAAAGGAGGCGAGGAGGAACGGAGGTCGAAGAAAACGCATCTCTCACTTCTGGGCGCATAACAGTTTCTACCCTTTTCCATGTGACCGATTCAGCTTCTCTCAGGCGTATGACATCGTCTCTGAAACGATGTTCCGCAAGTACGACGTTTGGAAGGACGCTAGGAATGATGCCTGGAATAGGACTACCGTGAGTTTTATGTGTTTCTTTCTACTGTCCTTGTTTTCTCGTCCCTTTTACGATGTGTCTTTTGCGCTGTTGATGATGGTAGTGGGCAGATCGCGGTGGGATGTTGAAGGGTTATGGTTGATTCGAAGTGGGTTTTCTGTTTCGGGAATTGGGTAGCAGTGGAATCGAGAATTTTTTTTTTTTGTTGGGGGGGAGGTGGTTTGGTTTCTTCATGTAAGCGTCGGTTTCTGTCAAGGCCTCATTTCCGTGAGTTGTTGGGTATCCCTTACCTGCTGTTTCGTATTTCTGGGTTTTGTAGACTCAGTGAATAGATTGGCATTTTCGTATTAGTAAGTAAGTGATTTACTTACTGTTGTTGGCCTTTAGATTTTTGAATCCCGTCTCAATACCAAGTATTTACGCAGTAAAGGACTCAATTGTTTACCGCTATGAAGAAATGGCGTGTAATGTCATTCGTGGGAATTGTGGACTTATAAAAGATACAGTTTGTGATCATTTTCTTGCCGAAGGTCACCAAATTACGATGGCTTGCTGCCTTTGAAAGGTTGATGTAGCATTTGTTGATGGTCTCTGGATTGGACCTGACTTTCAAGTGTGTGCAATTGGTTCTGGAGACAGCATAGAATAATATATGATAATTGGATCGATAGCCAACATATGCTTCGAGAAAGCACCTTAAGGTGGTTTCCCCCTGACTTTGGTATTTGTAGACCACTCTTTCAGTTCAAACTAGTCTGTGACTGTGTACGTAAGTTGTTGAGTTAGTATCTGCTAGGATTTGGTGTGACTGTGTACGTAAGTTGTTGAGTTAGTATCTGCTAGGATTTGGTGTAATCAGCATCTGAGGTTAATTCCAGTAAGGAACATTGCCATAATCTTTATGATAGCAGATGAAATCGACAGAGTTCATATGCAAGCAGCATTCTTGTTTTGAAGTATTGATTTCACTGTGATTATTTCTATAAGTGACATATTGTGATAGGATACTGATCTTTATACGCCAGAAGAAGGTTTCTAAAATTTTCATATAGGCAGCTTTTAAGATAACCTCACACTTGCAAAAGGAAATGCACCTTTGGTATCGTTGAACATGAGCATAAATAAGCATAACAATCAATTATAGTTGATGGCTGGTAAACAATGAATTAAACAGTGTTTGCAGAAAACGCTCTGGTCATCAATCAACACATAATTACTGCCAATTGAATCTAAAGATTGATGACAGCTTCTTTATCACAAATAATTTTGTGCCAGTCACATGGACCCAGATGCCACGATTGTCTGGGTGATCCCTTGCTCTTATGTTTGAGTATTTATTTGGGGGAAGTGATCCCATCTAATCTTACGAGCCCTCGGATGGGTTCAGTCTCTTTCTATTTTCATTGGGAGAAGTAGCTGAGAGGGTAGGAAAGAGGTTCAAAACAGATACAATAAGTATGCAACTTTATAAGCAAATAATCCAGCCAGAGGTGGCCTATCTGATTACAGTTTCTGGCCAATGACATAAAAAATATCTTTTGTTGCTTTGTTTCAAGCATACAGCAGCTTTGGTTTCAAGCTGCAGATCTTAAACCTGGGCATATCTTGTTTTCCTGATTTTTCAAACACGCTACAGCTTGAATTGTATTCAGAAATGTGCTCTAAAATTCTTTTCCAGAGTAAATTTGTATCATCTATATCAGAGAATTAAAGTATCTCCACAATCCAAGTTTACAACGCCCCTCAAGACTGGAATCTGCTGTACATAAATACAGACAGGATCACAATCATGTCCAGAAAGTTCTGTACCTGCTACAATCACTTGTCCCACTTGGGGACAATTATGGGAAGTGCAAACTTTTGCCCTAATCTGAATCAGTAAACCTGAATCCTTAGTATATAGACAAGCTTTTAAATGTTTGATTACACTAAAATGTTATCTAATTATCAACTATTAGATGATTGTATAAAATAAATTCTCTAGTTGGAGCTATGTCATACATTTATTCAGATATGGGTGGGATATCTGTATATAACAGAATTTTTTATCAATAACATCATTGCAAAAGCATTTCTAAGCCAAGAGGCATGTTGCGGGCTTCAAGTGTGACTGTGAGATTGAGCACAAGATGCTTCTGTTGTCCATAATAACATTATTATCGATAAACACTTCTAAAAATGTTTGTATAAGTTTGAACGGTCACAGCTGCAACATATTTTTACAGGAGGTTTGGCAATGAATTGGCAACTGGCCAACTACACTGCTGTATTGTTTGTTAATTTTGAATTTCCACATGTCTTTATTGTTTAATCACATAATACCGACAGAATATTTTTGTTATTTCCTCGTTGTTCTCTTCTCTCTTTTCCTAGTATTTTTATCATCTTATTTGACATGTAAGTAGTTATGTGGCTTTGGAGGATGCCTAAAATGGTAATGATTCTTTTTTTGCATAATGATGATATGAAGATATTTGGTGGCATTTTTGTAGATATCAATGTTGATTTTTGTACTTGTTGATGCTTACATTAGATACTTATCAAAGGAATTTGCATGAGGCCTAGTGAGTAAATTCATAGGAGACCTGACGATTGAGATGGCTCGGTCACTTGCAGTTAGGATCAGCAGAGAAGAATGACAAATCTTTTTATGGAGGTTTGAAATGGAACTCAAGAGCACTTTTTTTGGGACAACACAAATAATCATGAAATCCAACATGTTAATTTAACAGAATTCCAATAGGAGTAGAGGTTCTTCCTTTTTGATATCATGTTATTCTCCTTTTGCAGCATCGAACTTACTTTAAAATAACAAAATACTGTGTTTTGCAGGGGGTTCGCTCCTCTAGGAGGTGTACTGTTGGATCTGATACCAAGACAGTGTTGATAACTATATCACTGATTGTCGTCCCTGTTGTCATCTTTTGTGTATTTGTCGCAAGAAATCTTCTCCACAAGTTTGCCTCTTATAATTCAGGATATGCAGTTCTTGTTGTGACAATAGTTTTCACAATCTATGTCAGTATCTTATCTCTTGACTTAGAGTTCTCTTCTTTTTATCCATGCTGTGATTATTCCTTTTAATGTATATTACCAAAACTGGTAGTTAAAATGCATAGAACCAAAAAGTTGTGACTTATTTATGATGTACCCCCTGTGTCTGCATTTCTTCCAAGTTCATTTTTAATAGATCATATTTTGAAATATATGTTGTGACATTTTCTAAATTGATCTGCACATTTATTACCCACGAGAATCAAGCAACCTGTGTAAGCTTCTAGTAATTGACATATTTTGTTATCTCGAGCAACTATTTGTAGGACAAGAACTCACCTAATTTTGTTATTTTTAGGTTCTATTTTTGCTACTCTTAACTTCTGCCCGGGATCCAGGTATTGTTCCACGTGCTTCACATCCTCCCCAGGAGGAAACTTGGGAGATTCCTCGCACAAAAGAAGTTATTTACAAAGGCATTCCTGTTAAAGTAAAATATTGTGAAACCTGCATGATATTTCGTCCACCTCGTTGTTCCCATTGTTCAGTCTGCAACAACTGTGTGGAACGTTTTGATCATCATTGCCCATGGGTTGGTAATTGTATTGGACTGGTATGCTGTATCATAATCCTTGAAAGCTTGAATGTTTATATAGTTTTTTCTTTACATATGATCACATAAATAATAGGTTTTTTGATGCCCATTTCTGCTATTGGTAATATATGACAAGTTGCTTTCATTTATAACTTTGCAAATATAGTAACCATCGCAAAAATTCCAAACTCTTCTTTTTCCCTCCGCAGTGGTTCCACATCCTGGTTTCGTCTTAACGTATCTCCTTTAGAAGAACAGCCAAGTGGAAATTACTTATAATTTTTTAGGTCAAATAGCATTATGATCTCAATTTGGATTGGTGATATTTTGATTTATTTTCTGTTTCTTAGTTGACTCACCAAGGGTTAAAAATTGTTGTCAGATGATATGTTTATCTCGGTTTTTTTAGAATAGATAAGTATTACTGGGCATGAGATGATGTAGCCTCCTACCTTTTCTGCTCACCTCACATGGGTAAATGGAAGTTTTGCCATTTTTAAATCTATTTTTTACATGGGTGCTTTATTCTTTCACCACACCTTTTCTGCACAATTGTCATATTGATTCTCCTTTGTTTCTCTGGTTTTTCCAACAAAAAGGGAAAAAAGAGAAATGTTGCATCATGTAATCATTCATTTGTGTTGAAGGATAAGAATTAGATGACTTTGAGTCACCATCATCTGGCCATACAAAATTAAAATCCATTTGATTATTGCTAGGTGACTTATCAACATTTAGTTTTATAGAACTTGAATTAGTGCATAATGGCTCTATTTCAAAGAAAAGGCTATCATTGCCGATTGGTTTTGTAATTTCGAAGATATTATATGTTTATTGTCATGGTTGTTGGAAGATGTTGAATTTTTCTGATCTTTAGTTCTTTACTTTATAGATTCCATAAGAACTGATTATTCAGGATTGCTTGCACTTGAATTTTTTTTAGCAGTAGTACTTAACATGTTTAAACGTCGAACTTTCATTTTCATGTATGGATCTATTGTTCTGGTACCAAACATGTTTCCTTTTTCATCTTTCTACCTCGGCTTGCTGTGGATTCATGACTGGTGCCGTATATGTGTGGTCTGCCGTTTTCTGTGGTTTGTTGCCACGACATGCTGGTTGGCTGTTCTAAACTTTTATTTATTTTTACCAGTAGAATAGTCAGAAAAACATGAAAATGGGGCTTCGTGCAATTAGAAATGTTGTTCGAACAAGTGTGGAAGCTACTTAACAATTAGATTATTTTTCAATGTACACGAAATTTATAATATGAGATTAAATGCCTCCACACAATGAATCCTCTGTTGTCTCCCTGTAACGTGGCATCTGATCCGAATACAAGCTCATGATTGCTTTCTTCAAATGAGCTAGCTTAGTCCTTCCCGTTCTTGGTGATGTTTCTGAGAAATCGTACTGCAGTCTTATTGCTACTTGGTGCAGCTTTTTATACAAGTAGTTCAATTAGGACTAGGTGATTTGATTGGAAATTCCAAATCGGATTAATTTCAAAACAGAATTATTGAAGGATTTTGGAGGAAACGTTCTACCAAAAGTTATTTCTAGCAATGCATTGTGCTTAAATCATCTTTTGTGCAACTTCCATGGCTAATGCAATTAGGTTCCTTTTTCCGACAATTGTTGTTGATTACTTAATTGTTGTCTTGTATAATACATCATTAATCGTTTTGTGTGGAAACTTCGATATATTTAAGGTTAGTTGGTTTGTCATGCTTTTGGTTTATCTAACCATTTGTCACTGTGCAGCGGAACTACCGGCATTTCTTTATGTTTGTTTCCTCTGCATCTCTGCTCTGTATCTTCGTATTTGCAATGTCAGCGGTATACATAAAATTTCTGATGAATGGGGACTACCCTACAGTTTGGAAAGCAATGAAACATTCTCCTGCTTCTGTGATACTGATGCTCTACTGCTTCATTTTTCTTTGGTTTGTTGGGGGTCTCACCGCTTTTCATTCATATCTCGTAAGCACCAATCAAGTGAGTTCTCTGCACCTGGATGGATCATATCATTAGACTACACGTTCACTTTGGCATTTGAATTCCTTGTTCAATTATTTTTCTATCTTAAGGAATTCATTTAAATTTTGAAATTTTTACTTGGGTTTTCATTTTTATGTCGCCTTTGAGTGTCAAAATGTAGCATTTGAATAGGGGTTTTAGAGAGCTCAGATTATGGAAACTCTTGGTTTTATGTAAATTCGATGTAGAGGAAAATCATTGGATTATAGAATACTAATACATAATTTGTTTGGATGAGAATAAATGATTCTTGATTTTGATAATAAAGATCGATGATTAAAAGACGATTCTGTCCATACAAATTTAACACATTAAAATATAAGTTTGAATATTATTGTATCATTTAAGATAATTTTTAATATCAGATGCCCCACTTCTCTTGCCATAATCCGCTCGATTCAAATAGGCACTTTGCTCGATTTTGGGATTTGGGAAAGAGAAGAAAAACACTATTAAAAATCGGCTTGATTTTCTCAAGAATTTGTCATGTCAAGACTCAGGATCGTTTGTATATGATTCTGGTCAGAACCAAAGATCTTGGGATTGACCATGCCAAATTCCATACCTACTAAGATTGGTTAAACAAAATTATGCTCACAATCACTAACACAACGTTGTTCCACCAGACTACGTACGAAAATTTCAGATATAGGGCTGATGGCAGGAGGAATGTGTTCGGCAGTGGCTGCTTTAGCAACTGCTTAGAAGTATTCTGCACAAAAGTACCTCCTTCCAGGATCAAGTCCAGATCAACGGCACAAGAAGAGATCCCAGGAGCACAGCACTCTCTCCCTGGACATGTTCCAGAGCTCGAAGATGACTCGGCCGCTGACCCACGCGCTAAAGTTGAAGATGATCTTGAGCTCGGTGGGGATTTGCTAACGATTTCTCAGCGCCGGACGTACGAGGACGTTGACGAGGGAGTGGAGGGTGGTACGACCGGCAATGGGCTGCTGCCTAGTTCAACTGCAGGTCCGGTCGAGGCTGCTTCAGATTCACATATCTCAATTTCCAGAGCAGATGTGCGGATCTCTAGTCGTAGGAGGAGCGCAAGCTGTGAGATCTCACCGGAGATTCTTGCCACGAGCTCCTCCTCTGTTGCCGAGCCATACCAAACACAGAGGCACACTAGCATGTGATCCATCGATCCCACTTGTAAGGAAGTCATGCACTTGCTCCTGCCAGAGTAAAGGGACCTTGGGAATCCAGATGAAACAGGACCGTCTCCATCTCACACTCTCACCTCGGCTTCCTGTTGCAAGTGTCGAGCAATTTCTTTCTCTTCCATGGTGTCAAATATTCTTTATGTAAAATACTACTACCAAAGGTTCTTCGAATTTGTTAGTCTTTCTCTTCCACTTTTTTTTCTCTCTCTCTCTCTCTTAAATTGCCCGATTGCTCTGAAACCATCTTTTGTCATTGTGCGAGGAACATCGATAGCCTTCGTCGTTTCTGTCTGCATCAATGTCGGGTGCAATCTGGCAGTGGCATGGTAATAGAAAAGAAATAGTGGGTCTGTTGCCTCAGCTTACTGTAAGATCATCTGGTTTATGTATCACCATTTTTGGTTGACATTGTGTGGTGGCTTCGCTTATATAACCAAGGTGGAAGGTGGTGGTCATTGGCGAACGATGATTTGGTGGCGATAAAGAAAGATTTTGAATCGAGCGCAGGCGAGAAATGGAAGCGTAGGGCTTGGAGTTGATAACCTGATTTGTTAGCATTTGACCGGATCATGTTATTTTCTTTTATTTTTAAATAGTAACAATCTTTAAAAATCTCAAGTACCTTATCATCTGACCGGATCATGTTATTTTCTTTTATTTTTAAATAGTAACAATCTTTAAAAATCTCAAGTACCTTATCATCTGACCGGATCATGTTATTTTCTTTTATTTTTAAATAGTAACAATCTTTAAAAATCTCAAGTACCTTCCAGCTTCGTCTCTCTATCTCGTACTAGTCATCAGCCTGGGGATGGTCGGACGTCTCTTTCAATAATAACAACTTTTACGTTTTCTAAGAATTGTAATAATAGACTTGTTGACGTTTTCTAAAACTTAAATTGGTACAGTTGATCAATCGTCGATTGTTTGTCGTCTTAAGGTAACGGGAGGCCGCTGCTACGTTGGTCCTGCCGCTCGTGGTTTCTGTGGCATTTGGTTTGACTTTGCCGAAGCTGCCGAGAAATAAGCATGGATTTCTTGTCGACGAATCCTTTCATATTCAAACAGAAGTGAATCAATTATTTAATTTTTATTAAGATTTATGCTCTAAAAAGTACAGAACATTGTCGTTATAAAAATTTGAAATAATGGGAGTGGAAAAGGAAACCCGCGTAACCGGTGACGCGTGCCTGCCGACATACGATCATTGATTGAAAATAACGATATTTATAATTTTAACGAAGAAGACATCGTCGTCGTAAGAAAAATAACACCTCAATCAAAGCTCAGTAGCGTATTCGTTTCTTGAGAAAGTCAATACCAAAAAAATCTTTATTGTGGAAAAAGAAAAACATATTAAAAGTTAAAACCAACCAACAACAGAATAAACTAATTCATTTATTCATCTTTCTTTAAAAAAATCAAGTTCAAATCACAAGAAACGTCACCTTTATAGTAAGGAAAATCAGAATCATTATTTAATATACGTACCCATCGATATCCCCTTATTTTTAGCGGTAACCGACATAAAGAATGGATGAGAATTGCCATGAATGACGTAGGCAAATCAAATATGACTTCGTCCTCCTTTCCTTCCCATCCACACCCGCACCCACAAAAAATAAGATAAAAAAAAATCCACCTATAATTTTTTTTATAGGTCAACATTCCCATCCATGTTCCACCTCCTCGCTCACGCCAAGCTGATGATGAAGTCAAACACCTCAGGTGTGAATCGGCAAATAAAACTTGATCGTAGTTAAGATTCGCCGGGAAAAATGGACGCCCGTCACTTATTTGAGGCGGTGGAACACGTTTTGAAATTTTTACCGGTGGTTGTGAAGCTGCCGACTCTTGCTTCTGGTCGTAGGATTTGTTTTCGTTCACGTCGGTCTCCTCTGTGAAGGCGGTGTTGGGTTGCTCTTGCGTGTTCTTTGTGAAGGTGGCGAAGCGAGTCGACTCCTCCTCCTCCTCCCCCGGCGAAGACATCCCAGCCGGACACCCCGTATCGTCGACGTCGTGGTCGCCCCCAACAGCCCACGGTGAAGTTGTCCGAGAAGTGGAGGTGGGAGGAGTGGCCACCTCCACGACTTCGGAACTAGCCGTCCCAACTTCCGACGTCGCACCAGAGTTCATGTCCTCTGCCTACAAGCGCCGCGGGGAGACATCCGCGATTGTCACGGCTTTGACCCACGTTGTGTCCGGCGATGCTGAGGCTTCCGGGGTGGGCTGCGTGCCGTCGACCTTGGCTTATGCTTCTCCTTCTCCTTCGGCTTCGTGGGGCGGTGGCAGTGTTGGGTTGAGGAAGAGACGGAGAGAAGAGACGGCGGCGGTGGCCTCGGCAGAGCACTCGGGTCTACATGGCAACGTCCAGATGGAGATGCCATCAACCGCCACAGGTCAGTTGATCACAATTACCCATCACTTTAGCTGCTTTTCTTTCTGCATGTTTTGTGGCATTCATTTGAGTTCCATCCCATGATCTCCCAAACGCCCATCGAATATTGATCAAGTTATCTTGTAATTCAAATGCAGAACTCTTAAAAGAAAAAAAAGAAAAAAAAAAACTGCCATTATGAAAAAAGAACTTCCTTTAATTGGTTTATTTTGTCAACTCCTCACAAAAAAATCACATCACTTGCTTTTGTGTCCAATTCGTATATATGTATTTACAATAGAAAAAAGTTTATTTCTTTACCGCTTAAAATATCATTTCTTAACTATTAGATGGTTGGCAATGAAATCTCTGGGCACACAGCTCTGTTTGCTGTGGGCGACGCATCCCTGGGACGCCCGTTTCATCGTATATGTCCAAGGTCATTCATATCTGTCGAGTACCATCGTTGAAAAGTCATCATCAGCTATTCCATTTTTGGTTCGAGGACTACTGGGTCGACGTTTAGATTATGTATAATTATTTACACTTTTCAAATAAGATTAATGTTTAGATAAGAATATACGTACTCAAATGTATTTATTCTATATATGAACTCTCTCTCTTAAAGTTATGATGCATGATGTCGTCGGATTCTTCGTAATTAAACCGTCTATTTGATTTCAAATTATGAAAATAAAATCTCCATTATATATGCTCTCGTAATTCTACGCTTCATATATGATGTGGCCGGGATGTAATTAACACATGTTTAGACTAAATAATCTTTATATATTTACACATGTTTAACGTACTCCATCATCGGCAGAAGTAGAGGGGATTAGAATCACCCAACCGCAAGACCTCCGATTCCCCACCGCCTTGGCGGGAGAGCAACCGTCGCCATCTTCCTACCAAGGCCTGCAGGATGGCCCGACGAAGCACGGATACCGAGGAGTCCGGCGGCGACCGTGGGGGAAGTGGGCCGCCGAGATCAGAGACCCCCACAAGGCGGCCCGGGTGTGGCTCGGCACGTTCGACACGGCCGAGGCGGCTGCCCGTGCCTACGACGAGGCCGCCCTCCGTTTCCGTGGTAACAAGGCGAAGCTCAACTTCCCCGAGAACGCCCGCTTACGTCCACCACCACCGGACCCAGTTCCGTCCACGACCCACGCTTCCCTTTCGAGGTCCTCACCGCTGGGAACGTTAGAAGGTACCAACGCCAGAGACTACCTGGACTACTCAAGATTGCTGCTAAGCCACCGTGATCACAGACAAGCGAAGAGCCTTCTCGACCAGCTGTATTCGCGCGCGCCCAAGTCTTCGTCTTCTCCTTCCGGGTCGTCGACTTCGCTGCCCGGTGCGGAACATCCGTTCAGACATCTCAGGCCACCTGGAAACTATGACGGCAGTGACGGTGGTGCTAGCTCATCCGGATTCCCACCACCGTCTTCCTCCTCCAGCTAACAACAGATCGGTTTGATAGGTTTAATTCATAATTGACGTCGTCTAATCATAGGTACGTAGTTTTAATTCTCCCGCTTGATTTATTTCGTTTCGTACACCACTTCGGCAGGTATTGTAACACAACTACGACAGGAAAAATAATTCAGGGGTTGCATCTCTCTGTTTTTTTTTTTTTCTTTGTTTAATATTTTTGACGGTGGGAAGGGATGGATGATGCCAGTTCTGAGTTGTCCTTGTCCGCCTGCTACGTTAGTTGACGATTTCAATTAAATAACGCTCTCTTCCAGATAGCGTTCAACGTTGACGATGACCACTCAAGCACGCAACGTGCCCCTGGATTGTACGAGAAGCGATGACATTTGAATTTTTCTTTCTTCGAGAAATACATTTTTTGAATAATGTATTTGATCTTGAAATTAATTCACCACTTAAAACTACTCCAAAACGTAAGCAACATCGAAAAAAAAAAAATCTACCTCATTTCCGGAGCTCACCTGCACAATTGGTTGGTTCTGTGCTTTGTTGCTCTGTGTTCGTAATTTAGAAATGTTTTTGTCTTGTCAAAAACAGTTGAGCGGGAAGCGTACTTGTAATTGCGATGAAGCACATTTACAAAGTGTTCCCAAAGTTTATCCATCTAGTTGCGATAAAGTTTTAGAGTTTATTATATTAAATATTATCTTCATAAGGTTTTTTCAAATTTCATTACTAATATTCATGTATTCATTCACATAATCTTAACTTTAATTACTTTGATTTTTAATCTTTAAATAATTCTTGTATATTAAACGTCAAGTTTTCGTTCAAATGTTTACATCTTTTTTAATAATTTTTAATTTATATGTTCATTATATTTAATTATTATCTCATTTCATACTTACATTCAAAATTTTTAATCACAGGTTATTGTATTACTTTCGTTAACAATTTTAACCAAAATATTTAAGATTTCTTCGTTTAACTTTACACTTCAATTACAATAATTTTTTTCCCTACTAACCATTATCTTAAAATACCTACAGAAATATCAAAATACTACATACATGAATGCAATGTATGTTTAGCAATTCATATGCATTCGCATTGTATTTAACAAGTAATATTGTTTAGCAACTCATATACAATTCAATACTATAACAAGAATTTTGAAAATAGCATACAAGTAAATATGTATAAAAAACAATAATACATTTCTAATGCAACAAAAGAAAAAACAAAAAATAGATTAATATTTATTCAACATGAGGAATTTTTACTAAAATTTTCAACTAAAAAAGGGTAATTTTCTCAAATACTTAATCTTTGTTTATGCTTTTTCTATAACATTTTCACTTTTTGCATCTTCATCAACAAACAACTTATAAGATTAGCAGCTACATCTTGAGGATATATTATAAATGCATTAATCAAGTTATATGGCATACAACCAACTACGCACTATTAATGATTAATTATACTTTAATAAACAAACACTTGCTACGATCATGTTCTTTTAAGATCGATTGATGCTATTGATCATGTAATAACAACATTAAATGAAAAAATAGAGGCTCTTACTGAGGGTAAGTGAGAGCAGTCGTGTGCAGCGGGCGAAGGTGAGGGTGAGGGTGGTCAAGGGTAGGGCGAGAGTAAGAGAAGATAGGGTGAGGGCGACCAAGGGCGAGGGTGAGAGTCAGACCAGAAGTGGGTAAGAGAGCATAGGCAAAAATCTTAATGCATAGGTGAGAGTGGAAATGAATCTCAAAGTAGAAATGGTAGAGTGTGGGCGGGCGAGTGTGGACTTCAATGGCATGGGTAGGTGAATTCCAAAGTTTTCTTACCTTAGATGTGAGAAATTTTTTTTATCCTTCATAAAAAAGTTGAAAACTTAGGGAATTTAATTCCCCAAGTTTCTTACATGCCACTAACACAATAATTTTTTTTTTCTTCTTACCTTTCTTTTTTTCCTATTTTCTCCTACTTTCTCACTTGCACTAACCCTACTTTAAAGTTAAATAAAACCTTATGTTGCACCATATATTCTAGAAGGGCGGATTTAATAGTGTTAGATCTTATTTTATCAAAAAAGTGTTCCTTTAGGTACCTCTTTATTTCAATTTTTTTAAATAAATAAAATTTAATTACGTAATTAGTCATTCTATAGTATCATCTACTTTATATCAATATTTTAGTTTAATCTAAAATATATACATTATTGTTATTTAATTAAAAAAATAATGGTTGAAATTTAATAATATTGGGCCAACTTTTAATTATTTATATCAATTAATTCAATTCAAATTTTTTTTTTTACCCTTGTATTCATGATCATCTGATCTTAAAATTCATGTGGTCAGTTCTACTTTCCATCAATTTATAAACTGATATAAAGATATCTTTAGGAAAATTTAAGGGGAAAGAATTGACTCCTTGACTATTTCATTGGTACGTTTGATACATATAAATATAATCTAGGAGTCGATTTTGAAATTTTCTGGAAAATAAATTTTCAACGCAAGGGGAGATTTTTGATATCCGTTTGCTTGAAATGGTATCGTGGAAATCACGACGAGTCTATAACCAGTATACTTTCCTAGGTCAATAAAATTTTTGTCACGTACCAGGTTGTATTTGATAATAACTATTTTAATATGATATGGACGTCTTAAAAAAGTTTCCGAACTTAAATTTTTTTTTTTTCTATTTAAAATTTTAAATTAAATTATAATATCTTTTAAGCCAACATATAAAAATAAGCTGACATATAAATAACAACTTCGCATTAATTCAAACCTATCTCTAAATGAAAACCTTAACTTAGACTTGTGAAAGGGAATCCCAGTTTGAATTTTAGGTCCCCGATATACCAAGAAGAGTGGGCAAATAATTTTCCGTCTTATTATGGTACGATTCAAAAATCAATGGAACTTGTATTTTTAGAGATTTCCAGGTCATATCTTAACAGAGAGAAATTGGAAAATCTCAGTGCTTAAATGTAGATTTTCTTTTTCAAGTTAAAACATTAATCGTGCTTCGCCAAAAGCTAGTATCTTTATTTTTATTTTTTCTGTAGGTTTATTTCGTTAATAATTTATTTACTGGTTTAAATCGTATTAAAACAAGTATTTTTATTTGACTTTGCTCTTGGTGTATGTTCTTCGTACACAATAGTCGCTCCCATCATCTAATCTGTCATAACGCATCGACACTATTTTATTTCCCCAACCAAAATTCATCTTTATTTTCATAATATTAAATTTGTATAATTCTTCCTATTGAAAGTTAGACATCTATAAGTAATTAGAAAAAAAAATTCAGTTGTTTTGAAAAGATTAGCCTTTTCGATGGAGGAAAGGATTGCATGAGAATTTAAACCGGTGAGGAACTATTGCATGAAAAGATCAAGACAATCATACGACAGGTACGCCTCCAGCTCAAGATTAAAACATGTTGATAAAGATTGCACGAGAGGAATGATGAATTTAGAATTAATTCCTAAAATTAAAAATGACAAAGAAAAACGCCAATCAAATATGAGTAACGGAATTACCAAAATTAATACACACAGATATACGTGAAATGAACGGTGATTTAACCAAAGGAGGCAAGAGTTATTTCATGACTTTTGCATATGATTTTTCTAAATATCGTCATGGAAAAAAGAAAGGAAATTAATCTGTACGACTAATTCTTTGTAAATAACTTTTAGTATGTTTAAATGTTGGTAAAGAGAAGTGCTATTACCATTTAAAAATGATAATCACATCCATCAATGTGGATAAAATTTTTTCCAAAGAAAGAAAATTGAGTGAAGATCTTGACATCTGGCATCCAAATAAATAATGACATTTTTACCTACATGCAAAAGAAGTTGTGGATTATTTGTACGCTATTTAAAAATTCATATTTACTACTTACACATCATTAAAAAAAAAATACGAGCATTATTAGCATATTGTTCCAGCAAAGTTTGGTTAAATGAATGCAATGTAAAGTAAGTGGAATGCTTGTTACATTTTTTTAATGTTAAATAAGTAAACATGAACTTTTAAATGATATATAAATAATCAACTAAATTTTTTATGATATCAATTCATATAAAAAGTTTAAATAATAATGTGTAGTCTCTTTGGGTCAAGTTATGTCACCACATGTGACCTCCCTCGGTCCACCCACCACACTACTCCTGACTCTTCTTCCCATGCCGCCCGCTTCCGTTCCGCTGTCTCCCTCAATTCCAGCCGGGAGGGAGAAGATCGCGATCATGGCGGAGGACAGGGACTCTTCCGCTTCCGTCCCGCTCAGCCACGCCGGTGCTGGTGCCGACGATGCCGTCCCCATCGACCCCGAGGATCCCCTAAAGTCTCCCCCCAGTTCTCCCAACTCCTCCACCCGCAAGGTGCGTCTCCCTTCCATGACTCGCTTCCTCCTCCGCCGCCATTTTTACCTCGCGGTTTATCGGTGTGCTTGTTTTCCCCATCCTTCATCCATCACTTCTTCCAGGAAGATCGCCGTTTTTGCTAGATGGGCTGTTAAAGTGTAGATATTCGTTCTTGTTTTGCGGTTCTGGTTGTTGTTTTTTTCCCCTGCGAATTTTTAATAAATCTAGGTATTCTTTTTTTTGTTGTAAGATAATAAATTAATTGAAATGGTGGTGGAGTTGCATATTTGCTGACTTTCTTGGCGAGAATATTCATTTTCCTTCAGAATGTGAGTATGTGATAGTGCTCCGGTTCTATGGATTACAAGTTTTGATATTCTGAAATCCTTTGTTGGGTGGGCTTACCGAGAGAGGAAATACTTTCCGAAAACGTTGTCCGCTTTTCTGGTTTGATCTCTCCAAGTACTGCAGGCTAATAGGTATTCTTATAGTCGTTAAGATAATGAATGAATGATATCCATGCAAGCACTGTCGTCTTTACTCCAGAGAAGCTTGTGAAGCTATTGAAGTTTACATCTTTACAAAGTAAAAGACATGCTTTTTATGAAAGGAAAAAAGCCGGACTTGCCTGTTTTGTATCAGTTGCCTGCGACTGTCTACTAACATTTTTTTCATTCTCTTCAGCTGTTACTATCGCAGTTAAATTTAGGAGGAACTCATCTTTCTCATAATTTGCAACACCTGACCGTTCATTCCATTCCACAAATATGAGTCTGTTTTATTTTCATTTTATTAGCATAAATAGGATCCTCGTCATGCATATTTGTATGAGTTTTTTACAGGTTTGCTTGTTGCTACTTAACAGGCATGTTGCGCTGTTCTCCAGAGCTGGGTTTCCAAGAAATTTATGACCGGATGGTTTGTACCTTTTCATTCTTATTATGTTAATAAGACATTCTAATAATCTTTTTTAAAATATTTTCTGATGTTTCACAGTGTTGTCCTTTTTCCTGTTGCGGTTACTTTCTTCTTTACATGGTGGTTCATTCAGTTCGTTGATGGCTTCTTCAGTCCTTTATATGCCAAATTGGGATTTGACGTATTTGGTAATATCGATAACCTACTTATAGGGTAGCAGAATATTGGTTTCTTAGATTCTCATCTAATTACAGCAATAAACTTTCAGAAGTGCAATTCTAAACTTACTCTAACCATTTATGTGAGCATTTATTGCATATAATTCGATTATTATCTGGAATTTCAATCCTATTTTTTAATCGTTAAAAATTTTTCCATGCTAATGTGATGTTTGGCTTGTACCTAGAGTTTACACCTTGACCAATATTACTAATGGTTTATTTATATTATATCTTGATAAGCTCGAGCACACTTAATCATTAATTATTGCAGGGTTCCATAAGAATGTGATCACATTAGTTAATGTTTCCAGTTCTGCTATTAGCACTTTTCTCCTGTCATCAAATATTGATGTTACATCTCATTATCCTTTTTGTTCCATGCTACAGGTCTTGGATTTTTGACATCGTTACTGGTTGTGTTTTTTGTTGGAATATTTGTTTCATCTTGGGTTGGTGCTACCATTTTCTCTCTTGGTGAATGGCTCATAAAGAGAATGCCCTTTGTGAGGCACATTTATTCTGCTTCAAAGCAAATCAGCACTGCCATTTCTCCTGGTACCAAAATTTTGATCATTTTGATAACTTGTAAATACTTAATGTAAAATATGGAGCACTGCTTCTCCCTGTCACTTAGAGAGCATTGGGTCAATATTTGACAGTGTTTATGAATTTTTAACTGTGGAAGTTGCTCATATTTGCTGTCACTGTTTCATATTTATGCTTATAACAATTGTTTGTGTTTCTTTATCATGGTATTTTAGGAGATTCTTTTGCTGTTCATTATTTTTGGATTGCCATTGTATTCAAAGATTATTTATGCCTTATGCCCAATCAAACATTTTTCAGGAGCATTGACAAATAACTCTTGCTCGTTATGTTAATTGTGTGCTTCACTTTTATTCAATCTCTGTTATTAACAGACCAAAACACAGCAGCTTTCAAAGAGGTTGCAATAATACGTCATCCACGTGTTGGTGAATATGCATTTGGTTTCATCACATCATCTGTCATTCTACAGGTACATATGTGGTAGGTAGATAAATGATTGTTCTATACTAATAATGTCATTTATTCACCATTTTATTGGTCTGTTCTCTGTAGTAATGAATGTATCGGGTTAACTGCTTCATGCTATTGTGGTGTTTCTATATTTCAGAATTTCTTCACCGTACTGAAAGTAATTGTTAATTGCATTATAGACAGATAAAGGCGATGAGGAACTTTGTAGTGTTTATGTCCCCACAAATCATCTCTATATTGGGGATATATTTTTGGTCCACTCCAAAGAAATCATAAGACCCAACTTATCTGTTCGAGAAGGGATAGGTATGCTATATCATTTCCATGTCATTCCACACTGCCTGTTCAGATGAAAGCTGCAAATGGATTCTGCCTGAAATCAACTTTTGACTTTTCAAAGTATTTTTTTGCATTATCATTGTTTTCAACAATTTGCTAGTTTGTTTTCCTTATCCAACTTTCATTTACAACACATATAGATGAGAGTTATTATATACATTTATTTAGAGAATACCTTACCTTTTCTAAAATACAAAAATATATTGAACAGAAATGGAAGCAAATGGTCGGTTTCAAATTTAGTCAATCTGCCAAAACAAGAGTCCTTAATGTAAATGTGTTTCTTTGAAGAATAGAACAAGACTTGAGATTTAACTTATATCATATAAAGGTGAGCCTAAGAATAAGCTAGAATCAAACTTCTTTAAACTGGGGTAGGCCAGAGAGGTCTAGGCTGGGGCCTGACGATATTTTGCTTTGAGCGACTGAACCCATACTGTGCGGAAAGAGTTTGCTCCACTTTTGAAGCGACCAACAAAGCTCTGGCCATGGTCCAAGATGGGTATGGGCTGTGCTGAGCCTGAGGTTCCAGGCTCGGGGTCCAGTCTACCTAGGTTGCTGTCTTGGCTCAACTAGCTCAATCTTGCAATTATTTCATATTAAATAAAAAAGATTAATAAATCTGAACCCACGCTGAAGGCTAATCAGGGCCAATGCCCACTTGGCCAGCGTGAGCATCCTGGCCTAGCCTGAGAACCATCTGGGCACAGGTCTAAAGGGCTGGCCTCACCAGGATTGATCCTTTTTACACCTCTAGCTAGAATGTTAGATTGCCTTCTTCTTGCAAACACATGGTCCACCAACTTGATCTCTTCCCATTGTTTGTGTCCACCGTTAACTTCCAACCGGTATAGCCCTTGTTTGCCAATGGCTCTTGTGGTTGCTAGGAGCTGCAGCATGGAGTTTTCAAAGTTCTCTTGCAAACAAACAATTTTAAGAGTTTTTCTACAGTAGCATTTCTTAACTTGCTACACTGTAGCACCAAGAATAAAACCAGGAGATGACTGGATGTAATTTCAACAGTTCTTGGTACTATAGATATAGTATTGAGAGTTATTACTGGAACAACTTCTCTTGGAGTCACTAAACTATTAGCTCTTTACATGAGTTGGAGCCCAAGGAACCGCAAACAAATGCAGCCATAGTGTAAGTTGCATATTTTTGTCACGTTAATCTATCAACTTTGCTCCTTCCCCAAATTACACATACTTATGTAAGTCTGTAACTGACGAATGAGATGTCTATATCTTTTTATAGTGGAACTTAGGGCAATATCTTCTGTGTTTTTAGCTACCAATTTTCACTCTCGATTACTGCAGATGTATTCACAGATACATCCTTCATTAAGGCAAAACATCATTAGCTGCAAAATGCGTTCACACACTCAATCATTAGTGGAATTTGAATCCTTTGTGCTGATGGCAGAGAAATTAAACAGATAGCTAATTGATAACGAACCAGATAACCTCTGCAGGTGAACAAGTTTTTTTCAACTAAAATATTAAATTGAAAATCTGAATTAAACGGATCAGGCATTTCGGCACCAAGAAAATTATTGTTGAAAAAAAACATTTCTGAAACTGGTGAATGGGAAGGTATACTTATGATTATTACTATTATTATAAATGGACTGTTAGGTAGGATTTGTAACTGTAGGAGCCATGTCACAATGGAGATGCGTTATAAGTTTATTTTAATTCCCTTCTTGAATAACCTCGTTCATGTGACTGCCATTATGGAAACCCAGAACAACCTAATGGAAGATGAGCGTAAGGTAGAAGAATGGGATAGTTTTATCCACTTAAAAAAGCCACAATAACAAGTGAAAAAAATACTTGAAATTCAATGTTGATGGATCTTAGATTTATTATCTACTTAATCCTTATTGCATTAGATAAACTTATTAGGAAAAACTTAAGAGATATTGAATAAATCCTTGTGTAATAGGTTTTCAATATTATTAATATTGTAGGATAATTTTATTGAATCTAGTTGTATATTGATTTTGTTCAGCTGTTTAATGATAACTGCCTCGTATTTTAAACAATATATCTTTAATTTTCGTGCATGATCAATTAGTCACTTCTAATGGGAAGATCAGAAATACAGTTACAGTTTTGTTTCATGTTTCCTGTACAATCAGAGATCATTGTTTCGGGAGGGATGACGATGCCACAAATGATTGCTTCTCTAGAAACACGATGTCCTGCAGCACGTTCGAACAGCTCATAACTTAACACGAGGGTATTTCAGGTATTATATTTCGGTAATCCATCTTAAATCTATAGTTGGGTTGCTTTATCAATTAGCGAAAGGCATCAAGATTTACTTTAGTTTCTGGATTTTAAGTAATGGATCGTGTTAGTTTTCTTAGGCGTGTATGGGCGGCACATGAATTCCATTGGCATTATTACCGTCTGTCTCTGTCAACATCCTCGACTCACAAAGCGTAAGGAAGATCAAGGACGCAGGAACACACAGTTGCTAACCGATGTCGGGCGAAATTTTCCTTAAATTCCTGGGTTTTAAACTCGGGTTATACGTGTATATGTGTGCTCTGGTATGTTACAGTCTACATGAATAGAATTTGTTCTTGTTAGAATTGTGTCGTCAGGGGTCATCTCTGTTCGTCAATAGAATTAGTCCATTCTGGATCGTGCCTTGGACTGGGGAGGAAGGTCCATATCCTGTACGTGTTCAGCCGCTCTTTATCCGTAAAGCGTCTGCCGAAGTCTTGTCATTGACGTCCGTCATTTGGTTCGTTGGGTGATCAGTGTGCGTTACACATTTGGCGTCTCGTGGAAGGTGTGGTTTGCTGTAGCATCGTGTATGCATGCATACTCGATAAATACATCAATAAATAGCAGGTGTTGCCCGTTCAAATGCTTACTGTTATTTCATGTCAGATCAATTCAGCTGTTTGGAGTCTAAGCTTTATTTATTTTCTTTGAATTTTTGGTTGTAACTTATCTGAATTCATCCCACGGTAGCATCATGTGATCTCGAAATGCGAGGTGCTAGATCTCAATCGAAACAAAACCGAAGAATTATTCTTGGCAATGGTAGTAATTTTGTTTAAAACTTATTTAAGACTTTGGTAATGAAAGACGCACCGCTAAATCAGGTGTCACGAACCCATTAAAATATAGCTGAACCTGCGGCTTTACATCGTTTTAGCATTACTTCATGTAAGGAAATCGCTTGAAAAAAAGCGGCTTTCTTTCTGCCATATAGAGAATGCTTGAGTACCGGCAACAAGCATATTCCTTTCTGACGATGAAGAGCATGCAAAAAGAAGATCCGGAATACTCGAGGTTATCTTCGCTTTCGTTGTGCGGTGGGCGGGAGTTTCTCGGAATGTCCGGAAGGAAGAGGTTGACCGGTTTCTCGTTCTATCCTTTTTTTCAGTTCTCTTAGTATTCGAATCTGCCCGAGTTTCTCCGGTGATAACTTCTCCCAGTAAATACCTGTTTTACAAGTCATCAAGATAAATAAGCCACGAGGATTCCTGGGAGATATATGGCAAAAGCTGATGGTGCACACCTTGAGGTTTTGGAATTGGTGTTTTGGTGAAGATGACTTGAGTTGGAGTACAGATGATGTCCACAGGAACATCATGAACCAGAAGTTTCTCAACTGGAATATCATCTACCAATTGCTTGTCATGAACTGATCCAGAAAATAATCATCGGACGAGTTGCCAAAAACAAAAGAAGGTCAACGTTTATAATCTGATTTATAAGCCACCAGAATGATTTCTGAATATACGTCTAATGAATGAAGGCAAAAAAGATGATCATTATTTAGAAGCCACTTTTAAAAAGGTCCCAAGGACCTCGCAAAAATACAAAAGGTCCCTAGGAGAGTGGGAATCTCAGCAAATTGCCAAAGGAGCAGAAATTACCGGATGTAACAATTAACGTGTCGTCATCTATGGCGCCCATGTAACGTAGCATTCCATATTCGAGTTCAGCAAAGCCCTACATATGTCAGTCGATACATTTCACATGAACCACATATGACAGATTCAGACAAACGATAAAAACCAAAAGCTTCTTTGATAAGTTAAATCTACGTGACAAGTGTTTACAGATTATATTACCAAAACAGATGTGATTCTTATGTGATCCGACTTCCACAAGTTGAACAAGAAATACGATAACCTTTATATAAAAAGATGGACAACATATGACATGCATTTAGTCAATATGGCAAGATCAAATTTCCTAGATAAGTTGGTAAACAAGGATCAATACCTCACCCTTGCCAAGTCTTGCGCCAGTTGTTGGATCAACGGCAACAGATCCAATAACTATCAGGTCTACTTTAATTTTTTCATCAAGACCAATTGGTCTTCCATATTTAGCAACACCAACCGAAGTGCAAGCCTCAAGAATGGTGCCAGGGACCAACCTCCAAGATTCCACTACCGAAAAGAATCCTGTTCGTAGGCGAGGTTGAGGAGTCAACAGCTTCTTTCCACCTGTGATATCAATAAATATAAGAGTTGATTAGTGGATATCAACAAATTTAAGGTTGATAAGTGGATATCAACAAATATAAGAGTTGTTGATGAAAATGGTAACCAAAAAAATGTTTATGGGAATTTAATTTAAGCTTATCTAACCTTTTGTTTCCAACTTCTTCAGATGCATCATCTATACTATTATTAAGGGAAGGGTTTCAAAAATGCCATCAAGTACTGAAATTACAGGAGTGGAACACATGTCTTTAGCGCATGGGAGAAGATGGGAAATTGCTCCCTGGAGCTAACATGTAGAGAATAATATTGAAATCATATTAAGTTCCATTTTTCAAATTCTGCTTTCTAAAATTATAGCTATCATGTATTTCACTTTTCATCCTTCAAATCATAGGTTTGTATATGTAATCTATAAAATCTTTTTTTTAATATAATAGTTTTTTTAATTGTAACTATTTTTTATTTTATTCTTTAAAATATTCCTCACTTGTAATTTGCACGTATTTTCACTAAATATAAGGAGAATATGACCAAATGAGATAATTAAAATGCAAAAATTTTACTCTTTGCAATAGTGGAAATCATACCAATCAGTAAGGTAATGCACAACCAGATGCTCCGCATGTGATGAGAGTCAGCAAATTAGATCCACATGATAAAGGTTAGTTGTCTCAACTCTCAACTATACACGCAGCAGTAAGCTGATCTGTAATAAGAACAAACTCACCTATCTGAAAAATAAGATAGGGGAAACCGAATTTAATTAAATGGAGATGAGCATTTGGCCCACAAGGTTTGAATAAGTAACTGGCAGTGGAGCTCAACTAGCTCTGACGCATCCTCAATATGATTCTAACCAAATGCCCGGGTTCATCATAGACATACTAATACACTCTACCAAAAAACAAAATCATGCAACTTTCTTCCAAACCCAAAAAATGCGTCAAAGCCTCAAGTCAGAAGCTCCATGCATGCAAGCTCTTGAGATTTTGCTTGTGCAGCTAATTCTGTAGACGAGCCAGATGTACATAAAATATTTCAAGTAAATAACGTATTCTCTCACACACCACCTTTACTTTCTAATCTTGACTCTCCCTCTCATGTTCTTTCACACTTTCAGTTCTCACGTCTATGTTCTCTTAGACTTTCCTACATTTAATCTTAAATACGTAATTATTAAATTTAAATATGTGAAATTTTTAGACCAAATGTCTGTCTGATCTAATAACAGTATAGATATGAAGAAAAGAAGAATTTATGAATGCTTTGTCTGTTACTCTACTCTAAGATATTAAGAAAGTAGTTATTTTCTTTGAATTCTTTGTTCAATTATCATAAAATAACTTTGATTCTGTTTTGAGCATTTAGATGGGTGTTAGTTAGAGATGGATAAGTGCATATGAAAATTTTGACCAAACGTGAGTACGATACACAGCTCTTATCTCAGCTTAATATAAATAGATAACAAATAACACTTAGCGGCACAACGACAATGACAAGGTGAGGAAGCAGCAACCTGAAATGGTCAAGAATCTCACTTGCTTCTGGGGAGAATCAGGATTGACCTTCACACATTGCGCCTTCTGAAACACCTCCAGTCCTCCCAACTTCGAAAGCACAAATCAGAATGATAACATGCATCTAAAAGAAATCGAATCTTAGACCAACCTTATTAGCTGCTTCTGCGGCTCCATCGAAGTTCGGTATCCGATGGTGAACAGGTCTGGGATTCCTCGCTATCCCCTCCTCCTCCATCGTATCCCACACCCTCTTCCTTATACTCCACTTCCACGCCTTCGGATCCTCCTCCGCCCCCACTTCCCCCGAAGAAACACTGGCGGCGACGCTGGCCATTTTGTCCCTCGCCTCAGAGTCGAGACGAAGCCTTTCCGCCTCGTACGCCGCCGCGTCGGAGGAGGAAGTCCCGCCCTTTGCGGCAGAGGATGACAAGGAACTGGAGCGGAAGGGAAGGAAGAAGGGGAATTGGTGCGATGGGAACCGGGTGAAGAAGGTGGAAGAGGAGGAGAGACGGTGGACGCCGGAGTTTAGCAGGTGAACGTCGACACACAGCATGATAGCGGCGGAGCTCGAGGAAACAGATGATGAATCGGCTAGATAGATCAATGGAGAGTGCTCTGTTCGTGCGCGGTGCAGAATATGCCACGTCAGCTCCGGTTAGATGGGGCTGGCTTGCCATTTGATTTCCGGAATATTTCGATAATAATGGTGAAGCTCGAACAGACGTCGTCACCCGTCGAACAACACGTCGTTTCACATGGAACGCCACTCCGTCGTCGGTCTTATTGCTCTCGTCAGTTGCGCTCAAGGTCCTCCGAAGAAACCACCGCTCTCGTTGCTATTCTCGTCTACCGCCTTCGAAAAGTCACTTCGCCCTCATTCTCGGAATGACACCCAACGGAAGTCTAACGCCAGACCCTACTTTACACTTCCTCCTCACTGAATTTGCTCTCCTCTTTGCCACTCCTCGGGTCTTCCATCTCCACCGCCACTTCTTCCTCAAACTCCCAGATCCTGCGGAAGATGGGGCGCGGCAAGATCGAGATCAGGAGGATCGAAAACGCACAGAACCGTCATGTCACGTTCACCAAGCGGAAGAACGGGATCATCAAGAAGGCCACTGAGCTCAGCATCCTGTGCCAGGTTGATATCGCGCTCATAGTCTTCTCTAGCTCTGGGAAGTGGTCGGATTTCTGCAGCGCACCGTATGTTCTTTTTTTTTCTCTGTCCGAGCTCTTTTATTTTTGAAGGAGATTTCCTTGATCTTGTCGTTCAATCTCTTTGTAGTCCGGATATATTGGGTCAAGGAGATTTCGTTGATCTCGTCACTCTTAAAGTGTGTGTTACGTTTCCGCTCGGAACGAACTTAGACAAGACGTCGACGTTGGTCCGGCCTTCAAACAAGGAGGCGAACCTCCCAACCTTTCTCGATAGACGGTGTCTGCCGATGGTTCACCTCTTCCTGATGTTTTTTTGTTCCTGATGTTTGACATGTTCCCAAACTTTCTAGAGCTAGCACCCCTTTCAGCATATCATCTCGCTCGATTCAAAATTCCCCAGACCGTGATCAATCCAGGTTCCGGCTTTGCCTGTTCAGGCTGTGAAAAAGCGGAGAAACTGCCCGGGTTCTAGCCCGGTGACTGCTTTGTAGAGATTGGGTAAAGTTCCCGATCCAATACTATAAGATCAATTGATTCTTATTCATAAAAATGAAAAGGGTTCAATTCCATTTTGAACTCATATCTAAATTCAAAGAGAGAATACTGTCACAGCTCAAGTTCCCACATCTGCTTCTGGTCGTCACATGTCCCCTCCCCTATAAAGCAGCGGTACAATAGAGTTGTAATTCGCTTGTTATTCCTGATGCTCGCCAGCCAATCCGTCCTCTGTTCATGATGGCAATGCCGCCCTACTAGAGGAAAAAGAGGGACTACCCGCGAATGCTCTTTTTTTTTTGGACGATACCCCGACTACCAGCGAATGTAGTGAGGGGATCAAACCATTTCTTCAAACTCTTTTTCAAATTCGATAAATGTTGGTTGATTGTATATGGCATTCAATGATGTCACTCTCTTCGTACCTTTATACATTTCTTATAAGAGAATTAAGATCGAACTAACCTATTAGATGTGGAATACAACATTGTGAACAGGTTGACTAAAATTCTGGAGAGATTTCAGAAGTCAAGTGAAGTGAAGCTTTGGGATGCCAAACATGAGGTGAAAGAGTGTTTTCTCATCTCACATTTCTTTTTTAGTGTATGAATGCTTTTAAAATTATTGCATTTTCACTATGAATTGTTCTCATACGTAGAGTTAAAAGTGTCAATTCCTTTTAGGAGAAGAATATCTATTGCATGTTAAGGTTATTGTTATTTTTCAAATGATATTTTTCTTGTTTTTTTATTTTTAGAGTTTGAATGCCGAAATAGAATGCGTTCGAAAAGAAAATGAAAAGATGCAGATGGAGCTGAGGTTTGGGCTCTGCATTTTCATCAATTTGTCGTGCATGTTTTAGTCATGTTTTTTCTTTTGTGTGGTTTTGTTGGTTTACAGACATTTGAAAGGTGAAGATCTGCAGTCTCTGGAAATAAAACATCTGCGTCGAATTGAGGATATACTGGAAGAGGGCTCTGCAAAAGCCAGGGAGAAAGTGGTATAGTTCCTGTCAACCTTTCTTACATGGAGTAGTGGGTTATTTTGCGTTATATTCATGATTTTAAGGAGATGAGTACATTCTTTTTAATTGCAGGCGGAGATTCACAAAACATTTGAACGAAATGTATGTGAAATGAATACGTGCTCGGAAATTGTTTAGTAATTATCAACTTGTTTGTGCTTAAATGATATTTTTCTATTTTTTATGTTGTTTTGTTAACGAGATGCTGCAATAAAACCTTGCAGATAAAAATTCTCAAAGAAGAGAACAAAGAGCTGAATACTGTGTTGGTAATCTTTAATCATCTGACGGAAATATTGTCACAGCTTGATTTTTTTAAGATGTTTTCAATATTATTCTCTTCATGGAAATAGTTGTGACATGCTTTACCTTTTCTCGTTTTCTTCAATGTATCTTATGTATGATTGATCCTTTCTTAAGCAGCAGAAACAGCAACAAAAACTGCAGCAGCTTGCTGTGAGTTTCAGAGATATGCACCTAGAGTGTCTGCGGAAAGAGAGCGAGTTTGCTGCACAGGTGCCATTTCCCTTCAGACTTCCAAGTGCAACCAATCCAGGCAAACTTACCTTGGACTAAATTGCTCGAATACCTTATCAAGTCAGTCTGTCATCTCATTCCTGGAGATGACTTATCATGTGATATTTTCACTATCTATGTTCTTTGCCAGTCTGTTGCGAGGGAAAAAAACTGCTTTATCGATGTTTATGTCATAACTCGTTTGGAACCGACTAAACTCATGCTTATGTAGTGGTATTTGACATGTTTGTCGATTTCCTTTTCAACTGCCGATCCGTTTTAGACAGATTAAGGTTGCATTCGAATAGATTTCTTGTAAAAAATTTGAACAAGAATCTTTTTTTCTCATGAACTTGAAACGAACACAAAGAAGATTCCTATGTTTCTGTGAGATTTAATTTTAACTCTTAAACATAAACTTTATTCTTAATCTTGAAATTGAAAAACTTATGCCCGTAGAAGCTTTATTCTTTGGATTGCTACTGAAATTGGAATTCTAGTAATTTTATGATTCATGTATTTTCTATTACATCTTGAAAATTTAGAATATGATGAAAAGACATGTAAAAAAAAGAAAGAAAAAAAAAACATTTTCTTAATATTACAAGGTTAAGATACCTATTGAAGAGATTTAAACAACAATTCTAATATAAAAATATAATTTAAATTCGTCTTACACCTACAATTTCACTGTATACAAATTACAACAAAAAACAAAAGAAAGACTACAGACTTTAAACTTCACCTCAAGCTGTCAAAATACCGATGGTCTCTCTTTACAATCAATTATCCGTCTGCGTTTTAGAATCTAAAAAATATATAAAAGTGTCTGCTATTATATGTCAATATTCTTACGGTGCAAGTAAAGGACTTGAAGACTACAAATGTAGTGTTAGAATAAAGAGTCTCATATCATATGTTCTAATTTAAAGATAAAATAGACGTGACTAGTTGGTTTTAAATTATATGTCCATATTTGTACAGATTTAAGCTGAAGTTCAATTGTCCACCTGCTGGTATACATGACGGAATGGGAGATCATATGATCGTATAACGAAAAGGGTGGATTTTGGAGTAACCATTTTGTGGGGAATTTAATTACTCAAGAGTATTGGAGATCGTAGTCTACTTGAGCAATATCTAGCTGCATCTCAGAGGCTGTTTAAACTTTCAGCCTAAATAACCAAAATAATTTTAAAAACATCAAATTTATTTAGTGGAATACAATATTGCAATATTACCTATCACTTTGTACCGAAAATTCTAAGACTCAAAACCTAACCTGCGGCCTATTGTTTTTTCTTTTCGGTCTTGAGTGGTAAGGTTTTGTCGTTGTAAATCAAATTAATGGTTTCTTATCTCGAAGATCATATATATAAAGCTAGCGAAGACTGACTGACTGACTGATTATATACACTACCATATGTATATATTTTCCCCAGGAAATCGTGGAAAGAAGAAAAATACTTGTACGTGAATAACTGTGTAACTAAGCCTTTTTTTCTTTTTCTTTTTTTTTTATAATAACCGTGCAACGAAGTTGATGAGACTGTAAATAACGCCGAAATGGTTCGGACATAGAGCCATGGCCATTATAAAGTATTATTATTACGTGATCAAGAAGCAAAGACTGCGATTTCCATCTGGACGACACAGAGAAACAAAGACAACAGGATGCTAGAGAATGGAAAGCTAACTGGATAGATGGATGCGAAGACCACGGAGGAAAACTATATATATGCTGCGAAAAGCACGACGAGCTCCGGTAATCCGTCACTCCGTAGTCCTTGCAGCTGCGCCGGCAGGAGGAGGTGCCGGAGGAGTCGTCCCCGGAGCCACAGACACGGTTGCATCGCAGTAACCACGGAGTATGTCTCCTTCCTCGGCCGTGAAGCCGATAGAGGAGAGCATGCTGGGCCAGCACTGGTGTGTGATGACGCGGATGGCCCGGCAACACTCCATCCCAAGGTAGGACTCGCCGTTGAGGAAGAAGAGGACGATCTCGTTTGTGCAGGACTTGAGGTGCACCAGTGCGTTCCAGCAGTCCCCGATCCCACCTGCGGACAGCCTCTGCTCAAGCGTGAGGTGGCCGTGATTGCTGGGAGTCTCTCTGGCGTTGCCGGAACTCAGGAGGCAACCGATGACCAACAAGACAAGGACCAGCCGATTCTGATGGAAAGCCGCCATCTTCAAAGTGCGTGTGATGGGTAAGGCTGCAAGGCGATTCACCCCTTACGTATATATAGAGAAAGAACGGAGAAGGAACTTTAAAAGGTTAGCTGCTAATTAAACAGAGTTACTACTATTTAAGGAAAGTGGAAGGAGAAGTAACCGCCCTTTTTTACGACTATTGGGACCTGGTGTTGTTGCTGCCGTTTGAAGTTGGAAGGACTCGGAATTCGTAGGATTTAGTACAACGTAAACTGTACGATGTTGTTTCGTTATTTGATTGATTGATTTTTTGTGAGATTTAATGTCATCATATTCGAAGAAAGCAGGCTGCCTCACCCTTTGATCTTGGTCTGGGACACGAAAAATTCCATGGCAATTTAAATTATTCCCTTTTAAAGTCTTGAGGATGTTAGAAATAATATTATTTTCTTTGGTCTCCTAGTATAATAGAAATAATATTATTTTTAAAAGTGTTGATTAGGTTAAAATCTCTCCATAACTGTTATAATTAATAATCTAAATAATATTCGATCGATTTAAGATTAACACATTACTCCCTGGCAAGTAAGTCCTTATGGATCCTACAAGCTACAGTTAAGTTGGAAGGCAACTAGGCTCCATTTTTCTTGAACTTTACCTTTTTATTTTCTTTAATGAAATTTTACTTTTTATCTTGAAAAAAAATGTTGAACAAAGAGAAGGCGTACCAACGGTAGCTGATTTTCAAGAAATAAATTTTACCCCTCTAAACACAAAATCTATTATAATATTCATGGCAAACTGGTAGACTAGCGCCTTCCTTTTCTTTTCCTTTCTTTTCTCTATTTTCTCTTCCTCTTTTTTCCTTTTTTTATCTAGATTTCAATAATAAAAAAGACGCCTTTTTTCTTCTCATCTTTCTCATTCTTTAGTTTTTCTCCAAACAAAGTAACCAAAAAAGAGAGAAGACGATCTTAGATCCCTTCCTTTCCAAGTCCTTGCCGTTCCATCGCTCTATCTCAAATGGCCCTCAAAAGAAAATGTGAATGACTTCCAACTTCATGAAGTCTCTTTCTTGCACCCGAGCATAAGAAGTCTTTCTTCACATCTCCTTGTATTCTTGTCTTCTCTACCGCCTACTGCAAACACAAGGATCACATCCACATTGATGCCATGCAGCCTATTTCATTTTATAAGCTACAGGAAATACCTTCCAGTGCAACTCATAAGAAATCTGACAAAAATATGCATAACATGGAATAATAAGAGAGATTTAGTTACAAAATGGATCTGTTTATCAAGAGAATGGTTGTTCCCGACCCGGCTTCACCTTTAACTATTATTTGAACAAAAATATTTGCGATGATATTCTCAACCTCAAAATCTATAAACATTTTTCAATTTACCTACAAGACAGAGAAGACGACCAGAAAACTTCACTCAGTAGCTAATCTTTCCAAGAAATAAAAGCTATAGAATGGAGACATTCTAGAAAGCCAGAGGGAAACAAAATCAATGTTCTAGATGGAAAACGTATTCAGTTAGACGCTGTAAATTAGCAGAGTCTACTTTTGGCCCGGCAACAACAGGTGGTCGCTTCACGGTAAGCATTTGAGAAGCTTTATCTAAATTCCAGCCATGTTTAAGTACGTCTGCATATAAAAGTAAGATCTTTGTATTACATTTCAGAAAATAGTGGCAGGATCAAATAGTATAAACCATATCATGCAATAAAGGATGCAGATGTTACTTCCTACACTATTGTTGGGATTATTACCCTAAATCCCAAGTCTTTGAAGAACAAACATATAAAGAAATGCATCCTATATTGCTATATTAGACTTTTTCACTATTGCAAATGCAATCTGCACATAGACCACAAATTATGGAAAATACATTAACAATATTACATAACAAAATGGTTGGATGATAACTAATGATAATAAAATCACATTGGCAAGTTTAAAGCCAAATACAAGCATGCAACATTGAACTATCGTAATCTTTGACATAACCTATTCTTTACAGTCATATACCAGTAGTCCAAAAGAAAAGACTGCAATTTGTTCTGCAATATAAAAAAATAATAACTCTAGCCGTATTTTCTCAGTGCTATACACAAAAATGTAATAATACTCTGTTTTCTAATGGTATAAACAAAATTATAACAATTTATACAGTGCAATATAATAAAGCCTACAGATGAGTAACAAAGGAGCAAACGTACAGTTTATAGCATCTTCTTCACTCATTCCCAAAAAGTGAGCCGTATCAGCAACATTGATTGTTGAATATGCAGAGAGCAAAAGCAGGAACATCCTTTTAGTGTAGTTGTCTGCATAAAAAAATTACAAACACTTTCTCAAAATTACTCATCTTTTTCGTTTAGCCGTATCTTTCTAAAATGTCATATATAGCTCCAAGTTCCTATTGGTCCAAGATCCAGAGGATAGCTCCACACCAGTCAGCATTCTAAGAAAACAGCCGAAACGAATTGCTAGAAGGAATCCAGTATGTATATTATGTACCGGTCACGATAATGTGGATACTTGATGATAGAATTCAAAGAAGAAACCAACTATCGTTATTCAGAGAAGCATCACAGTTTTTACAATTTTATCAGACGTCTCCAAAGAGACCAGAAAAGCATCACAGACCAACTTAGTTCTTTTACGTTAGTTGTAACCATAAACTTCAATGTTTTAAAATTCTACATTTTTCTGATGGAAATATTACCATTCTACCTAAAAGAGTTATCATAACCCATAAAGCTCCCAATGAACAAGAGTTTAAGGAATATCACCAGAGAAGGAAGTGACGAACTCCCGCAAGTCAGGACTCCACCCAAACCCACGAACCGCCGCGTGCACCCCAGCGTAATCCCTTGTCCAGAGGCACTGTCCGATATTCCATACCGCCACAACCTCTGCCTTACTCTCCTTCACCCCCGCCGGGATCGATTTCCACAGGAACCTCGCACTGTTCCTGAGAAACCACAACCGCCCCCAAAAAAATCAACAAAAATGGCGAAAATGAAAAAACACACGCTTCGATTCCTAGAAACTTACAGGTCATCGACAAAGATGTGTCCTAGAAGATGGACCGCGTAAGGCCATTCTTGCTCGAAGGCGACACCGAGAGAAGCGACCTGCGGAACAAAAGAACAGAAAAGCTGAGTCGTAGTGGTCGGGGATTGGTGAGGAAGACGATAAACCTTGAACCCTAGGTTGCTTGCTTGCCTTGAGCATGAGCTCATCGCAGATGTCCGCAATAGTTCCGTACGATCTGGTGGCGAGGGCTTCCTGGACTGGGGAGAGATCCATGAAAAGGGGATTGGAAGAGTGCAACCTCCGGTATATGGGTTTGATCGGAGGTAGGGCAGAGCAACGCCGAAAAGCCGGAGCGTGGAGAGTGAAGATTTAATCCTTTTCTTTTATTTTCTATTGTCCAAGCAAATCTCTTTCTCTCTCTCTCTCTATATGTATATATATTACAACTTACAGCATAATAATGGTTTTCTAATATTGATAATATTTTTGGTTCTTAAATTAAAATATTATTTGTATATGATACCAAAATTAAATTTAATACATGATATATAGGTGGCGTTTATCTTGCGCACGACTCCACCACCCATCTAGGCTTCCATATTTTTGTTTTATTTCTATGAAATAAGTTTACTTTATGTCCGGGTATTCGGATTCCTTTAGCGGATCCAACCTCGGTAGGCCGTCAGCTACAGAAGATCAGTTATTATTGTTGTTGATATGATTTATTATTTTTTAACGATAAATACTTTTTTCTGTATAAAATAACAAAATGCCTTTTAGAAAACGAATCTAATCCATTTCTGTGACAACCAACAATCCAGATCTGAACAAAGATTAACGGTCTAAACTGAAGTAGATTTGTCTAGAAGATATTGAAAAGTGATAATTTAAGTCTATATAATTTTAGATTGATGTTGTCAAAGTTATATTACCAGAGGTTATCTTTTTATGATTTAGAAATGTATTCTTATACCATGTATTAAGATTTGAAGGAAACCCTTACTTTACTTTTTCTTCAGATATTAAATTCCTTCTTTTAAAAATTTCACATAACCTTATAAATGTGTCGAGTATTATTTGACACGTGTTAAAATATATTCTTCAATGATTACTTTAACATATTCGTTGTAACATCACTTCCATCGTAATCAATATTATGTATTACCTATTTAAAACAAAATTCTATTTCAAACAAATTAATCACATGTTCATAGATAAGTACGAGAACTTATGGTGCCTCGTCAATTTGCAACTTACTAAAATCACTAATTTGTAAGAAATAAATCAAACTTTTGTAAATTATGAAACAAATGTTTAGGAACTGTATCATGAACGTAATTACAGAGGTAATTGTATATACGATTTTAAACAATGCAATTGAATATAAAATGATATTTTATTATTGTGCAATTTTGGAGATATTAAAACAATGCAATTGAATACAATCATATTTCATGTACCTCTATGGTTTAATAACCTTTTTATCAAATAAAGAATATTTATCTTTGCATTTTTCAAATGACAGCATTCCATTATTCTTCACTATAAGACTGCACTTACTAGACAGCCAAGTTGACTTTCTCTGCTCCTCCAGCTAAATAAACTATCGGCTTTCAAATGAGCTCTTCTAGATGTTAGAACTAAGGTATTGACTTTTTGGTCTGATTTTGAATGCTAACCTACGATCTAAAGACTGACTCCATATACATTTACTGTAAATGTCATTTTCCTGTGATAAAGTGAAACTTTTAAAGCAAATAAGAAAATAAATACATAATAATTCTTTTGTAACGAAAATACGAGGTCATAATCAGCAAATGGAAATATAAAAATTAACAAAATTCAGATGCAACAACTATAACAAACCTACCTAACACGGTAGGCAACGAAAATCAGAGCCAGACGTTACTTTCATTGCATATAAGTGCATTATATTAGATTATATAACGATTGATTGTTGATTAGATCTTACACACAGCAAACAAAAGTAAATAACATATGATTGCTGAACTTGTGATCTAGTGTGTATCTCAGCATCTTCTTTTGGGACAATACTCAGCTTGATTGGTTAGTACATGCACGAACAATTTTTCCAATTCACAGAATACAAATGTGACAACTTAAACCGAACTTGTTTTATTATTAAGTAAGTGTTGACGACATATACCTTATTATCAAGTCAAGAAATTGAAACAATAATAATAAGACAACATGAAACACATTTTCTAGGAAACTTAATTTTAGTATGCAAATGGTGAAGTCTATGTGTAGATACCACCTATTCCAATAATCCCTTCACCTCACTGATGGAAAATCAAGGAAAGGGACAGAAGGTTAATAAATTGCAAAAGAAAATCGAAATGCCTATTAAACAGGATTTAAATATTAAAATAGCATGGATGGTAAAATCCATTTTAACATATTTCAGCTTGAGGGTGACGAACGCTACGACGACAGGGCACGGAGGAAGACGTGGAAGCTTCAGTTGACGGAGAGAAAGAGGAAAATAGGGAGGAGATCTCAACCTTCTTTTACCTACCTCCCCATAATGGAAGCCTCTAAAAAACCCTGGTTTGTGCACCACCACCCTCAAGAAGGCCAACCGGAGGAATGACCCGCAGCAGTGGTCCTATTGCAAGGCAAATAACGCATGGAAGATCATATCAAATGATGCAGCGCAACCTATGGGAGAGACGTGATTACCCCTCAACGCACAAAAAAATGCCCTCTTTCTCGAGAGGAAAATAGGAAAAGCTTTAGTTGCGCACCACCACCCTTACGAAGCTAGGTTTTAACAAACGTAGCTCCCCTGTTTTCTTCTATGAAATTCACAAGAAGTTGATCTCATGGAGCACAACTTCACTCACAGACAAATGAGGCTAAAGCCATCGTCGATTGTCGTCGCAAGATCTAATACGAACATATGTAAAGCATGATGGTGGGTGATCAAACTTGATTTGAGTGATCAAGCTTTCCCTTTACCAAATGTACGACAAATAAAGGAAACTGGCAATGCAGGTCAAAAAAGCAGATCTGATCTGACGTGTACCTTTTTTGCAGTTCCTCGACCCACCTATTACTTTACCCTTCATCGGATCAAACCCAATATTCCTCTTCACTCGTACTAAGCGCGCCGAAGCCTGCGTTGCGATTTGGACCCCACGAGAGAGGAAACAAAACGTAGGCACCGCCCATCAGAAAATACACGGCGGCACATGTTGCGATGTCTGGTCGAGACAGGTAGGTGCTCCTGCTCACGTTCCAATTCCCCGACCCACACGCATGTCTTTTTCCACGTCAAAAAGAAAAAGGCGATGACGTACTGCAATAATTGCACGTTTAGGAAATTAAATGAATGCGGCGGTGTCCGCATGTAAAATTGATCCACCGGAGGGCGGCCGGGAGGGACGGCAATTCAAGCCCCAAAAGCTCGTTGAAGGCTTTGCTGCCACCGATAATATTTATTTTTGCTTACACGCGAGAGCTTCGTCGTCTTTCAAAAAGGCACGTACGAGTTTGACTCGTAAGCAGTCATCGACCGGAAATTTTAAAAAAAAAAATTGTGCAAATCCACGCCTCAATATTCTCCGTCTCGCAAACGTTGGCACCACCTTCCGAGTGTGTGTGTTTGGCAGCCAACCCTTCTCTGATTCCATTCTCTTCTATTGTGTTTGTTTTTTATTTTTGGGTCATGCGTCAAACCAAAAAGTTGCATAAAATTACATCCCCGGGATTATTGATTTGGCATATGCTTCTTTAAGGCTATGTTTACTAATTTTCTGGCATAGTGCAAGTTGGCTTTTTACTTCGTTTCGGAAAAAGAGATCTACTAAAGTTTAAATTCAGATGAAAATAATACTTCAATTTAAAATTCTAAATAATTAATTTAGCCAAGGTTTATGTGTGTGTGTGTGTGTGTGTGTGTTTTTTTTTTTGATAACGGTGATAGTTTTGCGCTTGACAATATTTAAAATTTCAATAGGAAGTATCAATACTGTCGCCCTTGACAAGCGAGCTATTACAATTAATTAAACTTCACGATTCCATACTCTCTCTATCATGTCAAAGTACGGATCCCATTGACCTAATACTCTTCCCAATTTTTTTAAGAAAGAAATGTGAGAGATGGACGTTACAAGGATATTTGTAGATTAATATTTACAATTTATGCGTTTTATCTACTTTTAAGATGGTTTGGTAATAATAATAATAAAGTAAAATACACGTGAAATATTGTGGATGACAACTTCTATCTTATCTGTTTCGTTTTCTACCTTCTCTTGTATATTTCTCTTTCTTCTTCTTTTTTGAAAAATTTCTCTCTTTTTTTACAAATAAATAGTTTTAATTGATGAAATTAAGTTAGAATTAGTTTCAAATTAAAAATATAGAAAGATACTTTAAAGGTCAAAGAATTTGAATTGACTAATATTTTAAATATGATAAGTGGTGGCAGTGAAATTATAAAAAATGTTATTTATAAAATTAAAATAAGACAGATATGGTGAAGAAATGCTTTTGAAATGTTATATAGTAAAAATATATCATTAAATTTTTTAAAAAAAATTAATGAAATTGCTGCTCACCTAGTTGTGATTTATGGGATGGATACTAAAATATAATAGTCATATGTAAAAAATTATTTCCGTTAAAATGTAATGTTTAAATGAATGAGTAACTAAGAGTTATACGTATTGAGAATAAGATTAAAGAGAATCACCATAAGTGATTTGATCATGTCTTTAAAAAATTAGAGAAGAAAATTAATTAGTATAGAAGGAAAAAAAAAAATGAAGGAAAATCTAAAACTATCTAATTAGAAAATATACGAAAAAAGTATAAATTGATGTAATTTAACTAAAAAATGATATGGAATGAAATACATAGAAAAAGAGATTCCATCCGTCAATCTCACGAAGTAAAATTATGGTTTGGATTGCTGTCATTAAAAAAAAACTTTTAAATCTAATATTCGATACAAAACAAAATGTAAATGACATGTATACCTACAGATATGGACTTATCTTTGATACTTATCTTCGATTTTAAAAAGGTGGAAAAATAAGCATCGCCCTTGGATGGGCTGGGTATAAAAGTAAATTCCAAGCCTCTGCCTCCGCCGTTCTGGTATTAACAAATTATGTGATTGGAAGAAATGGAGGTGGCGGCGAAGGGTGTTCCTGGAAATTCGCCTCTGAAACGACCTGAAGGTATTAAATTCCGGCCAGCGACCACTGCCTCCACCTTCCTCTTTAGTCCAATTTATCCACTACAAATTCTGCCACTCTCTTTCCCTTTTCCGTAGAACCAAAAATCATCCACGGAAGCAGAAATCCGAGACAGAGACAGCGAAGAAGTGAAAACCTACGAGGCCAAGCCCTAGAATTCCGCTTGTGGGGTGGGAAGGGAAAATGGGGCCGACGGAGCTGACGACGTCGGCGAGTCCCGATCTGCCACGCCACCACCACCACGCCTTCCCTCCCTTGTCTCCCGTGGACGGCGGTAAGAGCCTGGGGTCCATGAACATGGACGACATCCTCCACAACATTTACCCCGCCGACAGCCCTCCGGTCGTGCATCCGGTCTCGAGAGAGGTGGGAAAGACCGCGGAAGAGGTGTGGAAGGAGATCTCTGGAGAGAAGAAGGTGGGGGAAGGTGGGGCACCAGAGGAGGCGGCGGGGACATATGGCACGGAGGTGACGATGACGTTGGAGGATTACCTGGCCAGGGCTGGGGTGGTGGGCGACGTGAGGGTAGGTGGAGTTGTGGGACACCAGCGGGGGGCGGTGGAGGGTGGGATGATGGTGGTTCCGATGGATTATGGCCAGCAACGGCAGAAAGATGAGGGTTTTTTAGGGTTTGGTGATGGGGGACTGGACGATGGAAGCGGGGGCGGTGGTGGAGGTGGTGGGAGAGGGAGGAGAATATTGCAGGATCAAGCGGATAAAGTCGCTGAGCAGAGACAGAGGAGGATGATTAAAAACAGGGAATCTGCTGCGAGGTCCAGGGAGAGGAAGCAGGTTCAGTTGTTTTTTACCCTTCTTATTTAAAATGGCTCCTTTATCCAGATTAGTTTTTTATCCAAGAGTAGCTTTAGATCAAGTCGATCATTTTTTGTTTCCGCAGGTTGGCGGATTGTGCAACAGTTGTTTACGTAATTTAGATAGTAATTTTGCAGGCATATACGGTTGAACTGGAATCAAGGGTGGCAAGGCTGGAGGAACAAAATTCAGAGCTAAAGCAACAACAGGTTAGACTTTTTTCTTAAAAAAATGCAACATAAGTTGATGTTTGCATTCCTATTTTACTGATTGACTAAATATGCATGTGGGTCCATATTTTCCTTTTCGATATAACGTGCAATTCAAACTTATCCACTTCATGGGTTTACATTGCAGGAGGAGCGGACAAGGAAACGTCTCAAGCATGTATGTAATCTAAAATGTCCATCTGCCTGTTAATTACTTGATAATATGTTAGAACAAATTAACAGGACAATAATTCTCCCTGAATTTGTTATTTATCAGTAGAATTTTTCTATTCAACTCTTTTAAAACAAACTGTATACTGATCCACTTCGGTTTCAATGATGATGCATGCATGCATCTTGTTCTTCTTTTCCGTTCAGAATTTTCCCAATATTTTGGCTTCTTTGTCCGTAGTTCGCCCATGCTCCTCATTGTTAATATAGTCATATTCAACCATTTCATCCTTTTATGCATTTGCATGCTATGTATATATAAATCTGAGATCTTCAGGAGGATGAATTTTAATGATATAAGATTAGTTGAGTTGGTCACAATCATGTAATTTCATACTTTGTACTAAGGTATAAATCTTGCTGACTACATCTTCTTACCAATTTCAAAAAGATTAGCTTGCTGTCTAAATTCATTATTGACATATTGGAACGTTAAGCTGCTAGTTTCACCAAGACAAAAATCACTATAAAGACGAGAAAGGCTTGAGGCAAACTGGCATTATATCAATTTGCTTTAGATTATCCGTAATTAGTGCATATTTTTAAGTTTTATCCTCTATTTAGATCAAAATGCTTGCTTGTGGTATCTGCATTGTTAAATTTTGTGAGTGTAGGCTGTATTCATCTCTTCTTGGCATTCTGAAGTGAATGAGTCTTTGATTAAAATTATGCATATGCATTGCATTTTGCATGTTTCTTCCTTGGAGAGACTCTTTTGTCACCTTTGGGATGGATGATGAGCTCTCTCAGGTGATGGGGATCCACTCAAGGAAGGATTTTCTCGTTTTATTTTTGTAATATTTCAATTCATGAATGAAATATTTATAAGGGAAAATCATAGATTAGTTCACTAGTGATCAGAACAGATATGAAAACATGATTGTCGAGTATTTTTATGGTTCACCTGTTATGTTGATCATTTATTGAAAAAGGAAGAGTTCAGGAACGTTATTGTCTGTGCAGAACATGAAAATCCTAAGATCCACAAAAAAATTTGAATCTGAGCTACTTATTGTTCATTTTCAAAATAATGGGGCAAACATAGTGCACAAGGTTTTTATCAATATTGGATTTGAATCGTATTGTATGTTTATCTTCATGAATGGAAAAACAGTTTCCTAGGACCACAACCTCGGACCTCTTAGTTACAATGGAGGAATCTTACCACGCACACACACTCCGTCTTGCAACATACGACTATTGCAAAAATATCTGTAGCATGCTTTCTGGTAGGATTATTAGATTATGATTTTCGTTTAGAACAAAAAGAGGTTTGTTTTATGGATTGTTTCCTAGAACAAAAAAAGTTTTTCTATTGGTGTTCATGTTGTACTGGCAATATTGTTTCAAAACTAAGCTACTAATTGAGCACTGGAGCAAATTCTTGAGAGTTGGTGCCCTATTTCTGTTATCCACCCTCCCGTTACCTTGACAAAGAGTTTTTTCTTTTCTTTTTTCTCAGAACAAAAGAGGGTTTTTCTTTTGATGTTCGTATTGAAGGTGTTGCATTGTTATAACCTGAAACTGTTGCCTACAAGTTATGCTCACGACCAATGAATGAAAATTGATTGAAGAATCAGAATGGACGGAAAATTTGAAATGCATCAGGATACTGCCAGCCATTTTGTGCAGTTAGTCATTGGGCTAACTCGTTATAAAAATACGGGAATTTTCTGAGTTACAAAATTTAACTAGCTTTTTGAACTTCTGAGCAAAAGAGAAATCAATTGCAGACCAACATCCTTGACAGTTCATAATGTGGACGCGTCTAGGTTAACAGTTCACTTATTGTATATTTGTCAAATATTTATTGTGCTTAAAATGGTCCAAATTGTTCTTGAACTCTTGTTAGGGTATCAGCTGTTGCTTTATGTTTAATTTACGTCTGTTTTGTTTTTCTAGACCAAATATAGAAGAGTTCCTTCTGATCGTTTCCTTGCATAAATTTCTTTGACCTTGTGTGAGGTTAGATTGCTAACCTCATACAAGGAATTGACATTTTGGCATTGGTTGCAGCTTCTTGAAACTAGGATCCCAGTTAATGAGAGGGAGAAACCACGACGCCGACTTCCGAAGACTCTTTCCTTGTAAATCAGAAGCTGACTATAATGTATCCTCCATTCAACATTAAATTATCAGAGACATCTGAAACAGGATTGAAAAAGGCAAATTCTCCTGCATCCTCCATCCAACATTAAATTATCAGAGATATCGGAAACAGGATTGAAAAAGGCAAATTCCCGAAATTGTGCCTTTAGAAAGGCATAATTTGGTTCTAGTTGTGGCAAGAAATTCCATCTTTGTTGTCGGTTGGATTGAGTATGGTCTACATGAATCTGATCTATAGATTAACCTAGGGCTTGAATAACCAATTGATCTGTAAAGACCTACTTGTACTTTTTTAGTTTGTAAAAATATATGACCTGCTTTGTAAAATGTACAACCAGTTGTTTTGTGGCATGAGTTTGATTGTCGTAATGATTTGGTAAGTAAGCAAGTTTAGATGAATGGGGGCGAATGGTTTTAAGCAAATCGGCAAAATGGCATCGAGCATCTCGAAGGTTTGTCATCGTCTCACTTGGAGCAGCACAGAATGGCATGAGTTAATGATTTTTGTTATTCTTTCTAATAAGTTTTATAAGGCGATAAAAGATGTGTCGCATTTATAGGGGTTTCATTTACAGCATAATTATTTTAAAATTCCAACAAATGGTCAAACTTCTTTAGAATTTCAACTTGCGGTGTCCAAGGCGACAGACGTCGCAGACCTCTTTTTGCTTTGAACTTTTCTTTCCTTCCTCGACACGCGTCTCGGATTCTGCTTTCCCGATTTCACGCCAGACCAACCACTCTTTCTTGCACGGTAGCGACATATTGGGTTCATCCGTAGGCACGACGAGAGCCTCCGATGGAAAACAAGCTCTCTTCTTCTTCGTCCACCATGTTCATTGTTGTTCTACTGCTCGTCTTCCTTCGGCCATCGGTTACGACTACGTTGGTCGTGGAAGATACCATTCCTCGTCTCCACTTCATCAAGCTTCTCGTGGGTGATTCTCTTGGTACGTAGGACGCCACCTGTTCATATTCTTTCGCTTCCATTTACCTTTTCGTGTGCCGATTCTTGAGTTCCAACACGCAATTCTTCTTGATTTCGTGCAAGTTTTCAAATTCAAGGACGTCCATTCCAAAAGAGCGTTTCAACGGTGTAACCTGGGGACACCAACGCTTCTCCACACTGCCGATTCCACTGCCCGCTTGAAGGTATACACCTCCACCACAAGGAATTGATCTTCTTCTTCTTCCTTGCTTGTGTTCGTCCACAACTCCGGTTGTTGATGGTACAATTGCAGTGGCAACCCTCCGTGCCCGGCAGCTATCACTTCTCGTTTGGAAACGGCAGCTCCCTCAGTCGTTGCGAGGACGACAGGAGTCTCGAGGTACGGGTGGCGGCGATAGCTTCGGAGTTGCGTTACCCACCATTGCCATCATCCCCCGCTCCATCTCCCACTGTTGGTGGAGACTTGCACCTGTCACCACTACCACCACCACATGAACTCGCATTTCCTCGTCCTACATCCTCACCGGAGCCATCAGCAGTACCGTTACCGGACGACAACCACTCTGCGTCGTCAGCGCTCCACAGCCATCTTCCAAGTCTCCCAGGCTCAACAGGCATCGTGATGACCCCTTTCATCAGCAGCAATCCGGTGGTTCCTCTTCCGACAGAAGACACGAGCAACACCAACGCGATTCACCCACTGCCGGTAACCGGTCATGGAAACCAGGTTTGGCATTCTTTACCTTTCTTCCTTCTTTACCTTTCTTTTAGCTATTCCTTCTTTGAACAGTGGAGGACCATTCAATGCAGGTGAAGATGGGACGGAATCGAATTCGAATCCATATCATCGAGTTGGGAATCTTCGCCTTTTGCATTTTACACAACGTAGATAATAGTATTTTTCTTTGGATCTGAGTCAAAGATTTCTTTTCGTTAGTTTGTGAAGATTATCTGCGTTGTAATTGACTTTAAGTGGTAGTTGAGTTGGTCGAAAATATGGGATTTTATTTTTATATTTTCTATAATAATAATAATAATTATTATTCTTATCAGTTAAAAAAAATCGATTGCATTATGCTATTTTGAGTTCGGGATAAGACAATTCTTGGAAAAAAGTAGCTCGGCAAGCAGGGGCTTGAGCTCCTACATCTGTGAAAGTAGGTTCGTGCCTAAAGTAATTTTCATATAATAGAAGATAATAATATAATGTTCAGGAAATTCTAAATTAGAATTGGATCCGTTGCCAGATCGATTTGATTAATGAGAGAAAAAATCTTTCAAGGTAATCAAATCGGAACAATGGGCTTAATGATTAGAGTAACTGGAGATTAATTAATTAGAAATTAATGAATGGGTTTCCTGAACTGAGATTGTTATAGATTCTCATGGATAACTATCTGATTAATAGTGAGATGCACCATGTTTTTTGAAAATATACACTATTTAAATAATATAATTATGACAGTTGATGCAACATGGACCGTTGATTGTGAGATGGGTGGAATTGCGAGTGCTACTAAATGTTGTAATTAATATTGTATATTGAATAAAAAAACTATTAAAAAAAATATGAGAATCACAACAATTTCTTCTTGTAACAATAAAAAATTAAAAATCAAAAAAAATTTGAACAAAAGGAAATATAAATGAACTTATAGTTCATGGCTAATGGAGCCAATTAAGTAGATAAGTTTCCATGAGGAGATCACTGAAAATGTCTTTTTCAACAATTTTGATGACTTGGTCAACAACCATCATTTAGCAAACTAACAAATAAACCAAGAATGTCTTTTTTTTTGTTCAAGTTGAATAATAATATAAATGGATCATATTACAAGCTGTTATATTATATTAGTGAATAATTACTTATAAACTACCACTCCTTCGAGGCTCGATAAATATCATTTTCTATTTTTATACATGTCCGCACACAAGAAATGTCTAGTGTTACAAAAAAATTAATAACATAATCCTAGAGGGAAGCCATGACGACGGATCAAATTTGATCCAAGAATTTCACATAGGCCTATTTAAATTAAAAAAATAGATATTTATGATTAAGGATGCGTGTAAAAGGGAAAATATAGGAGACAGAAACATTCATGAGAGAGAGTGAAAAAGAAAAGTTCTTATTAAGAGTGAAAATTGTTGTCATCAATAAGGAATGGTGAAATCGTTTTCTTCATTTTATATGATCTTTAAAGAAAGGTCTTAAATTCACACTTAGCAAAAACACTTCCAACGTAAAAAGAAAATAGAAATGATTATATATTAATCAATGCCAAAGTTAACTAGTGTGGTGAGAGTGCATGCAACCAAAGGTGTGGTGGCTTTTCTAAGTTAAAGAGAAAGTTCACTAGGATTTGTGCTTTCATAGGTTAAGAATCAGTTGAGCCACCGGGTTGAAATGGTTCATTGACTTGATTATGACTCAAGGTAATTTTAAGGGTAAAGGAATGATGTAGTTGATTTTCATTCCATGCGAGAAAGGAAGCCTTGTAATTTAAACCCTAGCTAGCAAACACACTGTCATTTCAAACAAGAGTTTGTTGATTTTTGCTCTTAATTAGTAATGAAGGGAATGATTCCAATTTAATTTATTTCAACTAGCTAACTCAGTTGAAATGTTTTCATTAGTGGTCGTTAAGAAAGACATAACGTAGGATTTCATGTGGGTTGGTCGATCGGCTTGAAACATTTTCTTCACCTTCTCAATCTGAATCACCTTACCTGGTCAAGCTGCTACTTGACCAATAAGAAAGAAATCATGGTTCCCACTTAAGAATATTGGGACAAACACGTTGAACAATGTGTCTGGAGTCCAAAAGTTGATCTGCAGCTCCGACGTATTGTAGTATGGCCACCACGAGGGGCCTATGTGGATGTGACTACTGGTTGTTCGAAGAAGCAGAACTATCAAAATACCTAGATCTCATTTCGAAACCTTTCCCGTCCTCTCTCTCTCTCTCTCTCTAGACAATATCAACTTCTTTCATACAAAGGAACTGTCGCGGGCGTACCGACCACTTGCTTCGGCACCATTTGAACCCTTAGAATCCGTAACGAAGTTGTATTTCTTACTTGATTTCCATTTCAAACCTGTCATTGAATCCGAATGCATCGAGCTTGCATGAATGGTTCTCTCACTCGTAGAACAGTCAACAAGCCCATTCTCAGCCGGCAGCTGGTTTTTACTGCTACGCGCTTTGCTATTTTCCCATGATTCAAGAATCTGCAGAAGTGAACTTTTCTCATCATTTTTTCCAACCTTCTTTTCGGCTTTAAATTCACTGGAGTCATTTGGAGGACCGGTCTCTAGATCACTAGATTCTTCATCAGAAAGAATGACCTTCTCGAACAGTACTTGCTCCTCTTTCTTCGATTTGCTGTTTTTCTTGGTTGCTGTCTCTGTGATCGGCCCCAGTTCAGCCCACACGCTTTCTTCAGTATCAGCAGCCTTGCCTTTTCCAGCAACCGAGTCAAATAACTCCCTGGTCTCAAATTTTCCACTCCCTGAACTAGAATAGTTTCTCTCAGGCAAAATCAAGTCAAATTTTACTTTCACCCCAGGCAAGGTATTCAACATTTCTGCAAGCTTTGGGTAACCAAGCCTTCTATAATCTAGATCATATCCATACCTATCTCTAAACATTGGTTTTATGGTACTTAATAGAACTCCTGCCGGACTTCCCTCCAAAGCCTCCTTTATTAGCTTTTGGCAGTCCGATAATGTTTCATTTCGAGACCTTTGATTGGATGTCTTCTCTTCCAGATTACAAGAATTATGAAATGAACATGCTGCAAGTAAACTCTCCATGGTACTATAGCCATACAAATTAGTATCAAGAATTCTGCCATATTCCAATTCAAACTGTTTTTTGAAATCATCAACTTCAACGTTCCCATTGCCCTTGAATGCTTTACGGAACCATGCTTTAAGCTCGACCAGGTTTCTAGGCAGTGTTGAGTCAAAATTGTTGCAAGAAAAATTCTGACCCGAATCTTCCAGTTCCTGTGTCACGTGGAAAATAGACTGTGATCCTCTACTTGAAAAGATACGGCTCAAGCCATCAGATCCACAAGCATGTGATGGAATACTATTACCGGGAAGTGCAACTCTAAATGGAAATCTCTTAGAACTGCAATCCTCAACCCATTTCTTAGAAATCAACAAATCTATTAATTGTGAAATATGGTCATCTGTGAGAGAACTAAAAACTAGTGGTCCATCCGCTTGCAGTTTCATTATCAGATGTTTTCTGGCATATAGCATGGCATCAAAATGAGTCCTTAAATCTTGAAGTACATCAAAATGAATAACAGCATCAAACTCAAGCAATTAGCAAATAATTTTCAGATTGTCAACGGTAATGGCAAAGAGAAGATGCTTCAAAAAAAGCAAATAGAATAAATCCCCAGTTAGGTCAGTTCACAATGTCAAAAAAATGAAATATAAATCAACACCGTTTAGAAGAAAAACTCATATTAGGATTCTCACAATTAAAATGGAAGAAATATGTAACTTGCTACAAGAAACCCCCAGTTCCTGCTGAATTTAACATCTAATTGACCGATGTATACGGATCCATACTTTTTAAGGTGACAAGGCATCCAAGCAAATCACCCTGGCTTACCGCTTCGATGCCTTGGGCTCCTAAGCATCCATTTCGATATTTTAAAAAAATTTAAGTATATTTATATATATGTTACACATATTAATAATAATCATGTATACTTTTAACTCTATTATTTACTAAATGACATTTAAATACATAAATAATCTTAATACACATCAAATTTTGAGTATATATATATATGATTATATTTTTCGATAATCTCTTATATTTCAGTGATATTCCATCAAAAGCAATTATATTTAAGTTTTTTTGCAAGGAAAAATGTTTGAAAACCTTTTAAAACATATATTATTAATTAAATGAATCTAACAAAAGATCCATTTTAATAAGATAAAGTGAGTGAGTAGCTAAGGCGTGACACCTAGGCACCTACCTTAGAAAGTATGTACAAATCAATACAGTCTGATGGACATAGTTTTCAATCAGTAAATGTTCGTGAAAATTGATAAATTTTGTACTTAGGCTGACCCATGTCCATCAATATGTCCGTATTCACTATGAAAGTTTTGTTTTCGCTTTCCTTCATTTGTGCATATCTATCTTATTTTCTCTCCTCACCTATTTTGATTTTCTTCTTCTTCAGCTCTCCACAGCAATTGTTGCCATTCTACCTTGGTTGACTACCCTTTTTTGCCAAAATTTATGATTCCCTGTTGTAATTTTTGCTTCTGAAATCTCTCTTATCATTTAAGGTAATTTTTTAATTTTTTCACTATTGTAAATATTTTTTCAATTTGAATTTGCAGAATTGTAGTTTTGATCTAAGGATTTCATGACAAAAGAATCCAACATCTAAGGATTTCCCAAATTTGTTTATTGATATTTAAAACATTATACTACTACCTAAACAATTTCTTGCACTCTGAGTCCCTAACTTAGTTTCAAAGTATATTGTGTTTTTAGTATCATAAATGCCTAGAAAAAAAATTAATTATTTGTAGATGTATATTATTGATTATCTTAGCCTGTCCTAGAATTCCATACCAAAATTCACATTTTGGCATTTTTGTAGACTTCCATATTTTTCACAAATTTCTACTTACATTTCCATCAAAGTCCAACACATGTCAGTTTTTCATCAAACTGAAGTTCAACATGACATCAATGTAAAATACCTTGTGATAGGTCAAATTAATCTTTAAAAATTCAGAAACATGGTACTCAAAATTCACTCATATGGTACATTGAAAAAATGTTACGTTTTCTCTGTAACATATTTTTAATGCTAAACATATAGACATACTAAATAGAATTGCTCCATAAAGAAAGATAAAGGTCTCGGGCTGCCGGCGGTCCCATTGTTCACTGCTTTTGGCAGTGTCTTGCATTTTGGATTTTTTATTGTATTTTGTTGTTTTGAGTTGTAGCCCTTTATTTTTTTTGCTTTTCTGGGTCCTAACCTTCTTACTTGAAACACATCTTAATTGGTTTTGGTTTAGTCTACCTACAGTTTGTGTACGTTTCCTTATTTTCTCGTCTTTATCTATCTTCCTACTGCAAGCACAAATAAAAATGTAGGTTACAAAATGAATCATTATACACAACAATCACGGCATATCTCAATAGCAAAGAATGTTGACCACCATGTAAATTTTGGGTTTCCCTTTTATGCTAAGCTGGGATTACTTATGAGTTGATCTTTCTAGAATGTCCACCTTCTACACTTTCCATCTTTGCATTCATGTGTTTCCTCATTGTCACTTTTATCATTCACTAGTATATAAAAGTTGTGTCATCACACTATTAACTAGATTCGTTAAAGTGAATGTTCATGCATTTTAGATACCTTACAAGGTGTCAAAGATTCCCTAATAGTTCCTTTGGGGAAGCTCCAAACTGGAAGAAAAGGTGATTGTAGTTAACAGGGCTAATTGTTGCCTAACAAAAGTAGAAAGGTGCTCAGCATCAAGTATGTAAGGTACCGGTCTACTGTAACTAAACTTAAGCATCTTTAGGAAGTTGTTGCAAAAATACTTTAAGCATCTTTGGGAAGTTATTACAAGAAAACACGCTTTATGTAAAATAGGCCCAGGTACATTATTAATCATTGTCCATTCTAAGCTCTTAAGGTGTTTTCTGCTTTGTGTGTATCGAAAAGAATCCTGGGAAGCAGAACAATGGCAAAGACAATTTACATGGATTGCTATTGGTTGTGGAGATAGAGACGTTACTATGGCTTGATCCATTACTCTCAATTGAGGAGACCAATCTATGGGCTTCATACCTCACCCTATCTAGCTAATACGAGCATACATCTCAAGATGAAGAATAATGAACCTATTTAAGCACTATCAAGTTAACATATGCCCATCTTATCTGAATATCTTGGCTGAAATATGACACAAACAGCTGAGGTCACTTCAAAACAAATTGAACACACCCATTGCACGAGAATCCCATCAATGTGTAGTCTAGAAAGAGTATAATTTACATAACCATACCTCCATAAATGGAAAAATTATTTCCTAAGATTTAAATCAGACATCCAAGTCACAATAAAGCAATGTTGTCATTGTACTGAGGCCCATCCTCTCACTTGAAAACAAATATTTGGCTGCAAATTGTAGTTGCATTAGTCAAAACTCTGCCTAATTTTCATTCTTAGTTACATGTTCATATAACTAACCAAAATTTAACTACATTTTGAAATAATGTTTGAAATACTACGCCAAATCAGATCAAATTTTGAAACTGGAAAAAAAATTGTCAAATCTCTATTCAACAAATTATGCATTTCAGCTGATCAGAATTGCTTTTCCTGCAATAATACTACTTGGAGTTAGAAAGAGATGGGAACGAACTACCAGCAAAACTCCAATATACACATCAAGAAAAAGTTAAAAAATACTAGCAGGCAAAGAAAACCAAGGATAATGTTGAATAGATGACAAAGAAACAAAACTTTTGCAGAAATATAATAATTGACATGTACCTTGTCATTGCTTTTGAGACAAGTTCTGATCCCTTTGGAGACCTCAAAAATGTCTCCAATGAATCCCAAAAATGGCCTTCTGAAAACAAGTGATGAGTTTCTGTACTAAGATTTGAATTGATTGCTTCTTCAAAATGTTCTTTTTGACCATTCTTACTTTGATTGCCACTAATTTCACTCATTGATGATAAATTCAAATGTTCATGGCGACTCTCAACTGTAAAAACGTTTTCACTTTTTGGCAAGGCTTTTTCTGATTCTTTTGACTTCTTGCTGACGGATACAGGCAAATTATCAGAGTTCTCATATTTATCCTTTTTTCCCTTACGCTGAAATAAACTACCTAGGCTCCTCCAAATCCTTCGAAAGATGCCCTCTTTATTGTTTTCTGACTCGACAAAACTACCCTTCTTATCAGTACCATCTGAACTGCCACTTTCAGGTAGCGTAGGCATAACAGCATCTCCCCCTGAAGTATCACGAAGGGAGTCATTACTGGTAAGGTTGGTGCCTGACTTAATGTTTCTGATACTGGCCTTTGAGTCATAAACTTTAGATGAATTTGTGTCACCTAAATTGTTGTATTTATGTGGAGTGGACATTAAAGCACCTCCCATTGGAGCATCCTGTACCATATCATTGTTAACAAGGCTCGTGTCTGCACTAATTTTTCTCTTACTGGTCTTTGCATTGTTGCCTTTTTGTGAAGTAGGCACCTTTGCATCTGCTTTTGCACTCCCCTCACCACTTACCGACTGATCTTTGTCCCCACAATCAACTGATTCATCTGGAAATCTTGAACCAGCCAGAACTGATTCTCTTGATTTACCACGAGCACTGTATGCCACAAGGTCACTTTCACCGGTTGGGTGTGGTTTGACTGTTGCAATATCAGATAGTGAGGAAACAAGGGATGATAACTTCTTATGTCCAAAATAATCCTTGTCAAAATAGGATCCGCTTCTCCTTAGCTCATTATATAACTCACAAATGGTAACTCCGTTAGGTTTGGACGCTAATATCTGGCCAATTTTATTGACTAAAGCCTTGGGAACCTGCCTGGGCTTTGATTCAGCAACTTCTTTGACAGAGTCTTCTGAATATGGAAGAATACTTTCCTCAATATCCAAAAAAGGATCGTGAAGTGCATTCTTGCAGTGTCCATACCAGGAACCATACATCCCATCTGGAGGATGGTTGAAATGCTTGCCTATCAGCTCCTCACCCCTAACCAGTTCATTCCAATGCCACATGATTGTTGCAGCACTGAAAAGGGCATTTGAGGCACGATCAGTACCAGCAATCAAAATATTATAGTTGCTCATCCGAAGTCGATGTAAGATAGAAGCGAAGTCTTTATCCCCTGATATGAGAAAGAAATGAGCAGGAGGAGGGTTCTGAGCAACCCAATAGACGAGATCAGCTAGTATGGACCTGTCGGTGCTATTCTTTCCACCTGCACCGAAATGTTAATGCTACATAAACATCAGCATGAATTGACAACGAAGAGGTCCTTGGATCGTTTTAACAGTTCCATCTATTCTTTTCAAAAGAAAAAAACAGTTCAACGCTGAGAGAGTGAAAATCACACCGTCCACACTGCCCCCATTCTACCAAGATTTATCTCAAAACAACAAATTCTTTTTTCAATATCAAAACAACAAAATTCAAAAAAAAAAAAAAAAACCTCTGGCGAAAGCAGAATTTTGACATAAATATCTGATGATATTCAATACTTTTACGAAAATTCGAAACAACCCATTCTAAATCCATAAAGATTCACTAGGACATTGCTATAATCCTCAAAAAATTCATAACCTAAAAAATTATTATTTTCAAGAACGAAAAAAAAAAAGCCATTCATGATTAGCCGGAAGGAAAAAAAAAAGGTAAAAAGATAATAACAAAAATGGGGCCAGAAGTTGGTGACTTACAATTAGGAACATGATTGAGGGAAATGCCCGTCGTGCAGAGAGCGTCCTGCGTAGCATGGCTGAGCTGCAAGACGTTCCCGAACGCCGTGATCGTGACGGGTCCCTTGATGCCCTTGGAACGCAGCGCCGTCGTAATCCGATGGGCGACGCGGTAGGGGCTGATGCCGGTTGGGATCGCGCAGTTCTCGATGTCCCACCAGACGGTGACCTTGACGGCCTTGCTGTCGTCATCGTGCCGCTGTTTCCAGGCGGAAGAGGGGGAGGAGTAGGAGGAGGCGGCGATGGTGTTGGTAGATAAGGGGGAGGCAGGGCGGAGGACGGAAGGCGAGGTGGAGAAGTAAAGGAGTAGTCGGGGAGCAGGGGATCTCATGGCAACGAGGTGGAGCTTAGATAGGGTTCCGAACTGTGGGTGGTGGCAAATGAAGGTTGGGTGGGTTTCCAGCCACCGGAGTTGGTCAGTTGGGAGGGAGTTCGATGGCGCAAAACCCTCCTTCCGCGAGAGCAAAACCCCATACAAGTCTTTTATCCGAATTTCCAGACTAATGATTAATAATTTTGTTATACAACTTCATTATCGATGTTCAATACGAATTCATCGTTCATTCATCAAATTAAAGTATAATTTATAAATTCTATTTTGTCTTCATTTATGTCCAAAATATCATTTAATTCTTTATAAACTTAAGTTTTAACTTCGCTAACAATTTCTTCGACATTCTTATTTTAGTTCTGTAAATTTTCCTTATTTCCACTATAGATTTCATAACAATCTTTCTTCTTCTTTCTTATCATCCTCTATATCCTCGTTTCAAGACATCCAACAAGACCGTCCTAAAATTTTCCTAATACAAATAATCATTTCATTCTAAAAGTTTATTTATATTTTCGTCTAATTTCCATATTCTTTCTTAGAAGAAGTTTTAAGCAAGGCCCAGAACATTGTTACGTTCAACAACGTCATTTCAAGCTTCTTCCCACACTTCCTGGGCAAAGATCAATATCCCGCTTTATATTTATGGACAGTCAATAACGTAGGACGCAGATTTTGCCGGCTTTGGTGTTCATATGGCCACACCTGCATGTAACCGAGGAAACATATTATCAAGTTCCCAAAGCTATGACACAACGGACGAGTGACAGACGACGAATTAAGAATATCGACCTTATACAACCAATGAAGCAGACAAATTCGATAAAGAAATTCAACGAGAAGAGTCTACCTTATCTCTTCGAAGACATGATAAATTTGAAACGTTTCAAAGAAATGTACTGATTAAGATTTAATGTTTAGGATTTGAGATTTGCACGGGAGAAAGCACGCAAAGGGCATATTTCTCGTTCACATGCCATAGTTGCACCAACAAAGAAGATCACAACAATTGATACAATTCTATATATATTCACAAAATTTACATGATTTCATATAACAATTTATATACACATTTTCCCTTCGCACGGGGAAATTTCAACGAGAAGAGTCTACAAGATCTCTAAGAAGATATCTGATAAAAGTGGAACAATACAAAGAAAAATTAAAATTTCAGATTTTAAGTCTAGGACTTAAAGCTTACAACGATACAGACATCTGCAAGGTGCCACTCAAACAATTAATCGACGTAAATGGGAGAAAACATGTAAAGGGCATAGTCCTCATTAACAAGCCAAAATTGCACCAACAAAGGAGATGACAAGATTTGATAAAATTATATATATCTTCATACAAATTACATGATTTCATATAATAATTTATACACATTCACAAATTTTACATTTTTTACTGCACACGACCTTAAGACAAAACAGCTGTATGGGGAGCACAACTTTCTAAATTAGAACTAATGCAATATTGAGGTTAATTAAGGATACTACAACAATAGCAATCATCGATCATTCAATGAATAGATCCCACTATAAAGCCATCCATTATAGAAATACTTTCTTCAAATCTAAGCAAAAAATTATCATCACGGAAAACTAAATCCCAGCTTATAGGATCGATAAACATGAATACCATCGTGTGCAGCTCTCGATGATATAAAAACCAATAGCAACAACCTTAAAGAGGAACCGAGAAAAACCAACAAAAACTAGCCAGCAACAACACTGTAAACATACTAAAACAAGCGACGTTGAGCATAATCGTGTAATGCAAGAGCTTCGTTGCTTCTAGCCATTCAAGAAGGCCACAGCACAAATCTAAAATCCTGTGAAAAGATATTAAATAGGCATACACTTCACCTGTTAACACGGATAAGATAGTACAGTCAAGCATACAAACCGTGATTAAATAGATTCAAAGAGAAACCCTAAGAAGAAGCATGCAGGGTACCATGTCGTGAAACAAGATCAAAGCAACAATAGCCAATAACCGGGCCTGCGCATACAAATGGGACGAACGGATCCAAATGTTTAGCAAAAATAACTAGCAGAAAGCAAGAATAATTACTTCGACAAACAACGAAGTAAACATTCCTGGAACATATGCCGGTAAAAGAGTTACAAACCGAAGAAAAGCCCTCAGATCTCATAGCTTAACCATTCATCTACGGTAAGAGAGTGGTTCTCCCCAGGAGATTTTCGACATCATCGATGTTAATGGTTGGCCTCGTGGTGGTGTTGATGGTAATGGAAGTGAAAACGGGAGTGGAAAAAATGCGGATAAATATGTTTTGGTGATGATATGGAATGAGGGGGTGTCTGTCTTGAATCTCAAGAGGAGAAACCACTCAACCGCTCCAGAAGTATGTTTTTCCATCATTGGGCACAAGAACGGCATAATCAAACTAAAAAATACAACAATAAAATACCAAAAATATACCGACAAATAGAAGCCGTCAGATTCCATGCTCAGAATTTCACCTCGGCCTCCATCCCTAGCGATCAAGTTGTTATTGTTGTCGTTGATGCCAAAACCAGTGGCAGTGGCAATCAAAGCAACAGCAGCAGCAGCAACAGAAGTTGGAAGAAGAAGAAGAAGAAGAAGAAGAAGAAGAAGAGATCGTATAGGGGGAAACACAAAGGTGAAATCCAAGCCATCACCCGGCGCAAATGATTTTACAATAACAGGGCCATAAACGCATATCATCACAACAAAAAAGCAACAAAAGAAACTCGAAATGTTGAATCGGATAACGAAAATTTCATCTCAGAAAGGCCAAATCGTCGCTACGAGGGCAATGGCGGCGACGACCATCGGGAAGACAGAAGGCCAGTAGGGAACTAGGGTAGACCGAAAACGTCTGAACATATTTCACACTTTCATTGATATACCCCAAACTTTCATTATTATTACGGACCTCACCCTATACAACTTGGGCTTATGCCGTGGATAACATATTGCTGACTTCATGGGCCGGACCCCGTTGATGCACTTATCCAATCATGTTTATGTAACACACGCTCTTCGCATGTGAAGAGCCGCATTTTTTATTATAATAGTTGTTTTTCTAGCCAGCTACAACAAATAGTTAATAAAGGGCAACGACATCAATATTTAATAAACATAAAAGTTTTCAACATCATACAAATAATAAATTACATATCCATCAAGATTCAAATATATGTATATTTCTCTCGTCTTGATCTGCATCGTCAAGTTGTAGACACAGTCGTCACTTTTGAGTTCAAGTAATTAAACGAGAAGAGAAAAGAGAGGAAGAGAGAGAGAGAGAGAGGAAGGTCGACGCCAACCAATTCATCGTATTTGTTTGTAGAAAAGTACAAGTATGCATTGATTTTGATACGTCAGCAGTAGAAGTGTAGTTTCTATTTTTAACGATTGTAATTTTTTTATATTGACATAAAAAATTTAACTGTATGGTAGAAATTTTTTATGATTATTAAAATATATTTTTAAGTGTAATAATAATAATAATAATTATTATTATTATTATAGTGCGAATAACCGTTGGGATTGTTTATCAAGTAATTCTTAAAAAGCATCCTTTGAAACGGTATCTATCGAAAATAGCCACTTCTAAGAATTAAAGTTCTATCTTATTATCTGTTTATGTACAAATTAGCCTGCTACCTCTCAAGTCAATTTACTAATCCACAAGTATTATTTATCTATTTACCTACAAATTTAATACAATATATAACTAAAGTTATCCAATATCCATATTCTACCCCGCGTATTTAAACTTGATATAAGCGAACTTAAACATAATTTTGAGTGGATTTAAATAAACAAATTTAAGTTGCTCGATTATCACCCTAGATCATAAATTTGATATTTATTTCCTCTATTTAGATAATTTTATATGGGTCATGGATTTTGTTTGACGGCACGTGAGTTACCGTCAAATATTTATCCTGACACCTTCCACCCTCGTCTGCTTTCCTACTTTTGCATCGCTTCACATGTGAGTCGTCGCCGTCGCCTTCAGATCTCTGTCTTCCGTCTCTTCTAGACTTTACCACAGATTTATGTGCATTACATATACAAAATCGTGAAATACCAATTTAATGCCAAAAGGTGGCGGGCAGGACAGCAGAGTCAGACATTACAAGAGCAAAACCCAACCAATATAATAAAACAAACGTAAGCTGTTGGAAGAGAAGAGCTTTCGGGCAGTGGTGGACTGGCATGCTCGTAGAAGGAAGGGCAGCTTCGTCCTTCAACGATTGCAGTACGTAACCAGAGCAGTAAACTGTCCGCATGGAAAGTTAAAGAAAACGGCTAAATTACAAATATTGGACTACCACTACAATCAGCCACTTGTTCATGTTCTGCAACTTCATCTCCAACTCATGAGTTCCATGGCAACATTAGCAGTAATAGGTTTTTCCATCCCCTTCCATGGAACATGGCGAGCACAACATGTTACGGTTGAAAGCTGAATAGATTATCACTAACTCACAGGACCAAGAAAAGAAGGGGGGATGGGGGAATGGGAAATGAAGTAAATGGCCAACAATTCCAGTGGACAGATGAATGTTGCAGCATAATGGGGGGGGGGGAAGTACTTCAGATACATCAGTAGCATAATAGATCCCAAACAACTTTCACTACATGCCGCCTTCTGCGATTCCTACCATCCTTGTTTATTCACAAGCAAGTTTTGTGTCAAAGCTACTCAAGCAAATCGCGAAAGCCTGGAAGGCAGACAAAGGGTACCTATAGTCCATGGTAAACATGTCCTTCCCCACCTTGCCGAACTGCAGAATGATCTTGTCATGCTCCGGTGGTGGTGCAGGTTGTGACGGTGTTGGAGCCCCAGCAGAGGGCTGCGTTGCGGCGATCAGCTGGAAATTCTTTACAGATGCAACGGTAACTCGGCCACGGAAGTTCAAGCACCAACATTGCAATTGCTCATGCCACCTTGGTGGTTTGTTTCGGAGAACCAAAGGCCTCTCCTTGCTCTCCTCTTCATCCTCAACCCCTCTAGAACCTCCGGCAATGTCCGAGAAGCGGGCACTACCGAATTCTGTTGAGTGATCCACGATGGAAGATTTTGAGAAGGACATGCTGCGAAAAGAATCCTCAAGAGAGTGCGGCATCAGGTTCTCAGGCTGGCCGGGGACAATGCCCCCGGCATCAAGACACGAAGCAGGAATAGAGTACATGGTACAATGCATGCGGCGTGGCCCTCTTGTTCCCAGGACATTCAGCTCATACATCACCTGGGCTATGTTATAGCTCCCTGAGGGAACTTTGGGAGAGACTTTCTTGGAGTAGGATCTGCGGCTTGTCCGACCTGGTTGAGATTGAATGCAGGCGTTATATGGGGGTTGGGTGTCGTAGATGATGAATTTCGTGCCGAGGAAATTTGACCTGTGAATAAACAATCAGATTTGATTAAGATGTTCCATATTGGCAAGGATGTTTCATAGTGAAATTTGATTAACAGGCAGCGACTCCTGAAGCAAATCTTGTTACCTTAACTTGCCTATGTAAGTATTGCTGGATCTAGATATGTTATCTGCGTCCATGGAGATCACATACTCCGTACATGTTGTTCGTCTTACCCTTTTTGCAGACAGGAGAAACTTCCCATTCTCCACAAGCAAAGCTGCAAAATGCTTGGTAAGTGACCAAAAACTTTGAATGGTAATGCCCAACAGCAGAACAAGCAAGGATTTAAAGAAACAAACAAGATTCAAGAGATTGCTACAATATTTTGTGGTCAACCGATTTTCATGATTGCATCCCATCCCCATCATAACATTTAATTAAGAAAAGCTATTGCTAAGACATAAATCTATTGCTCTTATTGCAATACGAGAATGAGGATCAGTTTCAAGAAAATGAGTGCTTCAACCTTCATAAACTACTAAAACGCTAGTTGACCTTACTGCAACCAACATGGCATTAATGTAAATGTAAACAAGGAGACAGAAAATCAGAGCATGGACAGGGACCTAAATTTGTATGAATAAGAAGATAGTTTTTTTTTAAAAAAGCTTGATGAAGTTGCTCACCAGGGCTAAGGCAGAGAAAAAGATGATAAGTTAAATTTGATTTGTCTCTCTTGATGAAGCACTGAATGGTTCCATCACGGTGTCCAGGCTGTGAGACAATTACCAAGAAAACTTTAGGTGTAGATCACATGTGATCGGATTGAATATTACAAAATCTGGGTGATAACAACGAAAACTTGCTACTTAAGAAACAAATTTTTGGGAAGAATTTTCTCAAAGCATAGACGTATCCTTGAAATAAACCTACCTGCTTCAGAGACACTGGAAATGTAAGCTTCCCACAGAACTCTGGACTTCTCACAATTTCTTTACACATCTCACGCCATGCTCTACATACTGCAGCACAAGCAACAACATGCTTGCGTGAAGGCCATGTACTCTCACTTGCCTCTAACCTCTTGATCACATCACGGAGTAACTCAGGTGGAAGACTTGCCCATCTACTATCCTGAATAACCAAAGCATGGTCATGCAATTCATGAACAGAAGCTTGACATTTACCACGACCATGGCCGGTAAGCTTAAACTCAAAGCTTCTCCTAGATAAGCTGCCAATGCTGTCCCTCACATCACGAACAATGCTGCGGAATGACATCTAGGCTGATTGAGCAGCTTACACGATCACTACAAATAGTCAGGTCCTTCAAGTTCACGTACAAAATAGTTCAACCAACTAATTGTTCTTCAAAGGGAAACTCTTTTGTGATGTTGGCGGCAGTTAACTGAAAACAAATAAAGGTTGTTCATGGTCATCGCCCAAAAAATAGCGCAAAACAAACATTTCAATACATTTAATCAAGTTACCGAACCAATAGAAAAATCCATGCATTTGCTTTAAATTCAGCGTAATTACATGCAAATCGCACTCTTCGAGTGCTACCCAGATATGCAGCTCAATGCATCAAAACACATAAGGTTGTGATTTGTCAAACCTCACAAGCCTAACAATAAATCTCAAACTAAAGACTTGAAGGGTTAGAAGAATTTCTAGAATTTGAGAATAAAACGCTTCGGTACAAACCAATTCAAACGATTACGAGAAATCGAATCTCTTAGACATTATCCAGACATGTGGATGACTAAAACCAAAGCCAGGTAAAGAAACTTTCGTGGGAAAAAAAAAAAACAAGAGGCCAGAAGGAGAACTTAGCTTATCAAAATACTGAATGAACAACACGAAAAGAGAGAGGATTTTAAAAAGGGAAAACATGGCAGATAAGAAAATGGTATCGATCAAAAAGCAACAAAAACGAAAAACGTAAATTTTAGAAAAATATGTTTCTAGAATTCAACGGAAGCGTAGAAATCCAGTGATTCACGCGGATAGCATCAAGGCACCTTTCGCATGCGAAGTGAGTTAGGAAGACTAACAGAATAAGTTTGGCACTATTTTTTGGGAATGGATGGATGAAATAGAGAATATCTGAGTTAAAACACGCAGCAGAGAAAACTACAAAGAATATTTTCATAGTCTACAATATTCTATTGAAAATATTTTTGATGAAGCAGGAAAAAAAATCCTTCTTGAGCCAGATAAAGTTGCAAGTTTTCTACCACAGAGAGAACCAATAGTCATACAAACAACTTGAGAGAAAACAAATTTGAAAGAGAGAGTGCGTGTGTTTGAGGGGAAAATCTCTCTCCCCACAAATTAGACCTAAGATCAAAACTTTACCCAAAAAAAAGCAACTTGCACAGAAGATCTTCCCTAGAGAGAAAAAGAAGAAGCAAGGTCCCCTGATCTGGAGCTGCACACCAGCACAACCCACAACGAAAATCCTACAGAAAACCACAGCCAAGTACTGACCTTTCAGTCAACACCACCACCCACCGGAGCTCCAATAGCAGCTACACACCGATCTCAGCCCACCCAGAGCTGAAAAAATGTAATTCCAGCTCAAAATCTCTAGACGAAAGCAACGAATCCGCGGAAAATCCCAGATCCCTTCCTTCCTCCTCCCTACCCACCCCAGCAAAGTTTTCCTCTTTATCCTCCACCAAACGCCCCCTCCTCTCACTACAGATCTTAAATCTGCATTAAATCCATCTCATGCCAGTGTGGGCGGTGGAAGGAAGGAAAGGAAGAGAAGCAAAGAGAAAAAGAACAACCTCGTGTTTTTTTCTAAAAAAGAAATCCTAATGAAAATTATGGAACCCACGAAAAACCACCACCATATCACTTCCCGGTCCGACCGTCTGATTCACGTCCGGGGCAGATGGGTTTCTGGGTTTGACCTTCGACGGACGGAGATAACCCGTCGGTAGGTCTCACATCACGCATTCACACCAACACCGTCAGGAACCTTCCTCGAAGTTTATCTGCACCTCAGGAACTGGTTCTCTACTAACCACGCATTACAATTAGTATTTTTTTTTTAAAAAAAAAATTGTTTTATGTTCTTGCAAAATATTTTAAACTACTCGTCTTTCTTATCGTTCCTTTCTACGTAAGTCTGAATATTTTAATTTTTTCATACCTTTCAAAAAAAATAAGTATATCTATGTTAGAATCCAAAAATATATCACACGTATCTTCTACAGTTAATTTCTATCGTTTCTTACTTTAACGTGTTTGAATTAAGGTAAACTGTAAATGGAAAGAATAAAAATAACAAGATAAAGAATGGCTGCGATTTATTAATAGAAAAGTATACAAGCAAATACTGTAATTTAAGATTTTCCTGGGCAGGACAATAAAATCCATCACAACTTGCAAACGAATACCAAGACTATGACATATATAAGTAATGATCTTGAATTGTGAATTTTTATGTCGATATCAATATATACATGTATTGCTTGCTTTACATGTACGTAATTCAGAATCTTGTGAGATACGCAAGCAAAAAATATTCTAAATTTTATAATGGTATATTTATTTTGGACTGGTTTGAATTTATAAGAATTGTCTTATAAACATAAACTAAGACCAACTAAAAGATAGTTGAAGTGAAAATTCCGTACTTTTAAGGACAGAAGTGCATGGTACAAGTTTACGTACGAATATTACTGATATATAAAAAATATGTATAGGATTTAGATTAGAATAATCAATGATGGTTGGTTTTAGGCTGAGTATCAGCTACGTACCTCGATGTCAACGTTCAGATTCATGTCTATCGATTCCATTTGAACCACCGCCCGATCGGAGTTTCAAACTGATTAAACTAATCAAATACTGGGAATTAAATGTCTTCCCACAAAAAAAATCAAAACTTGTGCTTGAGATGGTGCTGTGTTTCTAGCAGAGATCGATCCATATCTATTCTGGACTTGTGAATACAAATTACATGCATGGACGCCGTCGTTCAAAAATACAAAATACATCAATGGAGTTGGCGTTCAGACGGAAAGTTAATTCGTAGAAAAATAACATAAAACAAATGCCATTGTAGTCATACGACTGGACTCTGAATGCGTTCGTATCAAAATTTATAAAGTTAATACGGTGTTTGAAAATAATTTCCTTAAAATTGCAAATATCTAATATTGTACTCGTTTGGAAGTATCTGCGTATAGATAGATAGATATATATTCAAAAAACCGTTTTTTTTTTCAAAAGAATAATACTGTATATTTTAATCCTGCGTATGATTGGTTTCCTCGTCGAATTTTACTTGATACCTGTGTAGTAGTATAATCTCAGATCTTAACCAAAACGCAACCCAACAACATGAGTATTTTCTAATCGATTTGCTGTCACTTCCATGCGTATTTCGGTAAATTCGACCCCCCACCATGTTGTCGCCTGGAAAGAGAGATAGATTCCGTCCACACCAGTACGTTGTTATTTAAAAAATGGATGAGGGAAGTAGCATACTTGAGGACCGTTTAAGGGTGGGGCGGAGGAACAGCACAAGCGCAGCGGCGCTGGAAAAGCAGGTCAGCTTTTCGGCCGGTGACGGGAGAGCCGGGTGGTTTTCGGAGCATCCGTTGACGGCGTCAGGCGACGTCGGAACGCCGTATCGAAAACCGCGTGGAATGGAACGAGAAATAGCGGTGGCCGCCGACTAGCCGGTGCTGCGTGACCACGTCCGCGTCATGAGCTGACGTGTGAAGGCGGGCGGGGGTCGTGTGTTGTGGCTGTCAGCCCCCCCTCACCCCCGACGGAGATTGAAAGGAACAAAAAAAAAAAAGGCTGCGATGATCTCCTTACGAATCCAACGGTCGATAATTTAATTTTACCGCTTCAACTAATAAAAAGGTTTTCGCCCCGTCAACACGCTATCGATTAAAGTTTGAATTTACCTTTTTCGTCGTAACCACACACTATATTATCCTTGATCTACAAAATCACAGATCAATCATTGTACACGTAATTGCTTATTTCGTCATAGCGGTTTCGCTTGATGGGTTTGATTTTCGAAATTTGACCTCGTGTCATTTTAGTCAAACCAGAACATGAAATTTGTTATATTTCTGAAACGTACGTCAATTAACTGCCGTTTGCTTTTCCACAGATCGTTATAGTTGAATTTGTCTCTAAAATAGATGAATTTTATTGAACGTAAAGGTAATATTCATTATTATAAAAAAAATATTTATTTTCGTAATAATAATATAAAACGGTTGATAAGATGATGAGACCATTAATTATAATCGGCAAAATGAATGTTTTAGCTGCAACACATACGATGTGAAGGGGGCGAGGAATGAGATGGAAACGGACCATATTTCAAAAAAGGGTGGGATGGAGGTATGTATGGATTATGGCCACGGATGTACGAAAGAAAAGGAATAATCGAGAATGAATAATATTGTAATTAATCATTCCCATCACTACGAGGGGAAAAAAAAAATTAAATTAAATCCAAACACGAATATTATTATAATTAATTAATAAATAAACAAACGGCAGTAAATTTTGGAACATGGACGGTGGCATGGGCACGATCGAAAAATATAAGGCGAGAACGCTTCAAAGGCCACATATACGTGATGTCGAATATTAATTGACTGTCCACGCGGGCATGAACATGGGTATTATTATTATCAAGAGCCATTGTTCCACCGATTAATTCCGTAATCGATTTTTGCTGGTCAAAATCAAGCACAAGCAAACCGTATATATACAAGAATTATCACGATCGATCGGTGAACAAAAAAGTCCTTTCTCGTCAACAATATTATTATCAGAAGGTCAACCGTTACCGTGCACGTGCTTGTGTTTTAGTTAACATGATCAAAAGGCGAAGCAAAACACGAGTTCCTTTCCGCATAGCCAATATTATTTTAAATTTTGATTAAGATCCTGTAATTCACTTGTTTTTTGTCATTGTAATTATATCTATTATTTAAATAAATAAATAAATAAAAACATTGTTACGTTTTAAAATATTTATTACGACTTTTAAAATAAATGCAAAATTATTTCTACAAAAACGATCGCAATACGTACTATTTAATTACGATCGCAATCCATTCCATCGAAATTTCATCCAATTACAAATTAAACTATGATCTGACATCATTACCATGTGTCGTGCGTTTTTTTTTTTTTTTTTTTTTCTCGGATGGGCCAGCGATGCATGTCTCCTTACAAATTGAACGTTTTGTTGTGTTTATTATTTATCGCTGTCGTTCATCATTGTACTTGATTCTTGTTCCACTACGATACATTTTTTTATCTTTCACGTTTCCTTTTTTTCTAAATACTTCCTTCTCCTTTCTTCTTTGCATCCCTTGGAACTTTTTGTTTTTTTTTTGTTTCTCCACTATTTTATCAAACGCACGGTTCGAACTCGAAACATCGCACATGCGTCGCATCGCAATGGGCAGTGGTAGTGTTGGCTCGGACGACGCGCAGTCTCCACTGGAAAAGTCACCTGATTTGGTAAATGCATGTGTTGCCTTCCCCTAACAGATGTACAGATAATGGAAGGACGACGGCAAAATTCCCGTTTCCCCCCCAACCATCTGGAATATTTACAGTTATGATGCTGAACCACATATATAATACCATTCACTCCTACCCTTTCTCCCTTTCTCCTTCCAGACATATGCATTAATTATTTTCTTTGTTCAAAGGTTGGATAGATTGCTGAAGACTTCTACCATGAAAATCACAGAAGAGGTAAGGACAAAAAAAGAGTTTAGGAGTTCAAAACATAAATTTAAGCTATTCTTCCTTCTTTCACGGTATCAGCTCAACTCTTTTGAACATTTACATCTTCATTTTTTTCTAGAACTCATTTAGTCTCATTTGAATTATGTTTCTTTAATAAACTCATTTGGAGTACCGCCAACCAAGTTTTCTGGAAAATAAACAGGTCATATGAAAGAATATCAAGGTGACATTATTTCTTGTGAGCCGAAGAACCTCGAAAAAAACAATAATATGGGAATACCAAGCAAATTTGAGGATGGAAAAGTTTAACTTAATAGCAGGAGAGAAACTGTAAAATAAGAAATCTTCTCTAAGAACATCCGATTTATTTTGTTAAAAAAGAAAAACAAATTTCGGCAGGAACGAAACAATCTCTAAGGATATGATAAATGTTATCAATTCCAATGTTACGTAAAGAACAAAAGAAGACACCAAGCCATCCTTTTTGAGAAAATTCACACTTCTATTTACCAAGATCGATACTATATCCAGATTTAACAGTAAATGCTCCTTTTGAGTTTAAAGTTTAAAAAGGAAAATCAATCAGTGTTTTGGTTAAGACCAATTGAATTTATGATACTTAGCAGTTGTCCTATCTATTCACCCAGGTTTGTATTTAAAGGGTTTAAAACTCTTCTTTCAAAGAGGGGAGAAGATTTAACTCGAGCAACTGAGGCTTTATGAAAACCGAGGCATTGATATAAATCAGGGAATTTGTGCAGCAGTTTGGTATTATCATGTCAAATAAATAGTCTTCCACCAAAGGCAAAGGGATCCATCACCTACTTTAAAGGTATAGAAATTTGATATAAAAGGAAAGACTTTTCTAATCATTTTGAGAGTAGGGGGAAGATTGGAATCTGAAGAATGTAATAAAAAACTAAGACCACTTGAACTTGTATGAGTGGAATGAATGATATCACACCAGAAAGGACAAGAGTCTCGATGTTAGAGGGTCCAGCAAAGCTTGCACTTAAGAGCAAAGGAAAAATATTTAATGTTTATAACGCCCAGGCCCCTAAAATTTTTAGGTCTACATCTCAATTTGTCAAATGATATTTATGTCTTACACCAGTAAAACTGCCCCAAAAAAATCTCTTTCTGATTTTGTCTATGGATTTTGATACCCTTGAGGGAAGACGAAGGACAGATAAATAAAATGTGGGAATAGAGGAGAGGGCTGAGTTTAGGATCGGAGGGTAAGTGTTCCCCCCCCCCCCCCCCCAGAAAAGGTATTTTCCTTTCCAACTTTCAAGTTTAGAGATATTTTTAATTTAGAACTTAGTGGCCAACAATTGAAAAAAGTTGACTTAACAGTGAAGAGGAAGCTAGGCCTAAGTGTGTATTAGGTAAATTCTATATATACTTGGGAAGTCATCGTTTAGATTAATACCTGTAAGGGAGGATTTACGTAAGTTTATTTTGAGTTCAGAAACTGTTTGTTTGAAAAATGCAAAGGATACGTTTGAAATTTATGATGTTTGAGGTTGGGAAAAAAAGAGTGCACGATCGAATTTATCAAATTTAGGGTTAGAGAGGAGGAAAGAGTGATTTTTCATTCCAAGAGGTGGCACTTTCTTAATTTTCCGGAAGCAAATGCGAGAAAAACAAAGAAAAAACAGAATCGGAAGGTGATGGAATTTGATAAAATCAATCGAATATAAACTCATCCTTGGTTCTGTGGTTATGTAAAAACTGAATGACAGAACGGCATTTAAAATCTCAAACTTAATCTGTAAACGTTTAGAAACTACTTTTCTCAAACTCGTATCTTCGTAAAAAATATCCGAAGGATATATTTAAAGTCGTATGTTCCAAATAGAAAATTCGAATCTTAACAGTATAAGTATCGTCGGCCTCTGCCATACTTGACCTTGATCGGCTCGCGGCTCAGGCAAGAAGATTCTGCCATGGCGAGGTCCATCCAAAGCACGCAAATTATAAATTACACGCGCGCACTTCGTACTCCGGTGCACGCACACTTGTGTCCGTAAACCAATGTCTCTCTTCACATGGCAGTGAGCGGGTCGTCTTTATTATTTATTTATTTATCAAATATTATCATTATTATTAAATGCGTGGGGCATGAGCGATACCATGGAACCTTGGGACATATTCGAAAATATATGCCGTGACGTCGCCCGCATTAAAGCACGCCCGTGATGGTACCACAAACGATGGATGCACGTCTCCCCCCACATACGAAGGGTCGGCCCGACCACTCATCATTTTCACGTGGGTGGAGTCCAATGATATATATATAATATTAATGGTTCATTTTGTAATTCCTTCGCTCGTCATTTATAAATATTATAACTTAGATAATTTTTTATGATTAAATCTCAACCATTTTGTGGTGGTCGATGCTTGAAGACGGCGGCGATTGTTGATTTGGGACTCTGGTTGCGAGATGTGCGGTGGCGATTTGTAATATTTATGGTCGAGAGTTTATCGCAGTCTCCTGCGTCCTTCGCCCCCATTCGTTCTTTAATTTTCGATAACCACCAAAAATTTAAATTTAAATTTAACGTCGAATTAATTGATCCTCTTGACCATTTCTCTTCACATTTATTCAAGGTACTTATGGTAATTTTATTTGATATTGCATATTTTATTTAACATAAAGAGGAAGGAGGATCAGAATATTTCTTCAATCAGTCGCCTGTTTTTGTAATTTTCTTTACGGTAAAGATTGCCAAACAGGAGGAGAATAATGTTAGAACTGAATTGGTAAAGGATCAATGGAGCCTACATATTCATATACCACAGGAAGGAAAAAAAAGAAAAAAAAGAAAAAAAGAAGATTGCAACCTAATCAAGTACTTTTGATTGGAGCGCGCGTGATTGTCATGTGCCATCACATGCTCCTATCCTTTTTTTTTTTTTTTTTAAATCACGGTTCTCCTTAATTGTACGCAGTTGAAAATTTTCATTTCTTAAATCACATTTTTGTAAACACATATGGAAGAGTAGAATTTTGATTGAATTATATTTTTATTGAAAAGGAAAAAAAAAAATCAGTAAAGTGAGATCTACCTATACATGTTACAATCTAGATGGATTGAACTGGACTTTAATTCTCAAATTTTAATGAATTAGAGAATATTATAATTATCATTTTTTTTTTTTCTACAATGGTAATATTTTTATTCTCATTTTTGTTGTTGATATTGTTGTTACTACAATTGACAGAATCAACAAGACTCGCAGACCAGGAGTATTGAATCACATGAAAATCCGCGTTTGCATTAACTTCTATGGAAGGTTTTGTCCATAAAAGTAACTTTTTGCTTGCACCTAAAAATTAAAATTTATTTTTCTAAAATAAAAGGAAAGGATCACTTAGACATGGAAATTGAATATAAATGTATCGTAAACATACCTAATGTTGTAAAGATGCAACGACGGGCCTTCAACCTTATGACGTAGAAGATCAGGTGATTTTTGTAAGAAAAGACGATCTAGCCTAAACCCTTCTCCCTTCACACGTGAGGAGGTTTGGGGGAAAAATAATACTAACCTAATTAAGGGGAAAAAAAGAGAGGTTAAACTCATAACCATTTTCCTCGATAATCTTATTATACATATTACTAATAAAATTATGAATAACACATTAATATTACTTATTAAAATTACTATTAATTTTTTACATATTAATATTAATTGTAAATTTTTTAATAAATATATATAGATTAATTACTAGTACTAATTACTCAGTATATATACTAAAAATATATTAATTTATATTCCTCAAAAAAATTTACGATAAATTTGAAAAAGAAAAAAAGATCTCCTCTTCTTATTAAATATCACTCTTGATTTCCTACCACTTCAAAAAAGATTTGTTATTCAAGGGGATGACATCGCATCATTATAATAATAATAACTAAAAGATTTGTTACTCAAAAGGTTCATATCGCATCCTTATAATAATAACAACTAAAACCTGCACGAATCGAAGACTTATGAAAAAAGAAACATTTATGTCTATATATAAATGAGCACGAATCAAGCATTTAAATGAAGCGGACGTAAAGAATTAAGAAAGAATCTCTGTTGATTATTTTCATCAGTTGAAATTTTTTAAAAGTTCAACAAGAACCCAGGGGAACGAAATGAAGCGATTTTAAAAGTTTCGCCATTTCACGATACGTGTTTTTATTTTTTGTAATAGCCGATTTTGTCGGATATCAAACTTTGGTCGCTTTTCATTAAATACTTACGGAATAAGGAAAGATGGCTTTTTTGTTGAATGCCATTTCATGATATATTCTTTTTGATAATTAAAAATATTTTTGCATTAATTAGGATTCGAATTTTAATAAAAACTACATATATTATTGCTTTGTCTACGTGACTGGTAGTGGTTAAAAAATAAATTCGAATCAAAATAAAAGCATTAACTCGAATTTGAAAATAATGGATCAAGTCTAACACATAAATAGATTTTATAGCTCCGACAACTCTATGCTCTTTTATGGCTGCCAACGTGGAAGAGAGATGTGCATCTTATTAAAAGTTTGTATTTTAATAATTTTGAAAGATTCTTAATTCTTATCTCTACATATTGTACACTTATAGGGTTAGATTTCATTCCAACCGAAGGTTTTAGAATTACAATTTTTGTAATATAAATATTTGTCTTGTTAATGAAATTTATCACCGATTCCAGATCCAATTTCTTTCTCCTATTTCTTCCTTTTGTATTTTCCTGTTTCTTCTTCTTTCGTTTGCTGGTTCACCAAGCTCTTCACTTCTTGACTTGGTATCAGAGTGAAGATGATATCCAGGGAACATTCGTCGAAATCACAAGCGCGATTGTTGCAAATTCGATTTGAGTTACAAACCATGAAGAAGGGAAACCTTTCCATGAGCGATTATATTGCTTGTGCTATTTCATTATCTAACATTCTTGTTGTTTCAGGATCTCCTCTATCAGATGAGGAGCTTGGCTTATTTTTGCTTGATGGGTTGGGTCCCGAGTATAATGCTTTAGTTACAAGCATTACCACCCAACCAAATCCTATGGGTCTTGAAATTCGTCTTGCTCGGCAGAACTCCATTACTACTGCCATAGCAAACTTAGCTGTTTCTGCAGAACTCCATTACTACTGCCATAGCAAACTTAGCTGTTTCTTCTCAGAATCGTGGAGGCCACAATCAACGTGACGGTCGTGGTGGCCGAAACTTCAATGGAAATGGTCATAATAATGGTAAATCAAATGGGAATGGCAAAATCTTCTGTCAGATTTGTCAAAAACCGGGGCACTCTGCTCTTAACTGCTTTAAGCATCTTGATGTACAAAACTTTGCACCAACAAAAAGTTCACCAAATCCTGCTGTTAATCATGTTTATACTAGAGGTGTCATCACTGATAATGCGATGTGGTACCCAGATTTGGGTGCTACACATCACGTTGCTAATAACATGAATAATGTTGCTGCTAGTAACCCCTATGTAGGTGTAGATGCTTTAATGGTTGGAAATGAGAACTCTCTTCTCATTACGCACACCGGAACTACTACTCTTCCTATTGAAAATGGTACAACTATCCTTAATAATGTACTCATAGTTCCAAGTATTCACAAGAATTTGCTGTCTATATATCGATTTTGTAATGACAACTTCTCAACGTGGAGTTTGATAACAATGGCTTCTTAATTAAGGATCGACACTTTGGGATTCCAGTTCAGCAGGGCCAAGCTAATCATCTAGAGTGTTTGTATCAGATTGCCTTCAATGTTCCAAGAGTTGCTCCTCAAGCCTGTCTAGCGACGACGGTGTCCATGGATACTTGGCAGTATTGCTTGCGACACCCACATCATTAGAAGACAAAGCTGATAGTTACCACTTTTGATTTAGCTATTGATAGTAATGCTTTTACCTTTTGTGATGCTTGTTGTCTAGGAAAACATCACAAATTACCATTTAATAATAGTGAAACAGTTATCAATGAGCCACTTGAGTTGATTTATTCTGATATATGGGGACCAAGTCCCATCTAATCTAAGGAAGGCTTCCGCTACTATATTCATTTTATAGATGCATGTACTAAATACACATGGATCTATCCCATTGTTTGTAAATCTCAAGCTCTTGAGGTATTTATCAAGTTTAAATCACAGATTGAGAAACAACTAATCAAACCTGTTAAAAATTTTCAAAGTGACAATGGTGGAGAGTACTTGGCATTTAAACAATACCTACAATCTCAAGGTATTAATCACAGATTTTCTTGCCTCTATATTCATGAGTAAAATGACTCATCAGAGAGAAAGCATCATCACATTGTAGATACTAGGCTTTCGCTTATGGCACATGCAAATCTATCTTATGTTTTTGGTCATATGCCTTCCTAGCTGCCACTTATCTTATTAATAGAACTCCAATGGATTCTCTTCAATAGAAAAGTCCACTTCTATGTCTTTTTAATGTCTTGCCAAATTACAAATCATTGAAGGTCTTTGGATGCAAGTGTTATCCAAATTTAAGACCATATATTAATCACAAATTCAGCTATAGAACTTCAGCATGCATTTTTCTTGGATATTCTCTTACTCATAAGGGATACATATGTTACTCTCCACAGCATCAGTGGTTCTATATTTCCAAAGATGTTTCTTTCGCAAAGAATGATTTTTCTCTCAACATTGAGAACATAGCACTGCACCTCCTCATGTGCAAGAAAATATAAGCTTTGATTCTAACTCATTTATACGGCCAACTCACATTACTTTGCCAACTACAAATGCATCTCAAGCTGAAAAGCTGAAAACTCTGGAAATAATTCTTCAAGTGAGAGTTCAAAAGATCACCATCAACCAAATGAGTCCTCACTCTATCGTAGACCAGTAGTAAATGTTGATGGTGATGAAGACAATGTGGAGATTGAACAGCAAAATCAGGATCGTCCAGTTACTAGGGCATCTAAGGGAATTTTTAAACCAAACCCCAAATATGCTCTCACTATGGCTAGTTCACGCAATATTCCTGCAACTTTAGATCAAGCTCTGCTTGATCCAAATTGGAGAGCTGTTATGCAATCTAAGTATGATGCTTTAATTAGAAACAGTATCTGGACGTTCGTATCTCCACCATCTGATGCTAATATAGTTGGAAGTAGATGGGTTTTTCGTATTAAGGAAAAACCAGATGGGTCCGTTGATAGATTCAAGGCCCGTTTAGTTGCACAAGGATTCTCTCAGAAGTACGGAATAGATTACCCGGAAACCTATAGTCCAGTGGTGAAGCCGGTGACAATTCATCTTCTTCTCAGCATTGCTTTCAATAATGAGTGGCAGATGAAACAACTTGATGTTTCAAATGCCTTTCTGCATGGAGACTTAGAGGAGAACATATATATGCGGCAACCTCACGGATTCATTCACCCAAAACTTCCTCACTTTGTTTGCAAACTTCAAAAGTCTTTATATAGACTTAAACAAGCATCGAGAATGTGATTTAAAAGACTCAAGGATTTCCTATTGATGCAGGGATTTATTGATTCAAAATGTGATGTTTCACTGTTCATCAAGAAAACTGCAGAATTTGTAACATATATTTTGATATACGTTGATGACATAATTGTTACAGGCTCAAATGCAAGTGATGTTGAAAACATAATCACACTTTTGGGAAGCAATTTCTCAGTTCGTGACCTTGGTGATCTACACTACTTCTTGGGAGTTGAAGTAAAGAAAAATGATCAGGTCTTGCACTTATCTCAGACCAAGTACATTGTTGATTTGTTGAAATGTTTTAAGCTAGAAGGTGTCAAGCCCTGTAGAACACCAATGGCTGCTTCAACAAAATTGAGAAAATCAGATGGCAATCCTTTGCAAAATCTTGCAGAATATAGGAGTCTTGTGGGCTCATTACAGTATCTGTGTGTGACACAACTAGATATATCATATACGGTCAACAAACTTTGTCAATTTCTAGCTTATCCAACCACTGAGCACTTGAAAGCTGCAAAGAGAGTTGCAAAATATCTCAAGTTTACCATATCTCATGGCCTTACTTATCGCAGATCTAAAGTAAATCATCTACAAGCTTTTAGTGTGGCAAAGTCATTAAGTGCATATTCTAATGTTGATTGGGGAGGGGATCCAGATGATCGTCACTCACAATCTGGATATTGCATTTTCTATGGACCAAATCCTATATCTTGGTCTTCAAGAAAACAAGTTGTTGTGGCAACTTCAAGTACAGAAGCTGAGTTCCGAGCATTAGTGCTCAAAGCTAGTGAAATTCTTTGGTTGAGAATGTTATTACAGGAACTAAATATTCCTTTCTCAACTCCTATCTTAAAGTGCGACAACATTAGTGCTATTCATTTATCTGTCAATCCAATTCAACATGCACGAACCAAGCATATAGATATTAAACTGCATTTCATCTGGGATCATATAAACAAAAAGAATTTTGTGATACAGTACACCCCTTCTCAGGAACAGTTAACTAATGCACTGACAAAGCCTTTTAGTTCATCTTTGTTTAGTGATTTTTGTCACAAGTTGACTCTCAATGTCCCTCCGTCTACTTGAGGGCGAGTATTAGAAGTTTGTATTTTAATAATTCTGAAAGGTTCTTAATTCTTGTCTCTACATATTGTACATTTGTAGTGTCAGATTTCATTCCAACTGAAGGTTCTAGAATTACAATCTTTGTACTATAAATATTTGTCTTGTTAATGAAATTTATCACCGATTCCCAGATCTAATTTCTTTTTCCTATTTCTTCCTTTTGCATTTTCTTATTTCTTCTTCTTTCGTCTATTGGTTGACCAAGCTCTTCACTTCTTGACTCATCTTACGGGCCGACCCTGTAACTCTCAAGTGATTTGGGCTGGACCTACAAACTGGGAAAGGCCCACTACAGTAAACTAGGCCGAAAAGGCATTCTACCACTACCACCAATCGTCCGCCCTTCGCCCTCACCGTTGAGCTTGTGAGATCCCAACACTTCCGCCAGCGGCCCTCCTGGTGTCGTGATGGGATTCATCCATCTCAAGGACACTGAATCTTCTTGTGACCTTCACGTCGACCGTCGATTCCCAAACCCATCTGGATCTGATCGCCGTCCTCCATTCCGCTAGCCGACATGGACAGGGTGAGCGTCGAAGAAACCGGCCGGCGGCTTCTCGTTCGACCATGCGTCGATGAAGCTCCTAGACGGGCATCTATCTGATCTGGTTCTAGTGACGCGAGGTCCGGACTCAAGAAGGAACTACAAGGATCGTTCAGATCGGAGTAGTTTAACTTGAACTCTCCTGCTTCGTGCTGGCGCAAGGTCATAGGGCCGACACTGTTCTTACCCACCCGACATTAGGTACGCCGCCCATCACTTCGCTGCATATCAGAGCGGAGGAGCTTGCGGCTGACGACCATGGAGAAGGACGACCGGTCGGCCGGAGGGAGGGGTAGGGCACGGACAAAGTAATTTCCACGCTTCGTTGGCGGAAAATACGAAGACGGTCGACTTTCATATTTCAGTAAATCAATAATGAATATTAAATTTACCAGATGTATAAATATTTGAAAATTTTAAATTTTCTTTTCTTTCGTTTTTTCGTAACACAAACATAGGTAAATAGCATAATCCTGGAACTTTATACACAAAAGAATGACCCTTTTCCGCTTTTTGCGTGTGCAAGTTTAAGGCACACTAATCAAGCCCAGAATTAAATAAAAAAGGAAGTTCACTGAAAAAACATTTTGACAAATTTTTCATAAAAAAATTTTCATCCATAAGATCACGAATCGATAACTAATTGCAAATATTATCTACTTTTTCAATCTAACTCCTGAGAGTCCAATCTTACTGGTCGTTAAAAGGATTTCGTTGGCCATCGTTTTATTTAGGATTTATTGTAAGAGGACAATATGGTTGTAGGTGTCTGTAGATGCAAGTGCTTGATATTTAAGTAGTCACGTATATTACACGTCATCACATGCCCAATGATTTATCAAATACCAACCTGATGACTTACGATCCTTCCAATGCTGCAACAGAACCAACTGGTTTTTGTCGGTGATCGGAAGCCGTGACGACATTAATATTGCTGTCACCACCCTCGTCAAATTGCATGCGATCAATTGGGAATGCTGTACTATTATTTGTAGTATGTTGAACAAAACATCTGTTTCTCATCATCACACGTAAGTCCTGCCTACAAGAAGTTGTAGCTCTCTGTCAAGCTGCTTTCCTGCTGGATGATCCAAATGTTAAACTTTTATTTCAAGCAGATGCTAACAAGAGCTAGAGCTTACCTACATCCAAAAAGGATAGGTGCCTACATTTGTATTGTAATCCCTCCTCCTGTTCAGCACATGTTATACTCGAATATTTATTATAAAAAGGATAATTGCAAGTAATCTTAATTTATTCCACAATCTTATTGATCCGCCGGCGCTTACACTTCTACACCACATGCAAGACGAGTCCTCTGATAATTTTTTGGGTACATGCAGATTGATGCTGAGACCTAACAAGAGTGCGGCAACGTGATTCAAGTTGGACAGAGTCGGAGAGGTTAGTGTTGGTGATCCCTTTTAAAATTATGTGAACTATTTTTTTCGCTTGATGAGAGTTTTACTTAATAATCTTGAGACTTGAGAAGGAAGATAAGAGAATGAAGATGTTGAGGTTTGAGGGCTTGTAGTTTGATGGTTGAGTAAGAGTAGAACTGCGAGGCAATAGGAGGGAGTTGAAGGTATATAAGACACTTGGGCGGTTTGGACTAAAACATAAATAAAAAATTAAATATTTTTGTTAAAAATGAAAATTTAAACTAATTTTTAGTCAACATGAAGTGAAACCACTATCTATACCCATCAAAAGGAGAAGCAAAACATAAGTCTTTTTTCACATAGCTATATTTTTAAAATTTTTTTAAGGATTTTGTAATTTATTTGATTTTTGACCTTTGTAATTATTTATATTAGTTTTTCATTAAAAATTGTTATCTTTTAAAATATTTATTAAAACCTTTAAAATAAATACAAAATTATTTCTACAAAAACGATCGCAACTACTATTTACAATTGCAATCCAATCCATCTAAATTTCATCCAATTGCGAAACTGTGTTGTGTTTTTTTCTCTAAGGCGGGGGGGGGGGACTAATGCGCCCTTACAATTTTGATTTTTTGTGTGTGTTTATTTATCGTTCTCATTACGTTACAATTCTTGTTCCTTTACTCTTTTTTTTTTTGAAAGTTACATTTCTTTATTTTTGACATGACCTTTTTCTAAATATTTCCTTTCTTCTTCTTTGCATGGTTACAATTTTTTTTTTTGCTTTTCCACGATTTTATCAATCACAGGGTTCGAACTCGAAACATCGCACATACATTAACAATAGATAGGTCTTTCATCGCCATGTCACTACTCAATGTATGGCAGTGTCAAACGAGGTTGGTTAATACAATAAGATACAATTATCACCAAAAGGTTACTATAAGATTCAAGTGCTTCTTAGGTATGGAAGTCTAGACATATAAGTCGATATCAGTTTTACCGTGAAGGAAGAAATGCTATATTTGAATTAAGGCAAAAACACTATCAATATTTTTAAAATAGCAATAAGGAAGCTTTATGCATAGGGCTACCATGTGCCCATAACATATGGACATTTAAGTTTGAGCACCACGTGATCTGCTAATGTAAATAATGAACTTCAAACATCAAATTAATATCCACAATTAATATAGAATAGGTTGAAATGATAAAAGCTTCTATGGGCATGTTCTAATCTTTACGACGTGATCAATACCAGGAAGCATGGTTGTTCTGCTCTATTTTGAGTGAAAGAATCTGGATACAACGAAATAATATCATTATAAAAAGCAAGAAAAATGTATTCTAACTTTTTCTGCGTCCCATGTAGTAAACCCATTTGAATGTAAAAGGCGCCATCCTTACTGGGAGGCAAGTGACTGAGAATGTTCAATTTAATATGATAAAATTTGTTGTAAAAAACGATGAATGGAAAATTATGAACTGTTCGCACTTACTACGAGTATATATCTGGCTAACAACAAAAAATTTCAGTTCTGTATTTCAGGCAGCTTGTTGACAATGAAGTTACGTACAAGAAAATTGCTTCCAAAGAGAAAGCAAAAAAAATATTAAGGGTGTATGAATTTCATCTACTACCCTAAAAAGAACCAACAGAATGGAGAAAGCAAAAAATGTATGAATTTCATGTACATTGCTTCCGAAGATCCATAACAATACATAAATTTAAGACATTAACAAATCAATCAAATAGCACAATCAATACCAAACAGAGTAATCAAATCAAATGTTCGGAAAAAAAGATCCACGAGAATAAAAAAGACGAAAACCTTTTCAAATTCATTTCCATCTTCGAGGAGAGGGACCAGCAGAAGAAATTTCTGATTCTTCCCCTTTCTCTGACACATTCTCCATTTATCCTTGCTGTCTTGCACCGATGTTTGTATCTTCCTTAGGATCTTCGACAGGCTCTGGAATGACAACTTCCTTCTTCACATCACTTTCAAGCTTGCTGGATTCTTTATCAATTTTGATATCTTGCTCAAAATCCCTCTTTTGGATTACCGTGGTTTCAGATTCTACACCCTTCATTGATGTATTCACCTCCTCCTGGGGTCCTACTTGTTCAACCGAACTTTGAGATGCTTCAGAACCAACATTGGTTTTAGAATCCTCGGAAGTATCTTTAGACATGGATATTTTTTCTATTGGAGTCGACTTTTCAACAGTAAGCACTTCTACTTGTTTGACATCGGTTTCTGTTGAAGATGTTACGATAGTAGATTTTTCTTCTTGGACTGATTCCTCAAGTATATTGATCTCCTTGGTTTTGATCTCAGTCTCTCCAGAAGGTTTTTCCATGTCTGGTTGTTGATCGTCTTGTGCTGATTTATCAGGGTCCTCAGAGCCAACAATGGTTTTAGAATCCTTGGGAGTATCTTTAGACATGGATATTTTTTCTATTGGAGTCGACTTTTCAACAGTAAGCACTTCTACTTGTTTGACATTGGTTTCTGTTGAAGATGCCACGATAGTAGATTTTTCTTCTTCGACTGATTTCTCAAGTATCTCAATCTCCTTGGTTTTGATCTCAGCCTCTGCAGAAGGTTTTTCCATATCTGGTTGTTGATTGTCTTGTGTTGACTTATCAAGGGTCTCAGAGCCAACAATGGTTTTAGAATCCTTGGGAGTATCTTTAGACATGGATATTTCTTCTATTTGAGTCGACTTTTCAACCGTAAGCACTTCTACTTGTTTGACATTGGTTTCTGTTGAAGATGCCACGATAGTAGATTTTTCTTCTTCGACTGATTTCTCAAGTATCTCAATCTCCTTGGTTTTGATCTCAGCCTCTGCAGAAGGTTTTTCCATATCTGGTTGTTGATCGTCTTGTGTTGATTTATCAGGGGTCTCAGAGCCAACAATGGTTTTAGAATCCTTGGGAGTATCATTAGACATGGATATTTCTTCTATTTGAGTCGACTTTTCAACGGTAAGCACTTCTACTTGTTTGACATTGGTTTCTGTTGAAGATGCCACGATAGTAGATTTTTCTTCTTCGACTGATTTCTCAAGTATCTCAATCTCCTTGGTTTTGATCTCAGCCTCTGCAGAAGGTTTTTCCATATCTGGTTGTTGATCGTCTTGTGTTGATTTATCAGGGGTCTCAGAGCCAACAGTGGTTTTAGAATCCTTGGAAGTATCTTTAGACATGGATATTTTTTCTATTTGAGTCGACTTTTCAGCAGTAAGCACTTCTACTTGTTTGACATTGGTTTCTGTTGAAGATGCCACGATAGTAGATTTTTCTTCTTGGACTGATTCCTCAAGTATATTGATCTCCTTGGTTTTGATCTCAGCCTCTCCAGAAGGCTTTTCCATATCTTGTTGTTGATTTTCTTGTGTTGATTTATCAGGAGTCTCGGATATCAATTTTTTGTTGTCCACATCTAGTAAATCTTTCTCAGCAATTACCTGCTCTGTTTGGATAGTTTTCTCAGAGATCTCAACTTCCACTGCCTTGACGTCAATTTCCTTTGCCTCCAGTGTGGTAACTTCGGCTTCCTTCAATGGTTTCTCAACATCAGGTTCTTTATCTGATGCCTTCATCTGGTAATTACTCTCATCCGCTGGCGAGTTCTTAGGTTCATCAATCTGCACAAAGAAGAAGACGGTACGTTTTCAAAACTAAGCAGATATTCACATAATGTTCAATTTCTTAATGCCGTCGGGCTTTCTTTCCCTTTTCAATGGAGATCGTATTGATTTCGACATTAATAAGGTAAAGAAAAGTGCTCCAGGCGTCTACACAATAAGCATGATGATGAGTTGTACATGACTTATGTTTACAGCTAGAAAGGGTTCAATATAAATGATCAAGATCACTACTCACGTAAAGAAAGGACAATGCGGAAGGGGAAAGCTGGGGTGGTCTACCATAAAGTGCTCGAATAAAATACCAAAAGAAGCGCCGGTAGATATTCTACCGAAAGTTACCAAAGACATCCCACAAGGCCACAACCCCGATAAAAGAATAACAAAAAACCGGTACAATTGCCCTTCACTGCAATCGAATTAGACTGAGACAGAAAAAAGAAGCACACACACAAAACGTTTTTAGCAGATCTCCTCTACCCAAGACATTACCCAACTAAAATGAACAAGTTCACAGCAGTCAATTATCGACCACAAACCTAACTTTGCACATAAATCCAAATTAGAAAAAAAGGTGTCTGTTTTTCCTGTCACAAGTTTTTCAATGCTTATTTGAAATTTTAAGCTCAAACCAGGAAAAAGAAACATAACGCACAACAAAAAGCGCAAGATTAGAGAGCGATAAACTGAAACGATCCTGTCCATTGTACCTCCTGGAACAAGACGCCAAGGGATCGACGCCTGGTGTCGTCCTCGAGCCACACTTCCTTCCCTAATTCTTTGGGCTTCCCTTCCTCCACCGCATTCCCACCTACACCTACTCCACCACCGTTGAAATCCTTCTTCTCGCCGGTAGCAGACGGCACAGGGGCGGGCTCCCCCACCCTATTCATCGACGACGGCGGCGCCACACTGCTCTTCATAGACTTGAACTTCGAAACACACGCTCCCATCTCTCCCTCCGTCTCTAGAACAGAGCAGCGGTGAGGAGGAAACGGAAACAGAGGCAAGTGGTGGCGGGGAAGAAAGACGGGAGGGAACACGAGACTGGAACAGGGTTTAGAAGAAAAGGTGTGCTCCACTCTCTCTCTTTTCTTTCTTCCTTTCTTTTTTTTTACAGCGGTTTCCATGTTTCTTGTCTGATGCTATTGAATAGGGCACCTTCACCCTTGTATTGATAGGCGTGTTTGGTTTTTTTAAAATGTTTTTTCAAGATAAAAAGATATATTAAAAGATAGAACGGTATTTTAGAATAGACATAGATAGAACGGTCAGTAAATCAGATAATATTATTATTTAATATTGTTAATAAACTTATATACTGTAAAATGGTATTTGGAGACGATTATTTCATTCAACATATTAAAATATATTAATTTCTTAAATTAAAATAGCGTAGCTTATATTGTTACGCTATTTTTAAATAATCATCCGCCAATAATATACCTTGATTAAAATACCGATGTTAATATGTAATCCAAAATTTTCGTTAACTATGGAAGCATAAGTTTTTGTATTTTGTTTTTCGGACATACTTTAGAATAAAATACTTTTACAAAGTTGTGGGATCGTGCCACCGCATAGAATCGATTATTTTTATGTATTATAAGTGACTAAATTTACTAACGCATGCAATCCCTCTGTATTATATTGTGAGATTTATGGAAAATAATATAGGAGGCATCGTGATCATTAACTTTGGAAGGTATTTGATAAAGATTCTTCAAAATGGTTTTTGACATTGACAGTTTTTCACTTTTCTTGAGATTTAAATCCTATTAGAAATTGTGATATTGTAATTGAATACGTAAATGATTCTTTGGAGTTAAACCAAATGTATATTTAACTCATTTCCGTACATCAATTTAGAAAACTACGAACCAAGAACTCTAACCGTAAAAATGAGTTCTATTACATGATCCATGCTCAGCGGACAGACATCGATACTATTACATAAAACCCCCTTTTTTTCGACGAAAGGGCAATATCACTCGCCACGCTTGGTAGATTCGCCGAAAGCTCGCTTCGGTATATCTGGCGACGCTTCGTTCCAGGCTTGCCCGGTCGGTCCAAGGTGTCTTGTTTTGTCTTGTCTTTTTTTAAAAACAAAAAAAACAAAAAAAGAAAATTCTATTTGAGATTTTCTAATATCGCGTCGCGATCTTCCCCCTTCTTCTTTAAATTTTATTCTTACATCTTCCCCCTTCGCTTCCTCCTCCGTCGAGGATTAGTGATCGGCACGCGGACGTGAGCTGGCAATTGCTCGGATTCGCTCCCCGCACGCTGTCGACCGCAGGATTTTCGCTGGGCGTCATGTTTTTTATAGTTAATACTTAATATTCCCGTTCAATCGATTTATGCCTATTAATCTACGACCTTAGTTCTTTGTAAAACAGAAGATGTTATATGTTATCTTGTCGTTCTTTTCGCATCCGTCGTATGCCATGCCATCTATTCGCATACAACAACGGGAAGAATACATTCATGTTCGCGAATGTTTACAGATCTTAAATATCCATAGCATTTACGTTTTTAATCTACTAAAAGTAGCGATACTTTTAGCTTGTACAAGGAATTCAATCTTGACGATCGAATGTATAAATTACTATCATCATCGGGAAAAGAGGTACACTTCTTGTGTCATCAAAAAAAAATTTTTATGATGAAGAACTTTTATAAAACAAAATTTCAGTGGCACACGATACAAAATTTTATCTATTCGTACCTTTCTATCACCCTTCATCAATTATAGTCTTCTTTAGGTTGCAGAAACATCTTATTTTTACTGAATAGAGATGTATATAGACCAACTTAGACCCTATTTTTAATAAAATAAAATGATGTAAGTCGTTCCAATGGGACCTAAATGGCTAACATACACTTTTCTGTCTAACATAATGTTGAAATACGAATACTGAACAATTCTACTATCATAATCATATCTTAAAAACGTAACGTTAAATAAATCGATTTCGTCTCGGATCCTTTATCAAATCGGGCAAGTAGGATCCATATTCGAGCATATCGATACGAAATCCAACGGTCAACATGACCCCGATCACGCATCACTTGACTCGCTCTCGTCCGTCATCTATCCTTCGTCGACCCGCACCGATGCCGACAAGACTCCGGCACGAAACTGAGTTCCGCCGAAGCCTTCCATGGCAGTGACCACGGCAAAGCTCCGAACCTTCCTCAGCCATCACCAACTCCTCCATTCCCCCAACCCAAATCCTGCGTTCCTCCTTCACTCGCGATTAGTTTGGTCCATGAAGAAGGACCCTTCCCTTGAATCCGCCCTCTCCCGCAACCGCCGCTGGATCGTTAACAACCAGATCAAGCATATCCTCCTCCGCGCCCCCGCCGGCGCTGCCACGGTCCGCTCATTGCAGAAGAAGTTCAAAACCCTCGACCTTCAAGGGAACGCCCTCAACTGGCTCAAGAAGTACCCGTGTTGCTTCGAGACTTATACCGACACTGAAGGCGAGGTCTGGTTCCGGCTCACAAAGCGGATGGCGGCCCTCATCGAGGAGGAGGAGGATGTGAGGGAGGCGCAGGAGGGGGAGATGGCCAAGCGGCTGGCGAAGTTGCTGATGCTCTCGAGGGACAGGAGGATGAATGTCGTGAAGTTGAATGAGTTGAAGCGGAGTTTCGGATTTGCTGACGACTATGTCCTGCGGTTCGCGACGAAGTACCCTGGTATGTTCCGGATCGTGAATTACGGTGGGAGGAAGAGTTCGATGGATATCGAGGTTGTCGATTGGGACGAGAGTCTCGCGGTCTCTGCCATCGAGGCTGCAGCGTTGGAGAAGGGGAAGGATCCGGAGTTCACATGCTCGCTGCCGTCCAGTTGGGTTAAGTCGTGGGATAGGTTTAGGGAGTTCAGTGAGCAGGAACCGTATGCGACGCCTTACGGTGATCATCGGTTGGATTCTGAGAAGAGGACTGTGGCGCTGGTGCACGAGTTGCTGTCACTGACTCTGTGGAAGAAAGCTTCGATTCTGAAGCTGGGGCATTTCAGAAGAGAGTTTGGATTGCCGGAAAGGTTGAATCTTTTGCTTCTCCGACATCCGGGGATATTCTATGTTTCAAATAGGTATAAGATATACACCGTGGTTCTCAGAGAAGGGTATGTTGGGTCGGAATTGGCGTGCAAGGATCCATTGGTGGTCGTTAAAGAGAAGTTTGGAGAGTTGATGCAGGAGGGCCTTCACGAGTACAACAGGAGGAGACACCAGTTGAATTTGGAGAAAAAGAGGAAGAAGGGCGAGCCTGCAGTTAAACGAGTGAGAGCAGAAGATGACGATGACGATGACGATGACGACGAAGTGGCTGCCCCAGAACTGAAAGAGGTACAGAATACAGAAGAGAGGAGAAGATTCTACAAAACCTTATTCGACGATATATTTCCCTGAATTTGAAGCAGCAGGTATGCATATAAACTGCAAATTTTTTCGAAGCATGAAGGCCTCTTGACATATAATGATCTACCAATATAGATAGGAAATCATCCAAGCATCTGTTAATTATTTCCTCTTGGAGCATGTTGATGCCTCCAGCAATATAGCTATGCATCGATCCATTTATGCCATTTTAGACAGCGCTCCACCGTGACTAGAAATCAATTTCAGCACTTACTCAGTTTCTTTAATAGTCTAACCTTTTTTTTTGGATAATGGTAGTTTCGAATCTTGGAAGAGATTACCCTGCCAATTGACTAAAAGTCTAACTAATACTTTTCTAGGTTTGTCACATTGTTCATTTGGTAAAACGGGGAGAGAGTTCTGAGCTTCCTCAAGTAAAGAAAGTGCCTCCCTTTTGCAATCGTACAGTGCCATTGGGTTTTCTAAATATCTAAACGAACGATCTTGCAAACTATTTCTCATTATCCAGTACAAATCTCCTTTAGTTCTTTTCTATAACCAATACAAATGAATTTAGAATTGGTTTCTTGTCGGCTACTATCAGTTCATCACGGCAGAGACATAGTGTTATCCATGCCTATCTCCATCAGACTTTACCTCATTTTTACACCAATGACAGAGAATGTCTACCTTTTCAGGATACCTCAATCTTAATTGTGGACAGAATAGCCTGATATGCATCTCAAGCTACAAAAGAATCCCAATGGAAATTGACAGCATCCCGAATATCAATTCTTCAAATTTAAACGTTAGTTTTTGTTGGTGAGCATAGTTTTCTTAATGATGGGATTGTAGGCGACTCCATTTTATTTAGTTGGCAAGGGTCTACTACTGATTATGATCTCAAATTTATTTTGTTGTCAGTCGATTTCTAGCAGTTCAAGAGTCCTGCCTGATTGAACCAGGACAGTGCCGGTAGTGAATACGGGTTACAAACTTCTGAAGGATACGGACAGGTATTTGTATTGTAGAAGAAATCTGGACGACCACCTATGACCCTTTTCTTTTGGTGATTCGGGCCATAGCCCATACCTGCATCTCTGCAAACGATGTAGTAGTAACCAAAAATCAGAGGAGGAATTGACCATCACACCAAGATCGTTTTAACTATTCCTTTGAAATGATCTCCTATCTGAAGTATTGGGATATTGAATCGGACCGCCCTTTAGAAATAAACACTGGTTGCACCTGATTGACAGCTCAATGAGACATTTGTTCAGCAACATCGTCAGAAGAGTGTAGCATATCATTTTGTACCCATCCATGCGATTATGCCCTTTCTCGTACACTACTCACACAGATGACCACAAACAACTGTAGTGCCAATTCCAGAACAGGTCACTGTAAAAAACACAACTCTAATCCAAATATTTTGGTTGCGTCACCTAGTCAAGCTTGAATGATTTTGCTTTGTCTACTACACCCAAATTGTAAGTTTGCCCCAAATTTCGGTGTCTGGTACACTATCATGTAATTTGTTGATTTTATTACGTACCTTCCTTTTTCTTATCGATGAAAGTTTTGAAATTTTTGTAACAGTAGACTCTTCGTGGAAAAATATGTGACTCCACTACTCAACAGAGAAGATACGAGACAGCGAGAGGGGTTCTTTAATTTTAAACTATAGTGTTCCTGGTGGCACCCCTTTTTATAAATTATCTTATCATTAAAAATAATACTTATTTATATACTGAATACAACAATAACAACTCGTGCAATAATCTTATTACGTGAGGTTGATCATATGAATCTTTTTCATACAATTAATCTTACCATGTAATCTATTTATGGACATGTATGAATACATCTTCAGAATTCCTTTTTGAATTTCGAAAATAACGGTACTCATAATTTATTTTAGAATTTGAATTTTTTTAAATGTAAAAATTATTATCATTATTGAAGACGTTTCTTTTTCTTTTTTTTAAAAAAATCCTTATTAAAAAAAAGGTTGTGTGGAATTTCATGTAAAGCATCTACCTTTTCAAGACGGTGCGGTCACGGCGTGTTCCTCCGACGCGGTGGACGTCACGTGCGTCGCATCGTTCCGCCTGTACTTCATAAAGCCCCGGACGCGTACTTGGAGATCCGCCAGGTTTCCGTTCCACGCCTTTCTTTGTTCACTCCACTCGGGCTGCCACATCCTTGCCTCCCCGAAAATCATGGGTACGCTCCCTCTTCCTCTGATCTCCCCTAGATCGCCACTGCACCCTCCATGTTGGGATCTGTTCGTCCTCTGTCTGTTTTTAGATTTAGCAGTCTTTGATCTGGTGCATGGTGATGTTCTTCGTTTGCAGATCAACTCACGTGGTTTCGATGCTTTTGTTGTTTCCATTTGGCGATATGGAAATTTTAATCGTGTTTTTTTACATCAACTGATAGTTTCTTATGCCATAAATTGTGTTTAGATCTGTGATTTCTCTGTTAGTGAAAGACATAATGGCTGTGGTGGTGAGAAATGAATGCCAATCGAAAAGGGTATCGTGACAAACGGGAATTTCTTTTCGCTGATAGAGTGGTTCCGACGTCTCACTCTCATAAGAAACTTTTTGTGTAAAGATTGCTATGCCCCTATGACAAACGGGAATTTCCCAGCTAACAGATTTCAAAATCATATCAATGACGGAAACGTTAATTTTGAGTTCTCCATATTAATACGTTCACTTGGAATCCAAGTCATCTCCTGGTTGATAAACTATTCATTAACCTGCTAGACAAAGATGGTTGCGTTGTTAACTGCTTGCCCTATCATGAAACTATTTTTTTTATACGCTATCCACATATGGTCTTACTGTGGAATTAGTTGCATTCTGCAGCAGAAGATCATGAAGTTCAGAATATTGCATCTGGGAAACGAACAGTTCCTCGTTTGAACGAGAGGATTCTGTCATCATTATCAAGGAGATCTGTGGCTGCACATCCCTGGCATGATCTTGAAATAGGTAAGAATTAAGAATGGTACCTTCATAATGGCATTGTCTGAAAACTTAATTTAGATTGACACAATGCGTGATTCTCACTGCAGGACCTGGTGCTCCAACTACTTTCAACTGTGTAAGTAATTTCTTGTTCTTATTGTACTGGTAAATTGGCATGTACGTTGGAAGTTATTACAATCACATTAATTGTGGGAAATCATTTGTTTTTTAAATAAATATTTTTCAATATTTGTAATGCATAGAGATTATCTTGCAGTTATGGAAACTTTTAAATTTAGTTTGCAATTTGCAACATGAAACACATATCAAAGAACTCCATACACAAAATGAAGTCTACATTTTATAATTTCACATCAATTATAAAATAATACTCATAATTTTTTTGTAAATTTGTAGAAATCTATCAATTTGTAATAAAATATCCAACAACTATGTAAGGGAGAAAATAAGAGTCTAGTTTGAGCTAGTTGTGTAATTTAAACATAAAGCAGGAGAGAAGACAAAAAGTAATTTAAGTGTCATTTGAAGAACTACCATGTGATATAAATAATTAGTAACAAAAGGAGCATGCAAATTAGGATAAATTTTATATAAAAACATGATTTACCAGATACTAAATATGAGAATTTTGTAAAATTGGCATAAGACAAGTATCACATTGGGTTTCACATATTGTATGTTATTTAATGTATTCTTAACTCCATATTATTAAAAGTAATAAAGAACATGCTTAGGTGATATATTTTTTCTTTTGACAAAATCTATAAATAGTAATATATATTATATATACAAATAAGTCTTTGTGTCTATGCTATTTATGTAATTCAAGGCATACTTCATTAATTCATTTGTAAATCCAATGCCTTATAATATGGTCATGGTGTTTGTTATGCTTTCAAAATTTGTGGGGTTTAAAACAAGAATAACTCTAGTTGTGTTTGAATAAGATAATTCTTAGCAATTAGTTTATGATTTTAAATCTTTGCTATTTATACAATTGATGGCATACTTCACCCACAATTCCAATGCCCAGCAAATATGGTTATAATAATTATACAACAACAACAATTTAAACCATAATCTTAATATGTAAGATCAGCTGACATGAATCTTTGTCTTTCAAATATTTCTATGTATGATCAAATTATAAATTTAATTTTTTTCTCAATATTGTTAATCAAGTAGTTTTAGGCCCTCCTCTATTGTTTTAGTTTCTTCTACACTAATTAATTCTCCTCTCTTAACTAGTGCATTCTTTCATTTCCTAAGGATATAATCAAATCACCTAAATCAATTTTCTCTTATCTTCAATAGGTACAACTACTCTAGTCCTAATCCTTTTTTTTACCTGTCCTTTATAGTATCACCATTCATCCATCTAAGGATATATATTTTAGCAATACTAACCTTTCACATATGATTATATTTCATAATGCAACATTCTTAGTCAAAATATAACTGGATGAATAGCAATTTTATAGAATTTTCCTTTTAATTTTAATGGTATCCTCCTATCATATGATACTTTAAAAGTATTTCTTTATTTCATCCATCTTACTTTAATTCTATAAATAACATTCTCTATAATTTCACCATTGCTACTTATTATAAATTTTACATATTTAGAAGTTTTATTAATGTTACAATTATCTAAGTTTGTACCTTTATCATTATTCCTATTTTGAACCTATATTTTGTAGATTCAGTTTTTGATCTATTCAACTTAAATCCTTTAGACTCTAAAGTATTTCTCCATCATTTTAATTTAGAACTGATTCTTAACTTATTTTCATTAATTAAAACTATATTATTAGCAAATAGTATATACCAGGGTATATCTCTTTAAATTTTCTTAATTATTTCATATATAACCAAGACAAATAAATATGGACTTAAAGGGGATCTTTGATGTAAATCTATGTCTTTTAGAAATTCCCTAATTTTTCTTATAATTTTAACACTAGTAATTGCTCTTTTATATAAGTCCTTCATAATAATATATCCTCTAATTATTCCTCTCTTTCTAAAACTCACCATAACAGGTTTCTAGATACTTTATTATATGCTTTTTCTAAATCAATGAAAATTATATGAAGTTACTTTTTCTTAATTCCAAAATTTTCTATTAATTGGCTAAATAAATGAATAGCTTCTACCGTTAAACTATCTGGCATAAGCCTAAATTGATTTTCTACGATTTTATTTATATGCCCTAGTTTTTGTTCAATGACCTTTTTCTATAATTTTATAATATAACTTATTAACTTAATATCATGATCCCAAAATTTGTGGAGTTAAAGAAAAGAATAACTTTGGTTCTGGTTGAACGAGATAAATCTTAATTATTAACCATCAGCACTTGATTTTGAATCTTTGCTATTTAAGCATAATAATTATGCTTCCAAAATTTGTGGGGTTTAAAAAAAGAATAACTGTGGTTGTTGTTGAACAAGATAAATCTTGACAATCAACGTGTGATCTAATAAGCAGATATGACATCTAATGAGCTGGTTAGTACATGGTAACTTTAATATCAATGGCATCTACTTGATCTTTGTAGGTTGTTGAAATACCTAGAGGAAGTAAAGTCAAGTACGAGCTTGATAAGAAAACAGGGCTGATCAAGGTAATTACTACAAAAAGTTGTGTTTGAAATATGTTTAAATATTGCTACATCGTTGCTGATATTTCAGATGTTTTGTTTTTTGAAATGCACTAAAATAGATATCATTTAGTCATATTATTTGTTTTATCAGATATTTGATTCCTTTTTGCCAGTATCTGACTTGGATCTTAAAACCTTACTTCAGGTTGACAGGATCTTGTATTCCTCTGTTGTATATCCTCACAATTATGGTTTTATTCCACGTACACTCTGCGAAGACAATGATCCTATGGATGTTTTAGTCATTATGCAGGTATCCTAGATAGAACATCATTTGATCCCCATCCTCATGTGATGATTAAATATACCGATTTTCTTTGCAAATTATATCAGGAACCAGTTGTTCCTGGCTGTTTTCTGCGAGCCAAGGCTATAGGACTTATGCCAATGATTGATCAGGTACTTATATCACAAATTCACAACTCTAACTCCAACTACCAAACTACTAACATATGCTGAAATCAACTGAAACAATTTAACAGGGGGAAAAAGATGACAAGATTATTGCTGTTTGTGCCGATGACCCAGAGTATCGACATTACAATGACATCAAGGAGCTACCTCCCCACCGCTTGGCTGAAATACGCCGCTTTTTTGAAGATTGTATCCTTATTTATTTTTAGAACTTTTAACTAGGGCCCTTTCTTCCATAGTTGAAGAACATGCAATTTATATCAAGTATTACATTTCATTGCATTAACTTTTTGTTTGTAAGAACTTTTGTAGCTATTTAACCAATGCCAATATTTTTGAAAGTATGTTGTTGGAATCATAAGCCTAATCCTTGACGAGCAGCACAGACAAGAAGAATGAAAATAAAGAGGTTGCCGTCAATGAATTCTTGCCTTCTAGTGCTGCTTACGATGCCATCCAATACTCGATGTAAGTTGTCGTGCTTTACCTATGTTACCATCAATCTGCATTTGACGACTTGATGTTAGTTTTAAAAATTTCTGTATTGTTATATTCTGATATTTGCTTTGGAAATTCATATACCTTCTGCCATCACATATTTTAGAAATCTTTGCAATTTACGAATTTTCTAATCATATGTATATTAGATTTGTCCTTTAAGACTGAAAAATCCCAGAATATGTTTCTTAATTACAGAGGCTTTTATTATCATTTATGTCTAAGAAAATTTGTATTCCTCTGGCAGACTTATTAGGCAAGAGTTTTATGCTGTTCCACAATAGAAATTATCTCACATTGCAAATCCTAACTTCAGGCTAGTCAACGTTGTTGATTAGACTGCAAATAATCGATGTCATCACGAGAGATCTTTTCAGTCAACGTTAACAGAAACATATGGAAATATACTTCTAGAATTTTGTAACGCTGACGTATTTTTCCTTTTGATTTCAGGGACCTCTATGCTCAGTATATCATGCAAAGTCTGAGACAATAAATAAGTGATGGGAAGACGTCCAGAGTTGGCAATCAGGGCGTTTTCGTTGGTGGTGAAATCCTCCAGGCGTTACATAAAGGATGGAGAAATAACTTATTTTATTCAATAAGAACAGAGCTGTACCTGCGCATTATAATTTACCGGAGTCTGATTTGATTCAATGCAGACAATGCATATTGTGGTCGACACCTATGCTTTTTTCGTCAAAACTATTATTAGTGAAATTAGATTCCAGCGTTATCTATACTTTCTCGGTCTACTAGGAGGTGACTATCCATCATAATAAAACCGTCACTACGAAATATGCAACCCGGCACCTAAGATTGTAATTCTATAGTCAATATATATATATACAAACTAATGAATTGATCTAAAGTAGTTCGAATATTTGGTTTAGTTTTTAAAACAATGCTCAAACGTAGCTTACAATCTTATATGTGGTTCGGCTATTTAAATGGCATGGTCTGAATCTGTATGTGCAAGCAAATACAACACCCATCATCTTCTTCGTCAATGTAGGCATAAGGGTAGACTAAAATTAGCAATAATTGCAACTCAATTTTGAATGGAATTTTATCATACAATCTATTGACTATGTAATTAGAATCTATTTATACAATAACCAAAAACATTGGGGAAGTATCTGTTGACATTGGATAACTTTTGGACTTTCGCTTACATACCCTTAAAAAAGCTAAAAGAACTCATATATCCTCTAAATTAAAATATTATCTTAGACCTTAGACATCTTTCGAAACTTAAAATCATAATTATCGTATACACATGCCGTTAACGGAGAAGCAGCCAGCCATGATAATTGTATTATAATTATGTTTCCAAGGATGTCTAAGAGAATATTTTAATTCAAAAGGTATATCGGCTATTTCTAACTAATATTAATAATGTTATTGACGACTATAAACGTATCATATGATTTTGACATTAATTAAACAAGTATTTATCTTGATCTATAGGTGTCAATTTTTTTTTTTTAAAAAAAAAATAATTTGAGTCATGGATGGATGTCTACAACGTGGACGTGGTCACGAATCATTTTTCGTAGGTCCGGGCAAGTCCGAAGAGAGAACGGGACGTCGGTAAACCGTAAACTTCGGGAACGAGAGATACATCGTCGACGACCGACGTATAAATTAAATTTCCCATTTATCCATTTTGCCCCACGAGTGTCTGATGTCTCCTTCCTCCACCCTCTTCCCTGCTCAATTCTTTTGATCTCCGTCACCGTGCGGGTTCCGATTCCTTAGGGTTCGGCATTTGTTCCCCCGGAGGTGGGATATTTCCGGTTCTGTGATGGCGGACAGGGAGGAGGAGGAGGATCTGCAAATGGCTCTCAGGATGAGTCTCCAGGGTTCCCTGCCCGAGCCGAAGAGGAGCAAGCCGTTTGAAGAGGAGTCACAGGAGGCGAGGGAGAAGAGGTTGCAGAGAGAGCTCAGGGCTGCCGCCGCGGAAAGGAGGATTTCCATGTTGCGGAAGAGTGCAGCGACGACCGCGACGGCGGTGGCGGCAACTTCTCCAGCTCCGGTGGAGGACCGGAGTCGCCGAAGCATTGGGAAGGCGGAAAATAGTGGTTTCGATGGTGGTCGCTCTGTGAGCTTAGGCGATGGGGAGGTGAATCAAGCTGATGAGAAGAGAGAAAGGAGAGATGGGGGTTTGGGAGAGGAACTGTCTCCCGAAGTGGCGAATCAGCTGTTCTCGATGATGTTTGGGAATGACGTCTCAACTAGCATCCTTTCTCAGTGGACTAATCAGGGAATCAGGTCTAGTAAAAATCACACTCCTGCTACGTTGCTTGTGTCAGTTCTCAATTTTTGTTTCGTGGGAAGAGAATGTTATAATTTTTTGTCAAAACCGAAAACCTTCATAAGATCGAGATTAGAAACACTTTTTGCAAAGTTGGAAACTTAAACAAGTTTGAACTATGATAAATGAAGTTGAGAACTTTAACAAGTTTAAGCAAAGACAAACATATCCAAATGTATCCCCTAGAACTTATAATTGAAATCGTGGCATCTATTGCATGTATTCCTGCATGTTATCTTTCCTTTTCGGAAGGGTTCACTAGGATACAGCCATCATGCTTTGATTTGAGAAATTGATAGAGTGAAGAAGGTTTAGTTTGCATGACATGCTGTAAAGGTATCCGAAATCCACTATGTATTTGACACGGCTTTGCTGTAATGCTGGTAACTGTGGAGACATCTGTCATCATTGATGTATAAATAAAGAAAACAATCGGTAATGATTGGATTCCCACAATGTTTTCACATGAAAAACCGATAAGAATATAGCATGCACATCCAAAGCTATTCAACTGTTGCATAAAACTAGGACACTAATTGATCTTGCACATTAGAACATCTTTCTATTCCCATTCTAACCTTCTCCAACTTTGTCAATTCTCCCTTATCAACCTCTTCCCTTTTGTTTTAGAGACATGCCTTTTTATTCCTTCTATGCTCAGATGCCTCCTGGATGGAGACGGTTGGTGTAGACTTTGACCCCTTGAAAGGGTCAAGGAGGATCCAATCAGCAAAGACTTCGAAATCAATCACCACCTGCTTCACTTGTTGAATTTGACAATTATCTTTGTGTTGTATCCACGACATTGGAGGGAGATAACATTAGCTGGAAAATTAATTATGGCTAATTAATATTGTTTTGTCGAATGCACTCTAACCCAAATGGTCAACAATACTCTATCTCATTCTACAAATCACTTGTAGCTTTTTCGCTTGCTTAGTTTGAGTAGAGGTAGACACACTCCAAAATAACTTCCATTCAATGAAAGAAATAAACAATGTGGTGGAAAAATGTTTGCAGAGTTGAGTTAATATGAATCAGGAGAGTGACTAGAAGTCTAGGATTCTCAATTGTTTTTTCAAAAGAAATGACTTTGGAAGGTGATCGACAAAGAGATTCACAAGTCTACAATATATTCAACAAGAGCTGGAGATGGTCTCTGTCAGAAGGAAATGCACACCTCATCTGGAGGTCATGGAAATTAATTATTATGATGTCTCTCATCCTACTTATATTAATTTTCATCACTCATCTCAGTGAACTATGGTTGACTAAAAATGGAATCATTCTTGTAGCTTGAATACTTATATTAACTATTCTTTCTTATTTTCCTTATTGTTCCCATGCTCCACATATTCTCAAACAACTCAATTCTCTCTCTCTCTCTCTCACACATATTGCTCATAGAACTCTACATGTCGAGTAATGATCAGCATATGACACAGATTTCATATGCACATTTATATTATGAGGGCGTCCTGTGTCTTATCCTTTTATTCTATCTATTTGTCGTCTCTTCTGAAAACACTAAATAAACTTTGAGAAAGGGATGGGGCATGTTTAGTGTAGAGAAGGGATTTGTGTTGTAATTCAATAAAATCAAATAATTTGTTTAAAGGGGTGATTGGTGTCTCTGACTTATTAGAGAATATCTCTCATTTTTCTTGATTCATAACTTGTAAACATTCTAAGGACTTAAATGCATGTACAGTTATCTCCTTTTTGCTTTACCACTCAAAAAATGTTCCCTTTGCTTCAAAATCCTCAGCAACTGGTGTTATTGCCTTTCATAACTATTAATGTGCAGCATTTTATTTTGGTCCACAACAAGCCAACAACTTTGAATAGGCTCCTTATTGCTGCTTTGGCCATTGATCAAGTCAATTATGCAAAGAGTCCAATTATAAAAACTGTGCAGTGCTGATTTTGATGTCAGTGATGAATACATGAATTGATAAATAGTTCCATTTTATGTGGTGAAATGATTAACATGACATAGTTTTTTACATGTTTTATAGCACCTTCCATAGTCATAAAAAACTACTTTCTTTCCTTTGCATAACTATTCTCAACCAAAATATAGGTTTAGCTCTGATCCGGACACATGTATAGGTCTGGTGCAGCATGAGGGAGGTCCATGTGGTGTCTTGGCAGCAATACAGGTAATCACTGACCATCATCATTTGTAAGTTATACTTTGAATTTCCGCTTAGCATTGATCACCAATGTTATGCTTATGGATAATTAACAGTCCCTTGTTTAACTCATCCATTTATGTTTTCCTAGATTTACGTGGAATGTGGATTTTTTGTCTTCTGTTTCCAAGTTTCTAATGCCGATTTTGTAGGCATAATTTATTGATAGGCATTGGGTTTTACCTTGTAAGAACTTTTATGTGTTTGGTGGACATTGCAAAAGAGCCATTTTCTTTTAACGTGATTCACAATCAATCAGATATTAGACTGTTATGGTGGTGGTTATTTTTCATCTGCTATTATGTTATTTACGATATGTATTTATACTATATTTTTTATTTAATCTCATTGTTAATCTAATCGATGAGCCATGCTTTTCTTCATTTCTTTACATAGCTATTTGAGATGAATTTCCCTGTCAAAGGTAGCCATCATATCAAAAATTTTAGATCTATGCAATTTAATCTGTTTGATTTGTATAAGAAATTTAATTTTCAATATCTAGAATCCTTTATTTCTCATGTCAAGCAATTCAAGCACCATTCTTGCCATTTGTGGTCTCTGATTCTATAAAATCTGCACAAGATGTCAAAATTAATGAATACCATTTTCATTTGAGCTTACCTAAAAAGGGAATTACTTTCATTCAACTTGTACAAGAATCCTATTAGAACTGGTCAAGCTGAACCTGCTTTGGTTATTGACTCAGTAAAAACATCTAATTTATGAGTTATGGAGCTGTCATGCCTGACTGAAAAAAGAGATATCTAAATGACGAGAAGTTTTCTTCTTTCCTTTTGTTTTAGCAGCTACATTTATGTAAACTGGCAGGTGGGCTCATGCTTTGAACAGTTTAGCTATTAATGAACTATTAACTTCCCTTGAACCATGCCTAGTTTCAATTGCAAACACAAAAATGATGAGGGAAAAAATTGAATGCACCCATCCACCTGTTCAAATCCTTAACCCGTGAAAGGTTGACTTTGATGACTCCCTGAGCAAGTATGAGATAATCTACCTTCGTAACTATGTTAAGCTCACATGGTTGTAGTTGAAGGTTGAGCTTCATGCTATTACTATATGCTCTAAATGCTTCAGAAACTCAAGGATAAGATGAGTTTGAGTCATGGTGACACTGTCAAAATGAGAATCATTAACTGAAAACCATGGGTGTATTGGTGTTTCCATCTGTACATCAACAGTGAATTGAATGGTGATCAAAGTATCATAAAATACCACTAATTCTCTAATGGATGCTTTGGAAATTTTCAAATATCCAACAAAAGCACCATGACAATTAAGAGAAATAATCTAGTACAATATATTTGGGGCCACATCTAATTGCATTCAGTATTTGTTTAACTTGTTGCTATGCTTCTCCTTGCAAGTTGGTTTTCTTGTTTATCCTTCAGTCTTGTATTTTGTGTTGCATATGTTTGCTGGAAACTGTTTCATGTGAAGAACTTGGAAGTTGGAAATAGAAGAAACTGGTAGCACTTTCTGGAAGACAAAGACCTTGGTAAAGTACCTTTTGCATACAAAAGGTACAAGAATGAATAAACATAAAAGAAACAAACACAAAGTCAAACACCAACTTAGGGCTGCATAAGGTTACCCAAAAATATGAATATAAAGTAGCAATTTGATATTATCAAATTAGAAGGAGGCTGAATAACAAGTTAAAAGCATTTTAGGTAAGAACAATAAATAGTGAAAGATAAAATGGAAAAAAGCAATGGTTTTGTACAAAGTAAACAAATATCATTTCATTACTAAGAACATTTATATATTTGTATTGATGAACCCATAGATGGATTCCCATCTAACCTATATACCTCATATAACTAATCTAATAACATATCTAATGATATGTCTAACACTCCTCTTCAAATTGGAGCATATTATGCGCAACTTATTACATGAAGGCCTAAATACTTAAGCTCAACTTTTGGTGAATATATTGCTTTAAAGATTAAGTATATAGGGTGTATATACAGAATCCATGATAATTTTCATGAACATGTTTGTATGTATAATGATTATCAACCTTAATATGTTTAGTACACTTACAAAAAGTTGAATTGTTTGCAATGAGAATTATTGTTTAATTGTTACAATGCATCAACATGGGTACTTCCATGGTGATAATCTAGGGTTCAAAAATGGATTGATCCAGTCTCTAGGTCTCAGTGATCAATTCTCATATGTTTTTTGCACACTTGTGCCAAACCGCAATTGGCCAACAAATTGATTGTGTGCAATAAACTTGCTGATCAAGCCATTCACACACTCCATTTTCCTGTCCATTCTACATTGTTGTTTGTGATGTGTGTTTGATGTGGACACATATCATCCTTTGATTAGCTAGGCCTCAACATTCCCTCCTACCACCAATCATGGGCTCATGTATCAATCCATGCATACAAAATTTCACTGATTTGGATCAGTGAAATAGCTAACTATTTCAATAAGATTATGGGTATTGAACATGTTGCAATGGAGATTTTAGTCTGTGTCAGCGAAAATCTGTCAATTTTGGTCCATATTGGTGAAATTTCAACCAAAATTCATTGATACAGTTGGAAACCTTTTTCAACTTGGTTACTCACTTTAACTCTCCTCCTATCTTCTCTTCATTGAATCTCCTTGGGATTTTCTCATTTGGATCTTCTATAATCTTCATTGATTGATTAAAGGCTCTCCAACAAGACTAACACTTCATTTTGTGAAGCTTTCTTTCTATTTTTGTTATTTCTCTTGTTCAAGCTTTGATATTATTTCAAGAGTTTTTATATACTTGTTCAAGAGTTTGTTATAATATTCAGTTTTTTTCCCTTATTCTCTTTGATTTTCCTTACTGATTTCAACTTATTTTCTAATTTTATTTTGATTTATAGATTTTTAAGTTATGATCTATGCAGGAATGCTCATTTTAGTTATACACTTTGTTTCCAATTTTTGACTTGATGAAACTATTGACTCCATTTAATTGATGTGTGCTTTTAGTATAAAAGTGTCAAGTTCTTTATTGTTATCTCTGTATGTGAACACCAATGTGTATTATCTACAGTATTTTAATTATCAAAAAATTTCTAAATTTTAAATTTAACTAGTTTTTGTGTTGTGTGTCTTGAGTTAACTTTTTGCAAATGCTTAAGTCAAAATTCAAGGTTTTTGACTAAAATTTGATATTTCTGTGCTTTTACACTGTCTACACTGAAATTTCCATTAATACTTGGCATATCCCTTTTTTCCTTAACATCAATACATGATATAAAACCAATATTAAATTCTATGCCATCAATATAACCATAAATATGCGTTTATTCCTCCCATTGTTTGATACACAATAATGTAGAACATACCCTCTTGTCCTATCCACACTGACTTAAGCATCAGAGGATTCATGGGCAACCACAACCTTATGGGTTTCAAGTACTTACTTTGTTTCTTGCAAGGTGCAACAACCACCTTGTTCGATCCTAGTGAGCAGAGCTAGTGGCTCAAGCTTGAACCAAGTGTAGCCTAGGTCAAGCAAAAAAAGTCAGACTGTCCAGCTAGAGGAAGGTTGTGTAGAAAAATCATGTTCTATTAGTAACAAATAAGTCACGTTATCTCACATGTTATCTATGTCATAGGGTGATACTTTAGATCTGCACTAGGCATGGACAACACACTTTATTTCATGCTTCACATGCCTGTATAACACTTCATGTCTCTATTGTCCCTTACCTAACCAAAGTCTATAATCTATGAATTATCCTTTGAGAGTAATTTGTGTTAGAATCCTTGTGTTTTGATAATATAAAAACCTATGTGAGAAGTTTATGTATTTTACTTGTACAAATGAAGTGTCATAACCAAACAAAGGTCAAACAGGTTAAACAATGCTGCACAAGAAACTTAGAAGGACTTTAAAAGAAATCATTAAGTTGCAAGATAATTGGATGATTTCATAGTCAATCAGAAGATTTCACAGTTAATTAGAAGGTTTCACAATTGGTTAAAGCAAATTGAAAGGTTTCACAGCTAGTCAGATAGTTTTAGAGTATATTGAAAGGTTTCAGAATTAATCGGAAAGTTTCAAGGCATTCAGATAGTTTTCGGAATGTTTCAAATAAAACAGTCTAAAAGACAGATACCTTTGGAAGGTTTCAAGCCAAATAGTTCAAATCTAAATAATCTCACGTGTTGAACTTAAAAATTTACGTGATCAAAAGAAAACATTGCTAAAGCCTTCAGATAGTTTTAAGAAGTTTTCGAAAGGTTTCAAACAAAACATTCCAAAAGACAAATAATTTCGAAAAGTTTCATACTAAACAATCCAAATCTAAGTTATCTCACGTGCGAAACTTAAAAATTCATGTAACAAGCCAAAAGGAATAACTGTTCGAGCCTTCAGATAGTTTTAAGAAGTTTTCAAAAGGTTTCAAACAAAATATTCCGAAAGACAGATAATTTTAGAAGATTTCATACTAAATAGTCTGAACCAATTAATCTCATTGTAGAACTTAAGTAGACATGTGACTGGTAGAAAGAAATAACTGTTCAAGTTTTCAGATAGTTTCAACACTTTCGGAATGTTTGATTTTACAGCTCAAAAGATTTTCAGATAGTTTGATTCAGCTACTCAAGCTTTTGGATAATTTCAAGAAGATAACATCTTTGAAATATCTGACCAAGAACAAATGATAACTTTTCATATTTGGGACTGACAGATCAGTAGGTCTAACAAGTTGAATAACGTTGAAGAAAATATGATCGTTGAAATTACAAGTATAAATATATTCAAATCAGTTAACAACAAATATAAAGAAAAAAGAGAGATATACATTGTAGATCATCTATCATTACAGAAGAAAGTATAATTCAGATCATATACAATAAAGAATAGATTGAGAAAGTTAAATTCAGAAAAAGATCATCAAAGTTCTCCATATGCTGAAAGTCTGATCTAAGAAAGACCATTGGTTCGTAGCTTCAACCAAAAAGCTACACATAGTGTTGGTTGTAAAGTTTTGATCTGAAAGCTCAAATTGTTGGTTGTTGAACTTCGATTTGATAACTATAGATTGGTTGCTAAGCTTCAACTTGAAAGCTCAAGGCTGGTTAAGAGCTTCGACCTGAAAACTCAAGAGGTTAATTTTTTCTTTGACTTAAAAGCAAATGTATGTAAATATCTGAACACTTAGTAAAACTCAAGTGATCTTTAGAGGTGGACTAACCAAATTGGTGAATTACTTAAAATTTCCTTATGTTCTTATCTTTTTTTTTTATTGTGCATGTTTTATTTATCAGCTTAATATTTGTGCTTATTGTTCAATCAAATAAGTTAGAAATATTTTAAATTAAGCATAGATCTTCATTCACCCCTCTTCTGGTGATCCATTTGGTCTTAACAACATGACACTAGTAATTAATGTAGTGTTTGTAGATTGCTTTGCTTACTGAAGGAAGTTATCATAAAGGGAGGATAGTCACTAATTATGATAATGGGTTAAAATGAGGTGCCTCTCAAGAAACATGCTTAGTAGTAAAAGTTTTATTATATTTGTCCTAACACTCATTAATAATATGGTTGGTCCTCCTATAATAGTCACACTAATGAGTATCTCAACCTCCTTCAAAAGATCTACTATGACCACAATCTCTAATTAAATAATCATAACTGACTAGTCGAGAACAAGTGTACTTGTCAACATTCATAAAACTTGTGAAAAAGTGGATTGGGGTGTAGGAACCATACTTTTTAAGGCACCCAGATAACAAGCTAGGGTGCCTTGAGTGACTAGGCGCTTGTTAAAATATTTAATTTTTACTTTTTAAGTGTCTAGTATATATATTTGTGCATATTTAATAATAATTGTGTATGGTTTTGGTTCTATTATATCCTAAATAACATTCAAAAACATTAATATACCTAAGATAACATCAAAATATAAGGTGAAATAATATTAATGTGTACATTTTATTTATATGTAATTATATATTTCAATAATTATGTATGTTTTAGTAGTATTCTATCAAATAATTTATATTTGAGTTTTTTCCATGGAAAAATATTTAAAACCTTAAAAAGCTTATATTTGATCAATTAGATTTGAATATCTGATCAATTATGACAAGGTGAGGCAAACAATTCAGGCAGGGTCAATTCACACAATCATTTTCATATATAATATGCATGTACCTCAAACCTTCTTGGCTAGCTTGAGCATCATTACACTTCAGGAGATTTTCTTGTCCATACCATTAACCAAATAAGAAATCACAGCAAAATCACCCATTAACTAATCCTTGTAAGCAGAATCTTTAGCCTTGTGGTTCATGCGTAATATGCTGATCTTCTGATTTGTAGCCAGTAACAACTCAAAAGTTTGAGACCAAGGTAAGTAGTTTTTTTCATCCAACTTCATAGAGGTGACAGAATGACCTTTGAGTTATGTCATGAGAGGAAGTCATAACTTGAATGAACCAGGTCTGATCCTGCCAAGACTGAAATAGGTACTAATAGGACTGATCTTCATAAAATTAATACAAAAACTTGCTGAACAGTATGCATCAAAGTTACAATTGTGAAGAAATGACACACTAAGGGCATATATACAACACTAGGCAAACCTACACACCAAATATCACAATGGTAACCTGCAACGTGGCTAGACCAGTAATCATCTTCACAAAAGCCGCTGGTTGTCCTAGAAAGGACCAGCAACAGCAAAGAAGGAAGATGAAGATGGTGGAGGCAGGAGAGGCATTGGACAGAACTGGAACAGTGGCCAGATTCTGCCAGAGTGTAGATCAAGCCAATTGGATTGGGGTGGGTGGGTGGGTAATGACATGCTACACAGTGGCAGTTCTATTTTTTTGTGTTCATGATTAGAGTTTCTTAAGGCTTTGATACCTTGTTAATTTTGGGAGAGAATGCAAGATCACATTATTACTAATAAAGAAATTTCACTTATATACAGGGATTAACTCGTATATGAATTTCCATCTAACCCACTTATCCATATAAGTAAACTAATAATCTGTCCATAACACTAAGGAATCATAATTTGAAGCAGATAAAGGTAAAAAACCATCATCCATCGTCAAGTATCAAGAGTAAACATTTGGGGCAGAGGAGGAATACACGTCTGTAGCACCATAACGTTCAACAATGTTGTGACATGACAGAGAGAGACATGATGAAGGAAGAAAGATTGAAAGAGAAGTCAACCAGGCAAGCTAAAGATGGTTTCACAGAAGCTGAAAGCAAAGACCAAGGTTGTGAATGACAGAACATGTGGAGTTTTGGTTTGAGAATTTTTCACCTCATGGTACATTTGGAAATCTGAAATAGTATCAAGTCCAGAACAAAGAAGAAAAGTCAAATTCCAGCTCACATATCCTTTTCTTCTGTGCTACAGATCAAAGAAATGGTGACAGTTGAAACGAAGGATGAATAAGGCATAAAATGTGGGAATAGTTGAGATCGTCAGTGGAGGAGTATTGTGCTTCAGATCTAAGAAATGGAGGAGATTTAAGAATAAGCTGTAAAAGGTAAGAATGGAGGTTGGCAATGGAGGAGGATTATTGGCTGGAGGGAGTTGAAGGCACATCTCCTTGTTATTCTATGCCAGATGCGAGAGAATATGCAGGTGGGAGTGGACTGTTTACAGAGTAGTAGTTTCTGGTGGTATTTTCTTGATTTCAACATAGGTGGAGGTGGTTAGGTGACGACCATGCATCAAGAGCTGGGTGACAATCTTTAGGGTTGAGGTTTGTTGAGAAGGGTAGATGTGACTCCTTTTTCTAAGTGGGGTTAAAAGAACACCGCATTCTTTATTAAAAGCAAGAGATTTTTGAGCTTGTTATTTTTCTGAATTCTATGTTTTTGTTACATTATTTTTATTTCATGGTCACATATCTTAGTTTCTCCTTTTTCTGTCTCTGCAGGCCTTCGTGCTGAAATATCTTTTATTTTCTCCACAAAATTTAAATACCAATACTGATACTTCAGAAGTCACTTTCAGTCAGAGAAGATTCCTCCAGAATCCAAAGGATGTATTTGATAGCTTTACCAGAATAAGCGAAGACCAAAAAAGCAGGTGGAACTGTTGCTTTAGTTTTTATGAATCATCATCTTGTAGTTTTCTTGGTCCACTAAGAGAAAGTAGTAAGTATTTGAAAATTTTTGATATGATAAAAGTCCAGTTTTAAAGATATCTAGCCACTTCTCGTCAACTTTTTTAGATCTTTTTACTGAATGAAATATTCTGATGATTAACCTTTTGGTTAATCTTTGTACTTTTCAGCTTCTTGTTGGTTTGTGAATTGATTTCCCTTTCTTTTCAGGGCACTAATTTGTAGTATGGTTGAAATTTTATTTTCGTGTGGAAGTAAAAAGAGGGTTGCCATTGCAACATTAAATATTTTTGGAGATTATTCACCTGTTGAATCCGAAGACAATCGAAAGGATAAGGTGATGGTTCTGCAATCTCAAGTTCTATTGTTTTATATGAATATAATAGAAAAAAGGCAAAACATTTTCTTCACTTGTCTTGCTAAAGTTAGATTTTAGCAGGTCCTTTCTGAAGCTTTGGAGGGCTTTTCGATTCAATCAGCTGCAGACTTGCAAAAAACATTGAGAGTTACCTTGTACACTTCAGAGGCTAGTGCTTTTCGTCAACTAATGATGGATATTCCTGTTTTTCATAGTCGTATGGGGGCAATTTTATTTCTTATCTCTGCTCTACTCTCACGTGGGTTGGTAAGTATATCACTCAAGATCCTAATTAACGATAATATGTCATCTACATCTCATAGAGAAATAAATAAAGAGAAAAGTTCTGACTTTATTTTATCTTGTTATGTTCCTTTTCAAGTTCCAGATTTATTTCTTTGATCACATTGAACATTGTTTGATGCATTCATTGTCGGTCATCTTAGCATACTTTGATGATCTCGTGTTTTGATAGTTTCTGTGAGGTCATTGTGCTAATACTCAATAATGCATCTTCTCTCTAGGTTTTACCATTCGATCGGTAGGAATTTGATTGTTTAAATGTTTTAATCCTATTATCCTCCACTTGGTAGGACATGCTGGCTTTGATGTCTTGTACTTCTAGAAAGTCATTGGATTTTTGTTGACTCCTTGATGGTCTCTGACCCTTCCTTTTTCTTGATTCCATTGTTATAATACCTTGCTTCAAAAAATTCGTAATGACCAATTATGTGTCTTCTATCTATTTCCTTAAATTCATTTTAATAGGGTCAGAATAAACAAATTCTCTTGAACCTATGGATCTTCATGTTTTGGGGTGGGCTTGTTATGGTAGCTCATATGATAATTCAATTTTGTTGACTTGTGGCACAGGAATGGTTTTTTGACTTTTGAAAATTTTATTCTATTGAACTAATTATATAAATTAAATCAGAAATGAAACAACTATTAGGAAAATATCATTCGTTTTTCCACAATGTACCATCGAATCATCTTCAGCTTGCCAAAAATAAGTTTGTGAGAATGATTTCAAATAGCCACATTAAAATTTGATGGCTATTATGTTCATTCAATGGTGCACCATTGAACATGCCGTGATATTCAAATCAGATAAATTTTTTGACCCCACCTCTCCTATCCCTTTAATATAATATTATTTTATTTGCGATTAAAGAAGGCAACAGTACAGCAACAGAAAGTGGTCATTTGTTTTATCCTCAAATGCAATATACACCTTGTCTTGTTCATCTTGATGCCTTCTACCTTTCTGGGTTGGTTGTCGAGCTATTCTATTGTGCTTCATTTGTTGATCTTATGTGTAGGATTTTGTTCAAACTGACCGGGATGATCCAAGTCTACCGTTGGTTACGGCACCCTTTGGTCATGCTTCACAGGTACATAATATTATTTTTGCTCTCTTGCACCGTATTTTGGTTTGAACTTAGATTAGCCACAACCTGCTTTTTTTACTCTTAAAAAAATACACCACGCTTTAATGCTTGCGTCTGTGCACGCGCCTGTAGGTGTGCACGTGTGCTTTGACAATTATTCACATTTCCTAAATAGGGGCTGAGCCCATTCAATACTTGTATCGTAAGGCAATATATACCCTGATTTCTAAGTCCGGCGAAGCTTCTCTAATTGGGCCGTTTCATATTTTGTGTAACTTAATAGGATTTTGTTGTTTGTCTCGTCTACTTTCATTGTGGATGCCCAGTTGGCCAATTTTAGTTCTTGTTTTTACAAGTTTTTGTATCAGGTTCAACACGTCTCATGGTATTGGGTAAGGATGTTTTTTGTTCTTCAGATATTTTCAGATAATAATTTTCTTGTGCGTGTATTCAAGTTTTTGACTAAATAACAAATATTTTATCCTGCAATGGTGCAGTCTTTTTTCTTGTACGTGTATTCAAGTTTTTTTTACTAACAAAATAATAAATATTTTATTCTGCAATGGTGCAGTCTTTTATGATTCTCTTTTATCAACTGTTACTTTACATGCCAGGAAATTGTGAACTTGCTACTTTGCGGCCGTGCTGCTCCCAATGTTTTTGACGATAATATGGATCTAGGCGGTGGAATGTTCCTTAAAGGGATACCTGGAAATGTGGAAGTAGGATTCCTCACCCTCTTGGAATCTCTTAACTTCTGCAAAGTTGGTCGGTATTTGAAATGCCCCAAGTGGCCAATATGGGTCGTTGGAAGCGAGTCTCACTATACAGTTCTTTTTGCACTCGATACATCAGTGCAAAATGAGAATGAATTGGAAGAACGTGAATCAAAGATCAGAAGAACATTTAACAACGAAGACCAAAGTGGAGGAGGTGGCTTCATCTCTGTTGAAGGATTCCACAAGGTCCTCAGAGAAACAGGCATCCGCTTGCCGCAGGACAAATTTGTTAACCTTTGTGGTGCGGGTTACATAGTCTGGAATGACTTCTGGCACGTCTTGCTAGATCTAGATAAAAATTTGGGAGGTTTGAAGGATGTGAATGGGTTGGGAAAGAAGGAATTTGTTATCTATCATTTCAATGGAATCGCCAAGTCTGTTTCAAATGGGAGCCAGATTTCTAGTACCGAAACTCTCATTCAGAGACCGAGATTATGTAAACTCAACGTCTCGGTTCCTCCAAGGTGGACTCAAGAGGAGTTCATGGCAGATGTAAACACCTCAAACAACGAGCTTCAAGGGAAGGATGGGAATTCCACTGAAACTATACGGTTGCCCGAACAACCACAGCAGGCTCCACTTGTGGATTGCATAAGAACTAGGTGGCCCCGAGCAGCGTGCCAATGGTTCGGAGATCCTCCGAGCATCGTTTGAACATCCAACTCAAATTTATGTTGAGAATCAGTTGGTGTGCTTGAATGGTTGTTCACTCTAACTTCAGAATCAATTTTATTTTTATAAAGCGTTGATAACTTCAATTTGGAACTCTTTCATTTTTTAGGCTGCACGATGCTAATCATCGTAACGGATGATGCTGATAGATTTGGCCACTTAAAATAAAGAGCCAAAACATTTGAAACCTACGGATTCAAACCAGTAACAGGTACAGAACACAAACAAGAGAACCAACGTAGAAAAAACACAACGTTCGAATTAACAAATAACAGAAAGATCGACACATCAAAACGTAACAGAAACGGCAGCATCACAATTTCTTGATTGAAACCCTTTACAGACCATTGGACTTTTTGCTACGCTTGCACAAATAAAAGAGACAGAGACGACAAAAAAAGAACCACTCAAACGCACAGTTAAGATTTACGACTAGGCTCTCTCCCCACGTATCCTTCTAGCGAGCTGAATGTCCTTAGGCATAATCGTAACCCTCTTGGCATGGATAGCGCAAAGATTTGTGTCCTCGAACAAGCCGACAAGGTAGGCCTCCGCCGCTTCTTGGAGCGCAGCAACGGCTGAACTCTGGAATCTAAGATCGGTCTTGAAGTCCTGCGCGATCTCACGCACCAGCCTCTGGAACGGGAGCTTTCTAATTAGCAGCTCCGTACTCTTCTGGTACTTCCTGATCTCTCTCAATGCCACCGTGCCGGGGCGAAAACGATGTGGCTTTTTCACGCCTCCGGTCGCTGGGGCCGACTTGCGAGCGGCCTTGGTAGCCAGTTGCTTCCTCG